>JAUPFR010000022.1:8281389-8881389 GCA_036925125.1 Oreortyx pictus
TATGTGCTCCAGCATCCTGCAAGGATGGCCGAGGGAAGGGTGGGTGCAAAGTGCCACTTCTGCTCACAGTAAATATTTGCATAGAAACAAAGGGAAGTTTGTTGTCGAAAGGGTTAAGCAGCAAACAGCAGCACGCAGGCCTGCTCTGGCTGGAGGGATCCCTGCCTGCTTGCAGCAAACAGCAGCAGATGGTGCATTGTTTTAAGGGCTTTTCTGAGACAAAAGAACAAGATCAGATAACCTTTCCTCAAAGAGGGTACTTACAAAAAGCCTTTGCTCTTATTAAGGATTCTTCATTGTTTTCCCAGCAATATTTTATAAGTAATATTGGATTTTGAGGTTGGTGGGGAAGCCAGCATTGTTTACTGCGCTTCCCTCCAGTCCCCAGGGGCCACACGGGTTCCTCCCATGGTTGGACAGAAGTCCATTGTCCAAAGTGTTTACCAGCAGCAAAAGACATTGTATTTATTTACTATTAATAACGAAAGGCCCCAATTCTGGAAGCTATCACAAACAGCCTGCTGCCCACTGCTGCCCCCTGCACAATGGGAGCAGCTGCCTCACCTCCACCTCCACCGCAGGAGCCAGCAGTGAGCTCAGCCCCAGCTCTGACCACGCTGCTGCAGATGAGGCACAGAACTGCCATTCTGCAGACAATGTCCCCCTGAAATATGGGTCACCAGTGGATCCGTTCCCCACTCTTACTGGGAAAAGGGTATTCAGGCGCAGGGCCGCATTGTCTGCTGTCGTGCATCTACGCGGCAGTTGCTTCTGTTCTCCCTCACAGAGCACAGAAGTTACCATGCACACACAGCGTGATGATGTGTAATTATACACTTAGGCAAAGTATAAATATTTACATTTAATAGATACACGCATCACCCAGCTACTAATTGCTGTGCCAAGGGCATTACTTTTTTTCCTGTGGTAAACACATTTGGCAAAAGGACCACTAATGTTTTCAGACATAACAGAATCCATGAGAGTGATGTTCACCAAATATTTGTAGCTAATTACTGCTTGAGCAGTGTCAGCAAACCTGTCTTGAACATTTTCTGTCCTGAGCATTTTCTTTTTGAACATGACCAGTATAAAATCCAAACCTTAAATGCCATCTGCACGTGGACTATGAGTGAGAAAGCCCACTTCAGCATGCCAGGCCCTCATTTCTTCCTGTTAGGTATCCAAGAGGCAAGGTGTAAGCTGAAAATTGCCACTAAACAAGTCTTTTCTATGTGCTTCATCTTCCAAGTAGCTCCTGATCCACAGCAGCTGGCATGGGGAAATCAACAGATCGCTGCCAGTTGTTCTTAAAATGCATAATCTTAACCTGGATTACAAAAGGTGCGTGTTCACCTGCGTGGTCTTTCCCCTTAGCTGCCGATCTACCTACAGCCTCGCATCACTAGAGGGAGCTGCCTTCTTGTTTGTGGGAGAGGGAGGAACGGTTGAGTGAATGCAAAGAAGCAAAGCGTGGCAGGGTGGTTTCAACCAATTGTCCTCTGATTGATAGCTCGGAGATAAGAGAGCTCTTCGTGTTTTGCTTCAAAACGTGAACCGCTTTTTGTAGTTCACAAAGCTTGGGTGAGTTCCACCTGTAAGCCACCTGCAAAGCATTGCCACAAAGCATGTGGACGTGTGCATTTCTTACTCTGTGGGGTCCAGCATTGCTTTGACACAGGGACTGTGGCTTTGTCACCCGTGCTGGACATGCAGGAGCCTGAAGGAATTTAATATAATCGATAAGAAATAGAAGGAACATCTCTGGGTGAGTCCTGATTCAGGCCCATCTCTCTTACTATCCCATGGGAAGAGCTGCTCACTTGCTCTGTATGTGTGATGCCACAAGCAGAAGGGTCAATAGCAGGGTGACGTATGGCCATGTGCTGCAACATCTGGCTGGAAGCTGAACTCTAGCCAACCTCATGCACTAGAGGATTTAGATATAAGCACAAAATATGCAGAGGACAGGAGTGGCACCGGCCACATTAATCCCTTAGTTCAGCAAGCAGCTACTCCTCGTTGATAAGTGGGATTCCAGATGTATTTATAGAAGAGAGAAGAAACTGCAGATGTGGAAATATAGATTCTCTGAGATACTCAAGGATGCAGATGAGTGCATTGATTTTCCTGGGTAAATAAGTGTAGCTTTCAAGTTTAGAGTCTCTTGCTTAGGGATTGCTCTTGGCTCAGGTTTTGCTAGAGAAGGGATGAACAGCTGTCCTGCTTGGTGCTGTGTGTCTCAGTTGTGATCAGGAGTTTGCAAAACTCAGTATCTCCATTCACCTGTCACCACTACAGCTCAGTTCCTGCACAACGACAAAGCATTGAAATGCCTGGGTGGCATTTCACCCACCCCTTGCCTGAAGAGCATCGTCAAATAATGCATCAGTGCAGTGTTTGAGAGGGAAAGATTGCCCTGCGTTGGGTAGCAAAGGGTCTCTTCCTTCTGGATCTGTGTCTCCATTACTCAGCAACATTTCAGGACTGCTGTCACCCCACCTCCATAGACATCCAGGCAACGACGCAGTAGAAGTTGTGTTTCTATCCGAAGCTGTAAGGAAGTAGTTTTGTAATAACTGTTTTGGACTGATTGCTGACACGGGCAGAAAGAGGAAAAGCTGTCCTTGAGTAGCGCAGCAGTTAAGTGCTTCTGCCTAGCTTCAAGTGATTAGAAAAATGAGACTTTTAGCCCAGCGTTTTAATTACATGTCACAGGGATCCTACAGGGCTTTGCTGAGATTCTGCAGGTGCAGCGGAAATTGATTTAATAAATAGCATCTTTTTTAAAAAGAAGACAGAATGTATGTACACTGAAGCTATCTGGATGTGCAGTGAAATGCCATTTATCATAATGGAAGAGGACATGAATCTCAGCCAGATGGTATTGTCTTTAACACAGGATGCTGTAAGACAATAAATGCATCTGGCAACAGCCTCTGTTAGGAAAATTATGTCCAAGAAGAGTGAAAACATCTGGGAAAAAAACTTTGTATTCACCTTGAGATCTATACCGGTGGTCAATCTCAGAGCAGAACACCAATAGCATCATTCAGTTTGAGGCACAAACGGAAAATACTTCCCAGTTTTAAACAATGCCCTAATAGATTCCCATCCTTCACATGTAGGTATTGAAAGCTACTCAACTCAACATCAATAGATCCGCTCTGTACCTTTCCTTTATTTATTTATTTGGGTTTGTATGTATTTCAGGGGCCACCATCATCATGCTTTTGAAAGTGATGAGCTTTGTCTCTTGTAGCTGTGAGCATCAGAGAGTCTGAGTCAGAGCCCCAGACTGGGAAGTTTGGGGTAGAACCAATAGATGCTGGAGACGAGCCCTCTATTAGCCACGTGGTTGCTAAGACATTCTGTATGATTTTTGCCTTTTCAAACAACCACCAAGAACTGGGAGATAACGCATTACTGATGGAAGAGATGAGATTTTCATGCACTCTCTTGGCTCTTAAGTGTGGGAGGTTAAGAAAAGTCTCTCATTGTATAAAAACTGTGATAATTAGGGACATTCTAAGAGGCAGATCGCATTTGACATCGAGCTGTTTATAACAATGCAGCTACGTTCTAATAGAAGGCCTGGCTTGAAGTGTTAACATTTTATTTCACTCACACTCACATAAACATGAAAATTATCTTGGCATGGAAAGGAGTCCACATCTCTGACCCTTCCCATGTTAGAAAGTCTTTCAGTACTTAAAGCAAAACCGAACTCTGCGTGCTGTGGGTTTATCCTGGGATATGAAGTAATTTGGATTCAGGCAATCTGAACAGGGATACAGATTTTATCGGATGTTACCAAGTCAATCCTATTTCTATTTATGACCCACACTTCATTTATGGCTCTGGTTGCTGTGACAGTGGCACAGCTCAGAGTAAACACTCAACCTGTTTGCATAAGCTTAGCAATTCATCCGAGAAGCTCAAGGCAGCCAAGAACATATCACTGGTAAACATTACATCACCTACACTGTAAAAGACAGACGAGAGTCACAATAAGGAAGTAGCAAGGAAACAGGCACACCTGGAACAAGGGTCATTTTCCCCACATAGAAGCAAAAGCTTTTCTACTCTGTGACAAAAGAGAGACATCAAGGCTGCACCCCCGTACAGGGAGAGGCTGCAGGATGGAGGGCACGAGTGATGCTGCTGGAGCTCCCACGGAGGTCACCAGGTTGGGAAGCTTTTCTTCTTTTGTAACCAGAGGGTCTGTTTCTGTTGGTGCAGCAAAGGGTGGTGGGAAACAAGAGTGGCAAAAAACGCCCTCTGGACTTCGGACCTCTGGTTTAGAATGGGAACAGCTCCCCTGAATCCGATCCCTTCCCTTCTCCCAGTGCTTGCAGGACTGTCTGCTAATGACAGGATGGAGGTAGGGATGATTTCCTTCTTAAATATATACAGAGAAGCTTGTCTGGGAATAAAGGCAGATGCCAGATTTGGGAATCTTTCAGTTATAGGTCCAGGAAGGATTCAAAGGGAAAACACAGGTATTTACAATGTACACATCACTCTCTCCCTTTCAGTCCTGTTTAGGACTGTGTATTACAGCTCAGGTATGTTTTGAGAAGCACAGCTATGCCCAAAGTGCAGCAGAGCTGGGAGTTAGATGTCCTGGCACCCCACTGCAAGTATCCCAACTGTTTACAAGGTGTACTGTCCCCAGCTGTGACCCAGCAAGCCACCCCTCCTGGCAGAGCACCTGGCAAATCCCTAAATCCCCATGGACTTTGACAGCATAGGAATACATTTTCAGGGCAGCGTCCCACTGGAATCTGAAGCAATCTCCTTCTGCTGCCTCCTTCTCCTAAATTCTGATACTTTCTTCTGCTGGCATCTATTAAATAGAGCATGGATTTTTTTCTGTTTTTTAAATTAAAGTATGGTGACTGTTACCATCTACTTTGTAAGTCCCTGCAGGTGAGGGAGACCCTAGCTGTGCAGAACAGAAAGAGAAACACAGGAACCATCTGGACAATTTAAGGCAAACTTCCCTCCTGCTGGCTCACAAACTGAAGGTACAGTAAGCAATCTACACAAAAAGCAACTTCAGTGCTGCTATTGGAGGTTAAAAAATTAATCAAAATAAAAACTGCTAGCTACCCAAGGACACAGACGTGTTCAGGCTGTAATTGGCATCAGCTGGTTCTGCAGCAGGTTTCTAAAACCCACGTGGCTGAAAGGGAGAGGCACAGAGCTTAATGCAGTATTTGTTAATAGCGTGCTGGTGGTGGTCACAGATGCTTTGCTTTGTTCTTGCGGAAGCAAAGAGATGTGTTCGGGTTGCAGGATGCAGCAGGGGTTGGTGGCACAGTACCTGTGCTGCTCTCTCTCAGAGTTTGCTGCCCTTTGGCACCCAGCTCTGAGGAACCATGTGACTCAATTAAAAATATCATATACAACATGTCATTTCCTACCACAGTCCCATCAGCTCCAGCAGAAGCAGCAGCTGACAGTGCTGAGTGAGAAAGTGAAGCTAGAGCTTCAGGAGAGCCAGAGGTTTTTGAGTGACCTGCTTCAGGATGACTTAAAGGTGAGTGATTCCAGTTCCTGTGCCACTGCTTTGGGATTCAGCCAAATGTGTTAGTTTTTTTTTTCATATGCTTTACAAGCCCTTAGGGTGAACACAGCTCTGAATAAGAAATAGCTGGTGAGCTGTGGCACTCCCTACTCTCTCTGCTCCTCAGTTAATTCGCTGTCAGTAATACCCACCTCACTAGTCCTTCAGCTCATCAGGAATTATTGTTAGAATATAGGATAAGGAGGATAAGGAGAGAAGGCTTAAAAGTTCTGCCTTCCAAATAGATCGCTTATGTCTGTGGACCATTTCTGTTTCTGCAGCTCTGTGGCAGTTCCAAAGGCAGTAATTCCTCTGTGCTAAAGCTGGACCATGCCAAGCAAACATGGGCAGGATACCAGGCTGCAGGAGACAGCACAGCTGGCAGGTATGCAGTGAGGTACTCCAGTGGGGCCATCGTATCCCTTGGCATGCATCGAAATATTGTATGTGCACGTTCTTATGTTCATTCAGAGTGTCTTAAATTAACAACTCTTGGGGATACATTTGTGAGAAAGGATATTTGCACAGGCAGAACTTCCAGTATTGAATAAAATGAAGAAGCACGTTAGCTTGATGAAGGTTCACTCTACTCAGAGGATTTCTCAAGGAAAGCTAGGGATTGACATTTTCTCTCTAATTGCAACAAGGAAAAATTTTCCTTCCTCTCCTACCTTCAGTAACGAAGAGATGCATTTTCTGAAACCATCTCCATTGAATGTGGAGAGAGATCACAGCCTGGTGGATTCCAAACCTGTGGGGCAAAAGAAATCTCAGGGAGGAAGGATTTCATGTGGCTCAGCCCTTCATGAAGGTGAGCTCTGAGTTCAAGGATTTGGTGGTACCGAGTAAACAACAATGTTTTGTAGCATGGCTTAAGAAATACCATAGAATTCAAGAGTTGGAACAATTAATCACAAATTTAATTGGTTTCCCAGCTGATTCTCAAAAGGGAAGCAGCTGGAGAAGTCCCAGTGCCTTTTTGGTGATTGTGGTGGCAACGTGGTCCCCAGCAGTGCAGGATGGGGTGATTTCCCAATATCTTGAATTCAGGAATGGATGCTAATTCATGCACTGTGTGAGGCAGCAGAGTGGAAGCATACAGCTCTGATCTTCATTTGTCGTGCCCAAATGATCACGTTTAGAAACAAGATACAGCATTCTGTTTTTCTATCTCTTAGATATTCTGCTTAGAATAACTTGAAATCTTGCTCTCCTCAGGATCTCTGCCAGCAGAGGACAGGGAGCCATTGCATGGCCACCAAGGCCTGAACCTGCTGCCCCACGGGGAGCCCTGCACTGCGAATAGCTCTGGGGAGAGCAGTGAGCAGGCCAGCCAGGTAACACCAGCTTTGCTGCCAGCCTGCTGGGTTTGGCTCTTGTTTTATTTTCAGTCCCCATGTGAAACTCTCCACCCATGTGGCACTCCTTCAGTAACTGTGGTACTCTGCTCTGTCCCCAGTGGAGCGATGTTGGCCGGCACTATGGACGCTCCAGCTCCTTCTGCAGCTTCAGCCTGGCCATGGTGGAGCAGTGCCTGAGGGGAGAGGAGCTGCGTGCTCGGCACCAAACTGCCCTCCTCGAGCTGCGCAGGAGAGCTCTTTGGGATAAAGCCAGAGCAGAGCTGGCCTGGCTGGGCCACCAGAGGCGGTGAGGGGAGCTGGGCACCATGCCGTCCCCGAGGGATGGGTCCTGTGATGTGATGTAGGGGTGCAGTTTGCTCCTCTGTCAGAATGCTTCCTCCTTTGGAGGAAAGAGAGCAAATATAAAAACCCTTTTTATGGAGTGAGCAGAGGTGAAGAAGCAGGAGAGGACCTGCCCAGTTTTATTCTCTTCAGAGCACAGCAGAAGCAACAACTGTAGTCTCCCTTGTGGTGGTGTGAGGTGTCCCCAGTGCTGACCAGGTTGAGGCACTGCCAAGGATGGTGTGAGCCCCTCTGGTGCAGGTGTCCCTCAAGGAGTTCTGCTCTCCTCACACGGGTCAGCCCTGCATGGTGATGTACCCTCTCAGCCCAGCAGGACTTTCTGCAGAGCTTTCCATGGCTTTTGCAGCTCCACAGCTCTTGATAGAAGAGCTTCTCTCCCGTGCATGATGGCTTCTCTTTTTTTCTCCCCCAAAACTGTTGCATTCATGGCATTAAATTAACTGCCCATCCATGGTTCCTGTCCTCTCATTCTCAGCTGCCTGGAAATCCTGCAAGGTACTGAGAGCGCCTCTGCCATGGCTGAGAAGCAGCACAAAATCCTAACAGAGCTGAAACAGGAGCAGGTAATGCTGTGAGAGCAGCCAGGGCTCATTGCATCCTCCCGTGCTTTATGCAACACTGGGAGGTGGTTGGAGCAAAGGTCAATATTACTTCTTTTGTATTTTTAAAGGGAAAAGTTTGGTGTTATTTCATTGTTCTGTTGCTTCCTTGTGGTGCTCTTTTCTGTTCTTAGCTCTCTCATACTTCTTTCTTTCTCTGCTTTTTGTAGGTAGAAATACAGCACCTGAAAAATATCTGCAGGGCAGCCCACCAAGAAAGGAAGCTCTTATTAAAGCAACAAAGAGAAATCTTAATGATGCAGCAGTCAACAGCAAAGCTCCAGGAAGAACTGCATCATTTAACTGGGAAGAAAAAGGTGATCAAGTCACTTAATGAGAGAGAGCTTTTAGTTGTACAGGTGCAGGTAGTGCTAGGCTTGGACTTGTGTGTTGACTTGTGCTTATTTCCTTAATAAACAGATATTATTCATTATTAGAATTGAAGCTAAGATAACGATTCACATGTAGGTGGTTCCTACCCAGATCTGAACAGGACTTCAGCATCTTCAGACCATTCAATTCTCACATGAGATTGTTTCATAAACTTGTTCATAGTCCATTGGTTACTTTTGCAGTCCTGAGGAGGCTGTTAATAGAAGTCTTGGTGCTTTTTTGTTGTTTGTTTTATTTGAATGGATAATAAGGTCAGAGCTGACACTGCAGCTAAAATCCAGGTGAAAACTTACACAGTCCCTTTCTTTTCAGCTTACCAGGAACCCAGCAACTGAAGAAGTAATTAAGCCAAAGATGAGACAGATTTCTAGTGCTGTGTTAGACTCCTCCTTAGCAGAATCTACAAGGGATCTGCCTGGGGGTAAACAGAATTATGTCCAGCTAAAGAACAAACAAAGCAAGGAATATGATGGGTAAGTAAAGCCCATTCCACAGTGGTTGCTGAAGACAAAAAAACAGTCCAGTGGGGAAGACAGAAGCAGTTATAGCCTAGATAATTGTGGGAGGTTTAAATGCTCCCAAGGGGGAGTTTTATAATGATAAGTTTTGAAAACCTCTGTGGTCAAGCAGTTGACACATCAATATCCCTGCTTAACATTCTGATCGATATTGCCTCATTGATTATTTTGTGTGTCCTCTATTTGTTCAATCTACCACCTCATATCTAAGACGATAAGCTCACTGGGGCAGATTCCTGCTTATTTCAAGCAGTATTTAAACTTCAAAACACCCATATGAAATGAGAAGAAATTTATTGATTTAATTGGTGAAATTCACTCCTTTGTCATCCACTGGCTCTAAGGCTGAGTATCACTTAACCCCTTGGAGCAGGTTTGTCCTTCACTTGGGATTTAGCCATGGAAGGCTTTTGTATTACGTGGGGCTTAATGTTACACGTAAACTGAGGCTTAGAGATGTCACATAAAATACCCACAGTCACTGTAATTCAGGAGTTCAGGGAGACTGTTCTGAGAAAGCACCGACCTCCCCCAGATGCTGTAATCCCAGGGCCCCTCTTTGCTTCGCTCTGAGCAGTGCAGGTGAGGGCTCAGCAGTGTTCACACTGCTCAGAACGGCCACTGTCCAAGTGGCTCAGCTGTACAGATAACTAGTTTGCTTCAGAAGGAGAAACAACTGAAGACAACTGGAAGAGCCCTCTCACTGTGTTCCCCAGACCCTGAGCAGGCTGGCGAGTCAGGGCTGTGCTTTTACTTACATTCCCTGCAGGGAAAGGCTTTCAAATAAATCCCGTCATGGAATTGATCTATAACTCATGGTGTTATTGATTACAAGTCACAGGAATCTTTAAAAGGTTTCTTGGCTGCGCTTTCACTTCTTATTACTGTCGAGCCTCCTCATAGGAGAACAGTGAATATCAGCGTTAAGTCTGGGGCAGACACGGCCCTGAGGAACTCAGTGCACCCAAAATCTGCCTGCTGTGTATAACTGTGCGTAGATCACTTTCCTACATAAGAGCACAGAGTGGTAGTTATGCTATCTGCCCACCAGTGCAGGTATGTTAATATTTCTTCCTAACGAGGAAGATAGTTAATAATCAGGGCTGTCAGGGAATGGAAGGGGTTGGGAAATACTATTAAAAAAAGTAAAGTGAAGAAATCAATAAATTCCTAACGTGCAGAAAAAGCTGCTGGTTTGGTGTTTTGTCAATGGATATGAAATACTAGAAACAAGGAATAGTTCCTAAGGAACTATTGTAAGTGGAACTATTGTAAGTGAACAAGCTTTTGGTTAAGGATTGGGAATGCGTCTTCCAAATTGGGATACTTATTTTCATGTCCTTAAACACCTTATCGTAATGAGTTTTTGGTGGCTTTTTTACTTTTGCATTTTCAGAGCTGATTATTTTTGTCTTCTTCTATTCTTGTATGACTGTATAAAGTAGAGCATTGTGAGAGGGAGAGAAAGAAAGGAGAGGCTGTTTTATAAGTGTGTGCATGTGAGCACACACTACTAGTACAGCTACTGTCATGGGCTACCAGAAACACTTAATACATGCTTTTCCTGACTTTGCACAGACGCAGTGTGATTAACTTGGGGATAAAAAAACAACTCCCAGTCATGAATTCCTTGTCTGTTTTCAGCTTTTCTACCAAGAATAAGGGAACACGATACCAGGAACAGACAGAGGAGCTCATGAGCTTGGAGAAGTCCCTTGGCGCACAAGGTCCTGACACGTCTGGATCTGTAGCCAAGAAAGTGTGTGATGCCTCCAGTCAAACTCTAGGCGTGGTCTTTATGGTCAGAAGTGCCATAAACACAGGTACCCTATAAAAAAAATACTTCAGCAGCCAACTGCGAACACTTAGTAATTTAATTTGACTAAGGGTAAAAGTTGAAGTCTCAGCGCTTCTCTGGAGCAGTTCTTTTAGAAGAGAACTGTAAAGTTGATTAGTCTATGGGAGGGAGCTTTTGATGCTTTTCTATTCCTTGGTTATCTTCAGTGTGGGTTTTAGTACCAGAATCTGTTCAGGATTAGCAGGAAGGAAGTATAACAAAGGTGTAAGTGGTCTTGTTGAGGTGGTGTCTGTGCATAGAAAGAGTGCCTGTAGAAATTTCTGGAAGTGAGAATAACAGCTGCTGCTACATAACCAGAAGATAAGTAAGGGGGTGTTTGGATGAATAAGGTCATCACAAGGAATTTATAGGACCAAAAACAAAACCAACAATGGAAACAATCCATGCAACCACAAGTTTACAATGAAAGGCTTGGGGATGCTTTGTGTACTGCCTAGCTTATGCTGGGCCCAGGCAGAAAGCATTCTTCAAGAAACTGGTAAATCATACTTAATGCTATTATGTCCAATCTGTTTCAAGCAATTCAATCAAACTTAATTCTAGACAGAAAGAGAGACAGTCTTCTCATTTATTACCTAAGTGTCTTGCTCACTATACCCAGGGCATAAATCACTACTAGCTAAGATAGTGGAGATCTCTCGAAGGTTTATTATGAGGTATGATTGCACTACTTCCTCAGAACAAAACAATAACTTATTCTGATTGTGCCATCAACAATTACTTTCTTTTGAGGCACACTTAAAATAATTTAAGGATGTTCATTTTGAAAGAACATAGATCAGTGGGAGATAAACTTTGACAGCACATTCTGGAGTTATTTTTGTTTCCAGGCTTTATCCTCAGTTCATATTTCTTGCTATCAGTACAACATGTAAAAATAAAACTGGCTGTTATATATGAATCAGTTCTATAATTTATAGAGTTCTGGATATACATCATCTCTGTATTATATTAGTGCACAAAATGTTTATTGTTCTAATTAACTGTATTGTACATTTACTTCTAGATATCATAGCAAGAGAGACTATAGGTTTGTGAAACTAAGAATTAATAACAGTGGTCTTGATGTTAGAAATCTTGTACAGGCCGCAGTGTTACTAGGTTCTCAAGTCTCGCATTTAGCACATGTAAAACAAATTGAAATAAATCCTGCCTCTCAGGCAAAGGGTTTTCCATGCGCTTGACTGGATCACAATTTCATCATTAGTGTTTTGACTTCATTTTCATATTTGGCATGAGACTTGTGCTGTTTCATAACCTAGGATGCAAGTGGAAAAGCTTTGATGTGAATTCTGGTAGCAAGCCTTATTCTCTTGAAGTCACAGCTGCTTTGCATGGTTGAGAACCCTCCATTTCCTTTCTGTGCTGAGTAATCTGTACATTTCAGGTGATGACACATTATTCTTAGAAGATCAAGAGAATGATTCAGTGACAGTGGAGAAAGCACACAGGGAGCAGAGGAATGGCAGAACTTCTAGAGAAGAGCAAAATTCATGTACTCCACTTCAGGCATGTGTCAAGCTTATTTTAACTTTTGTATGGGGACTGCTGAGTCATGGCCCGAGCCACTGATTGAGCACCTAAGGAAAAGAGCTGGTCAGCCCTGGGAGCACAGGTGAAGGCAATCCACCTGTGTGACCAGAGACCTCACTTAAGGGCTGACTGCCAGAAGGATCTCTTGTTGCAGATCCCTTCTGTTTGAGTTCTTTCCCTGTGAGCCTAGATCCTTGGAGATGGGTGAACATTCCTTTCCTTCCTTTTGTAGCATCTCTTCATTTGCTCTGGTCCCTTTGCATTTACATCTTTACCTAAATCTTTTGGAAGAAGAAATCCACAGTATTGTCTGTCATGGAGATATCACTCTTGTACTCTTCTTGTACATAGAGAAGCTGAAGTTCTGTTGAATTTCTGTTGTGTTTTATTCCCTTAAACCTGGAGGTTTTTCAGTAGCAATTCATTGGTGTTCTTCAGTTTTCTTGTGTATTTAGTGCTTTTTTTTATTTTTAATTTTTAATGATTATTGCCTCTTCAGGCTGGCACAAGTAAGAAAGATCTTTCATTTGATGACCAAGACAGAGAAGAAAGACCTTCACCAATTTCAAGTGAAGCTACAATAATGAAAACTCCTTTAAGGAAAGGAAGCTTATTAGTGGAGCAGAGGTATGGTCTCTGTCAAGATCAAGACCACCTCTTCTGCCTTCTGTGTCAAATGTTGCCTTGTTTGGGTTTGGTGCTCATAGTTTGTTCTGTGTTGAAAGGGAGGTAAGCCATAATGATATTAACCTGGGAGTTATTCTTATATAACCTTTTGTTTTAAAGTAGATATCTCAAAAAAATAATTTGATGTAATATATGCTACGTTCTACAAATGCTGTTTCTTTGAACACCTAGTTCTTTTTGAGTCGGTTGAATGGATGTTGAAGTAAAAAAATGTGTCTACAGAATGCTTTGTTCTAGACAGAAAGCATCTGAAGTAATAGTTGAAAACAAGGTGTTGCATTTAGCATTATTCTGTGTACGGGTAGCAAGTAGACTCAAAGAAACAATGTTCCACACCAGCATTTCTGAATGTCACTTTATAATTGGACTAAAACTGGAATTATGATGTTGTGTTTTCAGGGTTAGCCCAGATTCTGAAAGAAAATCACAAATCATGAACGTAGATGAAAAAGCACCTTCTGAAGTCCCTTTTTTAGAAAGTAAGTGCATTTTCCCCGTAGGGCTTCTGTAGTTGTTTAACATAATCTTAGTTTTAGTTCTTCCTGAAGTTTGTCCTTAGAGAATAATGATCTACTTCTTGTACCAAGCAGTGAAGTTCCTCTTTGGGCTAAAATAATAGAGCTCTTAATGGAGACTTTGCATTCAACTCTTCTGATCAGCTACCTTAGATGCTACGGATTGCTTGTTCGCTGCAGTACTGTTTTTTCATCTTTATTTGATAACTCTGATTTGTATTTTTTATACAATGTGTCATTACAATAACCCTCAGTTTGACAGTGAATTTAATGCTACTGATTCCTTGAATGCAATTTACTTCTGAAGATTTAATGGATCAGAATCCTGTTACCTATCAGCAACCTCTTCTATAAAATGTTTTTCTGAAATTATTTTTAGATGTTTCATGTGAAGTGGAAGCATCTGCCCCCCCTGAGATCCATCATGTGGATGGCAGTCAGTGTCTGAAGCCTTTGGACCATAACTCTCGAGAAACTTCCAATGAAGAACTACATTGGAAAGCGTTTTCTGAAGGATTAGCTTCTGCTGGGTCGTTGTCCAAGTCAAACAACTCCTCTCTAAGCTCTGGAAGTGCCAGTTCTGGCTGTTCTCTCCCAGATTTTCAGAAAGTGTCTGCAGTTCGGGTTGATGTTTCAGAATGCTCTATTTCAGACTTTGAATTAGAGGTGCAAAATGGAGAGGACACCGATATCAGTATCCCAGAAGAATTAGTCTATGATGCTTTTCCAAACACTCCAAAAGAGGCACCAACAGCAATAAATTCTGAGAGGAAAATATTACATAGTGACAAACATAATGAACCTGGAGTGCTCAAGGGTGACAGCAGCACAGAGATTTCATCACATCCTCGGAGCTCCCAGAAGTGCCCTGGAGAGGCTACAGCTCATGAGTGCACCAATCATTTGCTTTCTTTCCTTCCAGCAGACAAAGCAAATACCTCCAAAGCAGTACCATTGGATTCCTCTCAGTTTGATAAAGCCACCAAGGGGGTGGATAAGCCACACTTGGAAGCCTCGGAAAACTCAAAAAATGCACCTGCCAGGTCTCTCTGCAGTGATATTTACCTACTTCAGATCAATGAACAGCACAGTCCTAATTCTATAAGTGACAATCAGGAAGGGAACGGTGGAATTAATGGTTTATTAGGAGATCAAGGTCCTCCACTGACGTATTCATTGGATCCTCTAAATTTGGCTGCTAACCGATCTAGTAGCACTGTCTCTTTTCCACCTGACAAAGAAATTGCAAATGATAAATTAGTAGCATCTCTATCAGCTAGAAATGCAACAGGGCAAAAGAATTATGCACAGCTTTTGAATGAGGAAATCCTATCTGGAGACCTTGATGAGACTGTATCTCTGCCCTTGTCCACAAGAGGAATTTCTGAGGAAGTCCATACAGAAACCAGCTCCTCTGAGTCTTTGCAGAGGTTGGCCCCAGGAACTTGTAACTGCTCAGAAACTGACAGGCAAGCCACAAAGGAACTGGGGAGTAGACAGTTTTCTTCAATTTCCTCAAAGAAGCAACTGTTTCAATCTGAGAACTGCTCTTTCCGAAGTGGAGATAACAGAATTTTTATTAGTGATGAGGGCCTCCCTCTGGCTGATGAGGATACCTTGTCAGAAATACTGTCTCCTGTTGATGAAGTGTTGTCCTATGGAAGTGCTGACTTGCCATCCTCTAATAAAAAGGATTTGTCATTTCCAAGAGATCTTCCTCCTCCCCCTTTGGGTGTAGATACAATGACAAATGATGATTCTAGCTTCAGTATGGATGATTTCCCATCTCCACCAGAACAAATAACAGTCTCAGGGACTGGACCGTGTATGAATGAAGATATATCACTGAAAATGGATGCATTGCCTCCTTTACTTGATAACATTGTGACTGAAGAATATCCCGTGTTCAATCAAGAGCCAATTGATATCTCTTCATCTCAGGAAGGTAACCTCTCAGAACAATATTTAGTTGAGGCATTTGTGTGAAGGAGCACTTGTCAGAATATCAGGAAGGAGAATGTGAGACACCTTCACAGTCTCTGGAGCTTCTGCCTGTGTCAAATCCTATTTCTTCTGGTCAGGCTAGTAAAAATCCTGATTCTGTGATGGAACAAGACAAAATGCTGCCTGTAGCTGAGGATGACAGTGATGACCCGCTATCATTGTTTGAAATTGGGGACAGAGTATTAGTGAGGCAGACCCAACCTGGAACGTTAATGTTCAAAGGCCGGACTTGTTTTGATAGCGGTCACTGGGCTGGTGTTGCACTGGACAGAACTGTAGGTGATCATGCTGGAACCTACAAAGGGGTGAAGTATTTTGAGTGTGCACAGCACTGTGGTGTCTTTGTCAGACCTGATGAGATTTCACATATCTCGAAGGCTGACAAAAATGATTCCAGTTTCACTAGGGATGAAGACTCAGACTCCTGTGATGATGATGAATCATTCAAAAGAGACTGCAAATACCCTGAAGTTGGTGAGCAGGGTGCAGGGGTAGCAGAGCAGAAAGCTGAAGATACAACAAGTGCAGGAGGATCAGAAGTGTCAGAGAAGCAGCCTAGGTTACGTGTTGCCTTGTGGTCTGGAAAAGGTCAAAAGCTTCTACATTCTAACCACTGTAAATGTGGTGAATATCATCATCAGAACAATTTAAAGTGCTTGGGCTTGGATAAAGAAAAAGTAGATCCGGTCCAACTTAAACAAGGAATGCTTGCGAATGTGCCTCCAAAGGAAAATAAGGCTAGCCATGCAGATGGGATAAACATCAGCAAAAATGTTTGTTGCTCGCTAGAGGATCAGAAAAGAAATAAATTCACTGATGATATCACAGCTGAGCTCAGTAAAAAACTTCTATTTGATGTGTTAATTGCATTCTCTGAAACAGCGCAACACAAATACAAAAGTGCCTTTGAAAAAGATGTGATGAATTATATCAAAGGCCTAAAACAAGAAGACAGTCAGAAACAATTCCTTATCAAAGAAAATCCAGTTGCGAGCTTAACTGAGCGATCAGCAAAGGTTCCTGACCTCTTACTGCATGATTTCAGTGTGCTCAGCATTCACGGCTGTCACACAGTAGCAGAAAGAATTGTGGCCAAATTTGTAGATGATGCAGTTAAAGAATATAAGAAGATTAAAAGAAAACAAGGAGTAAAACTTGACAAGACATTTCCTTCATCTTCAGAGACTTCCCCAACTACTTTGCCTGTAAGTAGAATCAGAAAAGTTTGTCACCTTAAGTGCTGGGCCTGAAATTGGGCCCACACAAGCATTTCTGTTGCCCGGTTGTTTTTCATCAAAAATGGAATTGTGGCAACATATGAAACTGAAGTGATAAACCATTGCTCATTTAAGGAACTTTGCAGCTGGTGGTTGACACGTGTGTACCACTCACTCATTTCTCCTTCATCCTGCTGGGGAGCCTGGAACCCAAGTGAGATGGCACTTTTGGTGCCCGATGCTTCCATTTTTCAGCCTGTTTATTTTTCACTTCTTAAGTAGTTCATCAGGAAGCACTATAAAAGAAAGCTTTAAAAAAATAGAGTCTTGGTTTGAGAAGTGGGCAGGAGAAGCAGTCCCAGTGCAGAACAATAATGTGTTTAAAAAAAAGATAGAATAAAAATCATGGCATTCTAATGCGTGAATTTAACTCTGAATTCTACCAAATTAAATTTATAAATAAATATATATATATAATTTTTTTTCCTCTGACACATCAGTGAGCCTTAATTTGAACCTGTGTGTAAGAGCATATGGTTCCTAAGTTCAAAGCGTAGCCCTAAATCAGTTGCTAGTAATTTCAGTGCCTCTAAAGACCGTGGAAAAGTATGGGGTACGTCACCTTGTTTTTCTTTTTCTCCCCACTGAAGTTCCTTATAAGAGTCCTTGATGCTGGTGTTTTTGGAAGCTCTAAAGATTTTGATCAGCCTAATTCTGGGGAACATACTCTGGAAAGACGAACACAGAAGCAGTGCCTGTACAGGTTGGATCACTGGCACTCAGCTCCTTGGAAGAGAACTGTAGAAGTTCCCCTTGTGGTACCGCACTACACTTCATATGTTAAGAATTTATCTGCGTGTGCTGTGGAGGAATTGTGGACTCCAGAAAACATCCATTCAAATTTCACAAGAACTGGTGTACCAAAGAACGTTGAGTGTAATGAATTTCCAGGGAGAGATTTGGAAACAGAGAGCAAGAGGATGTATAATCAGGTATCTTTTAAAGTTGTTTTTTTTTCCAGTGTTCAGTAGGCTGAACTGTATTAGCTAGTACCTGCTATTATTCTTGCTGCTAACACTGAATATAGTGAAGAAACACTGGAAAAGCTATTGCAAAACATATTGCTTCTGTTAATGAACTAAAAATAATTCTTCCAAGATAGGCATCCTTGCTGTGATACAAACCTTTTGCTCGAGCTCTTCTGCTGTAAGACCCTGAATGAGTTTTGGGTCTGTCTGGAACATCCAACTTCTTGGAAAGCTGCAATCTGGAGTCCAGGTGTTCTTCCTCTGAAGTCCTGCTTCGATGAGTTTAGGCAGATCTTCATGCTCCTTGGCATTCTGGAGTTACCGAATTTTGTGGACCTCTGTCTGCACAAGAGATCGATGGGTCCTATCAGGGCCTCATGTATAAGCCATCTGTATTTAGTGAACGATCACACATTACTGTCTGAGACCTATTGTAGCACAGGCTTATGTACTTGTTAGGTAATGATGATCACAACAATGATTTTCTTACAGCTGATGCTAAGGATCACAGATTTTGCACAGAGATATCTTCTGTCAAACACGAAGAAAACTTCGTGAGGAGTATCATTTGGTGCTCAGTTTGGTGCTTTTTGATGTTACAGGTTATATTTGATTTGACTCATGAGCTTCTGCACACGGAATATCAAGCAACTGCAAGTCCAAATACATTTCCATGGTTGAAAGAAAATTTGAGATCTTGCTGTTCTGGGTGTCGCTACAGAAGAACAGATGTCGATGAGGTTAAGGTAAATTCTGGACTTGTAAATTCTGCAATGATGAGAGTGAAGAGAGCAGACATTCCAGTGATGTAATGGTGAAGTTTGGAGTGTTATAGCAGTGCAGCTGAGGTGATTACAGAAGAAAACAGCATTACTCTGAAATATCTCAATAAATAGGCTGTGCTAATTAGCCAGTCCAAATATTTCAGGTGCATAGAGCTCTTAAGAGGAATTACAGTCAGACTTCTAAATTTGCACCATCTTGGGTGCAACTTCTGAAGCAATCTTGCATAGAAAATGTGCTGTTTGGTGAGTTTCAATCAGCTGCTTCTGAATCAGTCCCCTGAAATCTGGGGCATTTCTGGATTTGTTGCTGGATCTCCACATTGGCCTTTTCTACTCATTTCCAACAATTCATGGTGATAGATCTCCCATGAGAACAACTATTTTCATTCTTATTTTTATTTTTTAGACATTTGTTCAGGGTGAAATTATTAAAATAATGAACCTGGAAAGGAATGATGTAGAAAGAAAAAGGAGATTCCTCAATATGACCAAGTACAGAAACTGTGAGAGAGACAGAGTGGATCTCATTCTGGTAAGCAGACCTCTCAACAAAGACTCGTTTGCTTTCTCTAGACTGAAATCAGAAATGTTCGTGTTGTTTCACCATGTTTACTTAAAGTTATTTCTTTTCATTACATCTGCAATAGTCATCATCCAGTATTTACATTTCTTATGACTGTTTTTAAGTGTATGTTGCATATGTAACACTGTCACAGTAGGCACAGCACCTTGCTCTTGAAGTAAGCATTCATATCATGTTACATTTTAGATTCAGGAACTCCACAAAGAAGAATCTCAGTGGACTTCCTACGACGATGATGAATTAACTGTGAAGATGAGCATGACCGAAGAAATATTCAATAGCTTGATCCTTGATACAGTCAGAGTCCTCAACAACATTTATTTGAGGAAAGCCAGCAATTAGAAGTCTGCCTTAACGGTGGAGTTTTAACCCCTGCTTTTTAAGGCAAGAGATGTGCAATTCAGAATTTTAATTCTGAGCTTTACCCAATGCAAGTGTGGCCTTTCATCATAAACATGAGCACATTTAAAAAAAAAAAAAAAAAAAAACCCACTACCTAAAACATTCTTCTTAAGTGCTGAGCTTTGGGAATGCTCATTAAGTTCAGTACTCTCCTCAGAGTGATGTTACACGTAATCCAAGTGGTGAAAATCTCATTCTTCTCTGTTTTTTGATCAAGAAAGCACTTTATTCACCCATGCATTTTAAGAGCTCCTTCTGTGTTGAAGATTGTATAGGAGTCTATGATTACACAGACAGGGTTCAAAAGCAATTTATGTGTAAATGATCTTATTCTTCATTATCACGTTCTGGTTGTGAATGATGATGGATGGATCACATTTTATGAAAAATGTTCAGAAAATCAATGCCGTCTGTCTTCAGAAAATCAAGGTGCAGCCAGGATTAAATCTTACAGAAAGTAAATTGTTGCTGAGCTCTGTCTCTTGAAATAAACTCTTCTAATTGGAATAAGTCTAAAACTTTTCCTGGTGGGCACAGTTCCATTACAGAGGTGACTGTGCCACAACTTTTTACGACCTGTGAATGTTTATAGTGGAAATCACAGTTTTTTACAGTCTGTTTTGAAATGCACTGTTTCTATTTTCAAGTACTGCTGGTTTAACTCTTTTCACACTGAATCGTTTTCTGAGTAAACAGAATAAATCCTATGTATCTTGTTTTTATTATTCTACTTGACTTTAGATTATGTTGCGTGCACTGCTACTACTATGAGTGAGTGGAAGCAGCTTTGTTGTTTTGCAAAGGGGCAATAAAAAGCACAACAATGGTAGCTGCATTATGATTAGAAAGAAAACAATAATTTCTGTCCCAAGCACATTAACTTCTGAACTTACCCTGTAAAGAATTTTTTGTATTCCTTGTAGTACATTTTTCCTAGAAGTCTGCTATGCAGTGTAAGAGTTCATTTCAAACCGACTCATTGATAGAGGCTGTGCTCTAGGGGGTGAGGATAAAGGCCTGGCCATAGCATCCCTTAACCAGCCCTGGTTCTCTAGTTGTGCTCCTGACTTTCCTGCTTTGCGATCCTAGGGCTGATGCAGTACTAGATGAACTCTTCCTTCCTAGGTGAGAATTATCTTCTCCTCCAACCCCCCCCCCCCGCCCCCCCCAACCTTTATTCTCATTGATTAATTAATCCAGATAAGTTATTTGTTCTAAGATTAATGATTTCGTCTTGTCAGCTTATGGTAGAATTTAATTCAATAGTGGTTTTTTCCCGCTGGACTCACAGGCAAATTATTGGATACAATGATGAATCTATATATTGAAGCACCACAGTTTCTCAGTTTGTTTCACCATGGTTTTGCTGCAGCAGCATTGGGATCACTTGTCGTGTGCTGGGAATGAAAGCTATTAAAAGCATCATTTATACATGTGAATGAATAGATGAAGAACTTGTTTGATTTCAGACAGCTGCGTGTTGCACTCGAGAAGGATAACCATTATATCTGCAATTAGGTTTGTGAGCGAAGCCTGAACCCTTGCAGGATAGCTATATAGAGAAGGACACAGCCATAAAGTAACTACTGCTGATGAGAATAAAAAGTGCACGCACAGAACATGTCAGACATATTTAATATCCCCTGCCGTTATCTGCTCCAAGCCTTAGGTTCTGGCACACAGATATATTGACCTGCTCAGTCAGTGGCAAGACTTCAATATCAAGATGACTCTACTTCAAGGTCTAATATTTTGTTTGCCTTGGTTTTGATCAATATTATCCTCCCGGGTCAATAAATCTCGATACGTAGCCTCAAGAGGAGTCATTATCTTTCATAGAAAATGATTATTTCTCAGTTAAACCCCACGTTTCATTTCCCCGCGATCCATCTCTTTCACCTTCGCGCTTTTAGCGGCTCTGAATAAATACCCGAATAAATGCTCTCTAAAACACCCGGAGATTTTTAAACCCCGGGCAGCGGTTGCCCAGAGGTTTTTCTGTTGCTCTTATACCATCTGCGTAAGCTCCTGGTTCTGTTTAGGGACAGAAACGGCACAGCCGAGTGACCGAACCCCTTCAGGTGGTAACGGTCAAGAGGAAAAAAAAAAAAAAAGAGAGAGAATAGGGCAAAAATATGCGGCTCAGTCTGCTGACTCCCGTGTGATTTGTACGTGTGTGGGACTCCTCGCCCCGCGCGGGACACCCCAACCTTCCCGCCCTCATCCCGGCTGAGGGCCGCGCCCGCCGCTAGGCCGCGTCCCCGCGCTCTGCTGTTGCTATGGCGCCGCGCCGCCCCGCCCCGCGCGGCCGCGTCCCAACATGGCGGCGGGCGGCGGGCTGCTGGCGCTGCCGGCGGTGCTGGCCGTGCTGGCTGTGGGGGTGACGGCGCGGCTGTACCGGGCCGGGGAGGACCCGCTGAGCGTGCTGGGGGCCGGCACGGTGCGCCGGGCGCTGCTCAACTCCTCGGCCGCTTGGGTGGTGCAGTTCTACAGCTCGTCCTGCGGACACTGCATCGCCTTCGCCCCCACCTGGCGGGCCCTGGCGGGGGACGTCAAAGGTGAGGGCCCGGCCCGGCCCAGCGTGTGTCCCCGCGGGGCGGCTGCGGGCGGTCGTTGTGAGGTCGGGCTGTGTGGGGCTGGGCCGGCCCGCAGCCCGCCGTGCTTGGGGCCTCCTCGGGCGGACACTGCGGGGCTGGGCTGTGGGGTCACGGCGGGGGAAGGAGAGCTGTGGGGAGCAGCAGCGTGGCTCTAAGGTTGAGGTTTTGGGGGACTGAGCACCGAAATGCCGCTTTCTGCTTGGTCTGTGCAGCCCCTTCCCACCCCAGAGCCTTTGGTTACGCAGGGGTGTGCAGTGGGATGCCTTCAGGCTGTCAGCTTTGGATTGCTTTAAGGAAACCAGCCTGTCCTGAGCACAAAACAAATAATAGTGCAGAGCTGGGGATGCCACATGTGTTTGGTGTGGGATGTTGCAGTTCCAAGGGAACAGGGACAGATTGGAAGGGAAAAGTAATGGCCAGGTGATAACACAGAGAGAGACGTTTTCTTCATGTTCTTTTAAATGGATCGTCGGCCTCCGTGTGTCAGCTGAGGGACACTCACGCTGCTGTGTCTAAATCTGCTCATGCGTTTGTTGGCATGTGATGAAGTGTTGTTTTCCATTTGCGGAGCTGTTATGAGGAACCTACAGGGCATGGAGGTGATCTGTACCCGCACTGGGGAGGAGGCCCGAGACAGAATTTTGGGAGAAGCTGCTCTTAATGTGGGTGTGTTAAAGGCTTCCAGGCTCTGCTGTGGCATTTTACCCAGGAGATGGTATCATGGTTGAGGCAGCGGTTCTGATGCGCTGATGTGGTTTCTCTTTGAGCGACAAAGAGGAACTCTGGCTTCTCTGGTGATGTGAGAAGCCTTGATGATGATGAACACACAATGTAAGATCAGTGTTAGGTGTTTGTGGTTTTAGATACACGGAAAGGGAGCTGCCCAGAACTAGACCCACAGGAATTTTTCCCGTGCTGGGCCAAGCAAAAACTCGAAGGGAGAAACAGAACCAGCACTGGTTTTGTAGCATTTCAAACACTTGTTATTTCCATGGCTTTTCTTGTTTGTATAAGCTGTTGCTTTTTCCTTGATTCTTTGTATAAGATTGCATAATGTTTTCTCCTTTTAATTGGATTTCCTTGTGGCCAAAATAGCATTAGACCTTGTTCTAAAGACCTGAAAGAACCAGGGAGTAGAGACTTTGAAGAGCTGAAAGTGAGCAGAGCTCTTCTCAAAATAAAACCAGGACACTTTCATGTCATATTGCAGTGGTATGATGTCTTTGTAGACAGTAATTGTAATTTTTAATTACTTCAGGGTACTTGTTTTCTTACTTACCTGCAGTATATTGCTATAACGAGTTAAAGGCTAAATTGCTGTAGTCTCAGTCTTCATAAAAGCTTCCATTTAGGAAGTGGGTCGTTAGGTTTGTGGACATTGGCCATATCAGCAAATGCAAATTGCTGTCTGGTGTTATTTGGCAGCGGAGTGTTTCCATTTCAGAATGGGAATGGATGGGTTTTAGTGAGAGACTGAGAACACTCATGCTTTCATTGGTGGCTTCATCTGAGAGCTGTTTCATTTCTCATCTGTTCAACCTTGGCAATCTCATTGCAAACTTAAAGGCAATACTTCTGAAAATTAGATGCTTAGAGTTGTTGCTGCTGCATTCCTGATCACACATTTAGTTTTATCACAGTGGTACCTAAAAGTGGCTGTTCTGGTTAGTTTTATTTTTGGTATCTTAAATGATGGTTGAATCTACCCAGCAGAATGTCTGTGGGCTGGAATTACATGTAGTGGTTTTCTGTGCAGAAGTAACAAACCCTTGGAGATCCCACGTACAACCCTTGAATCACATGCAGAAATAACCCACTCCTCAGAACAGTTTTTTTAAATCCAGCGACCATTTCCTTCCAGCAGAGATGTTGCAGTTATTCTGGAAGCAGTCTAGATGTTAAATGTCAGAATTGATAGCAGCATTTAAAAATTCAGCAGCGTTTTCTTTGAAACAAATCTCTGCTGTGCTGCCAGAATAGACTGTGTACTGCAGCAGTTTTCACATCCTTTAGAAACAAGGAGCTCCTCTCTAAGCAGAAACAAATGCTGAGCAGCACGCACCCCAGCTGGTGCTCTTTAACCCAAAGTGTTTAGCCAGAGATGCGTTTTCATTGTTATAAGTGAGCGATTTGCATTGGGTTCATAGTGCTTCTATTCATCATATGGAGGAGGATGAAGACAGGTGGAAAAAGGAGGAGGAGTGGTGAAGGTTGAATGAGATAGATACCCAGAAGCCAAACTTTTTTTGTTTGTTTTGTGTTTTATTTGATAAAATGGGCTGTTGCATCTTTTGTGTTGGTGTGAATACGTGCCCATCTGCTCGAGGATGCTTGGAGTTACTGTGGTGCCTGTTGGGCTGTTGGCATGTTCAGTGCAACTGAAATTCCCACTCAGCTGCCCCGTCCTCCTACAAAGACAAGTAAAGGTCAAGCTAAATTTCAGCAGCAGCTAGGCATCCATCTCCCAATCAGATCTTGAACTTGATGGAGCTTTCGGGCTCTTTGCTATAAAAGCAAATTTAATTTTAGTGCTTTTTTTATTTTATATTTTATTGATCCTTGGGAATTACAGTGTATCTTCAAATTCTGCCTGCAGCTGTTTTGGTTCAGCTTAGCTTTAAAAAGTAACTGCGTAAGGAGTCTCTTGGAGCAGTTCTTCCTTAAAGTGATTGCTGCAGCAGAGCACAGCTGGCAAAATGAGAAGGAAAAAGCTATGAATGAACTGAAAGCTTTTATTGAACTCATGTAGGCACCTTTATAGAAATACTTCAACTCTTGTGGTTACTCCCATGAAACATTTATAAAGGAAGTTAAGAAACGTGGTGATGTGGGAACCCAACTATGTAGCACTCCAGTTAAAACTCAGATATTATAGAACCATATCCAGACTGTACCTGAGGAGCACTAGAAAGTAAAGGTAGCTTTCAGTGGGGTGTTGGGGTGAATGCAGCGTTCTCAGAGGCCTCCAGATCTGCAAGTCTGGTGAGCACTGAGCCTGTGTGAAAATTAACCACGATAACCAGGTGCATCAAATGTAGTTTTCTAATTGCTAGCCATGTGGATGAGAAGCTATTGGATTCGTTGCATTCAGTCACATATGTCCCACGTGCTTACACTGTGGGCTTAGCTGATTGGCAAAGCTGCAGAATTGAGTCAGTACCTTCTGTTGCATTGAACCCTATTTCATCTTCTTAAACTTGATTTAAAAAGATCTTTAGTCCTTTAATTGTCACATTATGTGTTGGGATTCTTCTTATTTACATGCTGCGTCTTCAAACAGACAAAAGCCCGACCAGGCAGGGAGGTTTTACATGGTGTGGATTTCCTTGGGAGCCAGGCTAAGCTGTCAGCTGTGCTCGCTTCTGCTGAAAATGGAATTATGTTTTGGTTTTCAGACTGGGAGTCTGCAATTAGAATTGGAGTGCTGGATTGCGGGGAAGAAGAGAACTATGAGACGTGTAAGGAGTATGGTATTCACTTTTATCCAACTTTTAGGGTAAGTGATGTATTTATTTGGTAAATGATGCATGTTTTGTGATAACTAAAATCAGAAACTTATGTGTCGAGAGTATTTACTAGAGGTTGTGTCACTCTACTCGGATCTTTGGAACTCAGTCTGGGGTTAAAACAACATCGTGAATAGATAGATAAAAACGTTTTGTACTGACAGCTGTAAAAACTCCTGAGGACTATTTGAAACCTGAGCTTTTGTCTCAAACAGTGAGTGACTTTTTAAGTCACTAATCCTTCTTTTTCTCTCCCCCCATAGTTCTTCAAAGCGTTTACAAAGCAGTTTACAACTGGAGAAAATTACAAAGGTAGGAATATCTTACTGTAAGTGTAAGTTTATTTCCCTTTATTTGAGGAGGGGAGGGGGGGGGCTGAACGGGAAAAGCCCCAGAGGACAAAACCAACCCATGTCTCTGCAGCCTGAGATGCATTTTGCTTAGCCCTGGCTCTGGTGCTTTTTGAACTGTCACCCAGTTTCCAGGCATCCTGAATTTCATTGGGGGAACCCCTGTTCAGATGTTGACTAACTGAAAGCAGGCTTATCCCCTGTGTCTGACAGGATCACAGCTTGAGGTGGTTTGTCTGGGGACAAAAGTAATGTTGTCCTTTCTAATGGATTAACATTCTAAAGGCCAAAGGTCAGAAGAAGGACCACCTGCACCATTAACCCTTCTTGTAGAATTAGTCTGTAGTTCTACCTGTTACTTCTGGTATTTGTGAGAGCTTCTACATTTTGATTTATTTCTTTGAAAGCAAATAAAATGGTCTTATGGGTCACTTTTTCCCTTACATTGTTATGTGGCTTTGTAGGTTACCTGTCCCATTCGGTATGAATGACACAGCTCTGCAGTTTTTAATCCTTCATGAGTATCCTCATTGAAAAAAAGTTACCAGAATCTCCCACTGCAACTGCTGTGAAAATAAACACGTGTTTGGAATGAAACATTGTTTTGAGAAGTGGGGTGGGTTGACAGTTTTAAAGCTCTCATCTCAACATTAAATTGCAATCTTACAGTAAATCCTTTGTACCTGTTCGTCAGACAGATGACAGTGCCACTTTTTTTTTAATCTGAATGTGAAACAAAAAAAGAAAAGCCACAGAGAAGTAGGAGAATTTATGAAAACCAGCACATAAAGTGCTTGCTACCAGTTGTCTCAAGCACTGTGTGTTTGTGTCCCTCGGGCTGTACAGGAGCAGATCGTGAGCTGCAAACAGTTCGCCAGATGATGATTGACTTCTTGCAGAACCATTCCCAAGAGTCAAGGCCTCCTGCTTGCCCACTGTTGGATCCAGTTTCGTAAGTGCCTTGTTGAAAATGCAGCTAATGTATGCCTGCTGTGTTAATTAAATAAAATATAGATAATCTTATTAAAGGTGAAGTAAGCTTTAGTAATTGTTGTTATCAATACTACTACAAGGTAGTAAAAGGAAGTTCTGTGGATAACAGTGAGCTTATTGTGTTCTGCTGTGCTAAATGCCTTTTCATTTCTTAAAAGGTCCAGTGATGTTATTTCTCTCTTCGACAAGAAAGCCCCTCATTATACTGCCATTGTGGTTGAAAGTAATAATTCCTACATTGGACGAGAGGTAATGTGTAATTTATGTCACAGTGAGTGTGAAAGAGTGTTACAGAACATATGAGTTTTATGTTAGTCAAGCAAGAAAACTTGTAATTTAATGTCTGGATTGAAGGATGGTGAAAGTCAGGTCATGTGTTTTTTGGAACATCATAAAATCGAGTGATTATATACGGTGTTGGATTTAATGATGCAGAAGAATTTGCTTACAAATGTACGCCGTGTCATGTTAACTTCTTCTGTTCCCACTTTAGAGGAAGATTAATTTATCTATTTCATTGTTAGCACAATTATTTTCTTTCAAGAGTAGGAAAATCACAACAAAAATATTGTCAGTTGTTGTTTTGTTTTGTTACTGCTAGAAAAACATTCAGCTTATTAGTAGTTCTAATTTAAATGATAGCATACCGTTGTTTTCTCAGTTCTGAGCCACTGAGGAAGTGAAAGTCTTTGATCTTTCCTTCCCCCCCCAATGAAGTAGTTGATTTGGCATCATTTCACCACTTAACGAGCCTGCTGTTAGCCTAGAGCTGTTACTTTTCTCTTGCTGCCAAGATCTAGAATAAGTAAAGTAAATAAACTGCACAATTATCTAGGTGTAATCTGTGCAGAAACATCCGGTGTCTGTGAAATGTTGTTAATTAGATTTGATGCCAAAATGACTGTGTTGTATAAGTGGAGGAGGCTGCACTGCCAGGAACGAGAATCACTTTAAGAAGCAGACTGCTTCCAGACATCTGGTTTCTGGAAGCTGCTGTTTTGATGCTAGTAGGCAGTACCAGAAAGAAGGTAATGATTATTATATTATTATAGTTCTCTAGCATTTTGTCTCACTGATTTTTAACTCTTATTTCCCCTTTGCATGGAGAGCAGATTGTCATCTGAGTAAGGAGAATAGAATCTGCTATGAGAATGTTAAATATTTGCTAATGTTACATGGAAGTCTTAATTTATAAAATAGAAAACAACATTACTTGCAAGTTTGCAGTATAAGACCATATAGACAAATGTAATAGCAGTCACAACACCTGAAGAAAGGAAGGCCATGTGTTTATCACTGATTAAAAGAAGGGTCTTTTCAATTACAAGTTTGAAAGTGAGGTGAAACAGCAAAGATAATACGGACCCAGAAAGGAGGAGTATAGTGGAAACTTGCTTTGAACTCCTTACACGTGTAGTACAAAACTTATCTATTGGTGCCTGTGGAATATTCCCTGCTTTATTTTGAGGTTTGAAGACCTTTCATCATTCATTCTCATGTTTTCTTCAGATGTTAGACTTCAAAGGCAAAGTATCAGAATAGACCAAGCGCAGAATGGAAGCTTGGAGTAAATAATTTCCAGAGTAAATCTTCAGCTGATATTGTTGGTGTCCACAGAATACTCACAGATGCACTTCCTTGGTGAACAGCTTAAGGGTTGATGTGCTTCACTTAGTTGTCTTGTCCTTACAGGATCGGATATTCCACCAACAACGTATATAATTTGTGTTACCTTCTTGTTACCCAGGTTATCTTGGATTTGCTCCAGTATGAAAACATTGTTGTAAAGAGAGCACTGAATTTTGATAAGTCTTTCCTAGAGAAACTTGGTGTTACTTCAGTCCCTTCGTGCTACTTGATGCATCCTAATGGATCACGTGGGTTAGTTACCATGTAAGTAGTTTCTGGCTCAAGGGATCACAGGGGGATCCACTTAAGCTATAGCAACTGTTTCTTATAGCTTCCTTTTATACAAAATAAGTTATTTTATAATCATTTTTGTACATATATAATAACATTGTATCTTGGCATGTACTCATTACTTCCTTCAAGTTTGAAAATTGTCTTGAGCGCTCTTCAGGAGTTGTTGAGTACAATTGTATTTAGTGGTCTTGTTATACAGTTTGCTCTTTTGGAGTGCTTATAATACATAGAGATGGATTATGCCATTAGAAATGGCATGAAGTGGTATGAAAGAGAATTCTGTGGCAGCTAGGTATAACCTTTGGAATGCTTGACTAAGTAACAAGATTATTTGATGGCAAAACTTTCTTTGAAATAGGCAATTCTGCAGTGTTTCTAACTGGAAATAGGCAACTGCTTGTTACTGGGAGTTGTGTATGCTGATAGCTATGTGCTGTTCCTAATGCAGTGTTTCATTTTAAAAATATACCAATTTGCTTTGGATGTTTCATTAATCCACGATGAAAACTAATCTGAATGTTGTCCATTTATACACAGGCTGAAGCCCCTACGGTCCTTCTTTTCTTCATATTTGAAGTCACTGCCAGGTGTAAGAAAAAAACCTCTTTCACCACTTGAGCTACCTGCTAAAGAAAACAAAGAGGAGAGCACAGAGATCAAGCCGTGGAAGGATTTTGATAAGTAAGCAATACTGATTTCCAGATCAATGCTTGATTATTAAAATTCACTTGTAGTTTCTTTTTGCCACTTGGGAAGCTGGTCTGTCACTATAAAGTTCTAACACAGAGAAAAATCTTATTTCTTTCCATCCCAGGTGGTGTAGCTTGATTTGAATAGCTTGATCACACTTTATGGTCTTCATTCTTCTGCAGGATAAAATTTAAGGCATTTATGCTTAATACTGGAGAAATTATGGCACCAAATGTGAAGGCAGTGCTTCAGCTTGATCTGTTTCTCAGTATACTCAGATAACACTGAATTAGTTCATTTCCAGCACCAAGTTTACAGCTTCTGCTTAACGCAGGTAACATTTCTATGTTTGTGAGCAGTGTTTCAATCAGTTCCCTGAAAAAATACCAGTAAAGCACCAAGCTATGGCACATTTCTGTAGAAAACAATTATTCTCTGTGTATACTGTAAAGTAAGCAGTGCCTACTAAAAGTGCTCGACAGAATACAGTAAAAAATGCTAAGGTCACTGTGAAAGATGTTTATCAAACCAAATCTGCTGAGGTTTATCTTTACCCTCTTTGCCCCATTCTCTGTTTGAAAGAAGGATACAAAGGCTTTACATAGAGATAATCCCTCAGCATCTTTAGATGGAAAAGATACAGGGCCGAGTGCTTTCATTTTGTACTTATTTTCCTTTTATGGACACTATTAGTGTCATCTTCTTTCAGTGACTATTATAAAATAATACATACAACGTTCTATTATCAAAACAACTTAGTTAAATGTAGCTGCTTCTCAGCAAGCCAAAATCTTGCTGATATGAATCTGTAGTCCAAGTATCTCTCAAATGGGCTTTTTCTGGGGGAACTTTATGCACACATGGACCTCTTTTTAGGAAACTTGAAGTGAGCAGAGTTTTGCTTTTTTTTTCCCCTTGATTTAAGTGAGTACTTTTTTGACACATCTCCTTAGTTAATATAAGTCTGTAGTTTGAGTTCTTAAGAATGTAGATTATCTTGTATTTTAATATATGGTATTTCGTTTACGTAATTTTAGAGGTGGAGACAGCTGATTGCTTGAATGATTATTCTTTTTCACTTGGTTTGGAAATGATGCTGTGAACTCTTAGAAGTTCAAACAGTATTTTTTTTGTTTGTTCAGTTATTTTGCTCTGTATGATACAATGTAAAGGTTGTACTCTGAAAACATTGAAAGGATAGGGTGTTTAACCTGATGCATTTTATCTGGAGTACCTCTTGTTGTTGTAAGGATATTTGGTTGTAAGAATGAACTGTTACCATCTTTAATTTACTGTAGATGTTTTACTTGTATCTGTCATAAGGTTGTAGGTAAGAGTGGATGTAAATAAAATTAACTATTAAATTTGTCTGCAAAGAGGATTTCTAGGTTCAGTCCCTTTCAACAATGATTTTTTCCAGTCTTGCAGTTCTGCTCTGTATCATCCATGTAGGTTAAGCAGAAGTCTCCCTTCTTTGGTAGCATGTAATTTTCCTGTTTGCGTTGGATTCTGGAGAGAAGCTGTAATTTCTGTGCACTATTTCCTTGCTGTTGATGTCAGGTGTTTTTGCTTCAGTTGTCTAATCTCAGAACAAAGTGACAGAACCAATTCAGAAGAGTGCAGTGGGTCTCAATGAACTTGACATTCACTGTTCTGAGCACCTGAAGCAACTGCTGTATCATCCTGAGTGTGCTGTAGGATATACTGCAATCCTTGTGGGGTGGCAAACGTAGAGATTTTAATGACAACTACTATATATCAATTTTACCTTTGTGACTGATGAGAAAATGAGTGAAAGAACCCTGCTTGCTGCTTCATAACGTTATATATGTGTGTTTCAGATCAAAACTGTACATGGCTGACCTTGAAGCTGGATTGCATTACCTGTTCCGGGTAGAGCTTGCTACGCACAAGATGCTTGAGGGAGCTGAGCTGAAGACCTTCAAGGATTTTGTTACCATCTCTGCCAAGGTACGTGCTTCTGCTCCTTGGTTATTTTAAGGAAAAAAAAAAAAAAAAAAAGACTTAATGTAGAATTTTCTATGTGATGTAAGCCTCTCAAAATGCCTTTCAGAGTACGTTTAAATATGTGCTTTCCTGATAGCTTAAAAAATAGTTCTGTGAATTTCTCTCAGTGTTGTTTTTTGAGTTGCTTTGTACTGTTCTGATATCCTTAAGAGCTGAAATGCATTTAAATTTCATCTCAGAGAGCTCAAATTTGACTCAGGGTTAAGCAGTCTGCAGCATATTGAATGAGTGCTATAAATATATGGTGCATTTGTCAGATTTTTGAGATAAATAGCTACTTTAACTCAGTGAGTGAAGGTATTCTTTTCATTTTTTTAATTTGGAATTTGTTATTGCATGCTTGACAAATAGAAATTTCTAAATAGAACACTAACTCCAGTCTGAATTTTGAATGTGATTGAAATAGACTATTTAAAAAATGAAGGTGCTCACACATTACGCTCGATAATATGTGATGTAACTTGGAAAAAATTGAGATTTGACTTTGTAGCATCAGCCTGCTGAAATGAGCAGATTCTCTGCCTTTACCTGCTGAACAACTAACACTTTGCTTTATTTAAAATATCTGAACCAGTTCCTGTGTGAGGGAATAATAATGTATGTTCTGTTCCCAGCTATCTGGGTGTATCAGTCAGACAGTTTCTTGCCCCCCTGTGGCCATCAGAGGTCAGAAATCTCTAGCTGGCCTCATTTCTTTAAGAAAGTGTAGTGGTAATCTTTCCATCATATTATCCCTAAAATATCCTCTCTTCTTCCTGATGGCTCCTGACCAGCTTATGTCATTTGCTTCCCTGGCTATTAGTGCATAAATGGGGAATGCTGTTGCATGCTCATCTCCAGACTGCCATTATACATGCGGGGACTCCTGTCCTTCATTTGCACTCTTTAGTTGTGTAAAGCTTTTCTCCTGGTCCTCATTCACAACTCCCACGTATTTACATGTGGACTGTTTACATTTGAGGCAGTCAGAATGCTAAGTTTGCAGTGTTGGTACCGTAATTATGTGCATCTTTTTGCAGGCTCACAGCTCTACATTTCAAAGTTTAACTCTGTATCTTGCTTTCCTTTTTAACTAAGTGGCCAGCAGTCAATCCATAATAACAGCTCTGTGAGTCAGGACTTCCAACACTTTTTATCATATCCTCTTGCTGAGCAGCATTTTAAATGGTGATAATTGTAAATCCAGAGATCCAATCTCAGGTCTTGTGTTCCTTAAGCTGTATGCTGAGCTGAATTACCTTCATAGAAAATACTGTGTAATCTGTCAAAGGTTGTTCTGATTGAAATCGAGCATCTTTGTGCTAGTTAACATCTTGAAAGTGTGGTGCATTACATTTTGTGAGTTATTATGAGATGACTGATGAGCTGATTTACTGAACAAGTGTTTGCACATAACAAGGGAATATCTTGTCTATTAAACTTAATTTATGCTTTTCAAAGACAAGAAGAGCACATTTAGGTAAACATAAAACTGTCTTGCTGCTAATGAAACTTCTGCTTTAAAATTATTGTTGTATTCTGTTTTATTTGTTTTGTTTTAATTTCCTCAGCTCTTTCCTGGCCGCCAGCCTGTGGTGAAGTTGTTAGAGACCTTGCAGGAGTGGCTGGTGAGCCTTCCATTAGACAAAATCCCTTATGATGCTATTCTAGATCTGGTCAACAACAAAATGCGGGTAAGCTGTTACTAGTTTCCAGTGTAAAATACAGCATTAGTAAGGGATAAGATTCTATATAAACCTAAGGCATCGCTTACTGATGGTCCCTTGGTCGTAATGGAGTTATAAGAAGGTTAAAATGAAAATGAAGTGAAATCGTTGCCAGAAAAAAAAAAAATCCACATGAAGAAATTGGAATGAGAGGATGGAAGCAGTCAGTCCTGGTGCAGTTTTATTAGGGAATGTAGTGACTGCTCACTTGTGTCAGCTGCAACTCTGAGATCCCCAGCAGAAATTTTTGAATTGGCTTTATTTGTAATGCCTGCCATCAGCAGAATTCTCTGAAGCTCAGTGTTTAAAAGGTGGGGAATTTACCCATTGAAGGGTAAACTGTTCTTCATTGTTCCTAAAGCATGCAACTCTGTTTAAGTTCCTGCCATGCTATGGTCCTGACCAGGAATCCCATCTCAGTTTGGTAATGCATTGCGTGGTGATGGAGCTGAATTTGCACAGAAGTTGATTTGAGTCTTTGTTCCCATGAAGTGGGATTGCTGTCTGGAATTTGGAAAGCAGATGTGTGTTTTAGGAATCTGAGAGATGAAATTGGAATGAAATCCTGTGCAAGATTTTCATATCTAATAGTAGTTCTAAGAAGAAATAAACATTAATTTTACATCTGATCCTCTTAAGATGTTACTGCTGTAAATTCCATAGATCATACTGAGTGATACAGAATTTTTATTGTGCCCAGGGAAGCCGTAACACATCTTACAATAGTGTGTGTGTTTTGTTTTCATACTGTGCTTAAAAAAACCAAGTCTCTACAAGTTAAGCTGCTTAAGGTATTCTGGCAAACTAATCAGACATCCCTGATGTGCATCTTGGCAGGTTTACCATCACTGACTGTGTAGTGTATGTCATGTCATGTGTTTGTAAGAGGGGTGAGTTTGATAATGGTGCTTCGGAGTGAAGTGTCATTTCCACAAATGTTGAAGTTAATTTCGGTCCCTGAGCTGCATATGTCTTTAACATGTATTCTTTTCAGATTTCAGGGATATTTCTCACTAAGAGAACGGAGTGGGTCGGATGCCAGGGCAGCAGGCCAGAGCTCAGGGGTTATACTTGTTCCCTTTGGAAGCTGTTTCATACCCTGACTGTGCAAGCTGCACTGCGACCAGCAGCTTTGTTAAATACAGGTAAGTGGCAGATATGTGACGTTCTCAAAGGGTGAGACAAATACATGCAGCAGTTCTGCTAGGCAAGAAAAACGTAATGGATTTGAGCAATCTTTTTCCTGTAAATTCTCAGCTAATGTGTTCATGGACAGTGGCTTTCCAGGCTCAGTTTGCAGGCTTTTGCCAGCAGGGGTCAGAACAAAGCTTTATTGCAGTGGAAGGTTTTGAGAGAAAGTGTGTCAGTTTGTCCTTGCTTAGAAATGTGGTAAATAAAACTAGGGAAGTACGTGACCCTGGAGAAGAGAGCAATAAAACAGGAAGGAGGGGGAGAATTTCAAAGGAAGAAATTCTGAACCACCTGAAAAGGGAGGAGGGCTGTCCAGGTTATGAGGTTGCAGTGTTCATTTGAGAAGAATGAGATGAAACCTGGACAAGTGTTACCCAGTTCTTCTGTTATTTTATTTCAGAAATGCAAGGTTTCAAGACAGGGCTGTTTTCAGCTGAACTGCCATAATGCCCATTAATTGTTGCAGTGCGATGCACTCATTTCTTTGCAGGCACTTGGTAAAATGCCTTGTTTTTAGACTCGAAGGATCTTTTGAATGAGTGTTAATATTCTGATGTTGGCTCCTGTTTAAGAAATATTCTGCATAGGTACATAATGTCCTCTTAGCACAAAGGAAAGAAAATTAATGGCAAAATATTGCTCTTTGTCTGATTTTCTCCTTGTCAGGACAGTGCATTGTTTGTTTATTGTTCCGTTTGGTTTTTGTTTTTTCAATTTCAAGGCTTTTAAAGTCTTCTGCAAAGAATGCTGGATGGTGTGTTATGAGGACATGGTAACTCAGTCAATTGCATTTCAAATTATAGGTACATATATGTTTATCCAGCATAGTTTGCAGTCACAGTGAAAAACTCAATTCTCAATGTGGAATGCACTGCAAAATTGGTGTACTTTGAGTAGCTAATCTCATTGTCCTGTAGTGTTTTTTTTCTTCTCATCTTGCCTCATTTTGTTTGTTATTTGTGGGACAATAGGCTGAATCCCTTTAATTCACAGGGCTCTGCCTCGTGAGGTGTCTTTTTGTGGTGTGTTAGCTGTGTGTGCAGCAGCATCATGCAGAAGTTGAATTGCCCCTTTCTGGGGCCAACTGCTCCAGCTGTTCTAATTGAATCAAAAAACGTCCTTAATGTCTAGGTATAGAAAATTGCATCTTAAATTGCTTCCACGTTCCAAGCTCCAGTCAGTCTGAAGTTAAAAATACGCTGTAGAACCTGAGAACTCTTCGGCACACTTAACCATCGATTTAAATCGGGACAGATATGTGATGATCACTTCTTATGGCGAAAGAATTGGGTCAGTCTGAGACTGTCGGATTATGTCTTGGGAGGTTTTCCTCTCCTTATTGCTTGTTTAAATCCCATCTACTAAAAAGCATGATGTACTCCCTAATCCTTCCCACCACAGGTAGGGTTTTATGGTTCTTGTCCACTTTAAAGATTAGGGTTACCCTGAATTGCTGTAGTTTGGGAGGAAAGAGAAAAGGAGGATTACACGATGATACATGGCAGATGTTAATAGAAGATTCATCTCTGGGCTGATAAAAGAAAAACAAACAAAATGAGCCATTTTGCATTTGTTTGTCTCCTTTCTAAACCAGCTGGATTTTTCTTGACAGTTTCCACTCCTTGCAGAGTCTGGCAGCCAGCGTAAACCTACTATGGTTTTCTTGATAGAATGTTTTTGTTGGTTCGTATTTGATGTGTTTTAATGTTGAACTGTGTGATTTGAAGCTGCAATGAGATGAACATCGGGGAATCCAGAGGAGCTCTGAGCACAGAATTGTTCACTTCGGAGGGGGGATAAAAATCATTGCAGAAATCTCATCCTGGTCGTCCTTAATTGTATGGAAGAATTCTCAATTACTGGGGTCTGTTAGTGTGGATAAGACTTGTTTGTGGATTTTAAATACGTATATGAATCTTTTAATCTGCTGCTAAATTTGAAAGCCCTCTCTAGAAAATGAATTTTGAAGGGAACCTCAGGAATGTAACGTTACACAGGAGAACAGATTTAATTAAATTACAAAATTGAATCCATTCTGGATAAAGAGGTTGTTTGCTAGCAGTTATTTCTCAATGATTTTATTCCTAAATTCGTTGTCAGTGTATGTGGTGAAACTCTTTTGTCTGAAATTCATTTCAACTTTTCAGAACAGCTTTTAGCCTTTCTTGTAATACTGTAATTTAGTCTGCTGTAATCTCTTAGCCTTTATTTATACGTGCCTCTTCGATCACAGATATGGAGCGTCTGAGCAGAACTTGTTTGCTTTTCATTGGTTTTAGTAATGCCTCTGCTCTGAGTAATGGTGTGCTATGGCAGTCTTCATGTGTTTCTTACATAGGCAGCAGATAAATAGTCTAACAGGTCTGAATAGGTTTTGCTAAGGATTTTGCTCGGAGAAACAGTGCATGTACATCACTGCCAGAATGGGATGGAAGCACTGGAGCCCTTCACCATATCACCTACAAACCTTGTGCTGCGAATTCCTCCCCCGTGGATGCGTTCAGCTGCAGCAGTCAGTAACTCACCCAACCTGTGGCACTATGAGATGTTTAATTTGACAAGTGTTTGGTTTGGGTACTGGCAATAGCACGTGTGCTATGGGTACCTTTAAATGAGAAAGGTGTCCAGTTCTGTGCATCTGGAAGTGTTCATCTCCATGGATTGAGATGAACGTTTCCTTTCCCTGTGGTTCTCTTTCAGGTGTGTTATGCATGGCATGCACTGAAGCTGTGTTTTCCCAGTGGTGCTAAGTGCATCTCTCCTCTGTCGTTCCAGGTCTTGAAGACAATCCCCAGATAGTACTTCAGATCATGAGGAGATACATTCATCACTTTTTTGGATGCAGGGCTTGTGCTCAGCACTTTGAGGAAATGGCTAAGGAATCCATGGACTCCGTGCAGACCTGGGACAAGGCTGTTCTCTGGCTCTGGGAGAAACACAATGTAGTAAATAACAGACTTGCAGGTATGGAAGGCCCTGCTTAGGAAAACACACACCTGGTAGCTGTGTCTGAAAGACAAGGCTGTGGCATCTCATACAGTGTAGTTTGTATTGGAACAAATAGGTTCAAACAAACAGCAGCTGTTGTCCCAGCTGGATGTTCCTCTATGAAGCACTGACTTAAGACCAGCTCGGTAATTATGTCAGTGTACAAGGTTACAAACCTTCTGGGTAGGACTTACAACATCTCAGTCTGCTGTGACTCTGAAGACCAACCTGGTAACTGTTTCATGACTGAGAAATGCATACGCTTCAGATACACTCCAGTAACACAGTTCATCTCTTGTGGCATGCAGTGAAAAAGCTTCTCAGAGGTAGTGCTCCTTCTGAGATGTCACCTGTGGCTTGATGTGATGCTGAGTACAAATCAAAGCCTTTTCCAAAAGGAGCAGTGCAGTTCAGCTGCTTACTTAGTGGATAAAAATAATTACATTTCTTTCCGTTACAGTTTAAGCAGATGTTAAAACTCATCTTCATTTTGTCCTGAAAAGATGCTGTGGAGGAGAGGGTGATAATTGAAGAGGAGGCTTTCTCAGGATAAAGGAGCCTAAACTATTATCAGATCAACAGCCAAATAAAATAAAATTGCCATATGAGGAATATCTGTTTTCCCCCTCCGCCTCAATTGCTGTGTTTTCAGTTGGACTAAAAATGCAGTTAAAATACTGGGTTGTGTTTAATCTGTTCTGTTATGGGGATATCAAATAGCTAAAGCACTAAAGAAAATTGGTTTCTCTTTGCACTTAATCCTCGCCTACTGTTATGGATCTGTGCAATGTAGCATTAGTTACAATTTAAATATGCTGCATTGTGTTTATATTGTAGTTGGGCTGAATTCCCGAGATTTATTAAGTATTAAATGCTGTTGTGAGCAGAAACAGTTGGTCTCCTTTCTCCAAGAAGGAAGAAGTATATGGGGAGGTATTAAAAAAAAAACAGTCATCCCTTAATGGTTGCTACTGTTGTCAGACTGAGCACAGGGAGAAGTCATCTTGCTGACTCGGAGTCCTCCCTGGTGGAGCAGTGTGTTTCTGTGGAGCATTCAGTTCCTGGAAAACTCACATGGATGTTGATTTGAGTGATACAGCAGCTGATTAAAATACTCTTGTAGTAAGAAGTGTAAACATACTGGAATAAATGATGTCAAATAATGCATTTTTTAAGTTTACTAAGATTTCACTTTGGGACAGTGACTTCTTTTAGTCCCTAAAAGCTGCACCTGTATTCCTGGTGTTACATACAGCTTTCATGTCTGAGAGGTTGATGGCACAGGCGTCAGGTGTGGGTCATGAGGTTGCTCTGTGTAGCTCTGCCCTTCTGAGTTACTCCCTGTTGCTTTAAGGTGAACAAAAGGTATGGCTTTCTTTTTGGCAGGGGAACACAGAGTACAGTAAGTTTTGTTTATAATCTTAGCATAAGTTGTTTTGGTTTTTTTCCTGTTTTCTCTACTGAAACAAAGTGATTACTGAGTGATTTTTTGTTGTTAGGACACCTGAAAGGCAGATTTGTGCTCTCCCGTTTGAACAGCAGAGATAAATATTTGTAACTGCTCTAAACAATATTTTCTTCAAAATCTGGGGAGATTTCCTGCCTTGAAAAAGGACAAAGAAGAAAATAACCATCTATATTTTTTCCTGAGGTAGTGTAATCATTAGTGTACTGATAAATAATTGCTTTTTGCTGGCAGAGGCTTCTGTTTTAAAAACTACCTCCACCCACGTTTGAATTTGTCAGAGCAAAACACAGTGCTGACTTCAGTGCTCAGCTCCTTACCGTGAGCACAGAGCAGCCAGAGCTGTGAGCATCTGAGGTGTTACAGCTGCACCTGGTTCAGCATGATACGGTATGATCAAGTGCTGAAAAGCAAACTGCAAACACCTCAACGTGACCGTGTTTTTTTAGAGTATGGAAAATAGTTTGCGTTGGGAGTGAAACAAGCCAGCTTGGGATGGGGTCACAACACAGGGACGTGAAAATAGTGCACGTCGTCGGCCTTGGAGCAGCTTACTGCAGACCAGGCTGGAAGATTAAAGAGCATCCAGTGCAAAGGAGCGTGTGTTTCAAACCATAACTCAAACTAACCCCTGAAGGCCCAGCCGTGGTGTTCTTATCCCTCCTAACACCACAGCACTGGTGGGATCCTGTCGTATTAGAATTTGAACGCTGCATCTTTTAGTGAGAGAAAGGGGAAATAGTTGATAGCGTTTGTGCCTTGGAAGAGGAAGCAGTGCTTTGGAAAGTGTCAGGAAAGTCATGAATTGCCTCATTTGTTGGTGATTGCTCTAAGTTTAATACAAACATGGTTGTGCTGTGCTGGGTTTTGGGGTGACTTTTGGTCTGTGGTTCGTGCTGAAGTGTCTGATGGTTCAGTTTGCCTCGTTGGTTCATTTCTGATTTATTTTTTCCCTTCCTCTCCGCCAGGTGATTTGACGGAAGACCCAAAGTTTCCCAAAGTTCAGTGGCCAACTCCAGACCTCTGTCCCACGTGTCATGAGGAGATGAAAGGGTTGCACAGCTGGAACGAGGCCGAGGTCCTGCAGTTCATGAAGCATCACTACAGCAGCGAAAATATTCTGTATAGATACACTGCGAGCCAGACCGAGTCCAGTGAAACTGAACTGAAAGATGCAAGGGAGGAGAAAGACAAAAACTTACTGGAGAAACCAGGTGGAAATAGAGAAAACGTGGTCCTGAACCGAGACAAGTTAAGAGATTCAGAATCGAAGCTGTTCAATAAGCTAATGGGGAACCACGTCAAGGACAGCAGTAAAGGAGCGGTTGAGTCTGCTAAGCATCAGGAGAGCAGGCAGTCTGTGATTTTCTTAGGGATTGGCTTTTCCAACATAGACATGAGTCTGTGTGTCGTCCTGTATGTGGCATCATCCTTATTTTTGATGATCATGTACTTCTTTTTCCGAGTGAGGTCCAAACGGTGGAAGGTGAAGTACTACCGCTCGTCTGTGTGAAAGCTGCAGTGGGAAGCACAGGGGTTTTGTTGTCGTTGTTGTACGTGGCTGTTCAGTACCAGATACGGCTTTAATATTTATGATCAGGGATTTTATATACAATATTCCTTGTTTTAAAACCCTTTCTTCCCGAGTCGTTTCACAAGTGTTCTAGCTTAATATACGGCGCTTGCTGTAAGAACCCTAATCTTTCACTCTGAGGCACACAATGCTGCCATAAAATACCCAGTGAAGGAAGTGTTGCATTTTTCAGTGAAGATTTTTCCGTGGCTTACACCGTTTACTCATTTGCACTGTAAGCATGACATTGTGCCATCAGCTGTGGCTGGTTTTGGAAAGAAATGGGATATTGTTTTGTGCACATCGAGTCAGATTTATTCTTTTTAAGATTTGTCCAGAACTCATTCTATTTACCAGCGTAGGTCGTGAGTTCTACCTTAAATCAATCCTGAACCTCTGTGACTTTCTCGAGTATTACTCATGCTGTGTATATAGAGTGGAAAGCATTTCATCCTCAGGCAACTCTTCCATTCCCTCGTGCATCACAGCTGAGGATGTGCATCCCTCTGTGAGGATGGGAGACCTGGGGTGGGCAGCGTGCATCTCTGCAAGCAGCCTGATGGGGTTTGCTGATGCCATCCACCCTTCAGTGGAGTTCAGGTGTAAGCAACAACCAACTGAGGCCCCGTGTTTTGTGTGCTGCTGGCTCTGAGATGGTCTGCACAGGACGTGGGGCAGCCCACTTCTGCTGAGCTCTGCTGTGTGGGTCAGGAAGGGTTTGAGCTGTAGGTAGAGAGCTCTTCCACGTTGGGATGTGGCAGCATTGGAGGGGACAGGGATCCATCTGACAGCTGTCAGAAGGCATGAGGACAGTTCTGAAGTTACCATTCAGAATAGCAGTTCCTTTCTGATCGTCGCTGTGAGGATAATTCACGTTCTGGATAGTGAAGTTTATAATCCTATCCAATGTAATTGAGCATGTTCTAGTTATCCATTACCTAATCTTTAGTTAATCCTAATAGGTTTCGGCCTCAATGTTTTCTTGTGACAGTGAGTTCTACAGATTAATTATGTTATATAAAAAGGCTTTTCCTTTCAATTCTTTCCAACTTTTAATGTAATTGAACAATCACTAGCTCTTGTGTTACACGACAGGTGAGCAGTCCCTGGCCAACTCACCGCTGTGTTTGAGTCAGCCTCTCCTTTCCATTGTACATCCCAGCATCAGAAGCTTCAGGTCTGCACTGCTTGATGTGCTGGTGTCCCGTGAGAGCTCCCAGGGGGGCTGGGCTGATGGGGAAGCCCACACTTGCTCTGTTTAAGCTTGAAAGCTGGTCCACTTCTAACTGACTGATCTGGGGAGGTCCTGAATTGCTTCACTTGAATTGCTTTCACTGCCCTCACCTGGAAAGGTTTCCCTGAGTTCCGTGTCCGTCTTGCTTTACCTGTTCTTATTTTGTATCTCTGTCGTGACAAATGCCATCTGTCTGTGCCCTTGTGAGCACGTTACGTGTGCTGGGAGGTGTGATCTCCTTGCTCCTGGGACTTTGGTTTCTGTGATGCCACACTCTTCTGCAGATCATGCTGTCCCCGGAGCAGCCGCTTCCAGTCTGGATTTCTGACCCTTCATCCTTCTTGGACCTTCTTCACTCTTCAGATGTTTTTGAAGAGGAAATGCTGGACCTGCACAGAGAGTGGAAGGGACAGTGTGCAGCACGGCCGGGGCAGAAGGAGGAGGTCGGGTTCTGAGGATCCTCAGTGCCATCATTGCTGAGAGCTCTGGGTTTCGTTCCCAGTGCTGGATCCGTCCTTTTGTTGCTGGGCACTGTGGGTGGAACAAAAGCTTCCAGGTGCATTTCCTGTGCGCTGCGTGTGGGGTGCTGAGGACGGTGGGTGTAACAGCGCAGTTTATTTAAATGTTTTATTTATTTTAATTCAGTAACTTGACGTTTTCATGTCTGTTCTGTTGGGGGAAGGGGGGGTTAAGCTCTAGGAAGGGAAAGCAGACATTTTGTACTGAACTGTAAAGCGACGTGCTTGGTAAAAATACAAACGTTTGGGAACGCGAATGCCTCACTCCATTTTTTCCACTGTTACAGCCCCAATACCGGGAGGAGAAACGCAGACATTCACTGCTGGGTCAGGGTAGGGCTGCCCCGTCCTTACAGCCCGAAGTGCTGGGGGTTATCTGAGCGGGACGTGGGCTCCTGCCCCGCACAGCAGCAGCTGCCCAGCACACACGTGGGGAGCGGCCGCCACTCGGCTCACACAGGCGCAGAGGCTTTAAAACCCCTTCCTTAGGGGATCAGACTTAAAATCCACTTACAAACCCGAGCTTAAGAGGCTGCGTGGGTCACTGCCCGCCCCGGGGACGGCTGAAGCTCTCCGGTGCTGCGGGCACCGTCAGAACTCAACACGGAGAGTTCCGTTCTCCTCCTTGGGGACGGCTCCCGGCCCCGCAGCGGTTCCCGGCCCCGCAGCTCGGAGCTGTCCCTCGGGCTGGGATCCGTCCCAGCCGCACGGCCGTGGGATGCGGCAGCCGGCGGTGCTCGGTGTCGGCGTGGGGCTGTGCCCGGTGTGCAGGTGAAAGTCGCCGTGCCTCCCTCCGCCGGGAACATATGTGCGTTTGGAGGCTCCCTCCCCTAAGCTGCTTTTATTAATTTGTAATCCCCCCGCGAGCAGGAGGTAAAGGGATTCGGGGGATTAGCGGTCTCACGGTAACAACCACAATTATCAGCTCCGACTGCTGGGACGTGCGCGCTCCTGGGGCCGTCCACCCTGGGACACGGACACACGCACCCCCACACGCTCTTACACACCCCGAAGGGTTATCAGTATGCAGCACAACTGCGGGGACACAGACGCGTGTGGCTGCACTTGCACAGCCCCACTGAGCACATCCCTGCGCTCTTATGGACACCCCAACACGTGCCCGAGCCCACGGCTGCGTTACCCTCAGCACACACACTAACCCCTGCCGGCCTCCGAGCGCTGGTTGCCGTGGGTCGGATGCTCTCCCCGCTACTCCTTCACGCTCATTAACTAATTAAAGGAGAGTGACGGCCCCCGCTCCCCACGGGCAGTGGCCCCGCGCCGTAGGAACAAACGGAACCGGGGCTGGCGAGGCCGGGCCTCCCCCCCGACGGCGCCTCTCCTGACCCCCTCCCGCAGCGCGATGCCCCCGCGGGTGCTTTACGGGGCCCCGGGGCACGCGTGGGACGCGGGAAACGACCCTTTCCCCCTTTCCCCGGCGCTTTTGGCGACGCTAAATCGCCCCTCGGTGAACCGCGGCCCAGCTGCGGCCCGGCCCGACGGCTCGGTGCCGCCCCCGGCCCGCCCCCCCGCCGGCCCCGCTCCGCCCCGGGCGCTGCCCAACCCCGCGCCGCTCCCCGCAGCGCTCCGCCACTCCTCCGCAGCCACCCGCGCACCTCGGACATCCCGTGCACCCGACGCGCCCGCGATGCTGCTGGAGAGAGTCCGCGCCGGCTCGGAGAAGGCAGCGGAGCTCTGCCCCTTCCCGCGGAGCCCAGGTGAGAGGACGCAGAGCCCCGCGTCCCCCCGCGGAGGCACCGCCGGTGGCTCCGGGATCCCCGCGGCACCGCGCCCGGTGCTGGCTGAGGGAAGGGCGGGCGGCCCGACGGCACCGGGGTGCGGCCCCACCGCCTCAGCCTCCGTCCTCCCCCACTCGACGTGTCCCGATCCCGCGCCCGCTCCCTGTGCCCGCTTCGGTCCGTCCGTGCCGTCGGGTGCAGCCCGGGACCCTCAGCCCTCTGCCGAGGGAGAATCGCCGCGGCTGCCCCGGGCTGAGCGCACGGCCCGTGCCCGGCCGGCTCTGCTGGGCCCCGCGGAGCGGCGGATTCCGTCCCGCGGCGACTGCGGTTCCGCAGCTCCGGGCGCAACGACGGCGGGGCGAGACGGGGAGCTGCTGCACGGTGGGACACCCCCTGCCCGAGCCCCGCTGGATCCGGCCCGTTCCGTTCCCTCTCTGTGAAACCTCCCGATGATTCCTCTTTATATACATAGATATATTTCTTTTCCTCCCAATTTAACGAATGGCGAAAACGCCGGATCTGTCGGTGCGGGCGAGAACCGTCGGTGCGGCGGTTTCAAACGAAAGCGACGAGGGGATGAGGCAGAGGGGGACGGGGCGGCGGTGCCGGTGTTGCCTGAGCCCCCTCCGTCGGGCCGCTGCCCCTCGTCCCGCACCGAGCTCCACGCCCCGCGTGTCTCTGCTCCTTCCCCCGGCGGCTCTCCGTGCTGTGCTCACCGCGAGAATTGCGCGGGTGACCCCAACACCCTGGAGGTGGTTCCTCTTAGCGGAGGGGAAGGAACCAAAACAGCCCGGAGCGAATTCCCGGTGGGAGGAACGAGACGAAAACGCCGATTCCCCGCGGGACGCGACGGCCGCAAATCGCCCCACGACCCCGGGGAGAGCGGGGTACCGGGAGGCGGTGCGGGGCCGAGCTCGTCGCGCTTATATTCTTTAACAATTGCTTTCATTTTCATTTGCTTTCATTTTATTTCTTCTTCGGTAAATCCCGTTTCTCAGCAGCTCGCGGCCGTTCGAAGCGCACAACGAATTCCGGGCACCGACCGCCGCTTTCCCCTCCCTCCCGTCCGCCCCCGGTGCGGCCCCCGGGCCCAGCTCGGCCCCCGCCGTCCCCCAGCCCCGTCGGGGCGGCCCCGCCCGGATTTCGTTCCCGCACTCCGCGGAGCCGAGAAGGGGATTAAACACATCGCCCCGAGATGCGCTGCCCGGAGCTGCGGCCGGGAGCGGCCGGCGGCTGCAAATAACCCCCACGAGGGGCTTAAATCCCGGGGTGACAGAGGGTTACGGAGGGCCGGGGGCTCGGGGGGGGGAGCGATCCGACTGAGCACCGGCAGCGGTGTCCCGCGGAGCCGCGATGCAGCGTAAGAGCCGCGGGCGGGCGGTGCTCGGGGCTGTGTCCGCCTCCGGGCCGCGGTGCCGGAGCTCGGCTCTGTGGGCAGCTGTTATCGCTGCTGGTGTCGTTTGTTCGGACGCGGATGGGTGTAGAGGAGACGGTTATGGCGATAAGGATATCACCTGAGCTCCTGCAGTGCATCTCCGTCTGTCTGCGCCGATCTGCGTCCCCGCCGCTGCTCTGTGTGTCTCTACGGCTGGATCCGCACTGATAACTCTGAGTTCCTTCTTTCTGCATCTACTTTTTTCTCTCTCCCTCCGTACCTGACAATATCTATAGGGTTATGTCCACACATCCGCAGGTTTTCACTTTCTAACCCGCTTACCTGTCCGTTTCTCATCTCTCTCTGTTTCTGTACCTCTGCGTCATCTCTTTCCAAGCATCACCTCTTCTGATACCTGCAGGATGACGGAACGCTCCTCTTGGGTTTTATTTTCAGCAGAATTTGCGTTATTTTTGGCAATTTCTTCCCCACTCCCCCCAACTCCCTCCGGCATTTGCTGATTTGGAGTGTCGGAAAAGCAAAAAGGAGATGGAATAACTGCGAGAGGCGGTTTAGATACAGCAGCTCGGCGGGGGCTGAAGTCCCTTCCCATCGCTTCCCTTCGTGTTTTCTCGGGGTGTGCACGGCTCGGGGGGGGGAGGGGGGGAACCCTGCGCTCCGTGCCGCGCGGGGAAGCTCTCACATCTCCGCACCAACGAATTTGAACAAAAAAAAAAAATCGTTTTCATACCGTTCTCTGGTCCAGCACCGGGACCTCAGATGGGGACAGCAGCTCCCGCAGTGCCGGGCCGGGGGGGAAGGGGGGGATCGGGGGCGGTGGGAGGCAGTGGGACCACCGGAGAGGGGGCTGATGGGGGGGGTCTGCTTCCCACAGAGATCCCGCTGTGCGCCGGCTGCAACCAACACATCGTGGACAGGTTCATCCTCAAGGTCCTGGACCGGCACTGGCACAGCAAGTGCTTGAAATGTTCCGACTGCCAGACGCAGCTGGCCGAGAAGTGCTTCAGCCGCGGGGACGGCGTGTACTGCAAGGAGGACTTCTTCAAGTGCGTGGGTCCGGGGGCTGCGGAGGGGAACGGGGTGTGTGGGGGGGGGGGGGACGGCGGGGCCGTGGGGTGGGGGTTCAGCACCGGGGACAGCGGTCCCGTCCCGGGCTCGGCACAGCGGACAGCGGCCGCTCGTCGGGCTCAGCCCGAGGGGCTCTCGGCGCTCATCGGCCGTCTCCTGTCTCCCCCCAACCCCCCCCCCCCCCCCCACCCCCAGGCGCTTCGGGACGAAGTGTGCCGCCTGCCAGCAGGGCATCCCCCCGACCCAGGTGGTGCGCCGGGCCCAGGACTTCGTGTACCACCTGCACTGCTTCGCCTGCATCGTCTGCAAGCGGCAGCTGGCCACCGGAGACGAGTTCTACCTCATGGAGGACAGCAGGCTGGTGTGCAAGGCTGACTACGAGACGGCCAAGCAGAGAGGTACGGCGTGCCCCTCGCCCTCGGGGAAGGGAGAGGCGGCTCGGGGCCCCGCTCCGTGCGCAGGGTCGGGCAGGAGGGAGGGAGGGGGTCCCCGGTCCCCACGTGGAGCGCCGAGCTAACCGGCCCCGTGTCGGCAGAGGCCGAGTCCACGGCCAAGAGACCCCGCACCACCATCACGGCCAAGCAGCTGGAGACCCTGAAAAACGCCTACAACAACTCGCCCAAACCGGCGCGGCACGTCCGGGAGCAGCTGTCGTCGGAGACGGGGTTGGATATGCGGGTGGTGCAGGTGAGACCGCGGGACCCCCCACCCCGGGGAAGCGGCCGGGATCGGGTCCGCCCCGCACGGCCAGCTGCCCCGTGTCCTGCTTGCAGGTCTGGTTCCAGAACCGCAGGGCCAAGGAGAAGCGGCTGAAGAAGGACGCGGGGAGGCAGCGCTGGGGGCAGTACTTCAGGAACATGAAGCGGTCCCGGGGGACCTCCAAATCCGACAAGGACAGCATCCAGGAGGAGGGGCCCGACAGCGACGCGGAGGTGTCCTTCACAGGTCGGTGCTCGGAGCTCTGCTCCCGGCTGAGCTGCGGTGCGGGCAGGGCTCGCTTCACCCCGTCGGGGCCGCATTAATAATTTTTTAGCTGTAATATAATGAGGGGAAACGAGTGCGGGGGGAGGAAGGAGGGGGTGGAAGGGATGTCCGCACACAGCCAGAGCCGCTGCGACCGAGGACGGCAGAGAAATGGCCGCGGAAAACCCTCGGGGGGAACCGTGAAAGATCCCGGACGGAGCGGGGAGAGCTCCGTGGGCAGCTGTTGGAGCAGCCCCTGCCCGAGGGACTGTTAGAAATACAAAAGTCAGGAATTACTGAGCTGAACGATGAGGAAAACTAAGTAGGTTCCTCTTTGTCGGGCTGCTGTTGTTGCATTGTCCTATTCAGAGTCGTTTTAATCGTGTGGCTCCCGGCTCCCAGTCTTGTGAAAGGTGTTAAGTCTCTGCTGTAAAAAACAAACAAACAAACAAAAAAAAAACTGCTTCGTATCGGGGGGTTTCTGTGTTGCAGAGTCCCATTTTTGGGGCACCCATCCCCGCAGATAAACCCCCGGGGCACAGTGTTGCACAGCGCTGAGCGGGGCTCGGATGTGCGGGAGCGCGGCCGTCGTTTTTAGGGGCAGGGGAGAGGATCTGAAACGCAAAACTGCGTTTACAAAGAGGTTTGCACGCAGCTCTGTGTTACAGCTTCTCTCCCGCGTTCCTAAAACCTGTTTGATGTTCAGGTCTGTGCCTCAGCGTCATTAAATATGAATGTACTGTAAATAATAACTAAAAATCGCCGAATGATTATTGATAGCTTGATGCCAAAGCAGATTCGTATCCCAGGCAACAGGACGAAGCCCTGAACGAAAGCAAACAATTTTTTGCTGGTAACTTGACAAATATTTGTCTTTTTTTTTTTTTTTTTTGGAAGCGTTTTTAAGTCTTCGGTACATCCCAACCCTGAGAAAACAGACGCTGCTGGGATTTAATAGATTTCCTTCCAACCGATGGACAGTTTCAGTTTCTTCTTGAATTGAATGCTCCTAAAAACGATACGGAAATTCAAAGTAAACCTCAAAACCAAATAGAAATGCAGAGACAAAAAAAAAAAAAAAAAAAAAAAAAAAAAAAGAAAAGAAAAGAAAAGAAAGAAAAAAAAAGGGGGGGGGTGATGGAAAGATCACGTTCCCCTTTAAAGGATTATTTTAAAACCTCAGCCCTTGGCCCTGTATTTTAATGCGCATTTTTTAGATCCAAAATGTATCAGACGTTTGTGCTCAGAAAAAATAATCCCACGGCTTTCTTTGGGGACTCATCAACGAGGACGGGAATAATAAGGAATTACAAGTAGTGAGTGCACGGCTGCTCCGCTCCCGTGCCTGTTTGCAGCCAGGGCTCACGGGAGCTCCTGCGCAGTGCTGCCGGTTGTGGCCATTGCTCTCCCAGTAAAACCAGTCCATTTCCTTTTCAGATGAACCCTCCATGTCCGAGATGAGCCACTCCAATGGGATTTACAGCAACCTCAGCGAGGCGTCCCCGGCCCTGGGGAGGCAGGCTGGGACCAACGGGGGCTTCGCTCTGGATCACAGCGGCATCCCAGCTCAGGACCAGTACCACGACCTGCGATCCAACAGCCCCTACGGGATTCCCCAGTCGCCAGCTTCCTTGCAAGCGCTGCCAGGCCACCAGCCTTTAATCTCCAGCTTGGTTTACCCCGACAGCGGCTTGAGCATCATGGGACAGGGCGGACAGGGGGTGCCCCAGTCCATGCGGGTCCTGGCCGGGAACGGACCCAGCTCCGACCTCTCCACCGGCAGCAGCGGGGGGTACCCCGATTTCCCCGCCAGCCCAGCCTCGTGGCTGGATGAAGTCGACCACGCTCAGTTTTGATACAGGATTGGCCGCCGTGCAGTGGGAAGGGAAAGGACTCGTCGCTGTCAAACGTCATCTACTCGTGGGGAAAAAAGGAGGGACAGGCTGAGTGCCGTGCGGGCAGGATGGCGCGGCCGCCCGCAGAGCGTGGACGTGAGCACGGAGGGAGAGCTGAGCTGGTGGTGGGTCCACAGTGATGGTGGGCAGAGGGAGACACAGCGCATGAGGAGCAAACCTGGGTCTGTATCTAAACACCCAGACCTGTGCTTGACAGATTTGATAGGAGGTGTTTTGTTTTCTGTTGTCAGTGCATTCTCCAAAGCGAGGACTCGCTTCACCACCCACCCACCCGCACCGAAAACCTTTTTGAAAGAATATAATAAAGTCCTCATCCACGGTGAAAGGTGTGGCAATGTCTATATTTCTATAGGAGAAATGTAATATATCATAGCGACTCACTTCAGAAACCCACGGCAGCGAACATCTCTGTTCTTCCAGCAGATTTCTTTAAGCGCATCGGTGCGGTATGTTCTGCTTTCTTTTGAATTTACTTTTCTAAAACGAGACGCTCTCTGAATGCCAACAGCTCACCACCAGCCCTTCTCCTTTGTGAAGTGAAGGGTATAACGTCGATTCTGCTTCTCATCCTCTTTTTGATTTGTAGGTGGCTAGTTTTACTCTTCCATGTAAGAATTAAACCGCGAGTAGATGTGTTTATTACCAAATAACTGCACCTTCATCACGAGGGCGAGAGGTGGTTCTCCTGGCCTGGGAACACCAGCGGCTCTGGGTTGTGAATCTGTTGCTGTTCTTTCAGATCCCTTCGCAACCATTTTCTGCTGTTGCCAAACGCTCTCTGGGAGGACTCTCTGTGCTTGCACTGCTGGGTCGGCTCTGGCCGTGCTTGGCAGTGAGCACACACCTACCCAGTGGCACTTCTCTGTCTGAAGCATTTGTGTGAGCGGACGGTGAGGGAAGGCAAGACAATATGTGTATCGTTACCTGTAAAAATGATGGAATTAACTGTAGGTGATGTGACTGTCCCGTGTCTTTTATTTATATTCTCGCATTCTCTCTGATGATCAAATACTTCAAGGCTACAAATAAATTCGTCAGCTGAACTTTCCATAGTCCTTTGCTAAATTCACACCAAACTCGTCTATATAAATAAATGCAAAACCTGAAAATAAAAGCTCTCAAAGCTTGAGGCCTTGATTCCCAGAAGCTCCAATGCGTGCTCTCCTCTGTAAACACAGCAGTGATGCAGCTGCTGTAAAAATGCTCTGAGAAGCAGAAGCAGAACTGGGAGTGCTGTTGGCTGCAGTGCTTAGCACGTGCCCAGCCCTCGGTCATGGTCAGGCTGGTTTGGATGGCTCGTGGTTATCCCATGGCATTCATTGCATAGGGGCAGTTTTGTCCCAGGCTGCAGCACCACCAGGTCCCCAAGCAGCTGAGTTCCAGCTCTTGGTGCCAATCCCATGTGCTTCAGCTCCCTGTGCATTTCAGGCTGGGGGAACAGTGCCCATTGTGCTCCAGTTGGGTCTGAGCCCCACGCTGGGCCCGGGAGCTGCACCAGAACTGAGTAATGGGGAGACAACTGTTACTGGTGGCTTGCAGGGACATGGCTTATTGAAACTCATGGATGAATTAGAAAGTGACAGGGCTTTGAAAATCAGACATCAACAGCATCTCACCCACACAGAGAAGGGTTCTTATTTTCAAGAATTTTTCACTTTCTGTTCCGTTGTGCTACAATTCAGAGACACCCCTTCCAACCTGGGCGACTTGTTTCGCAGCAACACATTTCGGCTTCAACAGTGAATGATAAATTCCAATTAAGACTGATTTTTGAAAGAAGAAAATGAGAACAAAGGCAGAAATGGAGTTTAGCTTAGGAGAATGACGCAGTTACGAAGTTCACCAAGCATCTGGCAGATTTTGTTTGTAGTTTCCCTCACAGCAAAGGCCGAAACTGCTGCTCCCCTGCCTGGGAGCTCCCCGTGCATGTCTGGATTGAGGAAGGGGAGCCATGCACATTCTGCACACTCCTTTGTGCACTGCTCTGACGGGACAGGCAGTCCCCTAGCAGAGGGCTCAGGAGCTGCGTCTCAGCCGCTCCTCTCCGGACTGAGACTCAGGGATCCCATTAACAGAAATGCTTTCTTCTCATTAAAGAGAAAACCAATTTGGAAGAAGGGAATAAAACCAACAGCATGAACGGAGTGACAGCTTGTAAAACCCCAGCAGAATTAGGAAGAGTGGCTGGCAGAGCTCCGTGTGCAGGTGAGCTCCATCAGCTCTGCTGATTTGTGTGAGTGCATGGCAGGAGGTGCGGGGGATTTCGTGCTGTCAGTGAGGAAAATCTATGCATGAATTATTTTTTGAATGGCATATTCGCCTTTAATGAGTCCTCGTGTCCCGAACTCATGTTCCCTATGGGTGCAGGAAGGGGTCAGGCTCTGTGTCAAACAGAAAGTGTGACCCTCCTTCCCCTCGTGCTGATTTCTGCACTGGGGAAGCACTGGGATGGGGTGTCCTGGCAGTCGAGGCGTGCTGAGCGGAGCCGAACCTGCAGGATTTACACCACAAAACAACATCACAAGCAGCAAATGGCTTTGTTAAGAGCTGACAGGAAAACCAAGCAGCAAAAATATGCTGGGGAAAGTAAAATAAAATAAAAAAGAAAAAGGCAAAGGGGTTTAAATTATTTTTTTCTGTCTGACACCTTTATTATCTCTCCAGGCAGGAGTGTATGCTGTGCTGTGTGAGTGCTGGGAGGACTGTGGTGCACGGGGAGCAGAGCCCGGGAGGTGTTCATTTGGGGTGAGGGCAGCACACGCTGCTTTGGTGCTCAGCGTTTTGCAACCTGGTGATGAGAAATGGATTAACATCCGAACACACAAAGCTCTGGGGTTAAATGAACTTCCGCACGGTAGAGCACAACCAGCTTTTGTGCCTCCTTTCTCTTTCCATTTTGAACGGTGAGTTGGGTCACCTCCAACCAAGGGGGGGAGGAGGAGCAGCCCCGTAGGTCCCTGGTGCTGCGGGGACGGGCAGTGCCTGGGGCTCTTCCCGTGCAGTGGGTAGCTGGGTGTGAACCGTGCTCTGAGCCCAAGGGAAGTATGGCAGAGCTCTGACACACGGCTCCCTCCATCCTGATGCACCAGGGACAGTTCTTGATGTTTGTGTGTGACCCATCCCATGTGCAGTGGCGGCAGAACTGGGAGCAGTGATCAACAGAGCCCCGGCAGAGCTGTGACACAGTGATGTCCACAGAGACACTGCAGTTGAGCAGGCAGCTCCGGCCGCCAGCAGCCCCCAGCTCAGGTACAGCTGAGCTCCAGACCTTAACAATATTTTAAGCTCTGTTATTTTCCCATTGCGGTGTGAGTGCCTCTGTCCCTCCAGCGATGCTGCAGCCGCTGCCGTCCCTGCCTGGTTGCATGCTGTCCCTGCATGCTGTCCCGCAGCCGCCCACCCCCTGCCCTCCTCCCGTTCCTCCACCGGAGCCTGTGAAAAGTCCCTAAGTCAGCTGGAGGCGAGTAAATCATTCCTGACAGCTACATCTCTACAGGGCAGTTAGAATTAATGTAACAATTTGGCATTTAATGAAGCAACAACACGCCGGGCTGCAGAGAATAGCCGGGACCTGCTGCAGTCACATTAGCATCCCTCAGGGACACAACCGGCTCCATCAGACGCCGGCTGCTGGGACACAGCCAGCGCAGCTCCATCCCCATCCCCATCCCCATCCCTGCATCCTCGGCCTGGGATGGGCACAGAGAAGGGACAGAGCCCGGGGAATCGGGGGGTGATGGGGCTGATCGTGGTGGGCCGTGGGGAGCGCTCATCCCCATGGGTTAAACTGATACCGGTGGTGCAAAAAATATCCTCAGAAGCAGACTGGGAAGAGAAGGGAAAATAAACCAGCTTGGGGTATTTTTTTTTTTTTTTGGGGGGGGGGGGGGGTGGACTGGCAGAACAGCATATTTTGCAAACAGAGCCCAGCTGGATCAGGTGCTCTGCACCAGAGGGCCCTGATTTCCGCGGAGCCGCAGGTACTGCAGCTGTCCCCGGGTGAGTCCTTCAAACAACGGTGGGTGAGAGAGGGAGGGCAGCAAATGCAAAGGGCTCTGGGGCCAATCCCCTCTTTCCCATGGATATACACATGCTCTCCAAGCCGCGCAGTTTGCAGCAGCTTGGATGGCCTGAAATAAATCATGCATTGCGTATCATTATTATTATTATTATTTTCTCCCCAGTGAAACCGTGGCACAGAGTGCATCCCCTCGCTCCCAAACCACCCGTGCTGTTTCCCCTCTGCAGGGTGGGTCGGTGCCAGTGTGGCCCCACACCTCAGTTGTGCTGCGGAGCCTCACGGCCGTCGGCTTTAAGGGCTTGACAGGTTTATAAAGTGCTGAGTATCCCACGGGGACAGAGGCAACTGTTTGCGGAGGAGATGAAGCGTGCCGTATCCAGCTGGCCTAACAAGGCAGCGGGAAATCTAAATTAATTCAGGGATGGCTTCTGTTTGGCCAGAGGAGAACGCTGCTCTCAATCTGTGGAGATGGCACACTGGGAAAACGCTCGCCAGCAGTGCCAGGCTCCCCTCTGTGGGTCAGGGGCACTGCACAGAGGCACAAGGCAGCGTGGTATGATGGCACCCCAGCCCGTGTTCTACTCAGGATGTGTGGCTTATTGCCACCTGTAGGGGCTGCAAGGAGGGAGCAGCCTCAACCAGAGCCACCTGTGGTCCCAGGAGGTGCCTGAGTGGGTATTTATTGGTGCAGAACTGTGTCCTTGCTGCTCCCAGGAATCACTCCTGCTTTCCTGTGAGAGTTTGGATGTGGGGCTGAGCTCCCCGCTGTGCTGCAGGTCAGTGCTGTGGGGATGGTTTGGGGTTGTCCCAAGTCCTTGCGGTGGGGCTGGTGTCACCTCCAAGGCACAGTGCTTGGGTTCCTGCAGAGGCTGTCCCGGTGGTTGTGTGGGCTGTGGGGTATGTGGCCTTTGTCCGTGGGGATGGGTGGGGCTGAGTTTCATCATGCATCTCTTCCTGACTGAAACCCAACCAACCCGAGCTCAGGTGAGCTCAGGGAGGGGAGGGAGGGCAGCAGCCGTTGAGTTTATCATTCAGAATTGGCCCAGTATTAAATGTGGCTGCCTCCTTCTCTGTGCTTCACTGCTCAGCCTTTCCAGTTTTGTTTTCTGTGTGCCATCCTTGCTGTACTCTGTTCCTGCCATGAACTTCAAAATTAATTTTCCTGGGCTACCCTGATCGTTCTAGCTGAAGCGTCCCCTTGTTGTGTTCTTGCTGGGACTTGGCTCTGGGGAGTGAGGGTATTTTGATGAAGCTGAGCAATATGGCAAAATTAAAACATACTCTGGTTTTAATTTGTACTAATCATACACGCAGAAGTAAAGAATTGGTCCCCCAAGTGTTTTTCTGGACTGGAGGACCAGGCTCATTTATTTGCACGGATTAATATGCTGCATGCTAATTGTGGGATGCCAATATTAGCCGTGATGCAGCACCAGGGCCAGCACTGCCACAGCGAGGTGGTCTGCAGAGGCAGCAGTAGCCCAGATGCATTGAAACAGATCTGATCAGGGTTTTAACAGTAGATTTGCCAGCAGGAAAATCATCATTTTCAGGAAAAAAAAATCCCTAATGTTAGTCGAAGCATCTCATTAGCTCTAATTGGATACGCTGTGATCAGATGGGGTATTTCTGTCACCCTTCCATACAGAGGGCAGAGGCCAGGTGTGAGGTGCTGCTGTGACCCTGTGCGCACGTGGGGCTCTGGGGTGCTGCAGTTGGGGTGAGGCCACGCTGCCCTATGGGCACGGCACAGCTGGAAGGCGATGGCTCCTGTTCTCCGTGGCTGGCAAGCTTCTCTCCATGAATATTGCATTGAGGCAAGAAGGGATCGCGTTGCAGTGCCTCGATGGGGCCGTGCTTCCTCTGCTAAGGGTTGGGGAGAGGGCAGGGAGATGTGTGTGGGGCACAAGTGGCCATGGGAAGTGTGCTGCAGGCAACATCACGCTTCTGTCACTGCTAGAGAGGTTCCTCTGCTGCAGATGTGCACGTGCTGCAACAGCAGTGTTTTGGGGAGCTGTGTCACTTGCTGCCCATCACCGCTGTGCTAATGAGGAGCCTTGCTCTGAAGTCACCTCTCCTTCATTAATTAAGGCTGTTTTGCACGAGGCGCGGAAGAGGAATTGAGGAAGGGCTCTTGACGCCGTTACACTTTCCATAGATGTTGCAGAGGATCCATTACTGCCTGTGAAAGCCTTGTCAACATTTTTCCAAGGAAGAATGAAAATGTAAATAACTTTAAAATGATTCAATGTCACCGTGGTATGGAAAAAGGTCACGCTGCTGGCGGCCATTTATCTTTGTGCCGATTTAAAGAGCTTTTTTCCTATTACATTTTTTGAAATTAATGTTTTTAAACATTACCCAAAGTAATGTTAACAATCATGGGGTTTATGGGATTGATCGTTATGTGGGCTGGGATTTAGATTGGAAAAGATTTGTTTTAGGCTGTTGTTGCTGGGAGGTGGCGGACAGACTTAGTGATTTATTGCTGACAAAAACGTTGGTGTGATTTAACAGGAGGACCAAAACAGCTCTCGAGTTCCCAAGCAAATATGAGGGGAGGCCGTTCCCCAGGAGTGAGTTTGGGTTGATGGAAGCAGAGCTTGTGTGTGTAAATGGTACAGTGTGGCAATGCAAGGTGAGCCCACAGGGGTGGGCTGTTTGTCTCCAGTTCCCCTCCTGGAGGGAAGATGGGCTGCACCTCAGGTTTGGTTCCTAGATGGCTTTCTGCTCTTCCACACAGGAAGAATTTCAACAGCACTGAACCTTGGTTTGGGGACGGGAAAAAATAGCTGTGCTCTTAATAGAAACACTTGGCCTGCAAAGATGTGCTTGCATTTTTCACCTCTGTTGCCCCTGCTACATCAAGTGTGAGGGAGCAGGGGATGCCACAGCTGGTGCTTTGCATGTAATTTTCACCCTCTTGTTAATGACCTTGCAGGGATTAGCATGGCCTTCTCCATATGCCAGTAGATTATGTCTGTTGGCAGCTGCTACTACTGGAGCAAAATGGGATAGTTTTCATTAGGAGTGCTTGACACGAGGTTGCCCTGGGTGTCGTCAATCCTAAACTGTCAGTGCCTTTGAATAAAGCAGCGTGCAGATGTGATTTATTAGGTGTGCTGCTGCTTTGCTGAAAATGTGGCATTTTGGAGTCAGCAAGGTCTTGCAGGAGAAGTGTGAAAGGGGATCTTCTGGCTCCTCCTCACCCACCCTGCCTGTGGGCTCCAGAGGGCTCTCCTCTGGTGCTGGGTGGAAAATCTGTCCTGAAATGAGTGAGCAATGGGAGGGGGTTGTATGGCATGACCCCTTTGTGCAGTGTGATGGTTTCTTACTAGCCAATACCCGTGTGCTTGTTTAGTGGGTGAAATGATGCGTTTAATGACAGATTGAACTTACAAGTGTGTTCTAAGCCAGCATGTCTATGCAACTTGAATGCTGGTGCAGGAGGCAAAGTCTTCCTCCCTCTGTGCTGAAGCAGGACTTGACCTTGAAATGATTTATTTGGAAGATTCGTAAAATATTCAGATTGATTTCCCCCAGATCTCACCCTCCCAGTTCCTGCAGTGCAGGGGGCAGTCAGCTGTCAGTGCTGCTCCATTCCTATGACCAAATGGGGCATATCCTGAGCCTGCAGAATATTTGGGGGTCTGAGGAGGACACAGGTCATTGGGGGTGGGCATGCAAGGAGCTGGGGTGGGGCAAAGCCCTCACCCAGCTGTGGGATGGATGGGGTGGGGGGAATGCTGCAGAGTCTTCCCTGCTCCATTTGCCTGGAGGGAACCAGACACTCTGTGTTCTGCAAGGTTATTAATCCTCTGTTTATCCTGTTTTAAAATAAGCAGTTTAAAGGATGCCAAGGATGATAGGCCACAAATCCATGTCATTCTTTTGATTTGCACCAGCAAAGCCAAACCCTCCCTGCAGCAGAGTGTGTGCATGTGCTCCCACAGGCTGCAGCAGTGACCCAGGCTGCCCTGGCCATGCAGACCCACTGCTCCTGCGTGGGACATCGTGGGGATGCTCCAGGCAGCGAGCTTGGAGCTTTGTTCAAGGCAGCCCTGCCTGGTGCTGCTGTGTTTTTGCAGAGAACGTGGTAAAGGAGCAGCTGCTGAGAGTCCTGGAGCTCTTTGCTTTGCTTGACTCTGTGCATCTCTTCCTGAGAGCAACCCTGTGCAGAATGACTTCTCTGCAGCCTGACTCCTTACTGCCTCTTTGCAAGTTCAATAACCACCAACTAATTATTTAAAGCCTGCTAGACGAGGATTAACAGCCATGTAATACTCTAGGTATGATTTATCTTCAATAAATATGTCCCTTATAATCAATGGGTAATTATTTCACGTGCAATAGTTCTGATTAAATCTAAATTAATAGTGCACGTGGGAGATTGGATTTAAAAGTGGTAAAATAATGTTAAGGGAGTTTTGCTTATCGCTGATTGCAGTACAAAAGCTGGTGTTGGTCACAAAGCTAGAACATCCCAAATGACAGACGCTGCCAAAAAAAGAAGAAAAAGGAGGAAAAAAACCCCAACATATATTCAAACTGATTTATTGGCCCAGAGTGGTCTGCAAACAATCATGTTCTGTGGGCAAAGCTCCCATTTCCCGGGGTAGAGGGAGGTCTTTGTGAAAGCCCCTGTGGGCTGGGCACCAGGGGCTCATGCCCTGCCCTGATGGGGTTCTGCTTGGAGGAAGGGTGTGAGCAGGGGATGATAAATGAGGAGGAGGGGGGAAAGGAGGAAGAATAGAGGATGTGAAAAGAAGTGCTTGATCTCTGGCTGCAGCAGTATTAGTCCCCCAGATGGGGCTGACTTCAGTATTCAGGAGCAGGAATAAAGCGTCACCCTAAGCAATTAGGGGCAGGAGCAGCAATGCCAGTTCTTAGGGGAGTAACAAGATGGGTGGGTAAACAACGACGGCTCTGGACAGCCCAGGAGGTACTTAAAGCAGCATCTTTCTGATATATAAAAACAGAATGATGACGCCAGTGGGTAAAACAAGAAGTAAAACCCACTGTTTTCTTATCACGTACTGCAGCACCAAGCACACATGCAGCTATCTGGTAATGATGCGAAGGAGGATGAGAACAATCATGCAGCTGTGGTGTTTGCCAGCTCTGGGATCTGTAGATTGCTGCTTTTATTTTTTCTTCTTTTTATTTTATTTTTTTTTTAAGTAGCATTAATAGTGATGGTAGGAAAGTCCTGGATTCCCTCCCCACTATTGTGGATGATGCTCCAAACTCTTCCTGCCCCATTTGCTAGGACATGACGCTCACACGTTAAAACTCAAAGGCACACTGTTTCTGGAGCTGCATCTCAGCAGAAAGGAAACTCTTCAGTAGAGATCAGAGTGGGGAAAACCAGAGCTCCCAGACACTGGAGACCCAACGTGGGGCACAACCACACCTGGGGCGCTGCCCAATCCACAGCTCCTGCTGGGTGCACACAGCTGTGATGTCACCACGCTCAGCAGGGGCAGGGGGCTCAGTTCCAGGCACTAATTAACTGCAATAACCTCTGGATTAAGATTAGCCACAAGGATGCTGAGGTCTGGGTATCCCCATGTAGGACCAGAAGTGGAACTGCTTCCTGAGGCAACTGGGGACCCTCAAGGCAGCCATGATGCTTGGTTCTTGTCTAGTGATGAGCTGTGAGTCTGTGACCAGGAGACACTAAAAAGCAATTGCATTAAATCACCAACTACATTGGACTTTATGGATTGTTTATGGGATCTTTCTTTTATTAATTCTTTATCCTTTAATATTATCAAGGATTTGTATCCACAATAAATAATGCAAAGTTAAATTACATCCTCTTTGGCTTAAAATTTTAATATTCCTATTGCCCATCTCCATAAAGAAATTGTATTTGAGGTCATTGCATATGTACAGCTGCAGTCATAACCCTAATGGAATTACTATTCAAGCACAGGCAAGATTAGTATGAACGCCAAGGAACTACCCGTCTGTCAGGGGAAAAGGTAAAAGTTCAGAGTTCAGCTTGCATCCAAATTATTTATCTCCTTAATAACTTAATAGATTGAATATATTACTTGTCAGTGACCTTGATGTACAACTATAAAGACCCCTTGGTTGTGTCAGAAAATATATGAGACTATAATAAGTAGTACTTATGTAGTGGAATAAAAACATATTCTTTATGATAATGAAGCCTCTCTCCACAAGGACACCACAAGGACACGAAGCCGTGTAAACATAAACACCAGGATGTGCCTCCCCTCCTCACATGGGCTGCAGAGGTGCTGGATTAGGATGCTGTGCCCTACAGAGGAGTGCAGTGGTTCCTCCCCACTCAGCACGTGGTGGCTTCTCCCTCCTGCATCCACTTCATGCAGGGAGTCAGTCCCTTCCTTTTCCAATCATTCCCCTCGAGTTGATGCCGTGTTGTTTCCGTTCTGGATCTCCCAGGCATATAAAAAAGAATCCTATAAATTAGAGTTTAGGATCAAAGGTAATGCTGCAAATAGGCGTGTTGTAAACATGCCTAAAAATAGGAAGGTAATTTCCCTGAGTGCCATGGTCTCTAGCAGTGTAACACAATGTCTCTATTTCTTTCTATTTCTATGCCTATTTTCCAAGGCTTTATATTATCTAAAGAGGAAAACAAAAAGCCCTCAAAGGATATTGTTCTTTAATAAGGCTTATGATTATGGATTTTTTCTGCCTCAGCCAGGGCAGAATCACCACTAATATACCAAAATGGAATGACTCTCTCCACTTTAACAGGTCATTTTAATCATATATTTAAAGTTTTGCTTTGTTGGATGGAGGAGGAGGGGGAGGGGGAGGATGTCAAGGAAGAGGAACTCATTCTATCCACCCAATGGTTTAAAACTTATCCCCAGTGTGTGCCCAGCCCCGTGGCTGGGGCTGGCAGTGAGGGAGTCCCAAGTGCCCCCACCTGAATGCCAGTCTTGAAAAGCAGTGAGGCACCCCAGCGTGTCTCCAAGATCAAAAAAGAAGTACCAGATCCTCTGATTTGGCACCAGCCTCCATCAAGCACCGCACCAAGGGAAGCTGCTGGAGCTGGCACCTGTGCTGCTGCACTCCCATTCCCCAGGCACTTTTCCCAGCAGCCTCACATTTTGGTTGTATTTATGGCCACTTAATCTGTGCTAGCAGCCAGGATCAAATATATCTCCAAGTATTGATCAGCTTTAGGCTGATAGAAGTTCAAGCTCATGAGGTCTCGGTCTTTGACCCTCAAATAGGATATGAATCTCAATCCAATAGACTGATATTCACACACAGTCGCTGCCCAGGGTTGCAGGCTGCGAGGGAAAAATCAATGAAGAGTGCTAATGATTCACAATTTATAGAGCAGCTGCCATTTTAATATTAGAATAAATGTTATATTGCAAAGGGATGGGAACATAGGTGGTGGCATGGAAAATATTTCTTTGGAGCCTTTTCTGCGAGAAAATGATGTGCACAGAATTTTATGAAGTATAATTTATTGGCCTCATTTAGACTTATAATTTAGAACTCCTTATGAAAAAGGTATTAACTAGAGTGCATTGGGTAAGGAAATGGCAAGGACAGAGCAGGCTGTCTTAGAGTGCTTTGAGCACACGCTGGTGGGGAAAGGAAGCAATACACTAATACAAGAGAGCAGGCTGGAGGACTCCCCTCCTGCTTAAACATCCCTGTGGCATCTGGCAACAAAGAGGACCTGTCCTCTGAGCTGGCTCTTCCGAACACACTTGTGAATGGGGAAAAAATATATCAAACGTGCTGCTGAGGTATATGGAGCATACTAAGGTTAAACCATGGATCACATCAGAGTGGAGTGGTAAAGCAGAAAACTCTGCTGAGCTGCTGTGTGAGGGCAGCTTGGATTGGAGAAGCCTACACTTCTCCTTCCAACCTCCAGCCCAACTTACAGGCTTCTTTTGCCTCTTAATACCTATACATAGTGAATGTTCACCTGTAAGTCCAGTGCAAGGGATGCTATTTCAGTGATAATAATGTATTTCCCTGCATGCATGCAAATGGCAGAAGGGTTTCAGTACAAAGAGCCCAGGCCTTTTAGAACAGACAGGAAAAGATGGAAATCCTAGATCAGAAACACAATTTATGGCATCTGTTTTGGCCATCCCCGTATTTATTTTTTATAGAAGTGAAAAGAACTTAAATAATTCATCCACCTGAGAGCTCATAACTCTCTGGCCTGCGTAGAATATCTTTCATATATCTCATAACCTGGAACCTATTGACAAACCGTATGAAAAATAACAGCCCTTTCACTTGCAAAAGCAAAATCCAATTTATTGATTGTGATGGTCTAAATAATGGCATTTCTATTAAGCAGAAGGTATTGCCCGAACAGGTTAGAGTTTGCTTAACTCAGGGTATGAGCTGTCCCATGCACACTGTTGTGAAACTAAAATGTACTCAATCCTTCTCCTTCCTCGGTCACACTGTCACTGTGATCAAACTCTTTTACAAAGAAACTTGTGACGGGTGCTTGATGCGATTTAAGGTAAGATCCTTTTATTTTATTTCTGGAGGGTGCCGGGGGAAGCAACGCATTTTGTCTGAACTGTTTTGTGCTTAGTGTAGGTATGCAGCTGATGCCTGAAGTTAGGGGCTCTGAATTTAGGGATTAGAGCTGCTGGGTACTGCCATCAGCCTCGGGGAAGAGGAGCCAGCTGGGTGTGCCTCACTGTGTCCTCATTTCCTCTGCAAGGGGTCATGGAAGAGCTGCCATGTCCAGGATGACGAGTTTGTATCACCTGCTCCTCTGTGCATTCAAGGAGAGAGACAGAGGGCTCTGGTGCCTGCGGCATGGCACCAAAGCTGCACTGAAACAGAGCAGTGAGAGCAAGCAACTCTTGTAGTGCTTCCTCTCAGGTGGCAGATGCAAGCACTAAGGATAGCACGCAGATCCAACCCCACAGGTATCCAAATCTCGGGGTGTGTTCGTGCCAGGGTCCCAAGTTGGCATTACCTTTTGCTTTCTCCCCATCTTGAGAGATTTCTGCCTCTCAGCTTTTTTCTCACCCTTAACTGGGAATTTGGTGTTTCGAATACTGAAACCACTTGTCTTTTAATTCTGCCTATTGGAAAATGATGCTGTCCAATCCTGGCCTTGCATACATTCCATTATTTAATTCACAAATCTTTAAATAGGGGCCTAAGAGATCCCAACTGTGTCTTTTTACATAATGAAATTACAAGGAGTCATATGTTGCTACCATCCATAATCTTATTGCACACTTTACATAAAATTCAGATTGGGTGGCTCTGCATGCATGCATATTTTACATTTTCAACTTTATTAAAGAAATGAATAGAGTGCTGGAAAGGCTGCTTTCTGTACAGTCAATTCAGATGCTGGGGACCATAAATCTGAAAGCCTATGATTTGTTGTTCTTCGCCCACAATAAATTCAGCCTTTCTTGACGGAAGGGTTGGCCACGTTTGTTGCAGTTCAGGTCACAGTGTCTGGATAAAGATGCAGCTGGACTTGCCGGGAAGGGAATCTGGTCTGGGTTCAGTGAGGCAGGAGGATACCTTCATCCCACAGCCATTCTGTGATACAGGTTTTCGACTCAGGAGTCCTGAGCAGAGATGATGAACTTCTGCTGAGGAACGATTGCCTTTTAGAGACATTTGATGTGTTTCTTGGAGTGTGTTTGCACGGATGAAGCAGTGATTTCCCCATCCCATCCCGAAGCCTCCTTCTGAAGGTCTTGGCCAAGTGGTTCCCAGCTGTGGCTGTGAGATGGCAAATCTGCTTTGTGTTGTGGTTTTGGCTGGAGATACAACACTTTAATTGTCAGGTAGTAATTGCCCCATAGGTGCTGTCTGAGGGACCTGATGTTAATGTTAACACCACACGCACATGAAAAAATGGAAAATGGGAAACTTGAGCTGGTACCTGTTAAATGCTTGTTAACTTATTGCATCCCCGGAGCCAAGGGAAGGCTGCTCTGACCTCTGCAAGCAGCACTGCTCGAGGACCGACACAAAGCACCTGACAAACTCTCCCAAACACCAGCCTGAACTTGAGGCGAATTGCTTTTGCTGAACAGCGATTATAATTCCTGCTGTATATCCAGATTTTGACAAGTAAATCTCATATTTTAAACACAGGATTAAAAAAAATTTATTACTACAGTGGGGATTAAGTTGTAAAGCCCTGGAATGTAAGTCTGCAAAGTAGGAAACACAGAAAAATAAAGTGAAATCTATTGTTCAAAATAACTCGGGCTTAACCCTTTGCCACCTGATGCAGACCCGGATTGCAGTTGGTACAGCCCTGTAATAATTATCCCCAGGTCTCTTGTAACGTTTCACTGGGGCAGGTAGGGGATATGGAATTTCTTCCTGTTGTTTTTCAAATCCCTCCATTTCCAGACTTGGCTGCACCTTCGTGCTCAGAAATAACAGTGGCATTGAATAGCATCCGAACGAGAAACTCAAGCCAGTTGGCCTTGTTTGTGGCATCAACCCGTCTGATTGCTCCACGGTTCATTTCCGTTCTTCACTCTGAAAGTCTTTTTAATGAGAACTCCATTGTGAAAGTGCAGTAAATATAATAATTTCCCAGCTGAGAAGTTCTCACACCACTGAGCTGAGCTCCAAGGCGAAACACCAACTTCGTGGGAGCCAGCAGATGCCTGTCCCCTTTCTGTGGAGAGCCTGAGATTTTACCTGGGATGTTTTGAACCTGCACCCCAGCAGTGTGACCTTGGGAGTGAGGCAGAAGGCTGAGCTGGAAAGCACAGGGTGTGCCCTAGGTGTGCACTGCACAGCAACCTCCCCCCCCCCCCCCAGCATTAAGGGTAATGATTCTGTACTGCCAGAAGGAAGTTTAATTCCTCCGTGGTTGGAAGGTGATGTGAAGCCCTCAGCTGAAAGCTGGTGCAGAAATGGAAATGATAATGGTAATTCCTCCAGGCCTATTTGAATGCTCAAATGTAGAGGCTGCCACCTCACACCTACAGCTGCAGCAGGAGAACACACAGAAGGCACTCTCAAATTTCCCCTCTAATTTCACCATCCAGAGCATTATGAGAACAGCAGACTTCCCCTCAGGAAAAGCTGCAGCCGGAATGGGCACTGAGAGTGACCATCTGAGGGAAACAAGGTCTCATTTTTGGATGAGTAGAGGTAGTGCTTTATGTTTCTGTGTCTCTTCTCTTCCTGGGCTCACACGTTTGAACTGTGTTTTGCCCAGAAGTACCACATATCAGCAGCTGCTGGGCTCGGGATGGCTGTGGAATTCAGAACCTGATGCTCTGATGTATTGCGTGAAGCTCCATCAAACCAGCAGCTCACGCAGTCCTTAGGATTCAGCTGTTCTCTACCAATATTGCTTCTCTAAACAGATAATGAACATGGAGCATGCAGTTAGCTGTCCGCTCCTCCGAGTGCTGTTCAGGAAGCCAATAAAATCACAGCCCCAAATATTACGCATCTGAAATCCTTATCCTCAGTTCTTCCAGAGAGTGAGAATTCTGGTGATTAATTCCAAGCGTTCCTCTCTCTCTCACACAGGCTTTCTTCCTGTTAGCAGTGAAATGGTTGATAAATGCAAGCCCTCAGAGATTCCCCTGCTTTTCTAAGGGAGGTAAATCTATCTAATCATAGGTTAATTATCAGCTATTTTCACACTACCAGAACATTCTTAAAAAACAGATCGATACCTAATAAATGATTTGCGTGCATCCAATAATTAAAACCCTAATGCACAGCCCTCGCCAACTTCTTAACCATGCTAGGACTGCCACAAGATGCTATTTCATTCCAGTGGTATCAGCAGTGCAATCCTTCCCTGCAACCCGGTGATTTTTGCATCGGGAATTAAAAGTGTGCATGAGATTTAAGCCCTCTATGGTAAGGAGTTGCAACAATTGCTGGTGTATTAAATGAACACGGAGCTACTTTGCTTACTGGCACTATCAGTTATGGCTTCGCCTGGAGAAACAGGAGCATAAAGAGATTTGGCCCTGAATATAAAGGAAAGCTTAGGGCTCAGGAGTAGAGGTCATTCTAGGGACAGAGACATTCAAAGTTTTTCTTTCCAAGTAATTTTAGCCTTCTTTTGATATGGTTCTTAATTAACCAGCAAACTCGTCTTTTCCTTTCCAATTAAATATATTGACAGTCCGTTCCAACTTGGCTTGTAATCTGCTGTTTTTCTTCTTGCTGTAATCAATACAGAGATGTCACAAAGCTACAGGTGACATTAAGAAGAACTTTTCCTTTTTTTTTTTCCATATAATTAATTGTCTCTGTGTCTCCATCCCATTCTATAACCAGTGTAACAAAATAGGCTGCATTATGGGAGGGTGGGCTTCCTCACTCAAAGCAGCTCAGAACAGCAATCCTTATTACACTCGAGATGGGCTTTTAAGAGAAATGCAAAATCCTCCTTCCTTCGCTGCCCTGCAGTTTTTTGCACTTCTGAAATGACTCTTCAGAGCTCCAAAGGTGATGCTAAGCGTGTGGACAGGGCCTGGCACGCAGGCAGTTTCAAACCAAAGGATGCAGTAAAGCAGAATGATGGAGGGAAAATAGCAGTAGCTCTGTCCCGAAGTCAGAGAATCTGAATTTGGTGTGCAGCCCAGGTTTGCAAATTAGTCATGCAGCAGGTAGATGTAATTTAAGCTCACTGCCCTCAATCAGAGTCCTACCAGCACCTCATTTCTGTGTGCACTGCCAAGTCCAGTCGCCCCAGAGGAAGGTTTGCCATGCAGTGTCAGAGCCCATCGTGGGGGGGGACACACACTGCAGTCCTTGTAATTAGTTTCAGAGCCTCCATTACTCAGAGGAGCTCTGCAATTCCAGAAGAGGGACTTTGTGTGTGTGCACAGCATGGTTATGGGATCTCAGCATCGCCGTGCTGCACCCAGCAGCAGGCTCAGCACGGCTCAGGTCCTGTGCTCATCCAAGAGGCCTGCAGGCACGGCTGAGCTGTGCCAGCTTCACGGGGATGGGGTGACTGAGGTGAGTGGGAAGAGGACACCCAGGCTGGCCCTCCAGGAGGAAGGATGTAGTTTTGTTCACAACTTGCTCCACCGGAGCGAGCAGGCGTGGCAGTGGGCGTGGGGCCACAGTGCAGAGGTGGCTCTGGGTGATGCTGCTGCAGGTGAAGCCCAGGTTAGTTGGAGCTGAAAGGTTACTGGGGAAAAAACATCCCAATGCGGGCAAACCACATCAACGTTTTTCCAAGGGTGGAGAGAGACAGGACAAGGGGGCAGGGTTTTAAACCAAAGGAGAGGAGGTTTAGATGAGATGTCGGGGGAAGTCCGGGGCCGCTCGGCAGCCTGACCCCGCGCTGCTCCTGCTGCCAGCTCCAGCAGTGCCCGCTGATCAATAATAGATGAACCCCAGCGAGTAACGTTGCTCCTCCGTCACAAATCGCACGCGGCGCTTCTGCCGTCCGACGACGGGGCGCTGCAACGGGTGAAAGCTCCGGGATTTGGGGCGAAGGAAGGACAAAAAAAAGAAAGAAAGATGACAGAGAAAGCGAGCCGGAGGGGGGGGGGGGGGGGGTCGGACTTCTCGCTGATTCCGCTCCTTCTCCGTCCGCGCTTTCAGCGTCGCGAACACCGCGGGTGGATCGGAGCGGGACCACGCGCGGACGGCGGCGCGTCCCGTGGGCTTTGGCGCCCCCTGGCGGCCACTCGCGGCACTGCCCCGCTGCGCCCCGCTCCCCCCGCCGGGATCCGGACCTCGGCGTTTTGGTTCACCAAATCGTCGATTAAGTGCGAATCAATCCTCGGTCATTTATCACGGCGTTCATCCGTCTGAGCGGTCCGAGGAGAAAAATCGATCGGTTCGCTTGTCGCTGGGGACCGATCGGGGAAGAGCTGGAAGACAGACATCTGCTGCATCAGGGAGACCGCTGAAATTTATCATCGTGGAGGAAAAATTGCTGTTTGCCCACAGGCGCCTGGGGAAGTTGGGGGGAAGGGGCCATGGTGGGGGACTGCGGGCCCAGGAGCTGCTGGGCAGGGAGGAGCAGAGGTCCCTGCCATGCCCGTGTGCAGACGGGTGATGCAGCCGCCCTGAGTCCCCAGGAATGAGCCCCTCCTGGTGATATTTCCAAAACCAGAGGTGCCTTGTACATGGAATATGTGGGTAATCTTTCTTGAACTGCTGTAAGCACTATCAGGGACTCACGGCAGTGTAGACAGTTTACAGACCGTGCTCAGAAGCACAGCACGGAGTGACAGCACCTGCAGATATCTGCAGAAAAGAAGGGCTGGTGGAGATGGTTGACCCTGTGTCACAAGTCTTGGCTGAGAAGCCCATCCGGGGACCTCCAGTCTTGTGGGAAGGAAATTGGGTAAACGCTGTGAACTGAGTCTGCTCAGAAAGACGTGTAAGCTCCAAGGCAGCACTTGGAGCTGTGAACAGGTCAACACAGAGTGGGGGTTAATTTCCTCAGGCCTTTGATAACCCAATATCAAACACAGAATCATAAGCACAAGCTGAGAGCTGGGGAAATTAAATGAAAAAGTGATGACCGGCTTGGAGAAGTGAGCACAGTTATTTCCCATAAAAAGAGCAGCTGTGCTGAGGACAATGGGCTGAGACCCCGGAGGGGTGAGGCCCTGGGCTGCCTCTGCTGCTGGACTGTAGTCTCTCAGCTGGCAGCTGTGGTTGGAACAACATCCCCTGTCTGCTTTGGGGCTCCCATTGCTCCTCCCTGTGAGCGTGGAGCAGCTAGCGTTAACTCCAGGACCAGCTGGGCTTCCCTTGGTGCAACGCTGAGAATAATGGAGACAAGCTCAGCTCATTAAGGCAAATCAAAACAGATAAGAAAAAAAACCCATGTAGTCAAAGCCCTGTGGTTTTTGTTCCCCAAGTCTAATTGAAAACTTTACTCTTTCTTTGCTTGTACGAGCACAGAGGTCAAGAAGCTTGGCTCAAAACTCAGATAAGTAACCGAAAAAAAGAACAAACAAACCCAGATCCAAAGCAAAGATGTATATACCGATAACCGTTCACAGCTGTAATCACTCCATATTTCAACACACCTGGAAGCTGTCGTGTGTCAGTGTGTCCCTCACTAGAGCCACAATCAGTTAAGTGCAGTTTTCCTGCAGAAAAGAAATCTATGCCTACTCAGGCTTTGCTGCGTTGTGTTTTTGGTGATGTCTGTCCGTGGTTGGAAGAGGCAGCTGAATGTATTACGGAACTACTCAGGAGCTGTTACACTTCAGGTAGAGAAGAAGGTCACTGCCACCTCCTCCTGTTGTTCAGGTGCTCTTTGCCTTCAATGCTGTGCAGTCATTGGGATGAATGGGATGAGGGGAGAACTGTGTGGGTCTCCTACCCTCCAGCAACTTTCATTAGAATGCAAAAAAAAACAGAGAAAAGAAATAAAGCTCCATTGAGGGGGGGTTATATTTTCTTGTAAAATCTGGTGAACTGTCACTCAGAATCAGGGTGGTTGGTCATGGTTCCCAGATTAAGGAATTAAAGGCTGACCGAAGTCTTCTCAAGTATTTAAGAAACGAACCATCTGTATAAGAATCTAGGACAGATTACACTTAACCTTATTCTCAAGCGAGAGATTAAGATGAGAACAGCTACTGTAATTAAGATGCTGCAGATGCTGTTCACTAAACATGCAGCACAGGAGATCCTGGGCTCTCGGACTGCGAGAGAGGGAAAAATTACACAGGGCCACATCTGAAGGAGCCCTCGGAACTGAGGTGGGAGGAGGTTTCCTTTGCTTTTAGTTTCTGGTTCGTTCGGTTTAGTTTTCACTTTTCAAAGGTTACTGCAAAGAAAGGGTTGTCCTGAAACCCTTCTCAAAGGTAACTAATGGAGTGTCAGTATGAAATATTGAAGGTTGTGCATGGAATCTATCTCATGTTTTGCTGGACAGAAGGATTCCTTGCTGATGCTTGCAAGATGTCTGAGCTTCCAGAGAGCTGAAGTGTCTCGGGCTGGGAGCACACGAATATTGCTGATTCAGGGATTTGTCATAGACGCAAAGGAAAGTCATTTTCTATGTGACCTTTTTATCTGGCAGCTCAGGAAAGATTTTTGGCTACCCTGACTCTTGGGTATAAGGTAAAATACCACAGCATCAATCTCACTGGCCCTGAGAAAACTGCGGCAGCAATCTGGCTCCCGTTGGGAAGCCCAGGCCTGGAACTGAGCGGAGTATTTCCAAGCAGTCATCTGTTAATCTTGTCATCGTGCATCAGCCTCATATTTCCCATACAGAGAGTTTCCAAGTTGTACTGGGGAGAGAGAACTAAATCCCCAGCAGTTTTCCAGCCCCACTGAGGCAGGATGTAGAAATAAAACAAACCTGGGATTCTTAAAAATTCGTGTAACCATCATCATTGCAGAGGTTTAACTGTTAGCAGTGATCATCTTCTTTCGCTGCCCCACTGGGAGGCTTTCTTAACAAATAGAGAGGACACTGGGTGTTCCCTGAAGGAATTGGAGTTATTTGTCATCGTGTGGGTGAAATTCAGAGGTACCCACTGCACACTTCTGAAATCAATGTGGGAAATGACCACAGACTCGTGGTCAGGAGAAGTTTTCTGGGGTGCTTACGTTTACCCAGCAAAACATCACTTAACTCTTCCAGAACAGGAGAGCTTTTCCTCACTGACACACTTCATCAGCTTGCACGTTGACTGGCAGTGAATATTCCCCTCATCCTTTCCCTGTTTGACAGCAGTTGTTGCTTTTTTAGGCTAACTCAGCATCCTGTAAGAGGGATGGTCCCGCGCACACTTCTCCCTGCTGCCTTTATGCCCAACGTGGAGTTCTGCAGCCCCGCTGTGCTGCCGAGTGATTGTCCACCTGGGCCATGCCCCACTCTGTACCAGGCAAGCCCACATTCTTCAGCTTCATTATTCCAAGTCTCACCCGAAAGAGGAGGGGGAACATCTTCAGAATATTGTCTGAGCTTAATAGAAAGCAACATGTTTGAAACTGCTCCAGAAATGAGTTGTGCATTATTTAAAAAGGGAAGAGTATTATTACCTTCTTGCCTATCAGATATGATTTTTTTTTTCCCTAGGATGGCAGGGAGTTGCTTAAAATGAAAAATTGATCACAGTGAACAGCTGAAAACTGGTTTGCATAAGTCACAGTTATTATTCTGATATTACAATGCAAGGCAGTGAGACCTCTGAATACTTGCATGGAAGCGTTTAGATACAAAGCTGAGTACTTCCAACCCCAAACAATCCCTGCAGCCTGCCAACAAGCGAGAATCTTACTGGAATACACATAAATCATCGTGTTTCTGACAAATCCTGAAGAAGCAGGGGGAGGGGGGAACAGAATCCCTTGCTAATTCTCCTAGGCTGCTGTTTATTGAAATTAGGCAGCAAGGATAAACTATAGCTGGATCAATAATTATCTGTCTAATATAATCAAGTGCCTCCGATGAGAGCCTGCCGTGAAGCACAACTTCCTGCCAAAGGCCCGGGCAGTGTTTCATGCAGTGAGCTATCTGCCCACTCAAATGATGGAAAGCCAAAGCGAGATGTGTCCTGCTGGGCACTGCCCTCCCATTGCAGGAGCCAGGCTGAGCCGGGTGGGCTCATGGCCACGGATCACCTTGATCCTGCCATGGGCACACCGTTGGGCTGAGGCATGGAGGGGCAATCCCCTCGCCTAACACACGAGGCTGATGTTTTATGTTGTTTTCCATGCTGATGCTCCTCCGCGCTCCTTCATTCATCAAGGAGTTCCTCGTATTTCTCTGATTGTTGAGCTTCCCACTGGAAACATCACGTCTGAGAGTTATGGTGACAGACAGCCCTGTTAAGCCGGGAATGAGCCATTTCCAAGCAACTTTCTTCTGTTTCCACAGTTCAGCTGCAGAATATTAAAGGCTCATAGGTGTTACCAATAGCTGTGCATTGCAGCAGTGATGTGTCCTACTGCTGTGAGCATCACTGCAGAGTGCATCAAATCCATGAAACGTAGTGCCACGTGCACAAGTGTGTAAGATCACTGCAGTGCTCGTGCCTGGGTTGTGCCAGCGCTGCCGACAGCAGCAGACATAGGTTATGTCATGATCCCGCTGAACACCTCTTTGAAACAGTTTGGGCCTTCCCCAAACCCCCATAGGTGTGCCTGTTCTTGGAGCCACTTACTGCGCATTCTTCTGACACCCACAGCTCTATCTTTAATATTTCATTCAACACAAATTCCATCTATGATGTTGCCAGTGTGTTTCTAAGCTTTCCTTGGTCGTTTAGCTTTAGTTGATCTGCTCTATATTGCTAGAGCTGCTGCTAATTCATTGATGTAATTAATGAAATGGCAGTTTGGACTTCCAGATTCCATGGAAGCAGCTTCACAACTGTCTGTGATTCTCTGGCCCAGTAAGTGTGCAGTCAGACACACACATGCATCCTTACAGGGCTGAATCCCTCTCCAACTATCCTCCTCAGTGGACGCAGTGCCTGAGGCCATGAATAAAAGATCTCCACTGGGCTCAGTGCTCTCTCCAGGCTCAGTTCATCTCTGTTTACTGATTATTACTCACTGAATGTAAAGTCTGTAGAAATCTAACTAATTGGTTATGGTGTCCTGGTAGCTGCACCCTATGGGGGATCGATGCTGGGGCTCAGGGTGTGCGTGTGCCTGCTGCGGGCTCCTGAGCTGCTGCCTGTCAGTTCCACATGTTTGTGAGCTTTCTGCTGAGGAATTTCCAAGCACTGGGAAACCGTAGCTATTTCTCTATAAATTTTCTTCTTGGTGTGTTGAACTTGGAAAAAAAAAACAACCTCTTCTTATTGCCAGGGCATTCCTTGTTATTAGCAATAAAAGTGAGCTCAGAAATTCAATTGCTGAAAGGAAGCTGCTTAAGGTGTTCTAACAGATGACCCTATCTGCTGTTTAGCAGCCCCTAAGCCAGGGAGGCAAGATGCCCTTCAGTATGCAGAAGCAGCAAGTGAAAGCTTGCTTTGGCTTCAGCTGTGACCTCAGAGCTGATCCCCACTCGGTTTTTCTCCATGCCTCAGTTCCCCTGTCCCTAAATGGGGTCGGTGCCAGAGCTGTCTCACCATGAGCTCAGCACTGTGACCTCTTGGCAGATGCCAAGTGCTTTGGCTTGGAGGAGATTAGCAAAAGCCACCTTGTTGCTGTTCTGCCCCACACTTCTGTCCCTGCAGGCAGACCCTGACAACTAGGAGACAGTCAGAAAATGAGCCCGTGTGTAACACCTGCATGCAGCTGCTGATTGCAGGGTTGGAGATCCATCTCCTTCACACGTAGGCACTCGTGTTCTGTGATGTGCTTGACTTTTCTTTCTTTGGTTGGTGGAGTGCTTCCTCTTGCAGGGGATGCAGCACCTCCACAAGTAAGTGACAAAGAGGGGCGAGGGCTTTATAAGTGTAAGTGAGGATCACCTCGTGTTTGTCAGCATGGCTAATCCCCTGCCTGCTTCATCACTGGTTCTCCCAGCTGAGCAACAAAGCCTGCTAGGAACCAACTTAAAAAAAAAATAATAATGCCTGAAACTAAAGGAAATCAAAAGCAAATTATTTTCCAGATTATAGCCCTCCAGAGCTGCTGAGATATTGCCTATTTTTCACAGCAGACAAAAACATTTTCCTGGGGATCAATTTAGCTTCCAGAAGTCGGCTCCTTTCAACCCATAATCCATCATATTTCCCCATTTGCAATCTCTCTGTGTCTGAGTGTTTTAAGTTTCCTATGAATTATTTTATAAAGAGTATAAAGAGGCCTTTCTTTCTGCTGAAATGAGGGAGTTGCCTTTCTGCCCTATCAGGTCAGATACCATTAGACTGTTGTACAAGGGAGCCCTGCCATCCATACCTCCATATTGGCAACTACCTTAGTAGGCTCATCTGTCAAAGAGATCCAGTAATCAATCACTGCGGTGATCAATATGCAGCTTATGCATTCATCATTCCTTTGAGGAGACTATTAGGATGAAGTTGTCAGTGAAACAGGAACAAAGGGAGAAATATACTGAGATGGCTGAAGGGTGTGGATGTGTGCTGGGGCAAGAAGGGGAGCTGAAAGAGAGGAAATACGGCCCTGCTGAAAAAGGGAAGGAATTTTGCACCCTGAGGGAAGGAGAAGTTTGTGGCAGATTTATCTGGGTGCCCACGAGCATAGTGCAGGAGGTGACTCATCTTTCAAGAGACAGAGCAGCGTAAAAATTTCCAGATCTCTTGATTGGTGTGTCAGCATGATTTGTGGCTGCTCTGCCAAGGTAAATGGGTACTGCGAGGAGCTGGGCACGAGCAGCTGAGCAACAGCACAGTGCAGGACAGCTTACGGATGAGCCCACGAGAAGCACGTCGAGGCAGGGAGTGGACTATTTATTTATTGCCTCGAACTCATGTCTTTATTTCATTTAATCTGAACCCAGGAATTACTGCAAACACTGTTGATCACTTCTGCCTGGAAAAACACAGCCGGGTCCCGCCAGGTCTCACAGCACAGCACCTGGAGGTAGTGCTGGAGCACAAGCTCCCTGCCTGGGGCAGTGCCACCTGACTGCGCTCCCTGGACAGAGGTGTATGGAGAAGTGTGTCCATCACCTGGTGACAGAAGGCAGACAGACATCACGGATGCTGGTAGACACTTGCTTACTGCTACTGAGTTGCAGGCTCACTTCTGATTATTCCCTCATCCGGATGGCAGAGCCATTACTTAGTCGCTGTAATAATTTACATTAATTGGATGTAATGCATAACAAATTTATGAGACTGAGGCTAGGCTCAGCTTTTGCATGAAACTCATCACTATGATGTGCTGACCAAGCACCGTGGGCAAAGCAAAAGAAAAGTGTGAGTGCACTCCTTTTGTATCCCTGCCACTCCCCCAATGCCCATTGAAGGTCCTTGCTGGTCCCTGTGGCTCTGCTGCCCTGTTAGGAGGCCAGCTTCAGTGCCATCAGCAAAAACAATGGCCCAGCTGATGTCCCCACAAGGCAGCAATGGGAATCTTCCTACCTTTCTTCTCCCCACACCCTTTTCTCCTCCTGCAGTGCTGAGCAGGATGTACAGCTCGCACCATTGGGAAAGGGGGTACACCTGTATGTACCATGGGCTGCCTCCTTTTTGGTTGCACGCTGAGCTGAAAGAGAAAGAAGTCTGAAGACTTCTCCAGCAGAGCAGGAGGGCTGAGCCAGATCCCTGCAACCAGTGGGGCTGGGAGACTCTGACCAGGTCAGCAAGGCTTTGGAAACAAAGAGGGAAGGGCCAGCACCATGATCCGTGGTGCTAATTAGTTTGACCCCAACGACTGTGTCTTAAAGAAACACTGGTGACCTCTGACCGCAGACTCCTTCCGCTGCGATCCAATAAAAGTCGAAGGAATGAATTTTGCTTAGCATGTGGCCCCAGGGTATTTGTCTCTTAACTAATTTGTAAGGAAGCTAAGAAAACACAGAATCCTTCCATTAACCTTCGTATCCTTACTTCACAAGATGCAGTTTCCCTCGCTGACGCAATGACCATCCATAAAAGCAGCAGTCACCCTCTGCTGCTGCCACTCCTCCTGAGGCCATCACCCAATTCTTTTTGGTGGGAATAGAGAATTATTCTGAGGCCAAACCCAGCTGCACTGGTGGCTGGTTCCACTCTGGGTGCTCCTTTCCCCTGTCCTGACTGTGGAGCACCCGAAAAAGAGGAATGGATCTGACATTCTTCTGCTCTGTGATAGTCCAAGCAGTGACCATGAGTTTCAAGTCCTTCTCTCTTGACAGCCACTTCCAGGGCACCATGGATCTTAGTCCTTCGTGCCAGTAATTTATTATGGAATTAAGTGTATTGCATAGGAATCGTGCCAGTAATGCTTTGCCAGTAGATGTACAACACTTTGTTAATTAAAAGTATAAGGCAATATAGACTCCATTGTTGGAAGTTAATCAGTTTAAATATGAAGAGGATTGAATATCGTAGTTAAAATAATAGCTTTTGTCAAACACACACGATACATTTCCTCTCTAACAAGTGAATCATTGCGTGTGCTCTCCCTCCCCAGCGTGGTGTGTGGCACTGAGGTGGAGGCTTGGGGTGGGGGGGGAAGGGGAAAAGGGACCAAATTTGGGATTTGCCACCTTCAGCCCGCTCCAACCCCACCTGGAGTGGCTTTTGATAGCAGGAGCCCATGCTGCCTGAGGCTCACGGGTTTCTGAGTGTTGTCTACTGCAGTAAATCTGTGCCTGAAGGGAACAGGGTGTTGAAAACATCCCTCACCCACACTGTCGTGGTTGGCTGCTGTCCCCCAGCCCGATTTCTCTCCTTTGTCTGTCCTTCTCCTCACCTAGTAATCTCGGTCTGAGACCTTTATATTGGGAACAGTGGGATTTTTTTTCTCTCTAAGACGAAAAGATCAATTTATTCTCTTCATTTTAAAAAATGATTTATTCTTCTTTTATTTCCCTCTCATAAATCAACCCCGGCCAAGGCTGCAGGAGGGCAGGCTCTGGAAGGAATAAAACGCTGAAGCTTGGGGATGTAAATAAAAACTGCATCCCAAACAGTTTCCAGGCATCCTCTGGAGCCAAAATTTCATCTCAAAGAAAAATAAGGGGATGGCATTGGTTCAAGGCAGCAATAAGCTCCCAAGCTGCGGTGTTGTACTGCCTACATGAGGAGTCAGCATCAGACCCACTGGTGCTGGGCTTGGCTTTGGAAGCCCGCCTTGGGGCTGTGAAGTCTATTTCCCTTGTTTGTTCAGGGGATTATTATTCCTTTCTCTTGGGTAGGAGCGGAGTGCAGGGGGACTGGAGGAGGTTTAATCCCCGAGACAAGAGGAAACCTTCAAAAAGGTTAATTGCTGGGCTTTGCATTTTGTCGAGTGCTGCTGCTCACGTTACAGCAGCAGTGCCATCTGCTCGGCGCAGAGCTGCCCTGCATTATTCACCAGCTTCGCGTGTTGGTGTTCCGGGAGCGCTTGAGAGCGATTCATGAGGAAGTCACCTTTGGGCAGAGCTCAGGTGACAGTTACCCGACACCCCAGGGCTGACTTCTGCTCCCCTGTCCTTTTGCCCTCGCGGTTCCTACCCCCGGGCTGATCGAGGGAGGGGGTGGGATGCTCCTGGGTGGTCTGTCCCCAGCATCCCCCTGCAATGTCCCCATCCCCAGCCCGGCCCTTGCTCAAGCATCCCCTCCTGGCAGCAGTCCCTGCTCAGGGTTGGGTGCTACTCCCTGTCCAGCAGTCTCCTTGCCCCGTGCATGGAGGTGAAGCTGCAGTCCCTGCTCCCATCCACAGGCTTTGCCTTTTTCTTCCCATCTTAGAAATTCAACCCGGTTCAAAGTTCTCTTTTGCTTCCTTAGTGTCCTCAAACCCATGCAGGGCTTTGTGTCCTACCATCCTAGCCAAGAAGATCTCAGGGCCCTGGTCCGCCAACCTCGTACTGTACTTCAGCTGTGCAGCATGGGGGGGGGGGGGGGGTCTCACCCTACCATTCCACACTCAGACCTTATGTGGGGTGAAGTATTTCCAAGAGGATTCTTAACCTGATATTGAGGTGGACTCCTCTGCCAGCACAGCCATCTCCTCTTCTCCTGCATGTAACCCGAGTTCTCGCCCCTGCTTTAATAGCAACCTCTGCATGAATATTTAACCAAGGACCTTAGCAGAGAGCTGCAGCTAACATGTGGCAAACAGATTTCCAGGACAATAGGCCCTGCTGAAGTGATGATGCATAAAGAAACCCGGGAGGAAAGGGAAGGGTCATGCCTGGAGAGGTCGGGCAGTTTGCACACAGCTGCCCCGTGGAGCCCAGGGGGGAGAAGAGGATCCCAGGCTCTGGGAATGAGAGCAGAGGAGAGCTCGAGCAGCTAAAGTCCGCTTGGTCTGAAGCTGTGCTTGGGGTGGTTCAACCAACATCCCTGCGAGGAGATTGCTCCACCAGTGCTCAGTGGCAGCCTGGTAGTTTTCCTGCTTACTGCTTAGTTCTTGTGCAGAGAGGAACAAATGTTTTTTATTCATTTTCTGTGATACAGTCCTCATTATTTGTGGACATCTGCTGTATGCAATTTCTCAGTACACTTTACACAGGTAAGTCTGTTGTTCTGGGGTTCATTAATCATGAAATGGAGGATTAATTTCTGATTTCATTAGAGATTAATTTGGCAATTTCCATTCACCAATGAAGTGAAAACCAAGAGCGCTGTCAATAGAAAAAAGTATTTCTGCTTTATTGAGTGGCCTGAGTATTAAAAATCATCTCTGCTGCTTTCTGCAGCCAAAAAGAGGCTCTGACCCCCACCCCCCAAGGACTCATTAATGATAAAGGGCCCAGATTACCAAATTAAATGAAATTACTTTGACCCAAGCGAGGACATCAGGTTAATTTTTGCATTAACTATGGCCATGCTCGTGCCTGAACTGCTCTCCATGCCTGTGCCTGGGGGGACACCGAGAGGTGAAGGTCTCCACCAGTCTGTGCTGCTGAAATATTGGTTATCTCCCTGAGCTTCCCCTGCAAGAAGGATGAGCAGATTTACAGGGCAGGGCTGATGTGAACCAAAGCCCCATTTGCACAGAATAATTTCCTTTTCAATTCCTGCACATTCATGCCCTGGGAAGAGCCAGGCTCCCCCTCCTCTTGCACAGAACTTAAGAGAGTTGTTCTGCTCTGCAATGTATCGGCGTTCGTCAGGTCAACACGCTATTACTTTGCATATTAATAATATCTTATTACATTTGTTCTTAAGAGTGGTATCAAGTTGAAGCAAGGAGGATTAATGGCACCTCAGTAATATTTACATATTTACATTATTAAAAAGCAATACATCTTTTAGACAGCCCCACACATGGTGTAGAATTGCAGATGTTGCTCCTCAGCCCAACACAGTCTCAGGAGGTCCAGTCCTGTCCCTATATCCAAGACTCACACTCTGGTGGGCACTGGGGGACCCCAGCACAGCCCCTGCATGTCTGAGCCATGGTCCCAGGGCAGAGCTTGGCTCCTTGACACCTCTGAGCCATCAGTGCCCCAAGCAGCCATGGGGGGACACAGAGGTGACAAAGGGGATGGGTGCTGCAGTGGGTCCCTGCCCAGAGGCCGGAGCATGAAGCAGAGGGATCTCCTGCATCATGTCCCCAGGGAAAGACTCCGCAGCTCAGCCAAAGGCTCCCAGTCACCTCCAGCATCCTAAACTTAATTAAAGCTGCCAGCATCTAATTAAACCACTTAATTAAGGGCCACATTGTCAGTAGGTAAAGATGGAACAGACTTAATTATTTAACACGATGACAAGAAAGAAAAAACCCACCTGAAATGCATGACATCTCCCAGGTGGGCTGAGCAGCCCCGTTGCTGTGGGCATAGAATACCCCAGGGTACTCCATGGGCACAGTGCCACCCACCATGGCCACGTGTGCCCCTGCTGTGCTCGGTGCCACCATCATTCACCATTGCCACATGACCCCTTCTAGTGCCATGCGTCCCACAGCACCTCCATGTGCCACCCCACAGTGCCACTGGGCTGTGGCCAGGCCATAGGGACCTCACATGTCACCAGAACAGGAGACACTGAACATGAGGGCTGCACCGTGACCCCAAATCAATGCCCATGGGACATACTGTACCCCAACCCATGTGTGATGCAGTCCCTGTCCCTGGGTAGTGCCTGCATCCCCCCCAAAGCAGCTGCTTTGTGTGATTTCAATCTTCCATCTCCTGTCTCTGCTCAGTGCCCCCACTTGGGTGATGTCACACAGGTGACTCCAGGGCTGGCACTCCATGGGGGAGATTGATGGCAGCATCTCATCAATAAATCCATACAGACCTGAACCCTGTGATAAACGTGCAGGAGGTAAAGGCAACGGTTAATATCTTCAAAATAGGCCCCAGAGCCTTCGAGTGCAGCCAGAGAGGGAAGCACCGGTGACCCTTGTTAATCTTTTTATTGGCTCAGGAGCTATTGGCACCTTTCTCCGGCCAGAAATTTGCAAGTCTTGGGGGAGCAATGATTTCACAGTCGGGGACTCTGAGAGAGAGAAAAGAAATCCCTTTGCTCCTAAAATGGGACCATTCTTCCAGATGAAAATTGACATTTTTGTTTGAACTTCACGACCCCCAGTAATCACACTAATGGCTGGGAGCTGGCCGTGGCCAGGATGGATGGACTGGTATGGATCACTGGAAATGGGCCGGGAAGTGGGAATGGTGGGGGCTGCTGACAGCCTGCTGCAGCACTCTGGGTGCTTCTGACCTGCTCTGTGGGGTCACATCTGAATTAGATTTGATCCCATTTACTGGCAAAGCCCTGGGGAAGGCAGTTGCTGGGTGCTCCCCTCTGTCCGTCCGTCTGTCCAGGTTAGACTCTTGCCCTTCCTTTCCACCTGTGCAGCCTAGCTGCAGTGATGCCACATTTGGGGGAGGCAGAGTGAGGGCTGCCGCCTTGCCCAGCTGATGCCTGTTACCTGGGCTCAGGTGTGGGAGAGCAGCAGCTGGGCAAATCCAATGCAGAGCTTACAAAAGTAGCTCAGGGAACCTGCACTGTGCTTCTTGGCTTTTAGGGTGTCAAGAGGAGGACTTATGAGGTTCTCCTGAGTAAGGTGGTGTAGACTGGGGAAGAGAAAGTGATGCTGTCCCCACTGAAAAAGGGGAAATGTCTGAGACTTCAGGTACGAGTGCTGGGATGAACATCACAGGGATGGCAGTGCTGTTGTTACCACCTGTGTTGTGCAGCCTGGGCCAGGAATCAGCTGTAAGTAAGAATGCAAAAGGGATTTTTCATTTTTTAAATACCTCATTTGGTAGGTTAATATTCCATGTTATTTCGGGCTGCTTTCTTTGCGCATCTGCCACCCGAGCCCATGCAGATGTTTTAGGATCCTTTAATCCTGACAAAGGACTTAGTGTTAAAGAAAAATGGGTTACATAAAGATCCTTATCTCCTTAAGAAACAAAGCATGTTTTGGGCATATTGTGTACAAAACAAGACTAAAATAGAGGCAGAACATCCTGGGGCCACTTACCAGATGTGCAAGTTGGGTGACCTGGCTCTCTCCTACCCCTGTTCCCTGTAGGTGCTTTTTGGGACCCTAAACCTGGTATGGGGTTGGCTCAGGCTGCTGCTTGCTCCCACCCCGTCTGCCTCCCTGCTTCCCCACATTCAGTGTTCCATCCCATGGTACTGCCAAAGTTCTCACATTTGTGTGCCTCTCGTGATTGATCCAGCCCACGTAAATTACCAAAAGGAGCTGCAGTCCTCTGGGGCCTGAGGCAGAATATCAAAGGAGCATAGGCTCGTGCTGCTTTAATTAAAACTTAGTTTAATTAAAATCCTTGAGAGCTTTATTAGACTCGGTAATTGATTTAATTTTCTTGTGGAATTCTATTACAACACACTTGCAGCATGCTAGCTTTGGGATTCTGGCTGCAGGACTGTCCTCCATCCTGGGCAGCCCCAGCATCCCCCCCAGACCTGGGCTGCAGGGAGGTGCTGGTGCTGGGACCTTCCCACCCTGGACACAGGGAAGCAAACAGTAAAATAAGAATATTTTAAGAAATAATAAAAAGAAAAAGGCACACAATGATCATCTGTTCAATATTTATTTCATAACACCCAGAATTAATATGATACAGGAGTTAAAGGAACCATGGCAACTGAATGCAGAAAGGGCTGTCCTTGTAAATAAATGAATTCATAAATAACTCACAAGTGCTGATATAAAAAGTCACGGGAATCTAATGCAATGTTAATGCAATTCAAGCCTTCCCTTTTTTGCAAGCTGTATTATAACATGGTGCACTGTGCTCTACTCTGTGCTACAAGTGTCATTCTTAAGATAATAGGAGTTGCTAATTGTTTCGGGAGCTGGGCTGTGATTGATGAGGGCTTTGGGTTTTTGTCTCCTCCACGCTGTCATCAGCAAAACGTTGCACTGTGAAGTTGCAGTGACAAACTTGGGGAAGCTGGGGAGAACAGAGGTGAATGGTGGGTCCCCTCCTGGCCCTGCGGAGCTGGCAGTGGCCTTGGGCAGGTACTGCCCCCTGGATGCAGGCTGCTTATGGGGTTGTTTTATTGCTGGTGCCAACGCTCATGTTTCGATAAAGCCAGGCTGAAAAATGGGCAAATATGTCCATCGGGAGGGCAGTACCGCTGCATTTTTGGAAGCAGTGTTCTCAGCTTTTATTTCTTTGCTCTCTGCACTGATAAAACGATTTTCTGATTGGAGATAGGTGCAGCTTGCCGTGGGCATCCACGTTTCCCCAGTCTGGAGTTGTGTAGGGAGAGAGGCAGTGCACTGGTCAACAGAGAAATCTCCTTTAGACCCTCGCAGTGGTTTTCGTGTTTGAAAAGGCACTGCTTTAAGTGGGTTTGTTTGTTCCTCCTCTCTCAATCTTTTTTTCTTTTCTTTTTTTTCTTTTTTTTTTTTTTTTTAAATCAGTGAGGCTGATGCTGTGTAGCGATTCTGGGAAGTCCTTTCCTCCTTCGCATGAACAGAAGCGATGTCCGACAGACACCCACGAGGCACAAAGAGCAGCCGGGAGCTTCTCCCCACGCCGCAGCAAAGCGCTGCTCCGCACCGGGCGCAGATTCTCCCTGGGGCACCGCGGTCACGAAGTTCTACCCGAGGTGGGGTCGGGGAGGATGGGGATGAGGGGACCGTGTTCGGAGCCGTCGCAACGCCGGGACAGCAGCTCCGCCTGGCGGGGCACAGCCGCACACGCAGGGCTCCCCCATCCCATCCCCACCACCCCAAGGGGGCAGCGGGGATGCGGGGCTGCTCCGGGCGGGGTGTGCTGCGAGTTGGAGGCTTGCCCTGCCGGTCTGAGAAATGGAATAAGGGGGAGAGGCTGTTGATGTAGTCTACCTAGGCTTCAGCAAAGCCTTTGACTCTGTATCCCGCAGTATTCTCCTGTGGAAGCTGCAGCCCATGGCTTGGACAGGTATGCTCTGTGCTGGGGAAGGAACTGGCTGGAGGGCTGGGTCCAGAGAGTGGTGGTGAATGGAGTTAAATCTGGCTGACCACCGGTCCCAAGTGGTGTTCCCAGAGGTCAGGGCTGAGGTCTGTCCTCTTCAATATCTTCACGGATGACCTGGATGAGGGCATTGAGTGCACGCTCAGAAAGTTTGCAGATGACATCAAGCTGGAAGTGTCCATTTGCCTGGGGGTAGTGAGGCCATGCAGAGGGGTCTGGACAGGCTGGATTGCTGGGCTGAAGCCAGCGGGCTCTCTCCATCGCTCTCCACCCATCCCGTGCACCTGCCCTTTCCCAGAAGCTAACAGGAGGCAGTAAGGACGCTTCTCTGTGAGAGCCTTCGGCATGCTGAGTGGTTTCTGACATCAGCCAGCTCAGCTCTAGCCAGCATGATGCAGCAACGAGAGCTGGCAGGAGTCCCATCCCCTGCAAAGAGGCCAGCTCTACTTCATTTGTTTTAGAGACAGCTTCCCTCCCTCCATGCGCGTGCAGCTGGCTCCTGCCACGACTCCAGCATCTCTCCCACAGCCACTGCTTCATCCCTCTGCTCACAGCACTGCTGGACCCCAGAGAACCCTTGCTGCCTTGCAGCCCTGCTGACTTGCAGGGAGAGGGGAGAGCCGCAGGGGTGCAAATTAGTTCTGCTTTCTGCTACATGGATTTTTATGTGATTAGTCTAATCTGTGGCATTATTATTTACCACATGCAAATCTCTTCAAACTGATTAAAGCTGACATTTAAGCTAAGAGATGAGATCTGGAAAGGAGTAATAAGGAATAATTAATCCACAAGCTTTTGAGGTGTAGATTTGTTGGGTAGATCGATTACATTGAAAATTTAAGGTTGAGCCTTGACCCCGAATCTCCTTTAAGGAAAAGGATAGAATTAATTCCTCCATTTGTTGTATTTCAGCTTTACAGAGTGCTTCAGCAAAACCCACGGGAGTTTGTGCAGGTGCTGTTGGCTTTGGACGGTGGTTTTGGATATGAGAGGTGAATGCTAGCATGAAGAAAGTCACACTGATGTTTTTATTGTCTTTAAGACCTGGAATTATAGAGCTTCCTATGGCTGTAGAGTTACAGTGCAAGCAGTTGTTCCTGGGTCACGGAAGGAAACTTGTGAGCTGTATACTAGATGTGTTATTTATCAAATAAAGGACTGATTTTGGGAGATCCAGGTACGTTATGGGGTTGAATATCGCACAGCCTCCTCCACGTGATCCTGTAAAGGAGAACCTCTCCATAAGACCTTGCTTATGCTTGCAAAAAATCAGATGCTTAGCCCTCCACAAGTAATAGTACTGAAAGCTTTTCCTCGACAGGGGTCAGATCCATTTTACTGTAAAAGCAGCTCCATTCTAAGTGCAAAAAGGACAGAGCTAAAGGACATCTCAGCATGATGGGGCTGTTACTCCAGCGTGACCAATAGCCCCACGCGTGCACCAGAGCTGGAGAGCAGGATGGGAAGCAGCTCTGCTGATCCTGTTCTCCCAGCAAAAGGTCTCCTTCACAAAATGTGACACATTTTGTGCCACGTCAAACTGTTTCACTCTTCACTCCTTACCTCATCCCAGCCTGAAAGGAGAACGACTCCATGGATGAACATTAATTTGTTTGGACAAGAGCTATCCATGGGACGTGTCCTAACTTTATAATGGAAAAAAAAATATATCCCACCCCAAAAAAAGGGAATATGACATCAGCTGCCACTACATCTTGCCCTCAGCCCAGCAAGCACTGCTTGCACTCTTATCTCAGCCCGCTACGCTGGCGGCTCTTTGTGTGCAGCACCGCGGTAATTTATCATTCCCCGCTCTCCAAATTATTCTAGTGTTGATTAAATTAGTAAATGCAATCACAATCTGAAGCAAGTTAATTGAGAGAATTTATTTGGTCCTGACAGTTTTATGCATGTTTGATTAAGTATTATAAGGTTTGTTTTTGATTTTGCATAATTTAACTTTAAATCCTGAGCTGGGGGGGCATCAGCTATTAATGACCAAAATAAACTCCTTTAGGATGCAGATATTTATGATTTATTTCAAAATGCAATATCTTCCAGATTTTTTGTTGTTGTTGTTGTTCTGTTGCCAAAGTGACAAATACGTTTAAAGTAATGTTTTGAGCAGTTTGGTTCACGCTGTAAATCTCAGGAAATGCATACAATTCATTAAAAGTTTTGAAAGAAGTACAAGTTAGCATTTATATGGCAACAAGTGACATATAAATGTGTATGTTTGTCTTTGAAGCGTGCCATAAAATACATCAGCAGCAGCTAGCTGCTGTGACTGGTACTAATGGTCTGCTTTCGGCGCTGATGATAAGTTTCATCACAAATCTTCAACGCTGTCAACACAAAACTGTTCAATCAACAGGAATATGAGTTGTGTCTTTAGTAAAATTAGTACAGGAAAGAAATACAGCCCAGAGCCCCGCCGGAGTGCTGGGGGCGGGTTCTCTTTGGGCTGAAGCACAAACGTCTGCTCAGGACTTTACCTCTTTGAATGTCAAAGCTTCAATTCATGCCTAACCCAAGGACTGTGTATTTTTTATGAAGACAAACATTCATTTAAGCAGCTAGTGGTTTTCAGGCTCAAAACTGAGTGCTGCTGCCTTGCGTTTTGTCATCCTGAGCTAAGAAATGAAAAGGGGTGGTCTTGGCACCAATGTTGTGGTGTCACCCCCCAATGCACACATGCTGGGGTTGTGCTGTGCGGGTGTCTGGATGCTGCTGGAGGCTGTAGAAGGCTTTGTCTGCCCACAGGGATTCCTTCAGGATGCCAGAGTCCCCTCTTAGCAGTACTTGCATTCAGCAGCATCCCCATCTTTCTCCAAGCCAGTAAGACCAAAGTAGCTTCGTAATGCTATTGCATGCCTGTCTCCAGCTCCCTGTTCCAGGCAATGGTGGAGAGAAATAAATGAAACGTGGCTCTCACGCTAATCTTAGTCACCAAACAGATGTTCCCATTTCATGCTATTGGGAAAACGCATCAGCTTCGCACCTCCCCTTCTCCCTCCCACCAGAAGGAAAGTGGGAGAGCAGAAAGGGCAATTTGTTAGGAGTGCATCACCGCTGTAATTCTCCCTTGATGTTCGTCCTGTGCCTCGGGGGCCCCTCATTGTGTTTGCAGAACAAAAATGCACTGGGGGAGCAGGGGGAGCAGGCGGAGCCGTCGCAAACAGTTGGTGCCCTAGGAGGGATTTGGCGGGGTGCCTTCAACCGCCTGAGCCATGCAGCATGTCTTGTTATTGGCAGATGGCTTGAGTTATTATTATTTAATGTTTTTCCACTGTGGTAATGCCTAGACAGCAAGCGGGGCAGGGGGCCAATAAAAAAAAAAAAAAGTTTTGTATTCTTTCCATTACAGAAAGCAATCCCTAATTAAATCTAAGGGGAAACAGCAGGGAGAACGTTTCGGTCTCATTACGTTGGTTCTGAAATGGTCTCCTCCTGTTTGTGTTTAAGGAACTTTCGGTGCCTTTTCGGCCTCCCAGAAGCCGCGTGGCGGGGCACGCTGCTGCTGCTCCACTCTGCGTGTCGGGATCTCACCCGAGCTGAGCCACAGAACCCCACTCGGAGCATAAAGGCCCTGAAGGGGTGACTTAGTGAAACCCTGTCCCTGTTCTCGTTGCAGGAGATCATCACCGATTTACGATCTCGGCATTTTCCACTTGCGGGCGTTCCTGCCGTACCGGCAGAGTCACCGTGACCCCGCTTTCCCCGCCCCGGGCCCTGATGCCGGCCCCCCCACCCCCCCCCCAACGTTGCCCGGGCAACGCGGCGCCCTCCCGCTTCCGGCGGCCGTGGCGCGGTGTGATGACGTCATCGCCGCGCGCCGCCGCGGCCGCTCCCTTCCCGCCGCCGTCGCCGCCACCGGCCGGAACCGGAGCGCCGCCGCTCCCCGCACATGCGCAGTGCGGCGCCCGCCCGTAGGCCCGGGCCTCCTTTCAGCCCGGGCCCGGGACGCCTGGCTTCGGCGGCTGCCGCCCGACGAAAGGCCATGGGCAGGACGGTGAGCGAGGGGCGGCGCCCCGGGGTGGAGGGGAGGCGGCGGCGGCGGTGGCGGCGGCGGGCAGGACCTCGCTCCGGGGCCTTGCCGCGCTCCGAGGCCGGGCCCGGGGGCTGAGGGAGGCCCAGACGGCGGCCCGTGTCCCTGTGCGGCGGCCGCGGGGCTCGGAGCGCGGCCCCTTCCCGAGCGGTGCGGGCTGGGTGCGATGGAGGAGGAGTTTGGGTTTCCCCCTTCTTCTGGAGCTCCTCCACCGGCGCTCACCTTTATTTGTCATTGGCCCTCACCTTGGTGGGAGCCCAAGGAGGGAGGCGGGGTGAAGCCCACCCGGGCGGCGGTGCTTCAGCATCCTGCGTTCTGTCGGGGCCGCTCGTGGTGACTGGGGCCGAGGGAGCGGCTGTGCCCGGCCCTGCAGCGCCGCGCCTTCCTGCAGGCCCGGGAGACGGGTGCTGAGGGGTTCGGATGCATCACTTCCACGCAGATTGGGCCTGCTTCTGTGTATTCTGCTTTTAGATGACGGCAGTGTGCGTGCTCCATGTTGTTTCATACACCTGGGTGACCCGGGCCTCTTCTGTAATGAAGGAGGCGGCAGACCAGAGCTCATTACCTCTAATTCTCCCATAATTCTCACATCCTTGTCTGTGCTTATGGCTCTGGGTACAACGAGGTGATTCTTTCAGCGTGTATCAGTGAGCTGCGCTGCGTACATTACCGAGCATGTGATTCCTCTTAAAGTCTTAATGGGTTTAAACATGTTTGGGGAGAAGTCTTGTAGTTCTGAACTTCCTAACACACAAAATGAGCACGCTGAGAACTAATCTCTCCTTTTATCTTTTAGATCAGTTCATGTGTAGAATGTTGTGAGTCTGTGAAGCACCTTAGCGATTTCTTTTACTCTTCTTAGGAGGCCAGGTGTCACAGGAGAACTTCACTCTTTTGTTACAAGAATTAAGTGGCACTCAGAAACTGCAGCGGACCACCGACCTTCTGCTGGGTGGATGACAGCATCATTTACAATGTAATGTTTCTGAAAGTTTCTTTTTTGCACAATATCCCTCCGCTTTTGGCTGTGACTATGTTGGTATTTGGTATTTATCTGAGGACACAAACCAGACAAAGTTTGTTTATGTGGTGGGCGTAGTAGATGAGAGTGAGTTGCTGCTGTTTGGAAGAAGTAAGTTGCTGCAGCTGAGCTGTTTGAGGTCTCTTAGATTCACCTGTTGAAGGTTTTGTCAGAGATAACCAAAACTCCTTTTCTGAAGCAGAAACCAGACATGGAGTCAGTGTGCTGTTAGCCCCAGAGCAAGCAGTAAGCTTATGCAAGTGAGGTTTTTGCTTTGTTACTTAGGCATGATCTTGCTAAGAGCTTTTCTTCTGTTTGTGCATGCTCCAGGCACAAAAAGATTTTTTTTTTTTTTTGAAGCCATGTCAGATTAGCACCTATCCACTTCTTGCAAAATACATTCTTGTAACACACTTCTGACCTGTGTAGCATTTCCTTTTTACAGGCAGGAAATTATGACAGAGAGCCACTTAAAATGGCAAGAATATCTTTTGAAATTTGAGAACAGACCTCAGTTTCCAAAATTCATTAATCTTAAGTTGACTCACTTTCCTTTTTATCATCTTAATTCACATAGAGCCAACAAATTTCTGAAACAGAGGCAAAGAATTAGAACCTGGGGCCGTGTAGAAGTGATTAGAACTGCTGTTTCCACTCACGTGTAGTTTGAGGCAGGTAGCAATGGAAGATTCCCCCAGTGTTGCATGTTGCCTGAGAGAAAGTTTCTAATATGAAACTACAGTTTCCTGTAGCTTTATGCTTTACTCTGTCATTCATTTAGTAATGAAGTAAAAATCACTGAAGTAACTTCTGAGTTACTCTTAATTTTAATAGTCGTGAGATCTCATGTTCAGCGAGAGTCTGAATGCCTGGGCGTGTGAGGGGGTTTGGGAAGTCTATGTTGTTTTCTAACATTATCTGATGTGTGTATTGTTATTTCATAATTCCCGGAATTTGGCACATTGTGAGCCTGGGGTGAAGCAGGGAGCAGCTAATGGGCTGCTCATCATTCTGATAACAACAGTGGGTGTGTGAAGGATGTTAAGATTATAAACACTAAACACTGCACAAGATTGAGATATTTATCTCTGCAGGTCACAAAAGGAGAAATAAACTGGTTGGTGTCTTTGAAATGTTGCCTTGCCATTGTATGCAATGTCTTGTGAGACCACAAGTCTCATCTAAGCAGGGGGAGCTACATCCTGCAGAGTGTGAAAAACATGATTGCTTCATTGTTCGTATGAGACCTTCGATTATTTTCAGTTTATTTGGTGAAGCTTTGCCAGGTTCTGACATGAGCAGAAATCTGTGATCACCGTGCCTGGACTGTAGAATTCACTTGAAAGATCATTTGGATAGCTTGTTTTTTAAAGGGAGAACATCTGAAGCATGCAGACATGCATTAATATGACTTTTTGCATGGGTGGACTGTTGCAGGACTGCTGTTTGATTAAGAGGGGGCTGTGAACTAGCCAAGATAATCTCTGAATAAAGCTCTTTCCTTTAGTAGCATGGTAAAACCTATAACAAGTTGTAACTTGTGCTGCCTCTTGGGTGCTACTGAGTTGCTTTTGGGGAAACAATTGTATTTCTGCATGTCTTGCCTGGGTAAACTGTAAGCAAAACAAAGCTGTAAACAAAAATGAGTTTCACCGAGCGGTTGTATGTAACCACCAAGCTGGAGAGCTCCTGCCCTGCTGCGTGTCCTCCTGGGCTGCTTAAACGTGTCTTCCTTCTCTGCCTTCCTGCAGGTCTCTTCCATCCTGGAAACTCAGCAAAGAGTTAGCGTTCCCAGGCTGTCGGAGCCTTTCCATGTTAATGGATGACATTTGATATGTGCCCTGTAAGTCCTGCGCTAGGACTCGGTGACCCGTGGGGTGCCTGATGCCTGTAATCCCCATTCCCCGCCGGGTCCGTTCGTTCCACGGCCCCCACACGACCTGCCTGCATTCAGCCTGTGGCCCGGTACGGACCACTCACTTGGTGCGCACCAAGTACAACAATTTTGACATCTATCTCAAATCCCGATGGATGTACGGATTCATTCGTTTCCTGCTGTACTTCAGCTGCAGCCTGTTTACCTCCATCCTCTGGGTGGCACTCTCTATCTTGTTTTGCCTTCAGTACCTTGGCATCCGGATCTTTCTGCGTTTCCAGTACAAACTCTCCATCATCCTCCTCTTACTGGGGCGAAGGCGAGTGGACTTCAGCCTCATGAATGAACTGCTCATCTATGGGATTCATGTGACCATGCTGCTAGTGGGGGGGCTGGGATGGTGCTTCATGGTATTTGTGGATATGTAAATAAAACAAGCGCATGTGGGCTGAGAAGTGACTTTTCTTCCACCCCTGATTTTGTCAATATCCTCTTTTCTTTTTTTATATAAATTAATTTATTTATCAGTGCTACTTCTTATTGATAAATTAATGTACTTGTCTCTGGAATTTGTATTTTTTTTTTAAGGGTTAAGGTGCCATCTTGATGATCGAAGTGCAGCACTTGATTGGGTGTTTATAAATATAAATTTCTTCTAGTCCATAGGAGCCTGCCTTGCTGCTGTTCCTGTATTCCCGTGGGCAGCCCCCACTCTGAGAAAAAGCTCTTTACCTTTTCTAAAAACATTCCTTCATGTCTCTGGCATGTAATGTGTGTTCTACCAGACCAGTGCTCTCCTTTCTCTGTATAGTTTGCATTTTGCGTATTCCCAATTAAGCATATGGGGCCAAATTCAACAGATTGTTGTGCTTTTGGGTTTGCTGTCTTTTTTTTTTTTTTAATTGTTATTATTTTTTAGGTTAATGCAAAGCTTGCATTGAACCCACTGTATCATGTTGCTCACTTCAACGTGATTATATAGCTTTGAGTGGTTTTGTCCTTTTCAGGCAATTAATGCTGAGTAATTGAGTCTTACCCCGATAGAACAAATCCACTAGAGTGATGGGAGCAGCATTCATTGCCTTGTGCTCTTGAAATTCTCAGTCGTAGCAAAGTTGTTGTTGTTTTGCAGTGATTAAGGAAATCCACTGCGATGGTTCTCAGGGTGTAGATCTTGGTGCCTGGTCCTGCTCTTCCCTGAATTGATTAGTTCCAGTTTTCTTATGGAGGCACTTCTGTCTTATGGACAGTGGTGAGCTGGGGCTGTCTTACCTGTGAGAGCTCGAGGATACAGTCTGAAAGGGCAGTGGTTGCTTCCCACAATTACAGAGAGCTCTCTCTCCTATCTCTGTTGCAGTGTGTGTGGTGTCACTGGAGAACTTTCCTCACAGCTGAAGAAGAGAACTAAGCACAAAGCTTGGTTTTACTGGTCTTGATCTCAGATCTCTGCTTGTTCCTTTGAAGACCAGAATTTTTTATTGTGTTCCTTTTCCCTCTCTCCCCTGAAATCACTGGAGTCTTTCACAGCGAAATAAGCAAGACTGGAAATACATGGCCATCCATTCCCTGATGGTCTTTGGTTTGAGATACGAGTGGGTTGAGAGCAAAGTCAGTGAGCACAGAGGAGAGGATGCTTAGTGCTTCAGCCTGTGAGTATTTGTGTGCATACTGAAGCCTTTTGCCAGCATGCTTTGATTTGTAGCCATACAGATGCAAAATATGGCTTCAGACAGCAGCTTCCCTAAGCTAAAGCAAAACCAGAGATGATCTCACCATCAACCATTACAATAGTGATGTAATATAGTGCAAACTGGGCACCCAGAGCTGAATAAATAATGGGCAGTGATGGTGTGAACTTTAGATTAGCCATGTGGGAAACAAAGGCTGTTTCTGCTAGAAAGACTTGGTATAATGTAAGCCACAAACTGCGGTGTCTGGAAGTTTCCTCATAACTGTGGAGCTCCCCAAAGCTCTGTTCTGGGAGTGTACTGTGGAGCACAGGGCCTTGATGTCCTGCAGTCCCAGCTGCAGCCTGCCTGCAGGCAGGGGCAGTTACCAGTAGTTCCCAGCCCAGTGCAGCTGTCTGCCCAGGGTGCTGCAGCTCTGGTTGTGTGGATTTCTGTAGGAAACATGAGTTGCAGCTGCCAGCAAACAGCCTGCTGCACACTCAGTGCCACCCAGCAGTCCCCTGGTGCCAGCTATAGCAGCTTTCCTGTGCACTTCCTGGGAGGAGCAGCACGGACACAGACTGAAGGTGTGGTGGCAGGACCTTGTTTTTGACTTGAATGCATGAAAGGGGGATTTGTGCTGCTGTGCTCCCCACCCAGCCTGCTCCTGCAGCAGTGACCGACCAACCAGCAGAGCTGCAACTCACTGCTCTGCTGTGTAGCCTGCCCATCTGCCCTCTGTATTCAGTTTCAGCAGTGCACGTGAAGGAAAAAGTATGTATCCTCATCAAGTCACAAGAAAGCAGTGTTTGCCAAATCTCCAAGTGTTCCCTGAGAGAGCTTGGGGATAGGTTGCTTACAAGACAGAGGATTCCCAGTCCTTTACAAGTGTAGCCAAATGTCTAGTCAGAATGCCCTGAATCTTGAGTGCAATTGCCCACAGAAATAGACAACCTGAAGATTAAATAATTGAGGAGACCTTGGAGGCAGTGTGAAGTTGGAAGTGCTCTTGCTCTTGGCTGTTAGCAGTGTTCGGACACCTAGTGGTGCTTGGGCAGTTGGATGCTCCTGGCCTGGTGGGGGAAATGAGGTCCCTTTGAAGTCATGCTGGCAAGGTAGAGGAATTAATTTTCAAATGATTTGTTTTACGATGCAATAATTTGAACATTTTAGATCTCCACGAGTAGAGCAGCACTTGGCACCTTTACTGCACTTCTTCAGAGCATTTTCCAACTAGAGCTAATTAAACCTCACAGCATCCCTAGGAGATTGCAGAATAAGTAAGATCTTGGTAATGATTCAGAATTTAAATTTGGTGTTTTTTGAGGGTTTTGTGTATGTTTTTTTTTTTTTCTTTTAAGCTTTCAGGATTTCATTGCCAAAATATATTTTCTGAAGCAGTTGAGATTCTGTGAGCTGCTTACCAGCACAAGGGGAGCCAAGCAGCAGCAGGGTGGCAGGGAAAGGCAGGAGGAGTGCTAAGCACGTGCAAATGATGGTAAGCAGCAGTCAGAGATGTGGCTGCTGACAGCGCTGGGTGCCTGCTACGGAGTGTCATTTTTTGGGGTGGTTTGTTTTGTTTTCACATTTATTTTATCTGAAAATCTTGGCCTTCTTAATAATGGGGGGAGATGGGGGAACAGCTTGCTGGAACACAGCAAATGAGGAAATGGGGCAGGAGGTGGGCTTTCTGTTTTTCAGGAGTCCAGCAAATGGCCAGTACTGTTACTTGCCAGATACGTCCTGTGAAGCAGGGACCTGCAAACTGTGCCCCGCTGGGAACCTTTGTGCTTTGTTTTTTTTGTTTGTTTTTTTTTTTTTTTTTTTACTCTTACCAAATTCATTGACACTGGAAGAAGGGGTAGATCCGGCTCTGAAGATCGTTGTCTCCCCTTTGCTGTCTGGCTGTAACTTGAAAATCTTCTGAAGTTTTCCTTTTAGCATTCCTTCACACTGATTCCATCCTGAACAGCGAGAGCAGCTAGTTCCCTTTCATGTGCTTGGGTTTGTTTGTTTTTTCTTGCCATGTTTGGGCTTTAAATGTTGCTAGAAACGAGTCAAGAGTAATTAGGAAAAAACTTAGGAACATGGATTTGGGAGCAGGTGTCCCCCAACATGTGCCAGCTCAGCCCTGCCCCTTTGCAGCCCCCCTCGGGACCCCTGCCCACCCAGAGCGGCCAGGTGCTGGCCTTCCATCTGCGTTGTGCGGGATGAGAGTGCTTTGTGGTGGCAAGGTGGCTCGGCCTGTTAGCCCACTGAAGTGCTGGAGTTTCACCTTGTTAACTCTTCAGAACTTGCCAACAGCTGGTGTTTATGGTGCTGTTAAATCCTGTATGAAACGTGCCACCTACATTAAATGTATCTTTTATATATACATATAGCATGTCGATGCAGTGATTGTTTATGAAGAGAAAGGAGCATTTCAGTCCTGGTATCGCTCTGATGTGGGGGCAGCCTGGGTTCCCCTCTCTCAAAAAGGCACTGGATCCCTCAAATTAAGGGCCTGGCCTGGCTAACAGCTCTGTGTGATTCTTCCCAGGGCTCTCGTTAGTTGCTGGTGTTGTTTCTGGGGGTGTAGGAGATGGCATCTATTACCAGGCACAGGGAGCAGCATGGCACGTTTACTTCCAGGAATGGTTTGTCTGTTCTGGAGGCTCTAGCACACACAGATAGCACGCTGTTCCGGGGAAGAGTTGCTGGAAAATATGAAGCCTTGTTAACTTTCCGTGATTGTATTTAGCCAAACAAGGTTTCCATAGCTCCTGGACAGCTCTGCTGCCGGGGGGGAAAAAATACCCTCTCATTTCTTCACCTGCCAACTCTCTGCGCTAATTTTGTCTTCCTGCTTCAAAGCACTCATCGTGCCCAGAAAATGTCACTTCAAAGCAAAGTTCTGTCCACTAATGAGTCAGTGAAAAGTGTTGGGTTTAAGACATTGAGCAGTTCTCAGTGCTGAGCTGGGTTGAGTGCTGCTCTGAGCTGAGGGTCCACGGAGCCTCTTTCCCACAGCCCCCATTGCACTGTGCAGGGGCAGAGGGGCTGCAGTAAATCAGCCCCCTGTGCCTGCAAGGGCCAACATTCCCTCGCGTGGAAAACACTGCGTGTAACACCAAGAGACAAATACCAAAGTCCTTAGCTGGTTCCTCTGTAAAAAAGCAAAACAAGCCTCTCCTTGGCCCTGGTGAGAGTTCTGCCTGAGTAAGGACGTCGGGATTATGCATGCTAATTAAATGAACCACCCATCCCTTTGCATCCTGCTCTCCGCTGGGAATTCCCCTCTGAGTAACTTGCTCCCCCTGAGGAAAGGAGCTGCATGAAAAATCTCCCAGATGGTGAATCCGTTAGAGAAAATCACAATCTGTTTGGGGCTGTTTCAAACAAAAAAGAGCACCAGAGATGCGGAGGAATAAATTTGCTGTTGCAAACCATTTGCTCAGTAATGGGGAGAATTTAGATGGGCAAAGATTTTTTTTTTTTTCCACTGGAGTGTTATCTCCCTGCCTCCAAAACTGAGCAATGGTTTACAGTATAAATTGCAGTGTTGTGTATCAGGAAAGCTGCCGGCACTTTGCTGCAGCCCTGGACCCACTCGTGCCTGTTCTCTGCAGGAAGGAGCTCAGGGTGAAGGTTGCATCCCGGGGTGTGGGGAGTGCCCAGGGCATGGGGATCCGCTCCATCGCTGCCTGGAAGCGTTCCACTTGAAATCCAAATTTCATAGAAAGCTCCATGCCAAGAAAAAATTCTTCCAAGGTTTTCTTTTTTTCCTTTTTCATGTAAACTTCAAATGAAAGCTGCCTAATAGTTTCTTGGAAACACGTTTGCTTACAGTTGTGTGCAGCACAGGCTCTGCTACTTCCTTCTCCTTTGGGTGAGGCCGGCTGGAGGCAGGCACGGAGCACAGCACTGACCCGAGGTGCCTTGCTTAAGCCAGGTGCAGCTCAGGGGAGATTCACTTGTCTTCAGGATTTGAGGAGCTCGCTGAGCTTTGAGAACTGAGGGTCCAACGTGGGGGGCTGCACTCAGTTGTCCTGTGCTGCAGCCCTTCCTAACGAACCAAGCTGTTAGTGCTGATTTGCCAACACATTTCCCACTTACTGTTCACCAGAGCATCAGTTGTGACAAACAAACAGAAGAAGGCAGCATTTCGCTGAGAGCATTTGATGTACTGATTAAGACACTGTACAAAGAGAGCTCCTCTGGGTCTGTGTGAAGGCTGCAGAGCAGCCATGGCAGTGCTGGGGGGCTGCTGCCCAGGGCTGAGCACAGCCAGGTGCACAGCACTGCATCCCTGACATGGGGCTGTTCCAAGGCAGGGGTGAGCATCCCTATGCAATAGCAGGGCTCAGTTTCCACAGAGATTGTTTAAATGGTGCCTGAATTCACCCATGGTGCATGGCTTCAGAATGGGGTGAACACAGCGCTGGGTTTTGAGAGAACAGGGTAATTTTTATAATCATTTGCAACTTGTTAGCAATGTGCTACAGTAAGGGCAAACAAATTTCATGCCTCGAGGCCCATAAGTGCTTCTCAGAGAGGGCAGGGAGGGACAGATGCTGCTTTTTTTCCTTCTTAGGGAACGATGAGCATGCACAAAAGAGCTGTAGGGTTTGTGGTGCCTTTCTCTAAAGCGTGGAGCATCAGCTAGGAGCTGAACCAAGACCTGTAACCTGATTATGGCTCTGGATAAACGCTGGTTCTGCTGGAGGCAGTGCTTCCAGCAAGGTCAAAATTGCACCTTGTGTTCTTCTCCAACAAAACTGTTCTTGGGGAAATAAATAAAGCATTTGAAAGCGATGCCTTTGAGGTCAAATTGCAATGCATGCCCATATCGAAGATGTACACCAACTCGAGTCAGTGCGTGGCACAAGAAATATGAGGTCAAATCCTCAAGTCCCTCATTTCCAGCCGCCGCTGCAGGATTTTCCTAGCCTGGCTTTAAGCAGCAGGTGTGGGGCAGCAGCAGCAGGAGAGGGTTACTTTTTGTGCATGAAAGCCTCGCACAAGGACTCAAGTTCTGACCTGTGCAAGCTGCACCCCCTTGGTGAGCTCCCAACACCCCCAACCCCTGGCTGAGCCCATGGAATCCCAGTGCAGTGGGTCCATGGGGCCCTGCGAGGTCTGGCAGCAGAGGGCTCGGCACCGCCGCCCGCGACCTTGAGCATCTTCTGCATCTTCCCAGCACATGATTCGGGGGAGAAGGCAGGGGCGGGGGAGGTGGCACAGCACCGAAACGTTTGTTCAGCAGTTGCTGCAAAAAGAAAACTTGCTTCAATCTGCTGAGATGCCAACTGAATTTTGTTTTGTTTTGGTATTTTGGAGGCGAGCCAGCAGCAGGATGTTGTGAAGTCTTCAGCAGCTACTGCCTGCTTGTTCCATACCAAGCATAACTTTGTATATATTTTTATCGGCAAACTCGGTCCCACGCGTTGTGATGTGCAAACAAGGGCCCTGGCTGCAGGGCTGCAATCCGGAGTGCTGGGGAGAACAGAGCCATTTTCCTTGGCTGCTCTCTTAGCTCACTTTCTGCAGAGCTGGCCTGCAAAGGTATCTTTCCTCCTTGCCAGCTGCTGAGAGGAATAGCAAGTGGTTGGTTTGATTGGAGAGGGGGAGAAAAAAACAAGTCCAGCACCACTGGGGTCCCGGTTCCTCCTCCTCAGTCCAGGGGGGATTTCAGCACAGATGTAGCTGCAGTGCTGGAAAGGTTGCAGCGAATTTTGGGTATTGCTTTTTTCCATCTCACGTGGGGATGAGGCGTTTGTGCTGTGTCAGCAGAAGGGGCTGTTCTCTGCCTTGCACAACAGAGAGCTGCCGGGTATAAATAGCCTTCATGCCTGTCACCTCGGTGACTTTCATGGCGATGCCCTGATTTAAGCATCTCTTCCAGGAGATTCTTTAGGTGTGTGCCATCCCCACGGGACCAAACGTGTATTTAAATTAAACGTGTGGCTGTGGGCTCTGGGCAGCCACGTGCCAGGGCTGTGCTGTTGTGCTTTGCTGGGCTGGGACTGCTGTAAGCTGAGCCCCTGCTGCCCAACTCTGGGCACTACCACTGTTGCCTTCACAGAGCATCAGTGCTCAGAGCAGGGACGCTTCCAAAGAGTGTCTGACAAATACATGTACGTGTGGGGACCGCTTTCTGCAACTCACGACATGGTGAGGTGTCTCAAACACAACGGGGCTCCTCAAAGGAGCCATGGAGTGGTAGACTGGGGATTGTGTGTCTGGGGACACAGAGCTCCCTGCTTTTTCCATTCTTTGACTCTTGCTTCCTCAATGGAGAGCTTTGGAGGGAGCAACTCGCTCCCACCAGTTGCAGCCCAAGCACCACCCTCAGCTGGGAAGTGTTGTCCATATACATAACATAATAGCAATAATTCCATGGCTCGATCACTGAAGGCACAGGTGCAGCACCCCAGGGGTGAAAGCAGCCCCATGGGGTGGCCCCCTCGGCCTCACCCCACTTGCCCTGCCTGCATCCTTTGTCCCCAAGGAAGGCCCAGAGGTGACTATCGATGCCTTTTTAAATGTTGATCGTCACATTATCCATCAGTTCCATATTTACAGTCATTCATTAAATTAGGATGTACGTTTCATTCTTCTTTCTTGGAATATTAATGCCTACTCCTGGCTGAAATGCCATATGAATATTCATTAAAAAATCAATCAATCCCTGTGCCAGGAGTGATGTCATTTGAGCAATAACTGAAGCTGTAATTGAGCATGCAATGCAAAAAAAAAAAAAACAACAAAACAACAAATGCCCCCAGATCTAATGTTTATTGAACTCGGTGTGGGTAAAGCACAAGTAGGGTTTTTCCACACTTCCTGTGCAAAAGCTGTCCCCTGGTTCCCTTGGGGGGCTGTGGTGAGCCCGTCCCACTGGCACCCCAAGGAGCGCTGGGCTGTGGCGATGGATGAGCGGGACGTCGCGTCGCTGCCGAGCTGCTAATGAGGACTGTGTCAGAAATTAGTCTTCTGACAATGGGAAACAAAAGCTCTCAAAGCTATTGTGGGAAATATTCTCGGAAATGGATAGGCTGAAGTCTTCTTTCCCATAGATCTCAGGCTGGTGGAGCTCTCTCACCTCTTACAGCATTGCCCAGGCAGCCCTGCGGTGGCATCACTTAGGCTGCCCTCTGCGTCGAGTGCTGGCTGTGCTTGAGCTGGGCTCCACGCTCAGCAGTAGAGCTGCCGGGGCAAATTCAGAAGAAAAAGCGACAACGTGCTTTGGGAGTTATCATTACTACTCTGAAATTCCTCAAATTGAGATCTTCCCAACAACAGTGAAGGATCTGTGCCAACGTGTGGGCCCCAGTGCAGCTCCCGTGATAAGATCACACTGTTTGTGTGGAAAACACTGAGAGCTTTGGCTTGGCTTCAGCAGCAGCAGTCGTTTTGGAAATCTTTTTTTTGTGCGGTGCACCTGGATTTTAGGAGAGGTCATCTCTGTGATCTGCTTTGTGCCCTAGCTGCCATTTTAAAGCCCTCTATCAGCTCTGCAGAACAAACGGCGTGGAACATTTATCCTGGGGAGAAGTTGGTTTGATTGTAGCTAAGTGTGTTTTCTAAGGTAGCTCTAACGTTCCAGGGAAGGGATTGTAAAGGCGTCTTATGGCAGTAGGGAGTACCTGGGATGGTGGAGAGCTGCTGCTGGGGCTCAGGGCTGGGGAGTCAGCAGATCTGGGGCTGGGCAGCAGGCTGAGGGCTGCATCCCTCCACTCAGCTCAGAGAAAGTCGAGCAGCTGCGTCCCTGCGTGCAGAAGGAGTATCTGAAAGCAAAGGTATTTTAATCTTGTGGATGGTGCCAAGTCAAATTAAACACAATTTCTGAGCAGTCAAAAGCAATTAACCATCAGGATCATTTACAAGAAGACGTATCTATCCACCAACACTTTGCATCTTCAAGATGAAAGGAGATATTTTTCTGAAAAATTTATTCTAATGCTGCTCCAGGGAGAGGTGCCTGCAGCCCGCACAGCAGCCGGAGCCGCGGGGCTTTCTTCCAGCACAGGGCCCAGGAAAGCAGCACAGCAAGCATCAGCCCCTGGGGTGGGAGTTAACCAAAGGGAGGACACCTCCTGGGACCGCTCCACAGCCACCGAAGACTTACAGAACGAGTGCCTATTTACAAAGGCCAATGCTGCATTATTTCTGTTATTGTCCCCTCCTCTCTCGAGAGGCCCAGAAAGGAAAGAAGCAGCGCCGGGCGTTTCTGGAGCAATTCTCGTGACGGGAGCTCAAGGATTTCTGTATTTACAAATCAGCACAGCCATTCTACATGCGACCTTCCACCAGCTTAGCGAGGACAACGCAGACCCCTTGGCGGCACTCCCATTTCTATTTATTTTAACTTGTTCCCCCATCATCTTAATGTAAAACAATGAGCGTGGCTGTAGTCATAATAAGCGCCGCTCTCACCGTGACAGCCGTGTGTCACAGCGAGCTGCCTGCACCGTGCCTGGCTGCCTGATGTAAGCAGCCTTAGTTAGAGAAGTCAGCAGCTATTGCAATCCGGTTGTGCCACCTCGACTCGCTGTTGCACAAGGTCCCGGTGCAGGGCAGTGCTGGAGGACAACCCTGTGCTGGCTGTGCTGATGCCTTCGGACCAAACCCCAGCTCCACTGTCTGGTGGGGAGAGAAACAGGCACACTCCTCTGCCATAGGTGAATGAGACACATCGATGAGGGCTTGGGATGCACTTTGCTTTGTTACTTGCTGATGGTGTGTTAATGCCAATGGACTCTGTGCAGCTGTGATACAGCTGCTGTGCCCTCTCACGTGAGGGACAGTGATGCTGCAGTGTCAGCCACATGTGCCGTGCAGGGAAGGTTCCTGGCAGCAGGTGATTTTCTCTCCTTTCCAACCTGTCTCGCAGTTCACAGCACAGTGCAAGTGCTGGTTCCACGTACTGATACAGGCAGATAACACTTCTGCCTCCAAACAAAATGTGTGTTCCAGCTGCAGCAAGGTGTCCGAGTGAGGCAACAGTTCTGCTTTCAAAGTCATCTGAAGGTCTGGCAAAGCAGCTCTCCCGCAGAACTCCAGTCTTGTGCATTACTCCCAGGGTCCCTTCCTGAGCTGGCATGGCCCCACCATACAGAGGTGGCCCAGCAGCACACGGCGAGGGACGAGGACCAGAGACATCAGTACATCATTTCCTTGGAGGAATTTCCTTGAAGCCACATCTCCACAAAGATGGACCTCCTTGCCTGGCCTGGTTCAGAGCACGGGACTCGCCATGCCTGGGGTCAGTGGGCACACAGGGGTGGCTCGGTGCCTGGAGCAGTCTTGCCATGTCCTGCTTTGCCACTGGGCTCTCACTTAGCACATCTCCTGCACGAATGGAAATGCTGGGTGTTTTATCAAGTGATTTCTTCAGCCCTCGAGCCGCTCTTCAACTTGAAGTGCTTGATTAAAAAAAAAAAAAAAATGCAGGGAAGAGAAAGAAAACATTTTTGTCAGCCCAAAATCGCTTTGCAGACATTAATGGAAAACGCTGCCTATTTTGTTTCCTCTACTCTCTGAACCAATCTTTTGCATTAAATTCAGCACAGTAGTAAATAAACACGTTTTCCCAGGCCCTGCAGCCATTGCAAGACATCAAATGGTACTTAAGAAATGTTCCTTTCTCCATCACAGACTTAAAAAGTCCATGGCTGAGGAGAGCGGGATGCTCTCCAGGCCATGCGTGAGCACATGTGGTGTTTCCAATGGGATGCCCTGGACACATCCCATAGCTGACAGCCCCTGCAGCCCCACTGCGCCTGTGGAACATGCTGGAACATGCTGGAGCATGATGGAGCATGATGGAGCATGGAAGAAGTGCAGGAGGGCTGACAGCAGCGCAGCAACAGTCCTCAGCAAGACACAGGGAGAGGGGCAGGTGAGGATGTCATGTCTTCATAGGAACACGGTTGCTTTGTGTCCAAATGCAGTTTGGGACATATTTCTCATACATCATTTCAAAAAAGAAAAAAAAAAAAAAAAGAGAGAGATTTTATCTTTTGCAGCAGAGGAAATGTGTTTGTCCTGACCTGACACTGTTTTTTAAAGTGTCGAGTGCTAATGAAATTCCTCAGCCTTGAGCAGCACTGAGCATCCGATGTTGGTTTTTAAAATATGGGGACATTTATTTCTGCAGACTTTAAGGCAGCCTCAAAATGATGAATGCGTGAGAGGAGAGAAACTTCCAGATTCGAAGAAGTTCTGACACAATCGTGTATGCAAAGCAGACAGAAAGAGCCTCATACTTTAAAGGGGCTTTTGTTATTCCTTTGAAATTAATTTAGAAGACACGGGGCTAAGGCTGCTCGCTTTAATTGTGCAAAATAGGTTCCCAAATCTTAATATTTGGGGCTTAGAGACACGGCAAAGCAAACCAAGGCTATTTAGGCTGGCGAGTACCACCGGGAATGAAAATTCGCCCACCTCCCCATGTGCTGCGTCGGGTAATTCTGCTTTTGTGAGTGATGCTCCACAGGTTTCTTACGGCGGGGGAATGGTGCAGAGGAACGGGGACACGCACGGGGACGCGGTGCCCTTCCCGCAGAGCCAGCCCTGAGCGAACCCCGCGGGGTGACCTCTGCGGGGCTGGGGGCAGCAGTGCGGGCTGGGGCAGCACCCCGGAGCGGGGCTGGGGCTGGGGCTGGGGCTGGGGCTGGGGTTGGGGTTGGGGTTGGGGTTGGGGCTGGGGCTGGGGCTGGGGCTGGGGTTGGGGTTGGGGTTGGGGTTGGGGCTGGGGCTGGGGCTGGGGCTGGGGTTGGGGTTGGGGCTGGGGCTGGGGCTGGGGCTGGGGCTGGGGCTGGGGTTGGGGTTGGGGTTGGGGCTGGGGTTGGGGCTGGGGCTGGGGTTGGGGCTGGGGTTGGGGCTGGGGCTGGGGTTGGGGCTGGGGTTGGGGTTGGGGCAGGGCTCAGGAGCACGGCTGCAGGTCGCAGAGCTCGGGGTGTCCCGCTGTCCCCCGTGAGCCGGAGCTGCCGCGGTGCGTTGTGTCCTTTCCTTCACGGCAAGGTTCCGCACCGCAGCGGCGTTCTGCATAGCAGCTCTGTGCCACCGGCACAGCGTGGTTTGAGCCCGACCGTCTCCACCTGTCTCGGTGATCGATCCATCGATCGATCCGTTCCCCTTCTGTTTCTTCCTTTACATCGGCGTTCCGAACGGACCCGCGTCAGGAGCGGGGCAGTAATGCCGCCCTCTCCCACCCAGAAGCGGGCGCACCCCGCAGCCGCTCCCCAACCCGGCCCCGCTCAGCACCGGGACCCCAACCGCCCCGCGGGGCCGTGCCCACCGCCCGCCGTCCCCGGGCCGTCCCCGGCCCCGCGGTCCCTCCTCCTCCCCCGCCCCTCTCCTCCTCCTCCTCCTCCCCCCCCCCCCCCCGCGGCGGGGCCGGCCCGGTGGGGCCGCCTGTCTGCGGCGCCCGGCGCTGCTGGGCGAGGTCAGGGAAAGTCCATGTGAGGAGCCGCTGGAATCACTTCCTGCTGCCGCCGCCGGGACCGCCGCCACCGCCGGCACTGCCGCCGCCGCCGCCGCCGCCGCCGCTAGGCCGAGCGCAGCGCCGCGCCGCGCGTCCATGGGGCCGGAGCCCCGCAGGTGGGCGCCGCCGAGCCCGGAGGGCTGCGGGGTGGGAGCGGGGGCCGGGAGCCGGGAAGCGGGACTGCGGAGCGAGAGCCGGGGCTGGGAGCTGCGAACGGGGGCTGCGGGGCACGGCTGCCCCCCCCGCCCCGTGCTGCCCCCTCGGCGAGGGGGAGGGCGGTGTGTGTGTGTGAGTGTGTGTGTGTGTGTGTGTGTGTGTGTGTGTGTGTGTCCCCATTCCGCGTCCCCTCCTCGGTGTCCTCTCGCCGGTGTCCCCTCGCCATCCTTGTGCCCGGGTTACGGCCTTGGGGAGGGAGGGGGACGAGGGGTGGGGGCGGTCGGTGGACACACGCGGCCCCTCCCGGTGGGAGTTGGGGGTCGGAGCCGTGCCCGGCGCTGGGCGTGGGGCCGCGCGGCGATCTGCAGCGGGCGGTAGTTAAAAGTGCGTTCGCCGTGTCAAGGACTTCTCCAAACATCTTCCCCGCTGTAGGGAAAGAAAATGACAGCGGTACATTGTGTACTCCGCCGCGCCGGGCTCGCCCATACGTATTAGCGGCAAAGTACAGAATCACTTAAAGCGAAGTCTCCATTACATGCTGGGTCATTAATTTGAATATTCACTTGTGCGTTTCCTCCTTTCAGGAGGCATTTGTGAGATTGCGGGCGGCTTGATGTGCTCCGTGCCTGCCAAGTGTTTGCCTCGTGTCCTGCGTTATTGACGCGCTGGCACACTGCTGCACCTTCCCCAGCTGAAATATTAAACAGTAGTAGGAGCTGAAAGCGGTAAACAAAGCTGAATTCCTGCCGCCTTCCCAGGGAGCACAGGGCCGTGTCCTGGGGGCTCTCTGGGCCGTGTGGTTCCTGCAGGAGAACCCCCCCCCCCTCCCACCCCCGTCCTTGGCAGACCCTGCAGCTGGAGGGGGGAAAGCCAAGCACTGCTTATTAGCTGGATGTATGTCACCTATGGGACAGTACATATGTGACCTCGAGATGCGGGCACCGGAGGTAACAGCGCTTTGATCTGCAGTAAGCAGCGCACACAAAATAATGAAGGATCCTGACCTCCTCCTTCTGAGTGTGAACGTCCTTCCAGCATCTCCTGACGGCAGCCGCGGGCGCCGCGCGTTCCTTTATTCTCCTGCAGAGGTCTTTAGGATGAAGGCTTTGTGGGAGCAAAGTGGAGATAGGCGGACATTAAAGGGATTTCTCAGCCCGAGAGCTCTGGAAGGAAACTTCCAACGCTTGCTGGGTGGAGAGAAAGCAGATTGCAGTCAGAACCAGGAGCTCTGCGCGTGGCTTTGGGGGGGGGCAGTGTGGCACAGCACGCGCTTTGCGTTCAGGTGTGCTGCGGAATGACACGGCACAGCTGCCCCAAAAGCAGAAGGGTTTCCTCGAGCTTCGTTTAAAGTGATCCTTTGGGTTGGGGGGGGGGGGAAATCCTCATGTATCAGAGCCCTGCAGAGCTCCGTGCCCCCTGCCCTGTGCTGTGCCCACGGGTGCTCCGTTTGCACCGCTGCAGAGAAACCTCGGGACCTGGCTGTGCTCATCCGAGTCAGGATGCAAACCCTCTAGTGCTGGAATGGAAATATTTATTTTAGAGCGCCTTATTATAAAGTCAGATTTCCCTGCCAGGCCTTCGGGAGGGCCGGCACGGGGCTGCGTGCGCTGCAGATATGGACTTGATTTGAAAGCTGCCTTTATTGACATAATGGCTCTGAAATCGGCGCACGGCTCTGGGATGCGATAGGCACACGCTCCGTAAAGGCTCACGCAGAACTGTTGGGTCGGGGATAAACATAGCAAAACAGCCCTGCGAAGCTGTGCTGCTGGTTTGCACGGTACCGTGCCTGTGTTTAAAAATACCCGGGCCTGACAAAATGGGGTTAGGGTGAGGCTTCAGCCGCAGGGTTGGATTTTGCCCAGGTTTTGTGGGCTTCAGAGTGGAAAGTGGGTGGGCTGGGAGGAGCGGGCCCGGAGATGCTGAAGAGCAGAGAGCTGAGAGGAGAGCTGTGTTTTCATTGCTTTATTTTCTTTTTTTTTTTTTTTTTTTTTCCCCTTCCACATTTCTAGTTGCATTCAGCATGGAGGAAATCAAACTGAGCAGTGGGTTCCCTGCAGCACACAGTGGGCACAGTGCTGCAGCCAGCCCAGCTCTGCCAGCACCCACACCCCACGGCCTCACCGGGGCCGAGCTGCTGCTCCTCGGGATGGGAACACCTACAGGGCGTGCATCGTGCAGGGCTTTTTTTTTTTTTTAATCAAGCCGGTGCAGAAATTGAGAAATAGGTTAAGCATGCTGAGGAGGGTGAGGCCGTTGGTTTTCTCTACCTGACGTTATTTGCGAAGTGACAGGAATTTTGACAGCCTTTGTGTCTTTTTTAGCAAATCAAGTGTCACGCCAGGTTTGCCTGTTGGGTGAGATCATTTGCAAAATATGCTTCCCAGCTTGCTTCAGGCATAATTCATTGTGTCAACTGCAATTGCTCATTTGCTAGGAACTGTGATTCATTAGCAATTTATTATTTTTTATTTTTTTTTTTTAAGTTCGACTTGTTTTTGAAGCAAATGTTTGGAGGCAGAATAGAAAATTAAAAGAAAAAACACAACAAACCCCCCAAAAGTTGAAATCATACAGTGCTTCTGCCCACAGATGCTGCTGTGAAGGGAAGACTTCCCGGCCCGGTCCTGGGCAGGGCCAAGCAGCCCCTGGGACCGCTCAGCTGTGCCGTGTTGCACTCATTTTTATCATGTGATTGCTCCTAAATGGGGACAGAGGTAATAATGCTCATCCTGCGGGACTGCCTGTGCCACGTGGAGGCTCCAGAGCAGCAGGACAGACGGATGGACAGAGGAGGGACGCTGTGCTGGAGATCTGCACAGCTCTGTGCTGATGTGGGGGAAAGGAATGGCCTGGGATGTGCTGTGCCTGCCAGCACTGCTCGTGGGCACTGTGCTCCCGGCGTTTTAGAGGTCCCTAATCAGACTTGGAAAAAATAACACAGAAAAAAAAATGTGCACCTCATGTTTCCTTTCCTGTGGATGGAGGCAAATATTTCAGTGCATTTTTTTTGCTGTAGGTGGGTGGGTGGGGGGAGAAATCACTGCTGCTGCTTCAGCAGCCACTAACTGCCCTCCAATACCAAGCCAGCGTGCGGGGGCTGCACCAGTGAAAATACTTTCCAGAAGAAAAAAATAATAATAATATAGAGATGTGTATTTCTTTTTAAACTTGTAAGCATTGGCGATCAGTGCTGGGCAGAGTTGGGCTGGCTACGCAGTGGTTCGCTACGGGGTGCTGCTCCCACGGTGTCGGGGTGCTCTGGGTCAGTGGGGCAGGCAGCTCATGGCTGTGTGCCCAGTGTTGGGGGCTGCCCGCCTCGGGGCACCCATATATAGGCACTGGGGTGAGGTCTGGTGCTTCACCTCGCTGCCAACCCCACAGCAATCCAGCCGGTGGCAGGACCTATTAATCATGTGCGAAAGCAGGAGGAGAAAAATCCTCTTTCTTTGCAGCATCCAATCCGTGGCAATCAGGGCTCTTTGGGATCTATCGATCCGGGGAGCAGAGCCACATGTTTTCCAACCCCGGGTGTCTGCAGGCACAATTTTGGCGGTCGGTTGAGGGATGGTGTGTGCAAAGAATTGTGAGTTAAGGCCGAGCTGCTGCTTCGTCAGCCTCACAGGCTCAGTGGCAGCACACTTGTGTGGAAAGGGTCCTGTGTTCCAGTGCCAGCACTGGCACGGCTCCACGAGCGCGTTTGTATCATGATATCCACTGGGGAAGCATATGGCAGCCTCGGTTATATATATTGTGTGGGGGCACATATTTTACATGCCAGTTCTCGCTGTCATAGGACAAACATTTACGCTCCGATTATATGAGGCATTAGAAAAACAAGAGCAGGGCTTGGAAATGCCATAATTCCTTGCAGAGATGTCATAAAAGACACTGTTTAGTGGTGATATGGCAACGGCAAAATTAAGGGGTGATAATGTTTCCATCCGTAGCGCTTTCAGGGTGCTAAGCTTTGCAGGGATTACGCTTTGAAGAGGTTTAGGATGCAGGTGGATAAATACGCCGCTGGCATTTCCAGGCACCCCACATGGAAGGCAGCAGCCAGGTGCTGGGGGGAGGTGGGGAGCACAGGCACCACGGGAGGTGGTTGGAGGCTTTCCCCCCAGGTTGCAGGCTGGCAGTTTGAGCCATGCAGAGCACCCTCAGATGGGGGCTCCCGCTGCCCCTCATCCCCTGGAGCACTGCTCAAAGTCTGCGCAGCCAGAGCAGCCTGCCTGGCATCGAGCCTGAGCGACGCGAGGAGCTTCGGGGTTATCTTTTGTTGCTCTCATGACAAACTTTGTCTTTTCGTGACTTGCTGGCGGTTACATCGCTCTGCTTCATCTCATCCCTTCTTACAAGCTTTGGGGAGCTCCCAAGGAACGGGCTGCGAGGTGAGGCTGTTGTTTTTGTGTTGTGTCCGTGGCTGCAGCCCCACTCACAGGGCACGCTGTTGCTTGGTGCAAAGAAAAGTTGTAGGAAACTTCATCTTGCTGCACTGCAGCCAACTCGTCCTTTGTGGGCACGAACACATGCCTGTGCTTAGTGAAACATCACCACCTAGGTTTGATTGTCTTCTGGTTAAGAACATATTTTTCACGGTGTTACAGCTGCGTTTTTCCTGTGTGTGAATGCTGCTGTGCAGAGCAGGGATGCAGCAGCGAGGTGGGGCAGGAGAGGGGACTTCTGCCGCTGTTCTCTGAGCCCTTGGCTCCAGTGCGTCACCGGGAAGACATGAGATGAACTGCCAAGTGCAAAGCACGCTTTCCTAATAAATCTGTGCATGTGCTGGTAGGGCTGCCCTGGTGGCTGCTGGAGCTCAGCCCCATGGGAGCCGGGTGCTGCGCCGTGCGATGGTAGGGCGGAATTTTTGACACTTGTCTAAGTACAGTTCCTACTCTTAATGCATCATTAGCACAGTTTTCTGCCTTTCATTCATCTCCCATTACGGCACTGAGTCCCGTCTGTTAATTTTTGTGTGTTGATATTTTTGTTGTCAGCAGTTTTCTCTTTTTTGAAGCCCATAAAACCATTAGCGTGAAAGAAGATTAAAAAGATACATTACAATTAAAATGTTAATGAAATCTGCATCATACAACTTTTGAAACCATTTAGGCATTAATCTTTTTTGGTCTTATGTCCATTAACTCTGGCGATTCTTATTCCACACTGACCCCTGCTGAGAGAGCTGTGCTATAATTGGATTTAAAAAGAGAGGGGGAAGGAAAGCAGGGATGGGGGGGAAGCAGTTGAGAAGGTAGGAGCTGAAAGCTGGCTTTGCTCTGGGGGGTGTCCATGGAGATGAAGCTGCTGCACGTGCAGGGAGAAGAGAGCAGATAACCATTTGTCATCGTGGCCTCATCTTTCCTCCCTTCCTTCCTCCAGAATAGCGTTTCTGGAGGTTAAACGATTATTTATATATATATATATATATATTTTTTTTTTTTAGTAGACTTTCAGCAGCTTACCCAATATCTGGATGGGGCCCAGAGCACCCCCAGCTCCAGGGCAGGCTAAAGAGAAGGGTTGGCTAATTCACAGGCTGTGCAGCGAGTCGAACAACAGGACTTCTTGACTCATCAGACAGCTCCTAGGAACCGTGCCATGACTTCTGCAGGACTGTGGGCTGCGCGGGGCCGCTCGAGCCCTGCCAAGCCTTCAGACCATCTAGAACACTCTGTGCTGCTCAGCCCGAGCCGTGCTGGGTTTCTGGATGCCTTCTTCTGAAGGATTCTGTATGTTTTCTCCCACATCTTCTGCGGGATGCTGCAGAAGTTTGGCAGCGGCGGTCCTTTAGTGAAAACTGTGCTTCTCGGTGTGGGACAGGGGGGGATTGGCGTGATGATGGGATGGGTGTGCTGCTTAATGAGGCAGAAATGCAGCTCTGAAGTCAGAGGATGAGCACATCCTGATGCCGGAGCTGGCTGGCAGCCGAGGGGAGTGGAGCAGCAGCCCAGCTCGTGCTTGTGCTGCCAGCGGGAACTCAGGGAAGCTGAACAGAAATTTGGAAGCCGGGACTTCTGCAGGGCTCGGAGGGATGGCGGTGGCTCTTTGGGGCTGAGTTGGCACCGTCTTCAGTTCTGAAGGCACGTGCAGCAAAGCCTGGATCATCAGTGTTTTATTCCCTTTTCAAGTGGATAAATACCAAAACGTATAATGTTGTTGGATTGTGCCGTGTGTTTAGACATGGCCTGAATTTATAGCCTAGGAACCTGGGACATGGACACATGAAAGCCCTGTCCCTGCCTTCCTCTCACAGCGCCCGTGGTGGTGTCTGTGCGTGACATGGCGTGTCCCCTTTCCCCGTGGGCTTCTTTGCTCTCTCCCACCTCGGAGCAGTGCCCGGTGTGTGCGGGCTGGGAACAAAGGCAGCACTGTTGGAAGTCCCTGGCTCGCTGTGACAATGTGCAGGCGGTCGTAGGCCCGGGAGAGGGAGTGGAGCAGAGCTGTCCCCCACGTCCCCCAGCACGCGCTACCGGCACCGAATGGAAGCACACTGGGGTCAGTATCTGAGTGGTGCAGTAAAATCTGTGGAAATTTCATCTAAAATCATCTTGAGCAATCCAGTAACTCTTTTTTTTTCCCTCCTTTTCCTCTTGTTGTCGTAGTGCAGTGTGAGCAGGGCTGTGCTCCAGCTCCATGACTGCCACGCCGATTTTGGCGCATGGGCTGCTTGTAGATCCACGCACAGGGATTTCTAATGCTGGACCCTGAGGGCAGTGTGGGGAAGGGCATGGGGAGGAGTGTGGGGTGAGCAGCTGTGGCCTCAGTGTGCCTTTCTGTGCCCCAAAGCTGCAGGGTCCTGACAGGTCCATGCTGGGAGGTCTGTACTGAGCCTTGGGCACACGGCTGCTGTGTGAGCCCACTCCGCTGACCCACGGGGGCTGGACTCTGCAGCATGCTGATACATGTCTGCGTTCAAGTGCTGGGCTCTGCTTTGTGGGTAGCAAAAAAAAGAAAGCCAGCAATCCCGTGGTGTCGGGAACACAGGCTGTGCTGGCAGGACCGTGTGCACTGCCTGCTGCACTCCTAAGGGTTGCTGTGGCAGCAGTGGGGCACGGTGGTGCTGGCGTGGCGTGGCAGCTTTCAGCACCGTGCATCCCACCTCTTGTTTCATTGCCTCGTGTAAGACCTGTCCCAAGAACCCACCTGAACTCTGCCTCTTCCTTTCAGTTTGGGGAAGGTGAGCTCGGCTTCAAACCGCTGCGATGCGGCCGCTCATTGTGAGCGGCGTGTTAAGCATTTCATACAGGAGTGCATTAGCTCCATGCCCACATCCAGGAGCTGCTGCCCAGCCCCCTGCTCCTTGCAGCCCCCACTGCCCCACAGCCGTGAGCAGCAGGCTGACTGCTGGCTCTGCACACACAGCACTACAGCCGGCTGGTTCTCCCCATCCCCACATTACCACCACTGCCAGGACCGGCTCGGCGTGAGGAGCACCGAACTGATGTGCCGTGCCTAATTGTGTTACAGCTCAATTTGCCGAGCTTTGCTTTGCTCGTGCAGTACATCAGAAGCTCTTGTGAAATGGAATGTGCTGTAGCATCGGCGCAGGAAAAAGCTCTGCCTTCTGTGAAGCCAGACTGTTGCAGCGTAATTTGTTTTGTAAGATTTTGAAAGGCGGTGTTGCAATATGTAACAGTAGAATAGTGGGAAGATGGTCAGGTGGTTCTTAGGACTTCAACAGACAGATTTCATGTCTGTGTGTTTTTGCAACACCTTTCTATAAAGGGAAACATAATTTAAAATATGATTACTTAGTGTTGTAACAGTCTTCTCAAACGTTTCTGCATTATGCAGAGATCATTATCAGAGGCTGATATTAACTTGCAAAGAATATTATGCAAATCGCTCTCCTGTTCTTCTAAAAAGAAATTTCCTTCATAATGCAAAGCGTGACAAAAAAAAATCGTGCAGAAGCTTTTGGCAAAATTACATTCAGAAGATGTAACAGTTTTTCTGCTTACTAGCGCAATCCATTTGTGCCTTTCTGCTGGGTTTTCTCGACTCGGGCTGATAAAAGATGAATTTTAAAATCGGGGCTGGGCTGTGCGGGGGGGACCTCGCACCTCCCGGGCTCAGGAGGAGAGAAGAACAGCTCTTGTGCTCAGACTCTCACAGGCAGTCTCAGCACGGTGGTGTTCGGAGACCCAGGGGTCACGGGTGGGCATCAGTCCCGCAGCCACTGGTGCACAGCTCTGCCAGTTCCAGTGTGCCACGTTCCTGGCACCGTAACAAGCCTGCATCGCTGTGGCAGTGCGAGCATCCCAGGCACTGGGGGCTGACACCAGGGGGTGGCACCGGGTTGCGTCCCATCCTGCCCGCTGTGTGTTCCTGAACATCAGCACATTCCTGCAGGACATCCCAGCCCGGCTAAAGTCACGGTGAATTCACACCGACTCCATCACTCCTGATGGTATCTGCTCAGATCTGTTCCTCCTGGAGCAGAAACCAGACCCCGCTGGTGTCAGACGTTCTGCTCTTACTGCAGATGGGTTGACCCAAACGGACCCCAGTAGATACTGTAACCAGCTTAAAGGACTGAAATCTTTGCAGGCTGCAGACAGCAGTGGGTCCAGAAAGGCTCCTTCCCTGCAGAACCCCTCTTTTGGGGCACTTGTGGTCATTTTGAAGAACTGTAGCCTTTGTCCTCAAGTGAAGGTATTTCTCAATCCAAACGCGATTGAGAAAGGTCGGTCACATTCGGAGATACAGATTGAATTATAGCGTCGTAAAATGGCAGAGCGAGTTTTCACTGACGCGGAGAACGTTCAGACTATTTTCGTGTCTGGTTAGATAACTCAATATTTTAAAATCAAACCAAATGAGATAAATAAGCTGCAAGCTGTAGTTAGCATTCATCAGGCAACTTAGTCTGGGCGCCGGGGCACCGGCTGGCTCCACCTCGAGCTGCAGGATTTCCCTGCTGGTAACGGGCGACTGCTGATCCTTGGTGATGCTGTGCTGCAGTGCATGGGCTGTGAGCAGGACAGCCCCACTGCCCCGTGCTGCTGCCTGCCCTGTGGGCTACAGAGGAAGGCCCGTGTGCTTTTGGAGCTGTTGTTTGTAAGGGTGAATGGAAGCAGCGAGCTGTTCCGCTCTGACCACAGAGGCAGGAAGGAGCGTGTGATCTCTGGGTTTTTATTTCCTGGAGGTTTCCCCTTGTGTTGGAGGAGCAAACCTCTTCCTGGTGTTCCCCTTGCTGCCAAATGCGTGGTGAAGAGCAGCTCCTGCCTTCCCCTCCCTGCTCCCAGCTGGGATGGCTGCACGTGCTCCCTCATCCCGGGGTGCAGGCTGGGGAGCAGCGAGGGCTGTACACTGTGCACGAGCTGGGTGTTTGTTGGGCCAGCAGGCTGATCTGGCACAGCAGGCTGTTCTGCTTTCCAGCATTCCCCTGGTGTTGGCCTGGCACAGGAGCTGTCCACCTTCCCAAATCGCCACTGTGCTGCTGTTGGGCACCAAGCAGCTGCTGGGGCTGTGCCACACCTGTACCCGGGGCCATACGCACTGACAGCGGGGCAGAGGGAAGTTTGCAGCCTCGAACTGCAGCAGCTAGAGAACCAAACGCTGCTCCTGCATACAAATAGCTGCTTTTCCTTCTCTTTGGGCAACGGCTGTGAGTGGAGCCTGGGCAGCACGCTGCCCTGTCCTGGCGCTGCTGGCAGGAGGAGAGCTCCTTGGGCTGGGGTGGCACCGGCAGGCGGAAGGCAAGCAGGCATTGCAACCTTGAAGAGCTCTGTAGGTCTTAGAAGTTTTAATTAAAACCCCAGCGTGGCAGAGTGTGTTTTGTTTTAGCGTGGATGCCTTCATTTCTTTTGCAGAAGAATTAAACGAAACCGTGGGTTTATTTTATTTTATTTTATTTTTGAAATATTTCCGCGTATTTATCCTTCAGCACGGAGCATTAGAAAATAATTGAGTAAAACAAAATCCACAAGGCTTCAAATTACCTCCAGCTTAATGTTTTATTTAAGAGGTTTGCTAACTGACATTCCTTATAATGAATTAGGTCACCCAGCTCGAAAGAGCGTTGCGGGTTTCCTCCTTTCCATTTCAATGTGAGCGCTTCCCGTGCGCGGCCGCGGCCGCTCCGTGGCTCCCGGTCCCCCCAGCGCGCAGAACCTCGCTCTAATTACTCTCAATCACACTGGTGCAAATGAATATATCCATGTTTGGAGGATTGAAACTGTGTTGTCATGGCAATCTCTGTAAGGTCATGAGAAACTCATTGATATTGTTCGCCGCCTCTCCCGAGAGAGAGCTCGCCTACCTTGGCGAAGTGATGGGTTGGGGTGTTTTGTCTGATAACTTTAAAGCAGGATTTGGTCACAATTGGGCCGAAGGGGCCCTGCGGTGAATAGCACACTTGTGTTGGGAGAGAGGCAGCCGTGGCCAGACCGGTTGGGCGCTGGGGAATACTGTTACAGAGTTTTGGCCGCGGGGCCCCATTCCGGCTGTTGCAGAATGCACAAAGAACCCCGTGCCGTGCCGGGCGGCCGCGAGCGCTCAGGTGGCATCGGCTGTGGGACAGCGTGTGCCGGGCAGCCCCGCTTCGTTTTGTGAGGGTGAGGATCGGAGGAGTCGGTGACAGAGCGCGTTCGGGTGGGTACGTGCTTCTGTCAGCTCCGTGCCGGGGGAAAGGTGCTAGGACTGAGATTGGAAGTGAGCTGAATTAAGGAGTTATCCGAAACGTGGTCAGCGCGTGTAGGAAAGGGAAGCCTCCGTGTGCGTGCAGGGCAGCTGCAGTGCAGGATTGAGCACGGGTGCTGCGGGGCCGGCTCACTGCAGGCAGCACGGAGCAGGCGGCGGCTTGAGGGGTCCACGGAGCTGTGGGTTTGTTGTTGCAACTCTTTGCTTTAGAAAACAAACAAGCAAGCAAGAAAACCATAAAGACAGAACTGAGTCTTACTGGCGGAGAGCCTCTACAGCATTTTGTTTTGCAACTAAGTCCAGAATTCGTGCACCTCGTTGCTGGGGCCGTTGCGCAGGCCTCGTGCAGATGGCAGTGTGCAAGTAACTGGGTTTGAGGGTTTCAGATCCATATTTAAAGTCAAAGGAATAATATTGGCCATAGGATAAGAGCAGGGCCGTGCAGGTTGGGGGCTCATGGCACATCTGGCCTGCAGCTGCTACTTCTGCCCACCAGAATGCAGGGCCTGGCTCAGCCCCACAGCTGGCTGGCGTGGTGGGCTTTGCTGTGGGTGCTTCACCTGTTCCCAAAGGCACAGAGATGCTGTCCCCCACCAGGGGCTGTCACCCCTGCGGCTGGCACGGCGTTCTGCGGGGCTTCACCGTCAGATGAAAGGTTTCCAATTGTAATTGCTGTAGTTGAGGAAAGGTTCCAAGTGTAATTAGGAGCTGGGTTTTAAAAAAAAAAAAAAAAAAAAGAAAAGAAAAATGACCAGAGAGCAAGTGGAATTTCAAACTGAAGACCCATCTACGTTAAAAGAGTCAAAGATTTTTAAATGCTGTCCTGGACCCCACTGGGGCCCAGCGATACCCCACAGCACGGGGCTTCCCCAGGAGCTCTCTCCCACCCGCTGGGCTCGGGGTGCTGCTGCAGCCTTTGATGTCGGGAAGGCAATTAATTGCCACTGCTGTAACGTTTGCGATGCTTCAGAACCTTCTCGTTACTCCCCGCGTGCTCTTTTGTTGGTTGGTTGCTCAGTGCGGGTGCGTGCCGTGCTGCTTTGGTGACAGCAGCGCAGAGTGGCCGTGTTTTTGGACAACGTTTTGCGACAATTTCTTAATTTCCTGAGTGAGCACAGGGTTCTCGGGCTCTCCTTCCTTTGCCAGAGAGAGTATTTGCTCGCACAAAGTTCTTCATTGTAATAGGGGAAAAAATCAATTTGATTACTTTCATGTCAGCATGCATGTCTAATGGCTCAGAAGTTATTGCAGCCATAAAATATACAGTATCATTCCTCTCTCACTCTGAGATTTGACAGGATTAATATAGTCAGCATGAAATCTTAGTCATAAAGCCGACCATAAGCGATGGTAAAATTAGCCGCTGAAATCGTCTGCTTATGGAGAGCATCTTCTGCTTTTCCCTCTGGGACTGAACGCTGCAGGCTGGGTGTGTGGATGGGCAATGCGGGAGAGCCCTGCTGCCAGGCATGGAGCAGCAGCACGCTCCTTTATCCTTGGGTTTGGGCAGAGCATTGCCTTTCAGGGCTAATCTTACTTAAAAATTCCATTAAAAAATAACTTTGCTGCACACTAGTCATATTCTCTGAAATGCAGCCAGAATGTAATTTTGGGATGGGACGGGATGGGATGGGACGGGATGGGATGGGATGGTTCCCTCCGAGGGGCTGCAGGTGTCTGTGTGTCCCATGCCCATGCGGGGTGGGAGTAAAATGTGAGGGCATTGGTCCCATTGCTCCCAGCGTGACCACATCTGGACGTGGGGGTTGGAGTGGCAGCCCCCATAGGCACCTCTTGAGAGGTGTCTGCAGGATGCAGGAAAGAGGAAAATGAGCCAAAACTCGGGATTGGATTCTTTCCTTCTATATATGAGTGTACGTTAATTTTTGCTGCTAGCTGCCATGTGCTGTCGCACCGCTGATCACCTCTCACACGCACCCATTGCTAGGACACATCCCCAGCACAGAGCAGTGCCTACAAAGGACCCTGCAGCCTCCAAGCACTACGTGGGGGTCCCCAGAGCCCCCCAACCCCAGCAGGACCTGAGCACACAGCATGTGCCAGCCCTGCCCAGGTGCTGGGACGCTGCCTGTCCCGGTGGCAGTTTGGGTCAGCAGTGCAGGACCAGCAACGCACCAGCACAGCAGGTGGAGGGATGAGGCACTGCTGGGCAGAGGAAAGCTCATGGCACGCTGAGGCTCACCCCAAATGGGCACCTCGTCCTTTGGAGCAGCGTGAGCAGCAGGAGTGGGGATGGCGAGGTGCTCGAGATGGAGCTGCTGCAGCTCCTCCATTTTAATAATAGATTACCATTAGTATCCGCCCGATATAACGCGCGCCTCATTATTGCTTACTCAGAATAATTTCTCCTTATAGAACCTTGGAACTTTATTTGCTGAGCATAAAATATGCAGCAATGCATGAATAGTTTTAAGGCTCGCTCTCCTCAACTAATACAGTTTGCTTTTCTTTTCTTTTTCCGAACCGTGATTGAAGTCAAATTAACATATTTACCTCCAGAGCTCCCAGCGTTAGAAGATTGAGGAGGTGGTTCACACACTCTGGGTGTGATGCTGGGCTCCCCTTCTCGATGGAGCCCTGCGGACCTTTGACTCTCAGCCCTGCACTCCCCATGCAGGTCCTTGCGCTCAGCAACAGATGGGAGCGGCGTTGCTCCCCAAAAGGAAGCAATTTATTTTGTTTTATTGGCTTTTCAGGATGGGGGAGAGGGAGAGGCAGGGAGAGGAGTGAGCTGTAATGAATAACACGGAGCCCTGGCTGCGGTTCCTGTCTGCCATGGGGAGCAATGCTGCAGTGTGTTGCTGCTGGTGGGTGCGGGCTGTGCCTTGTCGCTGTACTCTGCCTCGGTTTACCTGCTGGTGATGGCTGTTTCCTCCAGCAAATCAGGCCTTATTTTTGCTTATGTTTTTCTTGTACTCTGTCACCTTCCCATGGAAAAAAGAAAAAGCACAAAACACCCCGTGTGCATGCAGATGTTTGAAACCGAGCCGAGCTTGCTGTGCTATTGCCCAGAGGCTTCTTTACTCTTCCCAGCCCAGGAGCTGTCCTGCCTGCACTGATTTATTTCTGAGGCAGTAGGGTGTCACAGGAGCCCAATGCAGTCACCCCAGCGCCGATGCTCTTTGAGCATCCGTGGGATGTCAGTGGAGCCGTGCACTGTGCTCATGGAGCAGCCGTGGACAGGAGATGCCAAAGCAGATCTTCCTGCCCCTAAATCAGGAAGTGATCACTGCAGATGTTGTTCCCTGAGCAGTGGGATAATGCTTGGCGGTTAGCATGGCGTGGCAAAAAAAAAAAAAAAAAAAAAGAAAGAAAGAAAAACAACTTATTTGTTTGAGGTTTTTGGCTAATTGCCTTGCGAGTATTGCAGAGCGTTGCAGCAAGTTTCCTGGATGTTGCAATTGGGATGGTTCTGGTCTAACTGGTCAGAAAGATTTTAAAAATATAGAAAGAAATGGAAAAAAAATTAAAAGTAGAGAGAGAAATGGCTTGCCACATTGCTGCAAAAAAGCAGAAGGATGCCAAGTGCCCAGCTAGCTGGTGGGGCAGGGAGCAGGGCCTGGGGGTTGGCCTGGTGTGGGGGCTCAGCTGTGAGGTTGTAGGTCGAGTTGCATCCCAAAGGCAGCACCAGGTATCAGTCCACGTGTTTGGCTGAGCACTGCACTTCGATATCTTCCCAGGCAGGAAAAATACCAAAACATTTGCTTTTCACGCAAAACATAGAAATCTTGGACAAGTTCCCGAAGTCGCGTGTATGACTGCTCAGCTCTGTGTGTCTGTGGAAGGAGAGTGTTTATTCCCAGGCATCATCCTTCTTATTTTTCTCTTTAAAAAGGGGCTGAAGTGTTTGCGAGGAGGACATTTCCAGTGCTGGGGATGACCAAGAGCAACGGGACAGGCAGGTTGAGAGGGGATGGCTCCACCTCACCGTGTGGGAGCTGAGCCCTTCCTCCCCACTGCAGACACAGGTTGGTGTGGCTGGGGGGCTTCTGCCTAGAAGCATAGTGTCCCTGGAGCTGGAAGGTCCATCTGCAATGCACAGGGACACCCACAGCTTGATCTGGCGCTCAGAGCTCCATCCTCTGACCTCGGGGACTGCGGGGATGGGGCACCACCACCTCTCTGGGCACCCTGTGCCAGCACTTGTCACAGGAGCTGTATTGAAACCAGCCTGCTTGCTGGCTTCTTTTTAAGTCTCCTGTGTTGTTTGTTTATTTGTTTGTTTGTTACACCTGTGCTTTGTTCCAACTGAAGTCCCTCCCTGGGGCCAGCACAAATCTGATTGTCTCTATCCAAACTCCAGACTAGGAAACAAAGCTGATTTCCTCTCACCCTACTGCTGTCTGCTGAAATGCACAGGGAGTGGCTTTGCCACAGCAGTTCTGTCTGAGTGCATGGGTGGGGGATAAGGAGGGGCAAGGATGGATCCCCAGCAGCAGCACTGGGGCTGCCTGCAGAAGGATCCCTCCCTCATCTCTGCACTGCTCCTTCTGCTCACCCTATGGAAGACCCAAAGATTACGGTTTTACATTACATACATAAATTACGGTTACACACATACACGTACAGGGCATAGGATTTTGTTGTTGGTTTGGGTTTTTTTTTTGCACAAGAGGTCTATTTTTGAAGTGCCCTCAAATCCTGGAAATCCCAAATCTAGCAATCTCCCCTTCTCCCATGAACACCTTTTCTGCTCAGCCCTGAGCTGCTCCTGCATCCCAAAGGTGGGATGGGATGGATACGGGCAGAGGGGACACGGGGCATCCCCATAGCTGCCCCCATGCCCTGACCCAGTGCACATCTTCTCATGGTGCTCTCTCTGTAGGGACAGGACAGGGGGAGCAGAGGAGGGGAGGTTTAGTGCTGCTGCCATGTAATCCCGCCGTGAATCAAAGCAACTTTTTACAAAACAAGATTCTCTCTCTGTTGCAAAAGAGCTTTGGGGAAATCTGGTTTTTGTGGTTAAGGATCTTAGTCTGATGCACAAGGAAAATTATGTGTAGCTTTTATTTGGCCCAAAGGATTCTTACAACATTATCCGTATTTCCTTTAATTTGTGGGATTTCTAGTAAATGGGCTTAAAAATAGGTCCGGGCAAAATGCCAGGGTACATATGAACAGCAAAAAGAAAGCTCTTCACGCTGAGCCACTCGCTTTCACTTCTCCCTCAATGCCAGCTGCATTAACTGGGAAAAGGGAGTGAACACTCACCTTTTGGGGTTAAATGTAATTACCTCGCTGGAATTCTTTGGAGGTAGATACTGCGGAAAAGACACATTCGCTGAGTAATGGAACACACGTGGTGCTTGTGTTGAGCTGGCAGTACAGCAGCGGGAGGGAACAGCGCTGGTTCCTGGGCTGCAGAAGGGCTGGGAGCCCTCCAGTAGTGGGATCCTGATGCAGACCAGGGGTGGAGCAGAGCTCGGCAGCGCTGGACACGTGCGGGGTGTGGTGTGTGTGGTTCTGGGAGCTGTGAAGATCTGAATGGGTTGGTTCCATAGGCAGCGGTGCAGGCATCACCTCCAGCATCCCCAGTGCACACAGAGCTGGGTGTGCTGGGGAGGTGACGGCCAAACCCATCCTTTGGGCTCAGCCCTTCGTGGATAAGGTTCCCCAAAGAGCTGCTTTGGTTTTGCAGAGCCCACCGTTGAGCACACGGCCGCAGAGTTGGTGCAGATTTGGGTGTGGGATGCTGGAGGGGACCCTTCTCTTGGAACAGGGTCATCCCAGCTGCGCCTGCTTAGAAAACCTTTTGGCTGTTCTTTTAAAAAAAACAATTGGTTTGGGGTTGATTTCTATTCCTTGTTTTTTTTTTTTTGGTTTTTTTTTTTAATGTTTTAATGGAGAGGCAGCAAATTTAATATCTTCTGTCTTGGCTGTGTTGTGATTTACATTTGATTTTAGGCATAATTAGAAATGCAAGTAGAGCGCTTTGTGTTTTACCTCTGCTTCAACTATTTATGGCATGATATGCAAATGGAGCGAGCTATGAATATTAAAGATCAGAGCACGTTACAAAGTACCGCTGCCTTAAAGGAGTTGGGTAGGGGTGGGTGGGTGCCCCGAGCACGTCCCCTCCTCCGTAGGTCAGTCCACATCTCGTGCTGCAGTGCCATCACTGACCTTTCAAGGTGCTCTGCAGTGCTGGGGGGGAAACCTTCGACGTGTCTCAGCCAAAACGGAGCAGCTGCCTCTGGCTGCGACCCCGAGGGAAGAAGCGATCTTGCTGTTCTCACCGCTTAGACCTATTTACATGGAATTATTTTGGCTCTGTTGACACATCTTGAAGTCACGTGGGGAGCGGTGTCGCGTGGTGGGCAGCGTGGGGCTGGGCACCAGGGCTGCGTGGCCTCAGATGGGGGTGCACTGGGGTGCAGAGGGTGGGCTGTGGGACGAAGCACGTTGCATGGGGGGGAGCATGGAGCGCCCCGGGGAGCAGCGCGCTTCTCGCCTCGCAGGGATTTAAATTACAAATTTTGACAGAGAAGATTGTCAGCAGTATTCAAAACAGCGCAGGATTTCTTTTGAAACGCCGTTGAGCTGCGCCGCAGCAGTTGGGAAGTTTGGCAGGTGAGAATTTGGCCCGGGAGCTGCCGCCAGGGCTTTGTGTCCTTTAAAACTCTGTTCATCTGGGTGCTGTGTTCCCGGGCTGCAGAGGGGCTGGGGGTCCTCCTGTAACAGCTGCAGATAGCTTTGTGTGTTAAAGAAAAGAAGGGTTTGTTGGTGCTTGTGGCTGCACATAGAAAAACCAACCACCAAAACCAAATGGGGTTTTGGAATCGACTTGTGACGGGCCGGATTATTTATCCGTAATCATTAATTGTACATCCTGTTGATGGGCTCGTTGATATTAGGCTCAGTTCCATCTGCAGCATCACATGAACATGAGGCAGCAGTGTGCCCAGGGGGCCAAGAAGCCAACAGCATCGTGCCTGGTGTCAGAAGCAGCGCGGGCAGCAGGATGTGGTCATCACTGTGCACCTGAGTGCTGCGTTCAGCGCTGGGCCCCCACTGCCAGAAACGCATCGGGGCCCTGGAGATGGACAGGGGCTGTGATGGGTCGGAGCACAGCGCGATGGGGAAGAGGGACTCAGGGGACACCTCATCGCTCCCTCCAGCTCCTGGAAGGAGATCATGACCTCTGCTCATCCAGTGATAGGATGAGAGCTGTTGGCCCATGGTGTGCCGGGTTGGGTGTCAGGGAGCGGTGCTCTCAGGATGGGGTGGTGTCCCCATCCCTGGGGGTGGTCAGACCTGTGGAGGTGCAGCACCGTGGGACACGGTCGGGTGGGGTAGGGGTGGGTTTGGAGATCTGAGAGGGATTTTCTGACTTGATTGACTCTGTGATCCTACAGGAGCTGTGCGGAGCTCCGTGTGTCTGTGCGGGGGCTGTGGGGCTGAGGCCGTCCTTCAGGCACCTCCAGCCCTGCGGCGTGCACCGTCCTTATCTGCGAGCTTCTATTTCCATTAAGGATCGAGCTCAGATGCAATTGAAGCTTCGCTTTAGAGAGCGCTTAAAGTTTAATGCAGAAATGTTTTCCTTCGCCAGAACTTTTTGGCAGTGTCGTTTCCCTGGTGCTGTATCCTCCGGAGCTGCAGGGACGTGCAGCCCTCGAAGGGTTAATGCCATCATCCCGACTGCTTTTTGTTAAAGCAGAGGAGAAAAATCCGCAGGCAAAAGTCATTCATGGGCGGCAGAGATGGAAGCAAAGTTTCCCTCCCCTCTGCAGCTCGGTAGCAGCAGCCTATGCAGTAATTGAAAAGTAAAGCAGCGGAATTACCGGCTCCCGTCCAAACGGAGCACAGCTCTTTTATTTTTTTTTTTTACAACCTCCATTGCATCAGAACTCGGCAGTATTCCTGATGTCCTCATGTGTGTTAATGCTGACTCACAAACTCGCACAAGGAAAAAAAAAAGAAAAAAACAGCCCCACCGGGCAGCAGCTGCACCATACTAGGTAATGAGCTCTCGCACAAAGCGGCGCTGCGGTGCTGTGAGCTCTTCTAATTGACCTTTTAAGATATTTACCTTATTTTAGGGCTCTCCGTTCCGGCGTGGCGAGGCTGAGCCGTGCATGTTCGGTGCTGCCTGCGAGGAGAATGCAGTCTGGCACGGCCCTGAGCATGGCACTCATCTTTCTGCTGCGCTGCAGGGTGGGCTATGCTGGGATGGACGCAGGGAGTGCGTGCTGGAGGAGCACCGGGTGCATTGTGCCTCTCCTCAGGCTCACACAGCTGCTTTGTGAGGTTGTTAGGCTGTAACAGAGCCCCGAATTCTGCGGAGCAGTTTTGTTTTCCATCCCTGTTTCGCCTTCACCCCGTTTCCCTGTAGCAAGCTGCAAAAAAAAAAAAAAAAAATCCGTCTTGCCTTTTCTATTTTTGCACGTCCTTGGTTGAGAGCTCTGTAAAGCAGTGATGGGGGAAAAAAAACGCACACAAAAAAAAGCCAAATGAATTGACAGTAGCAGCACAGCGAGGTGGAGCTGCCCGGCGCGGTGACCCCGCGCTGCGTCTCACCTTGCAGCAGCACGGAGCTGCGTGCCATCCTGCTCAGCTCTGCTTCCCGTGCTGCCTTCCAGCCCGCTCTGCTCCTCACCAAGCCTCGTGGTTTTGCCTCGCTCAGCCAGGCTGCAGGGACCGGGGCTGAGTGCTGCTCACCTTGTGGGGCTGCCCCCCACTGCCCTTGGGGAGCAGGGTGACCTGCTCCCTTCCCCTGCTGCCGTTACAAGGGGGGGACACAGCCCCAGCCCTGCACGGAATCCCGGTGCCGTGGCACCTCCCAGCTCTGGCTCTGCAGCCTGAAGCCCAGTTTTGTGAAATTATTATTACGATTTTGTTTGTTTTCCCCTCCTTCTCCACATCTGCAGAAGAAGGAGGCGGTTTGTGTCACTTCCAGGCCCTCAGGAGCAGAGCTGTGCCACTCTCCTGCGCCATGAGTGCTCCATGCACATTGTCCCCAAACTTTGGAGGGTTTCTGCAGCTTTTGTCATGGGACGTGGACCTCTGTAGGGCTCTTCTGCCTTTTTTTGAGGGGCTCTTTTAGCTTTTTTTGATGGTGGCGGTGAATTCTCCAGATCTCATTGTAGGTTGGCTAAGGAAAAGCCGATTTAAATGAATTATCTAATTATTTCTGATTACTCCCGTGGGAGCTCTGATGCCAGCATCATATTCCAGATCGATGCCTTTCTCCTTGCCGACCTCTCAGGCCTTAAGAGAAGAGAAATCTTCAGGACCGAGTGAACCTGCACAGAACCCAGGAGCTCCCAGCAGTGTGTGGCAGAGGAAATGTGCATTAGCTCCTTGTGACAAAGGCCGTGTGGGGATGCTCCGTTTCTCCTGGCCTGTATCAGAGCTCAGATAAGAGGCTTCCATTGGAAAACAAAGCCGTGTCTTGCTTCAGCTGTCACATACCTTCTGTAATTCTTCAGTGCTTAAGGGGTTTTTGCTGGGCTTTGCCCAAGGTTTCATGCTGGCTAGGAGCTGCTGGGTGGTTGTTTGGTGGGAGTGGTGCTCCCTGTCAGTTTGGTGCTGTTTTGTCCCGAAAAAGGGAAAGAAAAAATTCTTTAAAGAGGAGTTTTTTTGGGTTTTTTTTTTTTTTGTTTTGTTTTGTTTTGTTTTTTTTAAGTTAGACATTATCACTCGTGTTGCATCCACCGCAGGGACTGACTTGTGGCCGTTGGTTGTAGGGATGGGAGGTCTGATGGGAACAGGTTCTGCTCAGCTTTAGGACCGCCTTGGCCCTATTTGTTTAGCTGCCAATAGTCCTGCCATAAGGTGAGGGAAAAGAGGAGGAGGAAACAGAACCCCAGCCCTGGGCTCCTCTTGGAGTCATTGAGGCTTTTGGAAGCTCATTGGGATTTGCCTGTGTTCCCGTGTAGCATTTCCAGACCAGACACTCACAGTATCATTTGTTTTACACCATTACTTTATCTGCCATTCCCCATGAGAGCGTTTCAGAACCCTTTTCCTCCTGGAGGAGCAGAGGTTGGGGTGAATCCTGCCCCAGGAGTGCTGTGTTCCCACCTATGGGTGGGAACCAACACAGCCAAACTCAGCCCCATCCCACATGGAGGGCAGGCAGGGGTCGGATGCTTTGGGTCCTCCTCCAACCGAGTGCAGCTTCTTATTTCAAGCAGTGATGTTTTGTGGGAAGCTTGAAAGGCAACCTGCCATCAATGGGCACTTACTTGTTACCTCTCTGTCTTGGCCGTGCCCTGACCCAGCTCAGTGTTGGTGATTTTTTGAGGCAGTTTTTTCTCCTGGCTTGTTTGTAGAGCAAATCCTAAGCCGTGTGAGCAACTCCTATCGATGCTGTCCATCCTGACCCCACCATGTGGCACACGGGAGCCCCTCGTGGTGCTGGGGACACGCTGGTACCCATGGCTCCGTGCACAGCGAGGACAGGAGGATGCATGGCAGCAGCTCAGTGCCCTTCCACAGAGTGGAACTTAACACCCCACGCAGACACTGGGGCAGAACTTAATGCACCAAGTAGGCACCAGGGCAGGAGAAGTGGAGTCATGTGTGCAAAAATGGGGAGGGGTTGAGTGGGAGCTCTGCAGCCTGTGTCCGTGCTCCTCACCCCATCCTTGTCTGTGTGCCATGGCCTCTAATGTCCTGAATTTTCCCTGCCTGCCACCATCTGAGCAGGGCCATCAAAACAAATCCTAGAGCAATAATCGAAATAAAAACGCTCTGGGCAGAGAGATAAGTAAGCAAAGTAAGGCCCCACCCTCCTTCCCAGAAAATAGCACCAAACATGCTCAATAAACGCGAAGGTAATTTAAAATCTGAATCCAGGAGACAATGTGACTAGGATTTCATTACTTAAGCAAATGGATTTGCTTTTAGTGGATTCAGCCACAGACTGAAAGAAGCTTTCCCCAAGGGGTAAACATTTTTCCTGCATTTGAAAGGCTTTCTTGTATGTTACAAGAGGGGGGGCAGGAGGGAGGTGGATCATGCCTGTGGCTGCCCACAGAGCACCTTTATTTCACGCTGTTCCGGGTGCTCCAGCCTGCCCCTTTGGGGTACTGGCACTGGGGGGGTGTGGGGTGCTTGGGTGCAGGGCTGCTGAGTGGGATAATGGGCTCAGGGTGCTGCTGTGTGGGGTACTGGGCTGCAGGATGCTGAGGGTCAGCGTGGGGATGCTGGGGTGCAGGATATAGGGATCCAGGATGCTGGGGCTCAGCATGGGGATGATGGCTGCAAGATGCTGGGGCTCAGTGTAGAGATGCTGGGGTGCAGGTGTGGGGATACTGGTGTTGGGATGCTGAGGGTCAGTGTGGGGATGCTTGGGTGCAGGATATAGGGATTCAGGATGCTGGAACTCAGTGTAGGGATGCTGGGGTGCAGGATATAGGGATTCAGGATGCTGGGGGTCAGTGTGGTGATGCTTGGGTGCAGGATATAGGGATTCAGGATGCTGGGGGTCAGTGTGGGGCTCAGTGTGGGGATGCTGGCTGTGGGATGCTGGGCTCACTGCCCCTTCCCCAGCCCGAGGAGTCACCAGCAGCAGTGCCAGCGCTGCAGACTGTTTGGAATAGTTTAAATGCTTTGACACTCTGGATGTACTAGATGGCAGGGGAGGCAGTTTACAGCGTAATTCATATGCAAAACTGCACTATAAATTTAAAACCTGTCTCAGTTGCCGTGGCACCACTAAGCATTTCATCAGCATACAGTACAGTATTTCTGCCATCTTTGTTTGCATTGCAGTGACTCATCAAAAGTCTGTCTTGTACCAACACTGAGAGCATTCCTCTGGCACTGATATTTCTCTGTTTTTAAAGCTTCGGTTTGAAACTGGCATTTACTTCAGGTCCCTAATCAAAGGGCTCTATTCATCGCAGAGAGCAGCCTGAATGTTAATCTGCATCCGGCCTATTCATTTAGATGCTATGCACTGCCGTGGAGATTTGACTTGGTAAGAGCTTGAGCTCCAGCAGATAGAAGCGGAGGGATCCGCGCTGCTTTCCTCCCCCGAGCGCTCGGCGTCCCCGCACACGGTGTGGGGTGAGAGGGGGGCACGGGACCCCGGACACGGCTGGAAGGTACGTGCCCTCGTGGTGGTGGTGGTTTTTTTTTTGGGGGGGGGGCACCAACTTCCTCGCTCGGAAGGATCGTATTGAAGCGTGCAGATGGAATGAAATTGGCTCCGAGCGTTCCCTTTTCTTCCTGTTACCCCGTGGCCTTGCGGATAGGACTTTTGTTGGGTTTTTTTTTTCCCTCCCCCCCCTTTCCCCCCCCCCCCAGCGCTGGGAACAGAGCAGCTCTTTGTGGGTTATTTTCTTTTCGGAGCAGATTTTTTTTTTTTCCAGTCTTTCTCAGATTAACTTCTGTTTGGTTGGTTTGGGTTTTTTAGTTTTTTAGTTTTTTTTTTTTTTTTAAGTGATGCTCTCCGGAGCTTTCAGTCCTCGTTAACCACAGTCTTTACTCAGCAGCATTAGGGTTTTCGGTCGTTTTCCACCTGCTGGACCACTGCATGGAGCCTGGGGGGGGGGGGGGGGGGGTTGTGGGGTGCGGGGGGGTCCTGCGCTATGGCTGTGCACTGCTGAATGCGCAGTGCTTTGCTTTCCTGGAGTTGTGGTGCACTGACTCTGACTGCACTGACTCTGACTGCACCGGCTCCGTGCACCCATCAGATTCATTGAGGATGTGAGCGGCCCCACAGCCCCGAGGTACTGCAGGTGGGGGCTGCCCTGGGCCGGGACCCCCAGCCCGGGCCGTGCTGTGGGGGGCTGCACCCCGACGGCACCCAGCGTGCCGCAGTGTGTGAGATGAGCGGTGTTTTGTTCAGGGGCTCATTCTGTGGAGAAAGGGTTTAACTGTTGAAATGCTTCCTCTTGCTGGTGCGGGCGTGGAGGTTGCTGTATGAGGTTTATCTCGGGCAGAACGGCACTTTGCTTCATGAATGTCTGTTCTGTAGTTTCGGCGCAGCCAGCGGCGGTGGTGCTCCTTATATAACGCTGCCCAAGGTCTGGCTGCTCTCCGTGCACTGCACTGTGCTCTCCTCTCCCATTACGGGCCGCGTTTTCCTGCATTAAGTAAAGCCCCCGGGGGAAATAAATCAGCGGGGTTTATTTAAACAGACCGCAACTTTAAGGAAATGTTTGAGTTTTGGAACATCCTTCGCCATCCTCCAGGAGCGTTGTTTGGGAGCGTCCATAAGTGATTTTATAAGGCATTGCTTTGCTGCGTCGGCTCCAACCGCGGCTCGGAGCCCCTCGGTGTTGCCGCGTGCCCTCGAGCTGCCTGCAAACACTATTCCTCTCTCCCCCTGCCTTCTCCCTTTTTCAGATGCGCCCTACTTTGGATACCCCTGCATTGAATGCCTGAGGAGCTCCGGCGGATCCTGAGCCATGTCGCAGATGTTGCACATAGAGATTCCCAACTTCGGGAACACCGTGCTGGGCTGCCTGAACGAGCAGCGCCTGCTGGGGCTGTACTGCGATGTGTCCATCGTGGTGAAGGGCCAGGCCTTCAAGGCACACCGCGCCGTGCTGGCCGCCAGCAGCCTCTACTTCCGAGACTTGTTCAGTGGGAACAGCAAAAACGCCTTCGAGCTGCCGGGGACGGTGCCCCCAGCTTGCTTCCAGCAGATCCTCTCCTTTTGCTACACTGGCAAGCTCACCATGGCGGCGAGCGAGCAGCTGGTGGTGATGTACACGGCTGGCTTCCTGCAGATCCAGCACATCGTGGAGAAGGGGACAGACTTGATGTTCAAGGTGAGCTCACCCCACTGTGACTCTCAGACCGCCATGATCGAAGACCCCACCTCGGAGCCGCAGAGCCCCTGCAACCAGCTGCAGTCAGCCTCGACGCCCTACGTCATGTCCCCCTCCATGCCCATCCCGCTCCTCACCCGTGTCAAGCACGAGAGCCTGGAGCTGCCGCCAGCTGCCGTGCCCGGCCTGCCCGCCAAGCGGCCCCTGGAGCCGGCTGTCCGTGACAGCTCCGTGGGAACAGGTCCTGCCGCCGGCCCGCTGAAGCTCTCCCGTGTCTCCTACTACGGGGTGCCCAACCTGGCCTCCCTCCTGCCCACCGTGCAGCAGGTGCAGTACTCGCAGGGGGAGCGCACCAGCCCCAGCGCCAGCAGCATTCCCACCACCGACAGCCCCACGTCCTACCACAACGAGGAGGATGAGGAGGACGACGAGGCGTACGACACCATGGTGGAGGAGCAGTACGGGCAGATGTACATCAAGTCCTCAGGAGGTTATTCTGGTAAGGAGTGCGCTCTGTTCTTTGGTTTTCCGCTCTCTCCGCGGTTTCTCTCTCCTGCGGTGGGTTGGGGCTGGTAGGTGGGCTGGGGGCTCTGGGGCTTTGCTGGTTTGCAGGGGGCCCGGTGCCATGGGTCACCCTCTGGGCTCTGTGGGGTGTGAGGCACCTTCCCCTCATCCCGACCTTTTGAAACCAGCGGTGCAGTATGGTTATGTCCCTTCCTCCAAACGTCATCACATTAATCATCCCCATAGATGTTGGATGGGAACAGCCGCAGGAGGACCGCTGTCCCCCTGCCTGCACTGACAGCCACTCCTCTGACTGTAGTCAAGCAGGGAAAAACACTTGGAGTCCCACTGATACAATTTCATTGCTGTGTGTACTGTCCGTGACTCCTAGCAGGGATGATGCTGTTCCACCCTCAGAAATATCTGCTGACTTCAGGACCCTCTAAATGTCTCTGCTGTGTCCCCACAGTGGTGCCAGGGGACAGGGGCAGGCTCTGTGCAGGCCCGGGGCTGTGCCAGCAGCCTGCCCTCTGATGCTGGCCTCAAGCTGAGCCGAATTCAGGCTGCTTTCCTCCATGCAGGGTTTGTTTTTATTTTGTTTTGTGTTTCCTGACTGTAGAGCACGCAGCGAGTAATATGGGCTTGTCCTCAGCGCTCAGCGCTCCGAGCTTTATTCCTCAGAGAAGCGGGATTATAGCCTTGTGTGCCATGTTTGCCTTTCAGCATCATGGGGCCAGTGCATAGAGAGCAGCAGAACAAAACTCATCCTGCAGGGAGCCTGGGGCAGGGCGAACCGCGCTGTGCCGAGCAGCTCCGAGGCCTGGGAGCATCCCTGGGCAGCCCTGAGCCTTTGGTGGGGTGTCCTGGCTGGGGGAGGCCGTGCTGCTTTCTGTGGGGGCACTTAGGATGGAGGTGGGGGCTGTTCCCTCTGTGCTGGGCTGTGCTGCCCTCCATTTCTGCTAAAATCTCTCCCGCAGCCACGCGTTTTGAGGGAGTTTCCTGCTTTAATGAAGGCGGCTCTAGGATTGGGCTCCCCGGAAAACGGGGCACACACACACACACAAAAAAAAAAAAGAGATTAAAAAAGATAAAACCTAAGCTATTCCATTACGGTCGGGGCTTGTACAGCTAACTGTGTTTTAATTACTCGGGATAAACCATACCCTCAAAAGGTGCAGAATAATAAAACCGTAAGATGGAAGAGAGCGAGCCGGCTAATCCCGCTGCTGGCATGGAGCTCCCGCGGCCTCACAAAGGCCTGGGGGGGGATGGGGCAGCCGCTTAAAACTGATTGCCAGCGTTTCCAGGAGCCCCGTTTGGAAAAACAAAAACAAAGCGAAGGAGAGCGCGGCGCGGCGAGCTCGTTTGCCCCATGTCCAGCCCCGACCCGTGTGCAGAAGCCATCCCCGCAGCCGGGCTCCGAGACACGCATCACGACCTTGGCAGAGGGAGGAGAGGAGCGGGACGCAGCCCCGCTCGGCGCTGGGAATGTGCAGTGTGAACCAGAGGAAAACCCCCGGGACGTGTGGGGCAGGAGCTGCAGAGGGGCACGAGGACGGGAGCGCTCCCGGAGCGCTCTGTTCCATCCTCTGCTCCGGATGCGGAGCTGCTGAGGCTTCAATGAGGTTCCTAACATCTGATGGGAGAAACGCGCGACTTGAGGAGACGTTAAACAAAAGCAAAAGTATTTTTATCCCTAATTACAGCGCCGTGGGCCTGCTCTGAAGTGGGCTGCGGCAGGACGTGCAGATGCTGTGTGCGCTGCCTCCCGGCTCGCTGCTCGCAGCTGCGGTGCGCTGACGCCCATGGGAAGCAGCGGGGTTGTGCGAGGTGAGGTCCGACCCCTCCACCCATCGCTGCTTCTTTGGGGTGGGGGGGAGATCTGGGTGCAGCAAAGCGTTGGGATGGCACGAGGCTGAGCTTGGAAGTTATGAAATCCCGCACTGACGGGAGCGCCCGCCATTAAAAATTCATCTGAAATAGCCATTACGGGAGAGTTGTGGTAATTAGCTGAGAGAATAGTTTTCTCTCCTGGCCTCTGATTCCTGACAGTGAGGAAGGAGGGCACGGAGCAGCCCGGGATGTGCAGTGAGCAGTGTGGGTGGTGGGACTGGGCAGCAGGATGCTGCCTGCAAAGGGGCTGGGGCATCTCTTAGGGACTGCGGGGCAGCCCCTGTCCCAAGCCAGAGCCTTCCCCCTGGTTTCCCATGGGGGCTGTGGATGCACGCACCCCGGGTCAGACACCACTGCCCTTTTTAGGCATTGAACTCACCGCTCTTTCCCCCCCGTAAAGCACAGATGTTTAATTTTAGGCTGGCAGATGTTTCACTCCTGGCTGAGGTCTGCAGCGAGGCAAGATAGGGGTATTTATAAAGCAGTAATATTTTTCCTATACTAATTCCAGATTACCTCCCTGTATAAATAGGTCACAAATCAAATCTCTGCGTTCCAGCACGTTGTTATACATGTCCCATTCGTGCAGTGTAAACCGGCGTGGGGAGGGCTGTGCCTGCAGGCTGTGCAGCTCCGAGGGCTGGGGATGTGAGGTGGGGTGAGCCCGAGGACGTGAAGCTGACGGGGCAAAGCTGTTTGGAGAGGAACTTCTCAGGAGAGAACGGGAAAATGATCCGTGTGCTGACACGGAGCAGATGGAGGTGGTTTTGTAGCCGTGGGCTCGTGACTTGTGGCTTCCCATTGCAGCTCTGCGCTTCCCACTGCAGTGCTCACTGCTGCATCCTCACAAGTTGCAGACATGAAATGAAATCCGTGCCTGGCGTGCAGCTCTCCCTGCTTCCTCTGCAGCGCTTCTGCTCCCCTGGCCGGGGTGGGCTCGGTCCAGGCAGAGCTGCCCCAAACAATGCCCGGCATTGTTCGCGTTGGAAGGAGCTGCTGCCCTCTGAAGATCCACATTAATTAGCAGCGAATACTGTCCTGTTCTTCCGAGCACAGCGGCCAAACAGAGTTGCTTTCTTTGAGAACATGGGAGCAAAGTGTCCCTTGTGCCCTGCGTCTTTACATAACTGTTCTGCGCGGTGCCGGCCGCCTGTGGGGAGCAGTCCCCCAGCTCCCAGGGTTTGTGGGTGGCACTGAGTTTGTTGTCGTGCCGGATCGAGACCGATCCCAAAAAGGAGTTGTGCCCGTGTGTAGGGAGGAGTTGGTAGACAGCAGAACAGGTGTGGAAGACCTTCAGGAAGCGTTAATGCAGCACGAGCTCTGCCCTCCCATGCCCTGTTATTGCCTCCTTAGGACTAGGTTTGCCCCAGATCTGTTTTAATATGGGAAATCAGTGTATGAGCAGTGGTAGAAGGGGGTCTGTCCCACCTGCTGCAGGGGCTGGCAGCTGGGCTCTACCAAGCCCCTCAGGCACAGGTAGCACAGCAGGCACCAGCCCCGTGCTGGATCCCAGGGCTGTGTGGAAGCACTGAAAGCTGTGGGTGAACGTTGGCTTTGGGTGTGTTTGCTCTGTGCTCATCCAGCTGAGCGCTGCCTGCTGTTTTGGGGGTGCAGCAGAAGTGCGGCAGTCCCTTCTGTTCTTGCATGCACACTGTGACACGGTTGTTCTGTTGCTCTTGGTCCTGAATCATGCAGCAAAGTGCAGTGCTGTGCAGGGAGGAGCGTGGTGCAGCGGGTCGGCCCCATGCTCTGCGGGGCTGCCAGGTGCACCATTGGCCCCCAAAGGGGTCTGCAGATGTGGCTGTTGTATGTGGAGAGGGGGAATGCGACTTCAGCAGGAAAAGCATCAGGAGAAGCAGTTAGGTACTGAAGGAGGCAGCACTGAGTTTGGGTGATCTGTTGCCTGTTTTGGGGCCCACTGCTGGGCTCCCCGTGGCTGCCAGGGGAATGTCTTTGCACACAGCACCCCTCTGTGGGCTGGGGGCAGCTGTGCAGAGCTGTGTGCCCCCACAGAGCGGTGACCCAGAGGCATGGGGAGCATCGCTGGGTGCAGGAGCCCCTCTGCATGCCACGCCACCTCCATCAATGGAGTCCTCGTGGCACCGTGCACTGCCTTCATCTCCTTTTCCCTTTTCATTTTCAAGTCACTCAAGAAAAGCCGGAGCAGATCCCGCTGGAGAACCGCTCCTGCGTCCTCATCCGCCGCGATCTCGTCGCCCTCCCAGCCAGTCTCATCAGCCAGATCGGGTACCGCTGCCACCCCAAGCTCTACTCCGAGGGGGACCCCGGCGAGAAGCTCGAGCTCGTCGCAGGTAATGAGGGGCAGCACCTCGTGGCTCTGGAGCTGCTGGGACCCGTGCTGCTGTCCTGCCTGAACCATACCCTTCCTCCCGCGCTGCTGGAGGAGCCGTGCGTGCCCTTGCTTTGTCTTTCTGGATTATTCATCGCCAATCGTTTGAGAAAAAAAAAAAAAGAAAAAAAAAGTTCTGAGTTTCCTTTAATTTGCTGATAGAAAAATGTGTCATTAACAGGATTTATTCAATTGAATTAATTTAGCATTTTAATTGAATTCTGCAGCTTGTGTTCTTCCTGATTGGTGTGGGCTGCATGGCAATTGTGTTTTGATTTAGATGCACAGATCTTTTTTATTATTATTATTTTTATTTTTTATTTTTTTTAGTAATAATAATTCATCAGACTAAAAGATTTACAAAGCAACACAAGTGCAGTTGGTGCCAGTGGGCAAGCTTTGAAAAACCCATCAGAAACCTGGGGGTGCTTCAAGCTGCCAAGCACCACAGTCAGGAGGAAGACAAGGAATGGGTTTTGCTTGGACCTTTCCCCCGTCCTTATGGTGGGTAGCACAGTGTGGTGAGGAGCACGCAGTAAGTGGGGACCTGGCTGCTCCCTGTGCTGGGTTACAGCCCCTCTGGGTGCAGGATGCAGAGCCCGGACCCGATCCCAGCCCCACGAGCCATGGGTGCTGTGCTTCCCTCGTGCTGCAGTGCCCCATTGATGCAGTGTGAGCTGCTCTCCCCCCACGAGATCACAGCATTTGGGTGAGGTGACCCACGCACCGTGTCGCTGCTGAGCACGTGGCAGCTCTGTGCCCGACTGTGTGGGTTGGAGCAGGATTGTGGCTGTGCTTTGCAGAGGGGCTGGTGGTGGCAGGCAGGTCTGTGCTGCCTCAGGGCTGCGCAGGGGCGGGCAGGAGCCGTAGTTACATGGGATCTGGAATATCCGTTCTGTGCCCATTTACATTTCGGGTGAGACTCCTTCAAAGCACGAAGCGGTGAGGGTTATTTTCACGGTGCGAGCTGCACAATGGCTCGGGGCAGCTCGGCTTCATTTACATTTTTCCATCTGGAAAAGTGGAGATGAATGCCTGTACCCAGCAGCAGCTGCCTGGGCTGTTTTCCCTTCTCTGTGGCGGAGCTGCCCGTGGCAGTGCTCGCTGTTCCCTCTGCTGCTTCATCCCACTGCTGCCCCACGTCCTTCGGCACGTGCCTGTGGGAACCCAACCCCGAGCGTTTCCCTTTGTCTCAGCTTTTCCTGCTGCCCTGGATTCTGCAAACTTCAGCAGCTCTGTGTGCACGGCCTGAAGCCATCCCTGTGCTGGTGGCAGTAAATCCGATGGGCGGACGCGGCGTGCGGAGCCAGAGCAGCACTCATCCGTTTCCAACTGCTTTTGTCCATGAAATCTGGGCTCTGGGTGCTGTCCTGCAAACCTAGGAAGGATTCTGTGTCTCCAGTGGGTGTTTGTGTGTCTTGAGGCTGTAAGGTGTTCTGGGCCCAGATTGATCTCGTTATTCAGTGTTAATTAACAGCAAATTGCAGGCCCTGTGCACCTCTCCCCTCGTGCTCCTCCTGCTGCACAGTGCAGTCGCAGCACTGGGAGGAAGGAGCATGCAGAGGTCAGGCAGAGCTGCTCCTTTGCTGGAGAGCACCCCGATGCCCATCTGTTCCAGGATCAGTGCTGTGCTTAGGAAGCACCACCAGCAGCAGCAGGAGGTTATGGGCTGTGGCTCTGGGAAGCAGTTCGATCCGTAGCACAACAAGTGCTTCTCTCTGTGCTCTCATTTTAGTTACGTTCCACACTCTTTCACTCAAAAGAAAAAGCCAATCGTGCTGGGCTTTTCTTCCTTCAGAGAGAGCCAACAATCCGGCTGTATGCACAGAGCCACGTGTTCTGGGTGTCTCTGTGGGGGGGAAAGGATCAAATCCTGTTGTCTGACTCCCGCAGACCTTCCTGCACAGACCGCCCTGCGCAGCCCCTCCTCACCCTGAGTTCTCCCTCTCTTCCAGGCTCAGGTGTTTATATCACGCGGGGGCAGCTGATGAATTGCCACTTATGTGCCGGTGTCAAACACAAGGTCCTCCTGAGACGTCTCCTGGCCACGTTCTTCGATCGGTACGTCGTGCTCCTGCTCCCCGTGGGACCCCGTGTGCTCTCAGTTGCTCTAACTGTGTTGGCATGTTACTTCTGTGCCATTTCCCAATGCTGCCTGAATCTGAACATTGGGTTTTCCAATTCTTTGCCCTAAAACACCCGAGCTCGGTGCCCCTGCAGGCTCTGTGCCTCTGGGTGGGCTCTGGGTGCTCGGTGTGAAGGTGCTGCTTTGCCTTTCCTGCAGGAACACCCTTGCCAACAGCTGCGGAACCGGAATCCGCTCCTCCACAAGCGACCCCAGCAGGAAACCCCTGGACAGCAGAGTCCTGAACGCCGTGAAACGTAAGGAGAGGGGTTTTGCTGCTTCTGGGTGGGAGCTGCATGCCGAGAGCAAAGCCAAAACCTGAGCAGGGGAGGCCATCTCTGTTGCGCCGTAGAGTGAAACGTATGGTGAAATTAGGTGACAGGGAAATTGATTTTGTGATGTCAGGTTGTTGGGTTTTTGTTTTTTTTTTTGGTCTGAATTTAATTTTTCGTTTGGCAGTGTCGTCGCTGCTCGACAGTTGCGCTGTGTTTTAAAACGTCCGTTTCTCAGTTAATTATGGGGTGCTCTAAGGAGGAAATGAAAACGATGGCTGTTGGCAGCACTTGGGGCTGGATGCTGCTGGACCAGGTCTCGGTGCTCCGTGCCCTGGGCTGTCTGAGGCCGAGGCCTGGGGGGGGTTCAGCTGCTGACCTTTGGCACCACACTGCCCATCCCACCCGAGCTCGGTGTATGGTGAGAGCAAGGGTTCTGCCACTCTGCTGGAGTCCGCGTGGCAGATCCTGCTGTAAACATCGTGCTGAGCTCTGCAGAGGGGAACGGAGCAGTGAACGTTCAGTGCACAGAGACAGAAGTGCTGCAGGGGCTGCTGCCCGGGTGTGGTGCTCCCACAGCTCTGTCCGGGCACGCAGTGCCCCAGCTGAGCTTTGCTGCTGTGTGTCAGGGCACCGGATGATTTTTTAGGTGTTTCACAGGGATATACCAGTGCACGAGCTCTAGTTGCTCAGTATTTCTCGTAGGTTTTGCTCTGTACCATCAGAGCCGTTGGTGGATCCATTGCTGTGTTCCTCCCCAGCTGGCACTTGGGCCTGGTGGCTGGGAGCCCGCTACCCCAGGGCTCAGCCCCTCTCCATTCCCCCCCCATGCCCCTCTCTGCCCATCCCTCAGGATGAGGAGTGATGTTCTCAGCATCTCAGGGAGCTCTGACACCCACGGGAGCTGGGCTGCTCTGGGCCTGGCACTGCTGCCCGCCCCCAGCGCCGTGTATCCCTGTCTTTGCAGTGTATTGTCAGAATTTTGCCCCGAGCTTTAAGGAAAGCGAGATGAATGTCATAGCGGCCGATATGTGCACCAACGCCCGCCGGGTCCGCAAGCGCTGGCTCCCAAAGATCAAATCCATGCTGCCCGAGGGGATGGAGATGTACCGCACCGTGATGGGCTCCACCACAAACAGCGTCCCCCTGGATCCCGAATTCCAGCCCAGCTCTGCTCAGGTCTTTGAGCAGCAAATCTATGCAGAGAGGAGGAGCGATTCAGGAACTATAGTAGCGTTGAGAACTAACACAGTGAGCGTCGATCTGAGCAACGGATCCAGCCAGTCCTTCGAACACAGCGAGGACGCCGAGGGCGCCGGCTCCGTCATACAGGAGGCAGCTGCCACGGATGCCATGGTGTCGGATACCCAAAGCACTCCCCAACCTTTTGAACAGGGCTCGGGGCCCTCCAGCCGGCCCGAAACTCCGGTGAGACGACAGGATGGTACTTACGGAGGGACTTTATAGAGAGAGCAAACGTTTTGTGACCTATAAGGGATCTGTAATACTAAAGCTGCTTGCATGCATTACTAATACGAAACAAAAATGTGATCAAGCCACTTACCTACTGAACTGCTACTGTTGCCTGAAAAAAATGTGATTTTTATTCTGCTTGTATTTAAAATTTATGAAGGAAATAATCGCATTCGTTATACTGTAAACGATAGGTCTGTGGCGACCTACTTAAAGAAAGAGAAACATATTGGGCTCCTTCTTTTGATATTCCTGAGGTTAGTCTGTGCGATTGGAGCTTTTCTTCTTCTTTCTTTGTTTTTGTTTTCTTCCTTTTGTTTCTTTCCTTTCCTTTTTTTTTTTTCTTCCTTTTCTTTTTTTTTTTTTTTTTTTTTTTTTAAAGAAGGGGAGGAGAAAAGCCAGACGCCCCCCTCCCTCCCCCCCCCCCAAACCATCACCACCCATCCATCCCCCAGCTCAGAGGTAAAGCCATCGCTCACCCTGTCCTCAGCAGCGAGGTGTGGAGCTGTGTGTCACGGAGCGTTGGGGTACGGCTGCAGCGGGGGGAACTGCACAGCATAGAGGGGGGACTGCTCAGCACTGCTGGCAGCAGGATGCAGGACGTGCAGTGCAGTGCAGGACGTGGCTGTTCCTTTCGGTGCTGCCGTGCGCTGTGTTGGTTCCTTTCCCCCCTCCAGCTCGGAGCTGTGTTGGTTTCCTTGCTCGCCGCCTGCTCCTGTGTCTGAAGTGGATTTGGGTGCGCTGAGGTTGTTTTCTCTTTTGAGGTTTTTGTTTGTTTGTTTTTAATTATTAAAAAACGAAGAGCTTTGTAACCCTCTGTGGTTTTTGGCTCACCCTGAGCCCCCCGGTGCCCGGCCCAGGCTGCTGTCCCCGGGGTGATGGAGCTGCAGTGGGTCCTGCTCAGCTGGGCCTGGGATGGCTGAGGCTGGTTCTGCTTTTCTGTTTAGTTCGTGCTGTGATGGAAGGACCTGTGTTAAGGTACTGCAGCAGGTCGGGCTCTGTGGATGAGTGCTGTCGCTGTGGGCTCCCGGGGCTGTTCCTTTCCCTCCCGTTTTGGTTGCTGAATGCAGGCAGTGCTTTGCTCAGGGTTTCCTTCCATCTGTGTGCTGGAATTTGGGGAGAGGCGAGGGGCCGACCCGGCCTTTCGGCCACGTGTTTTGTTTTCTTCGATACTTGAAGCTGTTCTTTGGCACCGTGATACGAAGCTGTCCCACGCTTTGCCCTGAGACCAAGAAACGCCGGGTTCATCCCTGCCCCCCCCCCAAAAAAAAGGACAGCACAGTGGGCAGCCCCATCCCCAGCAGCACTGGGTGTGACGTGGGGGGCACAGCACCGCCGCCGCCCCGGCCCCGTTTGCACTTTACCCACCACCACCCACTGCTCCCGAGGTGTGGGGCTGCCCCAGCCCAGCACGGTTCCATCCCTCAGCCATCCCTTCCCACCCTCCCCATGGAGCTGTGGGTCCCGCAGCCCCCCGAGGTGCCCCCGTGTGATGCAGGGGTCCCCCTCCTCTCCCGTTGGCACGCGGGGCTGTGTGGGTTCCCCGCTGGATCGAGGGGTCCCGAGCGAAGTGCTCGCAGTGCCCCGGGACAGCAGCAGCAGTACTTGAATGGCTTAGGGCAGAGAATCTGAAGAGAGTCAAGTTGCACAGTGAAAATATATATTTTTATACCTAGCACAACTTCCTGTATATTTTTTGGGGTTCTTTCTTTTCTTTTATTCTCTTTGTTTTCTTTTTTTTTCTCTCTCTCTTTTTCTTCTTTGTTCTTTCATTCGGGTTCGTTTTGTTACTATTACTAGGAAGGCAAACTTCTCAAATGTGAAGGGCGTTGGGTTTCTCCTTATCTGGTAGATGAGGGCAAGCATTTTGCACTAATGTTTCCTGTGTGTGGAGGATTAATGCTATGTTCGAAGATGTTCTATGGATAATGATTGTATTCTTCCGACAAACACAACCGAGTTCCCCCTCTGAAATACTGAATGTAACGCGAGAACAGAGCAGTCCATCGATTGTATGCGGCTTTCCTGAGTGCCTTAGAATTTTTTGATCTTTTTTATTTCCTTTTTTTCTTTTTCTTTTTTTTTTTTCTTCTTTTTTTTTTTTTCCCAAGGAAAACAGATGGAGAGAATCAGACCATAACCAACTCCTTCCTCCTCTTTGTTTACGACACTATTTTAAATTATAGAACTTGGGGCTGCTTTATAATGTGAATAGGAAACTGCATTCATCTAGGTCTGATAGTGTAAAATCAGAGCATCAGTATTTATGGTATGTCTGCACCTTTATTCCTATGCTTGACTATTAGCAATATTACATGTATATTATATATCTAAAGTTATACCAAGCACCTTTAAAGAAATCAGAGCGCGTGCTCCGTGCAGTCCCCATATCCTCACATCCCCACATCCCTATATTCCCATATCCCTACATCCCCACATCCCTATATCCCCATATCCTCACATCTCTATATCCCCATATCCTCACATCCCTACATCCCCACATCCCTATATCCTCATATCCCTCTATCCCCACATCTCCACAGCCCCATATCCACACATCCCCATATCCCCACCCCCCCGTTTCCCAGCTCCCAGCAGTGGAGGGCTGTAGGACCCCCCGCTCCCGGCCGTGTCCCAGCAGCAGTGGGGTGCTGGTGTCCACGCAGAGCCCCCGCAGCGGGGACGGCCGCCTTCCCGGGTTGTTTTCCTGCTAAGGTTTTGTTGGGATTGCTTATTTTTACGGAAACAACTTGCCTCGAGCGGAGAAGGGTGTGCAGCCCCACGTAACCAACCGAAATCCAAGAGATGAGCCCCATGAGCCTCCGCCAGCTGGGAATCCTAAAGGCAGCACGGACAGCTCCCGGCGGCGTGGGGCTCCAGCTGCTGTGCCAGTGTTCCTGCTGTATGGACGCGTCCAGGGGCCGACCTGGGGCTGCCGGAGCCCCGAAGTTTCTTCCACTGTAGAAAAGCGTTTTGCACACGACGGTTGGTTTTTAACGCCGAAGTTCAAAGAAAAAAATAAAAGTATATATATATATAAATATATATATATATATAGAAAAGTAAAAAAAAAAAAAAAAAAAAAAAAAAAAAGAAGCCAAAACTCGCAATACTATTTTATAGCAGACGGAATAAATGGATAAATCAGTGACATTCGGTTCGAAGGAGCGAATTGCCGGATCGGGGATGGAGGTGGGCGGCCCCGGGTGGGCAGAGCGGAGCCCGCGGGGCCGAACATCGCCGGCGCTGTGCAGTACTGTGACTCAACGACTGTTATCCCTTTCCGTGCTGGGGGAGGGCCCCGCGGTCCCACGGAGCTCTGTCTCTCAGCCACGGACGATGCTCGCTTCGGTTTTTTGGTTGGGTTGGTTTTCTTTTGTTTTCTTTTTTTTTGTTTTGTTTTTTTTTTGTTTTTTGTTTGTTTTTTTTTTTTACTTTTGTCGCGCATTATTCACCGGTATTTATGTGCTCTTACTCTGTGTAGTCGAAGACTGTTATTTTGTAGCCACGGCTGACGCCATATAGCGGTAACTAAAACGAAAATTAAAGGTTAAGGACACCCCCTCCCCCCACCCTCACCCCCCATACCCCCCCCCCCCTCCCCCCCCTCCAAGGTTGAAACTGTGCTCACAGCTGTTTTCAGACGGCGGAAACGAACAAGCGAGCGGTGTGACCATTAATTGTAAAACGCTTTGTAAAGTTCACATTTACAGAATAATAAAGGAAATGACGATGACAAAGCCCTCCCCGGCTCTGCACGCGTCTGTCCCGCAGCACTGGGGTGAGCGGTGGCACCGGGAGGGATGTGGGGCCACGGGTGGGCATCCCACGCTGTCCTTCCCTGTTCTTTTTCTTCCCCTCTTCCCTTTTTTTCCCCAATTCCCCCCCCTTTCTTTTTTTTCACTTTCTTCCCCATTTTTTTTTCTCGTTTCCTCCTGATTTTCCTTCTCTTTTCCTTTTTTCCCCTTTTTCTCTCTCCCTTTTGCTTTCTCTTTCATCCTCTTATTCCCCTTTTCCCCTTTCCTCCACTTTTTCCCCTTCTTCCCCTTTTTTCCCTTTTTTTACCCTTTTTCCTACTTTTCCCCCTTTTTCCCCCTTGTCCCCTTTTCCCATTTTCCCCCTTTTCCTTTTTTCCCTTTTTTTCCCCACTTTTCTCCCCTTCCCCCTTTCTTCCTCCCTTCTTCTCCCCTTCTTCCCAACTTCTTCCCCCTTCTTCCCCCTTTCTGTCCCCTTCCCCCTTCTTTTTTATCCTTTCTTATCCCTTTTCCCCCTCTTGTTCCCCTCTTCCCCAGCCCCATCGGGCACACAGCTGCACAGAAGCTGCAGGGAGGGCAGCGCAGTGAGTTGGGTGCACACAGCACATAGCAGCACGTTACATAAACCATTCCCAACTGATTTATTCTAAATGAGCTGTTATAATCAGAATTTTCCTTACGAGCAGCTTTTCTTGCAAACGTCAGTATTTCAGGGAAAAAAAAAAAAAAAAAAAAAAAAAGAATAATAATAATAATAATAAAACAACCATCATGCGCCCGCTCCAATATTTCAAACTGATTACTTATAAACACCATTTCTAAAATTAGGTCTTTGGTGTGCGGCATTGTCAGAGTGGGTGTATTATGATCTGCAGAGAGCCTAAAAAGATAAATGAGTTATTTAACCAAGTAAACGTCGTGGCTGCAGGAATGTGCAGAGGGAATCGTGCGGGGAGGGGGTGAGGACACTGTGCCCTGTGCTGCCGTGCTCCTGCTGGCACACGGAGCGTGCCCTGACCCCTACCTGCACCCAGCCCTTGCGTTGGACCCACGGAGAGCAAACCCAGCTGCTCTGTCCCTGCTGGATTGCAGACTTCAGCTGCCTGGGGGCCCTCATCAATAGGTGCTCGTCTCCTGCAGCGCTGCAGTGCTTTGATTGACCATTGACCATTTCATATGGCGTCGGTCACTGCAAACAAGGTTGGCCGATGCAGACGGCATTGGCTATTGCCAACAGTGTTGGTCTTTGCAAACACTGGTCGCTGCAGATGACACTGAGCGTTGCAAACAGCATTGGTCGTTGGGTGAGTGCAAATGGCATTGCTCATTTGCTGTTGCCATCGCTGCCCTTGGCACCACAGACGGAGCTGCTCCGGGCAGAGTGCAGTGATAAACCCAGGAGAGGAGGAGAAGAGCTGATTTATCGGCATTGCAGCACAACAGCAGTACCACACAAATCTGACAGCAACACCCATCCTGAGCACGTAGCACAGCGGGCTGAGCCGGCCCCGCGGACACCCGGCCTGGTTTGGGGGATGCTGAGGTTTCCCCCCCCACCCTGCCCAGCTGTGAAGCTGCTGGGAAGAGCTGGATGTGACCCCATCCCAGAGCTGCTGCCCAGGGCCGGGGGTGCCCCGCTGCTGTGTGAGCGAAGGGTGAGATTTATGTCAGAGAGGAGCAGTGAGCAGAGGCCATAAATCACGGCCGCGAGCGCTCCCTGCACCAGCGGCTGAGGAACACTTCATAGCTTTTCTTATTTATATGCATCTTTTGCACCGAGCCGTTTTATAATAGAGTGTGGAGCAACACTCCAGCACCGGTGGCGGCTGATATATGTCACGCAGGACAGAAAATACAAATAAAGGGTGAAGGGTGGGAGCTGCATCACTCCGGTACCGAGCTGCTCACGGTGCTGCCTCCCCTCGCCAGCCAGGCCCTCAGCCAGCACTGCCTCCCTGCTGTCCCTGCAGGGCAGATCCAGGGCCCGCAGCGATGCTGTTGGAGCAGTGTCCAGGCTGTGCAGGTGGGGTGAGCCATGGAGCAGTTCTGGGGCAGCGAGGGGCAGGAAGAGGGGCTGCTAATGAAGCTGCCTTTGGGAAATGAATGAGCGGCTGCTGCCCCCCAGCCCACGGTGGGGGCAGTGGGGTGAGGGCAGACCATAATTTGGGGACAGAAGTTACCCACAGGGAAGGAGAGCTGAGCCACGGAGCAGGAGGAGAGAGGAACCCGGAGGGGCTGTAATCTCACGCACTGCCCCGAGCTGAAGTTACAGGACATAAATTACGGTGCTTAAAAGCTCCTCTAATTTCCCTTCTATTTGATTCACCATAAAGCACCGCGCTGCCCTCTGCATCTCACCGTCTGATTACGCGTTCGTACCAAGACACAGCTTACGCTTAAAATAACATTACTGGAAGAGAGATGGACAAGAGAATTCATTTGAATGGAAATCAATTTGATTAGAAAAGTAAATTACCCCGACAATATGAGCAGCATATTGCGGTGCTGGAGAATAACAACCACACAAATGTGAGGCGGCGCAGAGCTTGGAGTGTTTCTGTGACATAGGGTTTGCATGACACGCAGGCAGCTCCGGCCGTGGGCACGGCCGTGTCACGTCCTTCTGCCCCCAGAGGGTGCACAGATGGGAGCACAGCTCACCAGGAGTGAGCCCGTCCATGGGGTGAAGGTGCCCCGTCCCTATGGCAGCTGCTGAGCACGGGCACGGCCGTGCGTCTCTGCGCCGCACTGTTTTATAAATAATCAATTGGTATTTAATTCCCATGCGATAACTGTCTTATTAAATCCAAATTTAATGTGTATTTGGGAAACCCTAATTTAAAGTGTTACTGCATGCGCCATCTGGCGTGCTCTCTAAATACAAATGCAATAACATAATTCAGAATTACATCATAAAAGTAAGTTAGAAGAGATGAAAACGCACTGCTCCGTTCTTCAATCGAGGCAGCTTTTCCTCTTTTCCCCCGATTTAGACACAAAGCACAGACAAAGCATCCCTGCCCCAGGGTTCCTGCGGGGGGAGCGGTGCTTTGGGACCCCCATGGGCACAGGGCCATGCGTCCTGGCATCCCAGCTGCTGCCAGAACCCATTCCGATGGAGGCTGTGCTTGGGTGCACCAATGGGCTTTCAGAGCAGCAGTAAATCTCATACCTTTGCAGAAAAAAAAACGCCCTATTTTCTCTCTATGTTGAATGAAACATGAGATTCCTTAATAGAGAGGGAAATTAAAATCTAGTTTTATTGCAGTTCCTGTAACTGGTATCTAAGCTATTAATAATCAATCCATTCTTGCTTAAAAGCCAACATTTATCACGCCAGCTAAGACGAGCTGACAGGCACTGGGGGGAAAGTACAATTGACTGCAATTACACTTTGAAAAATGTTATCTGTGCCACTGACCACTGGGGATAAATGATGAGATTTCATTTGTTCCTTCAAGCTCGAGCTTCTTCTTCCCAACTTTCTCCTTTTATTGTCATTTCTTCCCTCCAGCCGTGGCGTGGCCGGGCGAGGAATTGCTGAGTGTCTGCAGTGTGCGTGGCGGGGGGAGAGGGGAAGGGATCCGGGGAGCCCAGGGGGACCCTGTGTACAGCAAGGGCTGTGTGTCATCCCAATGGCTGCGGGGCATGTGGGGACACTGCTCCCTGCACGTCCCCGTGGGATATTGCACATGGGGACACTGCTCTGTGCTTCTCCCACAGGGTTTATGGGTTTTGTCTCTGCGTTCTGCAGCGGGGAGGAAGAGGCCAGTGGAGGAATGGCTTTGCCTCATTTGCTGGGACTCAGGAACCCTCTGAACACCAGCCTCCCGCGGCAGCGTTCCACTCCCCATGATGATTCTCCAGACTCCAAACTTTTCCAATGAGTTTTTGCAATTTGAAATTAATAATTGTTCTGTCTGGAACAGGGATAATTAAATGCCCGTTCATCCTCATTATTGTCAGCCTTGTGATTTGTTGTTTTCTCTGTAATAAAATTAACCGGTTTAACTAATGGGTGCCAAAACTTGATAATTAAAGCTGAGCAAATAATTTGCAGCAAACAATTTACCCGCCGGGCCTGGCGGGTGGAGGGGCTCAGGGCTCCTCACCAGGGCCCATCCTGAAGCTTTCTATGTCAAAAAGGGCCCCCGTAGTGGGCTGGGCTGTGCACAGCTGCCCAGCAATGAGGGATGGAACCAAAATTAGGAGCAATTTCTGCTCTGGCAGAGCGGTGCTGCATGGACACGGGCTGCCCTGGGAGTCCCCGTCCACAGGGCTGTTGCAGGGCCATGGTGTGGTGCTGGGATGTGTCCGTGGGGTGGGTGTGGGTGGGCGTGGGGATCTCAGAGGGCTTTTCCAGCCTGAAAGGTTCTGTGATTCCATGGTCCTACGGTTCCATCCTGACTGCACCCAAAGACGACACACAGGGAGCCTGACGCCTGAGATGGGGAAGGGGAGATGAAAGCGACAGCCAGCAGAAGGAATTCAGACAGATGCCATCTCTGACTGAGAATGGACCTTAAAATGATGGCTGTTGGCAAGGCTTCATTGTGCCAAGAGGCACCCAGAGGTACTGCGATCCATCAGGAAGGTTACACTGCCCATTACGGCACACTGGGCCATGAGAGAGGAGGTGGCACCAAATGCGGTGCGGTTTGACACTGCCCCGAGAGGTCTGGGACCACAGGGGCTGAGGTGGAGCAGCACAGCTCTGTCCCTGGCTCTGCACACAGCCAACGAGGCTCAGATGGATGCAGCCACAGGAAACGCCTCCTCCCTATAACTTTAAATTAAGAAAGCAGAGCGCTGTTTATTGGTTCTTGCGAGTGTCTCCGGAGCGGCGGGCTCATAAAGATCGTATTACAGAACAAGCCATTATGCAAAGAGTTTACTATATATACATTTCTAAAAGCTTCAGCAAACAGCAGCCTGCTTACGAGCAGAGCGGGATAACTGGTTCGTTTGGGGTAACAAATGATCCTTGATTTGATTTTAAATGCAATGACAGCAAAATTTATTTCTTATTTAATCACTTGCCGGAGCAGTTGAGGATGGGATGGCATTAAACCACACAATGCAGCACATGACGATGGAATCCACTGAAAGAGGCATAAGAATATATTATGTTTATAGGATGGAAAGAGATTGTACAGCAATGCGTATAACGAGAATGGGTATTTTTGTCATTTATACAGTAGCTTATATCATTATTTCTTCCCACTTCCAATTTTTCAGTAATAAAAATACAGGGGATGTGATTCTCTTTGCATTACAGATAAACCATCTTGATTCTTTATTAAATATTTTTATTAATCTGAAGTACTACAAAGCATTTGAGCAGATAAATCAAGGCTCCGAATAGTCATTTCCTCTCCGCTATGGCCCTATAAAGTGGATTCATTTATGAGTGAGCAATACCAGAAAAGAAGGTTTCCATATTCATTAATGCATTCCCTTATGTTCCCACTCTCACTCCCGCGCCGTGTGGGAGCGCTGGGTTGGCACATCCCCCAGCAAAGCGGGGCTCAGCGGCCCCACATCACCAGTGGGGTTACCCCGTGGGTGCCAACCCCCAGTTCCCAAACCCACCACTGTGATTGCCCCCAGTGGGAAGCCCTGGAGCTGGGATTGAGGCTCAGCCCATTCCTGGCCCTGTGCTGGAGGGATGCGGTGCTGGAGGGATGCGGTGCTGGAGGGATGCGGTGCTGGAGGGATGCGGTGCTGGAGGGATGCGGTGCTGGAGGGATGCGGTGCTGGAGGGATGTGGTGCTGGAGGGATGCGGTGCTGGAGGGCTGTGCTGCGTTGGCAGCACTCAGCAGCAGCCGTCGGAGGAGGTGCGGGGAGGCGCAGAGGGATTAAAGCTATTTAAAACCCAGCCAGGTGTGCAAACAAGTTTATTCTATTGTAGCTGCGAGAGGATGAATCACGGGCGCTGCGGAAAGGTTACAGCGTTATTTAGGGCTCCCGGGGAGATGTGACATTTGGTGGATGCTTTTGCTGGGAATGTTCCCTCCGTGGACACAGTGGATGTCCATTGGGACCCCGGGGAGGCTGCTGCCCGTCCTGCCCCCGGCACCCAGCCTGGAGGGGCTTTGGCATTTCAGTGCAGCAGCTGCCTGACAGCTGTTGGCTGTTGGCAATGGGAACCCTGGAGTGGGGCGAAGCGCTGCACCCCTCACAGCCCGGCGTCCCACAGCCCCTTCCTGCCTTCACGCTGCAGCTGATGAGTGTCAGCTGCAGGTTGTCCCCACTGATGGTGCTGGAAGTGGTGCAGGAGAGGTGGCACTGGGACTGCTGGCTCCCAGCAGTTCACCATCAGCGTCGGAGCCGCCCCGAGCAAGCGGATCGGACCCAGTGCAGCTGCGGGGAGCAGAGGAATCAGGGAGACAGGGATGTGGGGCTGTGCCCAGGCTGAACCCTAACCCTAAAGCAGCAGTACCTCCCGGGCTCTCCCGGGCACAGCCCGAAGTTGGAGAGTTTGGGAACTATTAATGAGGAAACGGTTCTCGATGCAGAGTGCCATCCTCCCGCTTCCAGTGCCGTCAGAGAGCGAAAGGAAGGAGCGGAAGAGTTTTACACCTTTGCAAAACAGTGCTCAAGAAGGAAATGAGCAGCCAGGGCTTGTAATTGAGATGGATGAAAAGGCGTCCAGCTTCCCCCAAAGCGATTCAGGCAACGTACTTGAGGAGAATATGAAGTGCGCCGCTCTCTTAAGATCGCCACGCTGCAGCTAAATTATTAATGATGAGGAATGATTTCATATTTAATCTAAAGACTATTAATTACACTGCAGAAGAGCAACGCACCATCCTGAGAGCCCCTCTCTCTGGCTGAATAATTCAGCGCTGCCCCATATTTTACCTCCATGTCAAGGCGGGCAGCGACGCGTTCCCGCACAGCACGGCGGTACTCAGGGCTGGAGGTGACATCCCGTGGGGACAATGATGATAAATCAGCCCCCCAACGAAGGCACTGGGTCTGTGGGGCTGGGGAGGGCTGCCGTGGGGCTGCATGGGCTGGGGTGCAGCTGCTCCCATGCCTGGCACAGCCCCGCTCCGTGCAGATGTGGAAGACAGATGTTTATTTGTCCAGGATTATTTGCTGATCACCGTTACGGTGATCCAAGATGATCATTAAAAAGGGAAATGGGCTGTTTAATAATAATGCTCAGAGCACGCCGTGTGCCTCGCATTATGAGGATGTTTAAGCACAAGCCCAATTAAGTCCCTTGCATCCCTGCAGAATTACCCCAGTTGTGCAAACTATTAGCCAAACTCCATGCTCCTCGCACTTGAAGGCAATCCTGGAGGCTGGCACTCTGCTAGAGACCCATTTCTACCCTGAAGCTAAATTAAAATCCTATTGTGCTGGTGCTGCTAATATTTCCTGCTCTTGTTTCCAACAATTAAACTGTGACATTCTGCCAAAGGCTGTGAGGAGCCCATGAGCTGCAAAGAAGCCACAGCCTGCATCCACACGCCCGGGTAAGTGGTGGTGGGGGGGGGAACAGGGAAGGAAAAGGTTGTTTAAGGAAGAAATGACTATTTGGTCACGGCTTCGAAGTTGGTACTTAGAAATTCCATGAATTTTAAAATAAAGACGTTGTGAGATCTGAACTTTCTTCTGAACGCTCACAAACAGCGGTGCCTAATACCTTCCCTGGCCATTAAGGAGCTGAGCTGGAGAGCAGCAAGCACTAAGCACCACGCTGATAGAGCAGTTACGCGCGGTAATAGAATTGTGTTTGGAGAGGCTGCAAAGGCAGGTATGGAGACCATACATAAACAAGGCCATTACCAGCCAGAGTGAGCGGCGATAGAATTTCATGAATAACCCCACAAAAAAAGCTTTGTATATTTATAACAACCCACAGAGTCATTTGGAGCGCAGTCAGGGGCCTTCTGGATGGATTCGGGAGGGAAATTGTACAGCAGGGCTGTGCTCCTCCGAGCCAGGGACAGCAGACGTGGGCTGCTGTCATGGGGCAGTGCTGGGACAGGGCATGGTGGGGAGGATGCTGCCACAGAGGCTCCCAGGAGGAGCAACCGATGTGGCCAAGGGGTGACAGGCTGGCATTTCTACGTCTCAGGAAATGAATATCCAGGACTCGTCAACCTTAAAGCGCCAGGATGGGGCTTGGAATCCACACAGCAGCACGGCTCAGCATATTTATTGCTTCGATTTAAATAAATAGATGCTTCAAACTTAGAAAAACTTCACGCTGCAACTTTTGCGCCCTCCGAGCGCACGCGGTAGCAGGCACGGTGCTCAAATGCGAGCCTAATAAAATGCTAATTGCAATTCATAAATTATATGGGGATGCCTGGGACTATTGAAGATCCTGGATGAAGTGTAGTGTTCAATTTATCCTGTGCACGCTGCCGACAGTGCTGCCAGCCTCCTTCTTGTCCCCCTGTGTTGTTTTGTCATCTCTGTACTATCACCAATTCATCACAAAGGCAACTGAACTCTCCGATGTCCACCCACCGGGTGACTTTGTCTTCGCTACTCTATGACTTCTAAATTAAATTGTCAAAACACATTACCGAGAAAAATATTGTGAAGGGAAAGTTCTTTACCCTTTTATCCCATCTTAGGAGAGAATCGGTTTGACTTGAAGAAAACGTCGGCTTCATTATCCCTCCTGCTATCATATTTCTTCACTCAGCAGCAGCAGAAGAGAGTCAATACGGGAGACTTGGATGACATGATGTAGCATCTCACAAGAGTTGTCTCAATAAATTCTGAGAGTGCCCAGAAATTCTGGTGGGGTGGGGGGAGGGGGGGAGCGAGGAAGAGAGAAAATTTTCACTCTCCTTATTCCTCCCACTCTCAGACAATTTAGAAGAGATTATGGACCGGATGGAGAATTCCCTGCTCCTCCTGCACCCGCTGGTTGGGGAGCAGCTCCTTGGGGTCCCTCCATCAAAAGACATACGCCCAGGAGGGGCTGAGCCCAGGGCACCTGGGGGAGCCCTCATGTGTGGGACCCCCCCCAGAGGACTGCCAGCATTGGGGGGCAGCTCCAAAACCGCTCCAGTTCACACCAAAGGAGAACCCTGGCAGCACATCCAGCCCCAGGATCCTCTGTGTGATTCCTGCAGGGCTGGCGTCACACTCAGTACTGTGGGAGATTCTGATGCTCCATGTAATCACATAAAATAATTCATCCACGGACATGAAACAAAGGAAGCCATTCCTCCAAGGAAAAGATACATGAGTTTCCACCTTTTCTCATTCACACGCTGGTCTTTGGGCATGAAGTATCAGTCATAAGAAGCAAGTAACACATTGCGCACTCATTCTTTTGGCTTTAGACAATATTAACATAATAAACATATACTGTTCATTTATTCTGCTGTGGTACAAGTAAAGGAAGTAATGCCCCACGTTTAAATGGGACATTTTTAAATGCTCACATTTCCTCGGCCGTTATGCATTAGCCATCGGTAGTCAAATTGCCTTGTATTTGCAATTTTATGGCTACATTTTATCAAGCACACAGGAACTGCATTCAGAGCATGAAAATAAACTATTCCACTTGCGTTAGGCAAGTAGTGTTTGATTCAGGAGGTGGCTGCCCCAGCAGAAATCTCTTCTTTTTCTTTTTTTTCTGCAGCAGTTTCAATTTCATCTGCAAATATTGCTTCTCCTGCAGCGAGCAGGCTGAGAGACCCTGGATGGTGGTGTAACATCTGTGCATCCCATCCCATCCCATCACGCCTGAATCCAACCTGCGTGGAAAGCACAGAATCGTAGGGGTTGGAAGGGACCTCAAGAGACCATCGAGTCCAACCCCCCTGCCAAAGCAGCTCCCTACACCAGGTCACACAGGTAGGCGTCCAGGCAGGTCTTGAATACCTCCAGAGAAGGAGATCCCACCATCCCCCAGGGCAGCGTTCGGTGCTCCGTCACTCTCACCGTAAAGAAGTTCTTGCGCACATTCGTGCGGAACCTCCTGTGCTGCAGTTTGTGTCCGTTCCCCCTTGTCCTGTCCCCACACACTGAGTCTGGCCTGGCCGCCGTGCCCCCCACCCCTCAGACATTTCTCAACCTGGATCAGGTCCCCTCTCGGTCTTCTTTTCTCAGGGCTGAACAGACCCAGTTCACTCCTCCTTTCTTCTAGGGGAGATCCTTCCCCATCTTTGCGGCCCTGCGCTGCGCTCTTTCCAAGAGATCCCTGTCCGTTTCGTACTGGGGAGCCCAGAACTGGACACAGTGCTCCAGATGAGGCCTCACCGGGGCACAGCAGAGCGGGAGGGTCACCTCCCTCGACCTGCTGCTGGCCGCCCTCTTTTTAACGCACCCCATTGTCCCTCTTGGCCGCACTGCTGGCTCACGCCGTCCACCGGGACACCCAGCTCCCTCTCAGCGGAGCTCCTCTCCAGCAGCTCATCCCCCAGCCTGTCCCGCAGCTATCAAATCACCTGCCGCTTTTGGCTGCGTTAGAACGCGGCCGCGCCCGCACGGTTCCGCATTCACTCAGGCGGCGGTGCCACCTGCCGGAGCGGCGAGGAACAGATCCGGCGGTGGCCGCCAGGGGGCGCTATAGCGGGCGGACTGCGCTTCTCGGCGTGCGCTGTCCCGCCCCTCCCCCTCCCCCTCCCCCTCCGCCCTCAGCGCGGCTTCACTTCCGCCGCTGAATACTCCAACTCCCAGCGGGCGCCGCGCATTTCTACTTCCGGCCGCCGTGGTGCGCGCTCGTCCCCTCAGCGCAGCGCCGGGGCCTCGCGGCTCTCCCGGGCCCCTCGCGGCTCTCCCGGGGTCACCTTCATGGGCCGGCGGTAGCGCGGCGGGGCCCGGGGCCGTGCTGAGGCGTCGGCGGGGCGGGGAGGAGCGATGTTCGTGCAGGAGGAGAAGATCTTCGCGGGGAAGGTGCTGCGGCTGCAGGTGTGCACCATGGAGGGCGCCGAGTGGCTGGAGGAGGTCCCCGAGGACACCACGGTGGAGAAGCTGAAGGAGCGCTGCCTGAAGCACGTAAGGAGCGCGGCCCGCCGCTGCGCGCCGCAGATGGGGCCGAAAGCTGAGCGAAAATCACGGCCTGGGAGGGGCGGGCGGGGCCTGCGGGGGAACGGCCTTCCTCAGCGCCCCGCGGGGCTCCGGGGGGGGGGGGGGGGGGGGGTCGGGTCGGGTCGGCGAGTGTCTGTGCGCTTTGCAGACGGGCGGCATTGCGAAAAAGAGAGAACAATGGCTTCTGGGGGCGTGCCCTCCGAAAACGGAGCCGGTTTGGTTTCTTTGCGTTTGAGAAGGGCCGGGGAATGGAGTAACGTCCGCGGGGAGAACTTCCTCTTTTAGAAAAAGCGCTCGGAGCGGCCGTCCCTGCGCTGCTGCTGCGTGCTTTCCTTGGGGGACCGTCGGTCTGCTAGTGCTCCTAATGGATGTGTCCAAAGGGGAGATGGAGACTGGCTGTCTGCAAGAGGAAACGCTTAAACCACCCAGATGCGATCTGTAGAAGTTCAGCTGGAGAAGTCGGGCTCTTTGTACGCGGTTACTTCATTTCCATTTACGTCTGTGGGTAGTAAAGGTGGAAACAAATGGTTACAAAACCACCGGACTGCGTTTCGGAGATCTGCTGTGACCTTTCTGCTTTCAAACACGAACGCGGTTCGTAACAGCGATGTGTAAAGCCGTGGCTGATGCCAACCTCGGCTCTGCCTTCCTGGAATCCACACGAGGTGTCTGGCAGCTTGGGTTGCAAGCTGCTGCAGATCGGGCAGCTTTCTGCTTGGAGGAGCAAAGGGCCTCTGATGGGAGCTCAGGGTGTGGGGTTTGTTTCAATCGCTTTGAGTGACTTTTGCCTTTGGAGTGTTATAAAAATATTGAGGAATGTTCTTAGTAAGACAAAGTAACAGTCTGAGAACCTGTAACATGCAACAGCCGTGTGAAGAGTGGGGGGTGGTTGTCAGTTGCACAAAGCAGAGGGCTTTCTACTCGCTGCTTCCAGCTAGTGCCCCTGGAAACTACAGCTCACAGCACACGCTGTTCTTCTGGAGCCCTGGTCTTTGTAACTGCCCCTTGATTTGGGGATGAGAATGGCTGTGAATGGGTTTTGATCCTTCCTGAGGCAAAAAGAAGATGCGAAGCCCCCCATGTTGTGACATTCCTGGAAGAAGTGCTCCTGTCATGTCCCCTTTCAGTGCAGCTGAAGGATTAGACAAAGACATGGGGGGGGGAGGTTAGTGATTACATGCATATGTGCAGAGCTGAAAAGCCTTTAATTATCAGGAAACATAATTGAATAGATGCTTGCATTGCAGCGCGAGTCAGAGTGGAAGACAATTGATAACTTGGCAAGATGTTTGATTTCATTCTCCCCGCTGCTTTGTGCTAATGGTATGGATTTGCATAACCATTATGGATAATGTATAGTTTCATGGAGGGAATAAATAGAAATGGAAGAATCATGGCTCCTGATCACGGGTGCGTTGCGATGAGTCTTGATAGCACCTTGAGATAATTTATGCAGCCATCTCTCATAAGATGCTGATGAGTGTATTCTCTGAAGTCCTTGAAACCACTCTCACAGGAGGGGAAGGAAGGTAATATCCATCCGTTTTGGATTAGGACGGTGGGCACTGTCCCTCTAGCATTTGAATGCTTACTGATCTCTGTAATGTCACTTTTGATACATTTCTTTTTTTTTTTTTTCTTTCATAAGTAGTTGGTGGGGTATCTTTGCTTTATCTGCTGACCTGTAACAGTGTAGTGGTGATTGTATGCTGGTAAACTGCTCCTTTCAGCAATGCTGTCTAGTCAGTGAATGAACACCTGACAGCATTGTTTCCTTTCCTAGTTATTTCTGTATGCAGGTTTCACAAGCAAAGTGTTTTCACTGAGCAGTTCCTCTCCTCTGTGCCCGGCTGAGGTCGTGTGCAGTGCAGCTGACAGGATCAAGCCCTACGCTCCCCTGTGGCTTCCTTAAAAAGGAACTGTTCCTTTCAGAACCAGAACTGGGAGAGCTCAGTTTAACCATGACAACCCAAATGGAACTTAGGTGTTGTCATGATGTGTCATTCTTGTGCCTGAAGCTGACACTTCAAGCTCTGCTTTGGTTGGAGGTGCTGTAGGAAGTCCTTCATTGGAGGAGAACGTCGCTCCTTGCTGAGGCTCCGTGGTATTTCTCTGATAGAGATCATGGCCATGCACTTGAGATGCACAGATGTGATCTGTGTAAGCTTTTAACACTCCTGCGCCTTCTGTTCTTCTTTCTCTTAAGCTGCCTCGTTGGTATTCATGTGAGTTTTGAGGTGTGTTAAAGACTGTCCCAGGAACAGAGGTGTGAGGTGCTTACTGTCAGAGTACAGGGATACAGGAGGTTGCTGCCCCTCGTTATGGTTTGCATGCTCGGAAGGATGCAGATTATTACTAAATTTCGCTGGCTTAAACAAGGAGTGGCACTACTGTGCACACACACGCACAAAAAGCATCATGAATAAATAAAAATCTAAAACTAAACAAAAAGCTTTGTGGTTTATCAGGATTCCAAGCTCTGCAGATTGCATTTAGCATTGCTGGGGCTTGCAAGTTCGAGCATCTGCAGAAGTAGGTTTCTCACCTGTGCAGTGGAGCAGCCTGCTGTGAATTCCTGTGTTAAAAGGAAATGAAAATATTTATGCTGGAAGCGTACATATTGTATTAATAATAGAAATAATTATATTTGCCTTGCTGTTCTGTGTGGTTGTCACGCAGTGGTCAGAGGAATGGGAAGTAAGAAGAGGTGATCGCAGGACTTTTAGCTTTATTAGGAGTTCATAGAGTTCTAGGGACTCTAGTCTTTCACCTACGTGTCGATGTCATTAGTAAATACTGTGACTGCATGCACACGATGTATGCTCAGCTTTGTGTGCCAGGGAGGAAACAGCTGTTAGATACGTGTGGTGTCCTTTGCTCCCCTCATGTGGGTGCTTCCCAGCTCCCATTTCTTCCTTTTGGGGCTCTGACTCTGAGAAGCTGTAGAAATACTATTTTGAGCTTGTTTGGCGAGGTGTCCCACTGATGTACTCCTTTGTGTTCTGGATAAGTTATCAGATCAATTAGAGGAGCTGCTCCCAGTTACTTCTAAGCTTTAATGAATTCTTTGGCTTTTGTTCAGCAGTTAATATGCTGAAGGATTAGAAAGAAGCTGCTGTTATGCAAAGCAGGACTAGACACTCTCACCTTAATCCTGCTGAGGCATCGACAGCACACAGAAGTTCAGGTGAGGAACTGAAGGTCTGTGTAGAAAACAAGTGTAACCTTTGGGGGAAAAGAAAACCCAAGCAACCAACAAGTTCTCCAACAGCTGCGATCACATCAGAAAAAGTGATGATGGACTCCAGAATAATTCCTTTGGAGGAGTGTGGGAAGGTGTGTCATGACTGAGCGCTGATGTCAGTGGGGCTTCTGGAGATGGCTTCCTCACCTGGGGGGTGGGAATGCTGTTCTTCACACAGCTCAATAGGAGCGTGTTTCAAAGGAAGTGTCATTCAGAGCTGCTTTCTGTGAGCAGAGGAGGTGAGGTCACTCTGAAGTGTCCTATTTTGCGGTGAGAGCAGTAGCATCCATTCCATGCTTTTGGTAGGTTGTTATTTTTAATTCTGCCTTGCTGGAATTGCGTCCATTATGCTTTGTTGTTGTTGTTTTTGTTTTTTTTTCACCCAAACAAATTAGAAGCCTCTAGATGCACTGATGTAATGTTCTTGAAATCTCTCGCAGTGGATCTGCAAGCCATTCTTGTGTGAAGATGAGTCAGTTCAAGGTCTGCGTGCGCTCTTAATTTTCTGTTGCAGCACTGAAATGCCAGGAGATTTAAACCCCTCAGTAAAGCCATGCTGGGACACAAACACGGGCACATTAATTAGAGAAACAGCATGGCATTTCGGCTTGTAGTTTTCTTCTGAGATCAGAATGGTCCCTTGCGTTGCTGGTGGGGTAACACGGGTCCGTCAGTCTCTTTATCTCAGCAGAACTCTTGAGCTGCAGGAAGAATGTGTATTTGGCACTGGGGAGTAGTTCTCTGTATTCATGTTTTTGTACCAAGAAAACGGAGAGCCTTTTTGTGCCTAGATGTGTGAGTACCACCTCATACTGCTTGGTGTAGTTACAGAACAAATCTCTGATGCTCACACTGTAAGCTTCTGGGGATTCAAGCTTGACTTTGAGTAAACAAACATAACATATGATTCGGAATTGTAGTAGAAAATGGAGCACAGCATTCATATATGGGGAAAAAAAAAATCAGTGTATGTTGATTATTTATGGTTGGGATGGAAAGTTGGGAAACTAACTTCTGCTCAGTGCTTTCAGCAAGAAGCCATGGTAGGGTTCCAGCAGTCAAGGCTTTGGCTTCATTCTGCAACTCAAAACACAGTGCAGAAACTGCTGCCTCCTTCCCAATTTAAGGTCAAGTACTCCAAAATCACTGCTGCCAGTGGCTTGTTTAGTCTGACAGTGTGTGTAAATAGTAATTACCAGATGAAGCAGAGAGCCTCTCTGCTCTGACACGAAGTACAAATGAGAAGTGTGCTGCAGTATTGTAGTCCCCTCTCTGCGAAAACGTGGACACTCATTGTAGATTTCCACTCCTGCTTCACAATGCTAATTGGTACTCCTCGTCCTCTCCCTGAGAGCAAGTGACCTTTGTGATCTGTTGCAGCACTGACACTGCAGGGCCTGCAGCTACATCCTCACTCACAGTCTCCACGGGCCTGAGTGTAGAAGCAGGCGCTCAGTTCAAACTGTGATAGAGATGTACTGTTCTGCAGGAGTATGTCTGCTCAGGTGGATAGGCTGTGTGCCCTTGAAGGGCTCATTTGGAATGACTGGGATGTGACGTTATGTCTTTGAAACTGACAGTTCCAAGTAAGTTTTGTAGAGTATCATGATCAGGTGGAACTTAAACGTAGCTATTGATTTAACAGTGCTGAGGAAGGAAAGCTAGAATCGTTCCATTGTTGATTATTCTTCCCAGCCAGGAGCTTGGATCTGCAGGCAGAAACGTACCCCATTTCAGCACGATTCATCCCTCAGTTTCTTTAGTAATATATGTTCTGTACACAGATCTGTCCCTGGTGTATTTTGCCCTTACTGAAGCCATTGGTAGCACAGTTTGCATGTGGGGAACCTTACACGTGAAGTGCAGTGATGCATTCAGCAGACTTATGTCTGTCTTCTGACGTTCACTATTTACCTTCTGCAGTGTGTACCTGGGAGCTTAGAGGATCCAAAAACTGTGACACATCATAAGCTGATACATGCTACTTCTGAGAAGGTGCTAACAGACACGAAAACAGTGTTGGAGGAAAACATTCAAGACAGAGGTGAGATTGTCCTTTTTATCCCACTGGCCTTGAAATGAGAAACTGTGAGTTCCAGTTCATGTGACCTTTTATTAGCAGCACTCTGCTTTGACTTGGGTAACTAACAAGGTGGTAAAAAAGGAAGAGAACTTTTACACACACACATCCATGGGAATATACAATGAGCAGTTTTCTTAACTGTTCCTTTTAGGAGTCGCACAGGATACAGTGTTCAATAAGTCAAAATGTTAGATTATTTTTATCTCCTTTGAAGCAATGTTTAAACTCCCAAGGCAGCAGTTATCCTTCAAAACGATCCAAAAATAAATATCACGGCTTGAGTATCTCAAAAAAGACAGCCTGAAATGTTTGGGGCTTTTCTTCATGTCTCCAGGACAGGTAGAATGTTGTTTGCTGAAGTACATCTGAGTGTCACAGTTTGTATCCTATTCAGTCCTCTCCAAGTGTAGGTCAGCATTCCCCACACTGTAGCATTACTGACTCGCAGCAGAGTATGTGAGGCACGTGTGAACTTTACAGATGTAAAGGATTAACATGAAACAAAAGAAGGCCTAAAGATGCGAGCTGCCAGGATAGCTGGAGTCACTTTTTACTGGACAGCTTAAATTAATGGTCCCTTCTGGAGAGAAAAGGCAGTGGTCCAGAAAGCATGAGAAGCAGGACTGCTGTAGAATGGGACATTGCCTGAACCAGGAACTGCAGGAGAAGTATTCCTGTACTTCTGCAGGAGTTCACAGAGGTTGGAAAGCTGTTGCTGTGATCGTGAGCAGTTTTGTCTTTCTCTTCTAAGGCAGCGTCACCTTCAGGTCTGAGCAGGAGCTGAGCGCTGCCATCTTAGGCAAGGGACACAGAGTTTTGAATTGCAGTTCGTAGCCCCTAAGCAGTATTAAGTTGTCACACGAATACCTCTCTAGTCCTTCTTGCCCTGCAATGTGCTCTACCTTTTAAGAGCCCGACTGCTGTCAGGGAGGCAGATGGCAGCCAACAGCTGACTGCCACTGGCTCACTCCACTTGCTGCTGCACGGGGCAGCCAAAAGTCAGCGTGTGGATCTTTTCATGTTCTTGTCAGCTGGATATGTGAGGGTTAACAGCCTTCACCAGCTGCTGTTCTTGGCTGTTCTGTGCCAAGTCAGACCAACAAAACTTGTTGCACAAAGCATGATTTGTTTGCTTTTTACCCTCTTAATGCAATAGACTAAAAGCTGCGTGTCATGCTCTGTCTGGCTGAAGGGCTGCAGATGCTGCACTGGCCTGTTCTGGGCTCTAAGTCATCCGTCTGCATCCACCCTGAGAACCTATGTGCTAATAGCTGAGATGCCACAGCAGTGGGGTTAATACAAAGTCAATCTCTGGGAGAACTTGTGTTTATGACATCTTATCTTGCCAGAGCTGGTTTTACATCACTTTCCGATATATTTTGGTATCATTCTCTTTGTAGATGTTTTGCTCTTAATAAAGAAGCGTGCACCACCTCCACTCCCCAAAATGGCAGATGTGTCCTCGGAGGAGAAAGTGAGTCTGAAAAGATTTCTTGACTTGTCCGTTTTGATTAACTGCTTTATTAATAAGCTACACAAATACTGTTGCAGTGTACTCTTTGCTTAGAGACAAATAGACCCAGCTGAACTGTAAGGTAATTACTTCATTCTCCCTCTAAACTTTGCAGAATTATTTACGTTATTTAACTTGAACTGTTGCTGTAGAAGAAGACTTGCTCTGTGCAAGTGATGTAGACTTCATCTTCAAAAAAAATGTTTAGTAGCTGTATAGCAAGTTCCTTGCTGCATCTCTTCTGAAAACCTCATGGAAATCTGTCAATTTGCTTCAGGCTGTGTTCTGTCTTTACTAATGCCTGGCTTATCCCCCTCTTAACAAGGTCTGGAGCATTGTCTGTTTTCTTTTTCTCAGAATGTAATTGTTACTGAGGGTCAGTGATATCAGGATGGCACTCAGACACGAGTGGTACTGCAGTGGGTGTTATGGTGTGAATGCACTGAGCACTGCTTGTGCCTAACGCTGTGAATTCCTGGGTCTCTCCACCTTCTCCTTGCACAGCTTTGTTTTTTCTTGCTTCCTGTAGATACTGGTGTACCTCTCTATCTCCATTATGGTCTTGCTGTGCAGAATGTCACCATAAGAGCCTAAGATATAAGACTGAAATAGTTTGTACCCCTGCTATGTTTTGTCCTGGACTATAAGCATGTACTAAATATCAGAGGCACTGTTTATCTCTGCATGATACCTGCAAGCGATAAAGCACTTCCAGTGTAGAAGCAGTTAAGTGTTAGTCTGTTCACAGTGTTGATACATCTCTTGGCAAACCCTGGGTTTGAAGAGAGTGTGTTCTGAGCAGGCAGGATGGAGGGATGGTCCTGGGAACTGAGGCCCTCCAAGTTCACTCCATGTTTGGCACATCGCTTTTCCTCTTTATGCTGGAGTTTCCCCACGTTTAAATAACAGAAATAGACACAAGGACTGATAGTGGGGAGACCCAACAGGTCCTGTTTGCTCTATAATTGCAAGATGGTGTTAGTGCTGTTAATCCATTGTATTGCTAGGCTGCTGTTTCTTAGTTGCAAGTTACAGAGCACTGCTCGATGCCTTGGTAAAGAACCTGAAACTGCTCTCAGCAATGCTATGCTCTTTGTTCTGTGGATAATGGGTTATGAAAACTGACCGTGTTTCCCATCCTTCAGCGGAAACAAGAACAGAAAGCTCCTGATAAGGATGCTATTCTCAAAGCAACTGCAAATCTGCCCTCTCGCAATGTAGATCGCACTGTGGCCCAGCACAACATGAGGGATGTAAGTATTAGACTTGACTTTAACTCACACATTAGTATCCAAGTAGACTTTTGTCTTGTATAATCTTTTCTCTTCCACATGAACATGGTCAGGCTTTTTCTGTAAGAGAAATTCAGGTGTGTATAGTGTGTATGAAAGTATGAAGGTAGTACAATCTGTGTGTAAACCTTAAGTTGTTCAGTGATTATAAAATGCTGCACTGAGAGTTGTGATTTAAAATCTTTTATCTGCCCCTGGGAAACCCTCAGTAAACCCTCCGAAGATCTGGCAGACACACAGCTAAGTTTCAATCTTCAGTATTTCACATTTTCACAGTATTGTTCTGCCATGGCTTTGAGGAGACATTAGTCATAAGTATTGACTTCAGTAGTTGACTGCTGTTTGTGATACTTCCAGCTGTGTCTTGAACAGTGTGGGGGGCTACTTCTGATATTAACAGCTGCTCTGTTGATATTTAATGATATCTGGTAGCCTCCTGTCTAAGTGTTTTGACAGTTTCCTTTTTTGCAGTTCCAGACGGAGCTCCGGAAGATCTTAGTTTCTCTCATTGAAGTTGCACAGAAATTGCTAGCACTGAACCCAGATGCAGTTGAACTATTTAAGAAGGCAAATGGTATGAACATATCTTTATGGTTACTAGTTCAATCCCAGGAACTTATTTTCTTAGACAGCAGAAGAGTAGGCTTGCAGAATTAAGTCCAGGCTTCAGTGCAGTAGCGCAGCTACTAATGACTTTGTGACAAAGATTGCAACTTGTGGTATAGGTTTTATAAAACTGGGGAATTTATAAGGTCCCTTTGGGATAGATGAGAAGTTCCATTTAAAAATAAAATCATCAGCAGTGAAATAACTGGAGAACTTTACAAGAGTTGGTAAAGAATAGTTGAAAATGCATGAGGAAACAGTAAAACGGGGAGAAATTGGAGCTGTGGATTCAGTCTGTGGGGAGATACCCTTGAGATCTGCTAGGACTGGATCCTAATTACTTTCTAGATTACTGATAAACTTCAGTGAATCTCCCATATATTTAATTATGTGGACGTATGGTCATATGAGAGTTTGCTGTCTGTTGTGTGAGATCTTGAATGTATCTGGAATAAGTCTTTGTCCTGGAAGAATCTGTCTGAGCCTGATCAAGCTGAGTGCAGCAAATTAAGCGATGAGATAGCAAATTCTGGCTGGAAACAAAAGCAGGGATGGGAGAGAAGAATGGGGTTTGAACTTAACACATGCCATTCCATTGAGAAAGGGGTTTATTCTAGCTTGAAGTTAGTCTCAACATTGTTTTGTTTGTGTGTGTGTAGCCATGCTGGATGAGGATGAGGAAGACAGAGTGGATGAGATAGCTCTGCGACAACTTACAGAAATGGGGTTTCCAGAGAGCAGAGCTGTCAAAGCCCTTCGATTAAATCAGTAAGTGTACCTGGCATGCTGCCTGTAAACTATTTGGTATGGTTAAAAAAAAAAAAAAAAAAAAAAAAAAAGACTTTTTTGAGGGAAATCTGCTTATGTGGGTCACCTAAGATTAGCAAAAAGCATTGGCTCGAGGAGGAGTGCTGCCTCGGGCAACCCGCAGGTGCAGCTGGCTCAGGAAAGGGGAAGCTATGTTGTACTTGCTCTGGAAAGAAGTCAGGCTGCAGTTCCCAAGGCTGTCAAGCTCTCACTGTTTCCAAGTATTAAACTCATGTCTTCTGCCTCAGAGTTTTACAGAGGGGGAGAAAAAAAAAGCAAGCTAAGCCCATCCAGGCTGGCTTGTCAACTGTAGCAAAATACTTTATGCTGATCTTTTAAATCAAACATTCTAAGAATATGACAAAGCCCAGATAGCAGCTATAGAAAAATAGGAGGTAACTTAGTTCTTCTTGTGCCATTAGAAGAAATAGTTGTGCTGCCTCACTTCTGAGATGTTCCCTATGTAACTCACAAAAATGTCTAATGATATAGAATCCTTATAATAGTCTTTCTTTTTCTAGTAGCTCTCCTTTGGTCTCAGAAGGACTTTCTCCCTCGAGGTCCTCCATCTTCCATGTTGTAACTGAAAAGCAAAATAGGCAGCAAGGGCTTCCCTTTCCTTTTTAAGAGCATCTAATTACCATGTGGACAAATGGAATTGCATGTTCAGTTGCTCTGTTATCTTTGCTTCCTATGAATTCCTTGGGAAGGCATGTGGTGGATCTCTCCCATGATCTCTTAGCTTGAGCACTTGCAGTCAGTCACCTGTATTAAATTTTGTTCTTGCTCAGGGTATATCTGGAGTGTTCCTCATCCCTTTGCTCTGATTTTCTTTTCAGTATGTCAGTGACACAGGCCATGGAGTGGTTGATAGAACATGCAGATGACCCTGCAGTGGATGCTCCGCTTCCAGGTCAGGCTCCATCTGAAGCTGCAGCTGAAGCTGGTGCATCCTCTGCTGAAGCAGCTGCAGGTCCGAGTTCGGAAGCAAGTGGGGAAGAAGCCAAAGATGAGCTGACTGAAATATTTAAGAAGATACGAAGGAAAAGAGAGTTTCGCCCAGACCCACGGGTACACACTGCTTATCTCACTGTTCTTTAAAATGGAAAGGGACTGTGTGCGCATCGTGGAATCCAAAGAAATGTTTAGTTAATAATTAAATGGAGCGTATGTGTGAATGTATATTGTGCTGGCCTGACAGTATTTCAGTGAAAGTCTTCAGGGGCTGCTTAAATTCAGATTGCTGAAAGGGATATTCCCCAGTTAATGCACTGCTGTCTCAGATAACAGCATCTGAATGACCAACACTTACATCACACCTGGAAATTAACTGATAGTCTTGATATAGGTTGCCAGACTCCTGGCATTGCTTTTTATGATTGTGATGAACATCCATTTGCTATAGAGAAGGGCAGAAAAGCGTTATTGTATTTCAGGGACAAGGAAAAGCCATCACCAGCAGATAAGTCTTTAAGTCTTGCATCACCTGCAGAAATTATCCTTCTTTCATATCATTATATTAGCTGAAATGAAAATACATGCTGTTAGCACACTGTAAACTCACCAGGAGGTGCTCTTTAGAATCCATCACTTGGCTTTTGCAGATAGATGTTCCTTGTGATTGAAGTCAAAAGCTGTGAATATTGTATTTAGTGACCCAAGCACCATTTCTCAGTGATGATGCATTCTTCTAGCATTATCTAGGTATGTTTGTCTAAATCTATAATGCTTACTAGCAGCGTAATAAAGGCAGGAAGTGAAACTAAATCCAATAAATAAAGCTACAAATGTACAAGATCTTGGAGCTTCTGGAGCTCAGTCTGTCAGCGAGGCATCAGCAAAAGCTTTGTGACATAAGAGAAGTTTGAAAGTGTCTTCCTTTCCTCTTCCTCACACCAGGTGCTTGCTCTTTGCCTCACATTCATCTTTCATTACTGAGGATAGGGACTACCTTCTCTCTTGCTTTTACTATTTATTCTGCTTCCCATGGTGAAGACACTTCTGATGCACAGTATTTGAAAACCCTGTAGCAAAGTTTACGTGGTCTGCAAATGGAAACAGTTGAGTTTTTACCCTGCAAAAAGCTCCTGTGTAGAAGGTGAAGCACGTGGTTGTTCCCATTTTTGTAAGCATTTGTTTATCTGTGCCAATCTTATAGGCTGTCATTGCCCTAATGGAGATGGGATTTGATGAAAAAGAAGTGGTGGATGCGCTCAGAGTAAACAACAACCAGCAAAATGCAGCTGTGAGTACAGCACCATTTCTGTTCCTTGTTGCTGTTCAGCTGGTTGTTTTCATAGCTGAATTGGTTGATCTTGTTACTGGGGATGAAGGGACCACTATATTCTATGCCTTTTTCAAATGGTGTACATGGAATATTTTAGATTTTTGGTGGAACTCAGTGTGCATGAGGTTGAGGCTGATTGGATACATGTGAGAATATCTGAATTGTCACAAAGCTTTCGAGAAACTCCCTTACCAGAGGCTGCAAAAGAGATGATGCTATCATAAGGGTGGGAAAGGTATTCCCAGCAAATGACTGAAGGACAGAAATAAATAACCAGACAAGAAATTCAAGCCATGCAGTATATGAATATAAACGTTCTGCAGTAATACATCGTACAGTTAATGGAATCTAAGAATATGAAGGTTTGTAAAGGTTGATTAGTCCCATGTTAATGGATATATGTTGTTTGTCTTTCTGAGAAAGGAGAGGTGTTTTTTAACATGCCATATTCCAAAGGTTTTGGTGGACTTTCATTTTAATGGAAGCCATCATGAAATCTGTGATTTCTTTCAGTGTGAATGGCTGCTGGGAGACAGAAAACCTTCTCCAGAGGACTTAGACAAGGGAATTGACACAAACAGCCCTCTCTTCCAAGCCATCTTAGAAAACCCAGTGGTACAGTTAGGGTTAACCAACCCTAAAACTCTACTAGGTAAGTCCTGATTGGGTTCCTGCTAGATATATTCTGCAGTTCCTAGTAAATAAGAGCAGAGACAGGATAATAACAACACATGCCATGAAATGGGTGCAGCTCTGTACCTTTTTCCTGACTATCAGCAGCTTGTTTCATTTTGCAACTCAGCTACAGCCTGAACAGAACCTGGGGATGTCCCAGAGATGATACTATTTTCCTAGGCTACTGGTTTACACTTGCTGAACTCAGAACTTCAGTAGCTGCTGGCTGCAATGCTTTTGTGAGTTTAGGAGACCTTTTGTGTGCTCTCTTTGGCCATGGAGAATTAAAAAAAAAAAGAAAAAAAGAATGTCTGTTTAGAACCCTGATGACTTCACAGAAAAAACAAGGCCGTCTCCTGCTGCACAGCTTACTGTGTGTTGTGCTCTGATCATTGAGGTGGAAGATAACTAGTGTACCCAAACAGGAATTCAGAGCTCGGGCTTTGCCTGTCAAGATTCAGATAGCGTTTGTGAGAATATATTTTCCCCTTGAGTACCAACTCTGTGGTAAAGTCTGTGTTCTTGTTCAAAAATGCTGTGAGCACAGCAAGTACTCAACTGATAAAACTGATAGTGAGGTGCAGATCTCTTATGCATTGGCTTCTCTGATGCTGAAGGACAATACAACAGGAGAATGACAATAACTGTGCTGTATGTTCAAAATTTTGCATTTAGTGTTTGGCTTAAACTTTATTTGAAACTGTGCTTTGAAATAGAGGGTGCGTACACAGCTTTTTCAGGAGAGCTTTTAAAGATGCTACTTTAAATGTAATTAGGAGTGTTTGCAAGACTTTAAATAATTCAAGAGCAGAACCTTCCCACTCTCATTTCTGAACAAATGGTCTCCTTATTTCCAAAGACAGTTCCACAGTGCAGCTCAGAATATAAATAGAAAATGAAATGTCATTATATGTGCTCGTAAAGCTTGGATGAACATCAGAGAATATATTGCTAGTGATATATAAGCAAATTGCTTCTGTCGTAGATTTTAGCAATAAATGTATTTAATTAAATACCTAAGGAATGTGGATAAATGTTTAGCTTTAAGCTCTTGAGTCCATGTAGAAGAATACAGTTAAAATGGTGAAAGGTGAGATCCGTATGTTATTCTGGGCTTTGCTGCAGGCATGCAGCATGACCTTGAGCAAGGTGTTAATGATGAGCCTTTCAGAGGTGCTGGGTGCTTATAGCTCCCACGAAGTTCACTTGGAGCTTTGTACACTAACACTCCTGGAAAAGTTCAGACTGGCACCCTGCTGCTGGGCTCTTCTAACACTGACCTTTTGGTGACTTCTCAACAGGTCAGATATGCAACTGTTTTTTTTCTGTCCTGTTCTGTAATGGCTGTTCTGAATGTCCACTAGTTCTGGCACGGTGCCTGTCATAAAGGTTATAAATTATTGCCTGGATCCTTCTTCTGCCAAATTTGTGACTTAACTCTTGCACTAGATGTCTTGTTCTCTCAAAATAAAGAGGAAACTAGCCTGTAAAAAAAAGAGAAAGAAATGAACAAACTTAGTGTAAAGACAGCTGTGTACAGAAAGAAAATGAAAGAAATTCTGCAGCCCAGATGTCCCCATTCTGACATGGACATTCAGAATTCGGTTACGTGCTGTGTTACCTGCTACTGCAACCAGTATGGATGTAAACAGAGAAACTCTTTCCAACCCTCTGTGATTACGGTACTGGAGGCTCCTCAGTCTTTTCAGTATCAGTGGCCAGAAGAAGCCACTCTGCAAACTCAGAAGAGCCCCATCCCTAAGCAGTGATTGAGACACAGTCTCTGGCAGGTAGGCAGCACCTCTGTTTTCCCTGGGGTGTGTCAACCTGAAGAACGTTATTACACTGAGCACAAAACTGCTCTGTAATGGAAAAGTTCTGCCTGTAGACTTCTGAAAGGTGTTCAACTCTTCAAACCCATGTCACTGAGGTTATGTAAAATGGACTGTAATTCAGACTGAGTATTTAATCAGCCTCTGCCTGCGATAAATTTAATGCTGAGCAGTGAGGAAAGTGTAACAGCCTGTAGCATCCCAGTCTGGAGATGTGTGAGAACAAATGGTAATCGTGTGATGGATTCTCACCGTTTTGAGAGGCTGCTTGCCCACTGCTTTGGATAAGCTGTAAGTATTTCTGACTTTCCTGTTGTTAAAGCATCCCAAACGATGAAGTGTCTGCTGTTAAAGGACCAATAATGTACAGCAATTTCCTTCTCTTGGCAGCCTTCGAGGATATGCTTGAAAACCCCTTGAACAGCACTCAGTGGATGAATGATCCAGAAACTGGGCCTGTCATGCTACAGATCTCTCGAATCTTCCAGACACTGAATCGCACGTAGAGGGGAATGCCAGACCACTGTGCCACTTCCTACTGTCCCTTGTGTCACCTTCTCAATGGGGAGGGTGCATGGATTGTTTGGGGAGGGGGGAGGGATTCTGTCTGAGTAGGGGTCTCACACGAGAGCTTATGTAGTTATGGCCAACTGAAGTTAATTGCCTTGTGAATTTAGTGTTAGTGGAAGAGGTTTGAAGACTTGTATATGTTTTCAGGTGTTAGGTTAAAAATAAAGTATATCAAAAAAATAGGAAAAGGTTTTGTGAACACAATTAAGAATCTGCTTGTCAGAAAGAAATATGATATTGCTCGTTTTAAAAAAAGGCCTGTGACAGTAGTTTTCTAGCCAGTTTTACTAGCACCTGGCTAGTGTTTACAAAAGGTCACTGACCACTAGCATAGGCTATTAATCATCTCCATGCAGTATTAATTTATGGCTATATCAAATTATAAAGTGCTTTTTAAAATTGATTCTTAGGAAATATTTTTTAAAAGTCCAAATATTGGGAGAGCAAGCACACTTCTATCCAAACCTGTTCGTCTTGCATTATAATTCAAGCAGAATAATTCATAGACGGAATTTGTTTAATAAATAGCATTACTTTTTCCTATTTATTTTCTGCATTAGTGTTCTTCCAGTCCAATGGTAGTTACACTTCTAGGAGACTGTCAGCTGTGTTAAAGACGCAGTGTCTCTTTCATGGCAAAACCTGTTGCACCAACACTAGGATTCTCCAGTAGGCTGCAGTTCATGAGTTTATCCTATGCCATATCTTAGCACAAGGAGGATATCTTCACGTGGTGGTTTTTTCTTTCCATTTTTATGTGCATGGTTACGCAAAGGGGAACTTGTGTTGTTGACTGTTTCAAACTGTTTACAAAAAAGCAACTCATATGCATGGGTTTTCCTTAATGGTGGTCTGCAAAGAAGCAGAAACACTTTGGGTTTTATATTTTTTTTAACATATTTAAAAGCACGCTTGAAATAATTGCTTTGAGATAGGAGCGGTCATCCTTGACACTTCTGCTTTGGAAATATCAAGGAAGTCAGGCTTTGTCTTTCCTCGTTTTGCCAGAAGACTGACAGGAGATTTCAGACAAGTGCCATGGGCTTTGAAGAAGAGCAGTCACAGGTGGATATTCAGCTAGTTTCTTGTGATCGGGCCATGCAGGCTTTTGTTTTCAAGGCAGTGAAACGCAGCTGACATTGGTCATAATCCCTGCTGGAGCTTGTGTTTCACAGCCTTTGTTTTTTTGTTTGCTAGGTGTCCGTCAAAGAGATCCTGAGTAGTTCTGCCAAGTTCCTTTCCAAGTGTATGTTTTATGCAGTTGTGTTTTTGTTTTAAAAAGGAAAACGCTACAAGATGCAACCTGAAACCCTATGACAAGTTTTGGCCTGAGCTTGGCACTTCATCTGTGCTATTGTGCAGTCGAGGCACTGAAGTTGCCAATTTCTCATAATTACTATGAAGGGTGGGGAAACAAAACAGCATGAGATTTTATCTCGACTTACTATCCCAGGATTTTTTTTTTTTTAATTTATCTGTAGTTTCATGTTAAGCTTTACAGTTCACAACTGCTGAGATATTTACTTCTGTGTTCAGAAATTCCAGGATTCGTAGAGGTGTTTGTTCAGATGGGTTGTTCCAGCACCCAGCTGCTCCTGGGACTGTCTGCTGCCACTGACAAGGCAGTGCGAGTGATGCATTTGAACAGGCTCTGCAGTTTTCAGGTGGCTGAAGCTGAATGCTGCCTGATGTCCTTTGGAGGAGCAGAGTGGCTCCTTCTAAGCATGTATGTTCTGCTCTGTGTGCATTTCAGCAGAGCGTGGTGCTGCCAGGATGTGCCACTGAACTTGTTCTCTCTGTGTTGGTGGGTAGGAGTGGTAAGTTATCAGTGTTGCCTCCCTTGGAATGCCAGAACAGAGTCAGGGCCACTGCTGGCTCATAAGGCAGAAAAGTGTGCATGCCTTGTTTTACTCACATGTAAAGGATGTAGGTAAGGATGCCAAGGTTCAACAACATAACCTAGTGCTGTAGCAGCAATTAGGAACTGTGTGTATAAAGGAGTAGTGCATCTTTAAATATTGTGAAGGTTTGAGAATATGGGATTGTTTCTGGCTTTGCTTATTTCAGAGCTCAAAGGTTACGTAGCCAAAGTGTTGGAGAGAGCGTGTTCTCCCTGATCTGCCAAACCAGCTTGTTGCTTGTTACAGCTGCTTGTCTTTTGGGAACTAAAGGCTCCACTGGTCAGTCTCTGAAAGAGGCCAGAACTTAGGAGGTGTGGTGTTTGCAGCAAGGCTTAAGAGTTGAACTAAATGACACCAGAGCTGCCCGTAAGGTTGAACCAACCCTCTGAGAGCTGATCAAGACATCAGCATTGTTCTGCAGGTATGAATTAGTAGCAGACTTAGGGAGCTGTGTGTTTCTGTGACACCTGGGTGTATTGCTGCTTGGTTAGTTACTGGTGGGAGGACGGATGCTGCGTTCACTGTGCTTGTAAAAGCATTGATTTATCCCAATTCTTACAAAACCTGCAAAAATCTTGAATGGTCACTGCTATTTAGCAGAATGTGTGCAGGCAGGTCTCTATTAAGAGTGCTTCCTGATCACAAGCCATCCTGTTCTGTGGGTAGAGGTTTACGGACTGGTGGATCTGCTCTGTAATCCAGTGAGAGGTCCCAAGCGTATTGCAAGATTAGTTTTTGTTTTAATAAAGTAAGTTAATTTTGTGAAGAACTGCTCCTGAGAATAAGGATTTCCAGATTCAGGTCCTGCGTTTGTATCTCTGGTGTTCGACTTGTAACTAGTTAAGGTATGCCGTGTGTGAGTGTGTCATAACACGGCCAAAGGAATCTTTGAAGCCTGTGATATCAGGGAGCAGTGAGGAGATGGGACAGCAGGTGTTCTTACAGTGCAGTGTCTATTCTTTACCACTCTTCTAGCTCTTTGCCCTATCCATTGATGAAGACAATCTTCTACCTTTTGATATTACACAGCTCTTGGAAGCTAGCTAGCTATTTATTTAAATATATATAATTTATAATTTTGTCATCAAAACACTGATATTTTTAATAGAAATGTACTATATGGAAGTTTGTTCTCAGGGCTTCGTGTTTATACTCGATAAGGGGTGCACTTAAAGGGATGTGTTTGGAAGAAATGCCAGTGGCCACTGTGCAGCTTGGACCTTGGTTAGTTGTGACCTGTGAGACTGAGGTACGTAATGCTCCTGTTAAACCTCCAGTGTTAGGTACAGCCCAAAGAAAATACCCTTCTTTTCTCTCCGTGTGAGCAGTGGCACGAGTCTTCCTTTAAGATTGCTGCCTCGTTGTATGGAGGTGGTCGCACGAGATTGTCCATCCCTTTCTCAGTCTGCTGATCTCTACCACCATTTCAAGGACACCTCTGTTCTCCATGCAGCTGGAAAATAAACCTGCACTGTTTCTAAAGCAGACATCGCTGCACTCTTGCTCTTTTGGGAAAGTGCAAGGTTCGCTCCTGCAGGAGCTCTGCAGCCTGCAGCTGACTGCTTGGTTTGGGCTGCTCCTGCCTGTCACAGACGTGGCCCAGATCCTCTACCCCCATTTCTCTCCTCTCTCTCCTGGAACCAACTTGGAGTTGACGCTCACATCCAGGACACTTGAGTGCTTAGGGAACTTGTTTTTAGCTGAGGCTGTTAATTCTGTTGGCGCTGTGATTCGCGTGCTGAGGACCTCTAATATATTTTTGTGAGTTAAGTGTTGCCCCCAAACAAATGTATTGTAACAGTGTCAGCAGATGCTGCCTGTAGGGGAGATATGGAGATTCCCAGTGACTTCATCTTCAGCGGTGGTTTTCTTGAAGTGCAGTGGGTGTTTCATCCAGGTTTTCTGACTCTCAGTAAGCAGCATTCTTATTAACTGGTGGAATAGCAGCGCTTGCAGCTGTGTCTTTCCATCCAGTTGTAAGTCGTTATGCTTTAAGGCATAATCAGACCACTGACTGTGTCCTCTCCTCTGGGACAATCGTTTTTGCTGTCAGTTGGGGCAGTCAGTGAGCTTGGCTGGGATGGGAGCCCCAGTGCTGCTGCAGAGGGAAGAGCAAGCAGTGTACGTGGTGTCTACATGACTGTGTTATCACAGTGGTTGCTGTTGCCTGCATCCTGATCTCTAGGTATAACAAAAGGGGATTTCAAGGACCTCTTTCCCTAGATTTAAAGATCTTCAATGCAGATCCTGCTTGCAGCATGTGAACTTCAATAAATACAGATGCATTAAATTCTGTCTGAATTTAGATGTAGTTCTGTATCGTGTTCTGGGGAGAGGGAAGAAATTGAATCATGTTTTAAATGAAGCCCCACAAAACAAAGTGTCTTTGCAGCAGGTAACAGAGGCCTGTAGAGATCTTTAATGTGCATATTTTTATCATAATTTAACAACCTGTGCAAGAACATGATTTGCTATTCAGCACTTACCACAAAGTAGCACCAGTAAAATGATCCCGCGAGGTACTGACTTCAACATTTTTCATTTCACCTGTGTATAAAATAATTAGGTATGGCATATGATAATTTTTATATGAAGCTGACACTGGTGTGTAGCATGCACAGCTGTTTCTAAGATGTAACATTACTTTTCTGGAGCTTAACTAGGGCGGACATCACTGAGCCTGTGGAATTCAGGGCTGGTTCTGGATGTGCTGATGGGGATCATTGACTTCTCCCTGGCTGGGGAGCCCAGCAGCAGGCTTGGCTTCAATACAGAGCCCTTCAGGCAGTGAGGAAGAAGTGCTGCTGACTGTTTTTTTTCCTCTAATCATTCGCTGTTGTCTATTGAACTATCTTTCCAGGAGTTACTGAGGTCATTAGCTAAGCCAGACCTGTTCAGATTGGAGCTGTTATGTCCCTTTAGCACGTGGAGAAGTCATACCCATGAGCCAGACCAGAATGAGCCCGAGTCTTTAAGCCTGCTCACACGTACACACTGAAGACACTGATGTTGTGTGCTGTAAATTTATAATATAACTTAAAAATAAAGGGTTTTTTGATTTATTACAAGGTGTTCTGATACATCATTTTTAGGAGTAGCAAAGAACTGTTTGGATTCAGTCTTCCCTGTACCTGCAAACTGCTGGAGTTGTTTCTCAGGAAATAAGGTCCTTGGGTAGCTGATCGATAACTGTTAACTCAGCTTGAGTGAGCACGGGGCAGCCAAGTGCTTCTTGGCTGCTTCTCCGTGCAGGTTTCTGTACGTAGTGTTATTAGTTGCAGGTATTCTCTTGGTGCCACGTGGCCCAGATCTGAAATTCCCTTCAGTGCATAAATCAGCAGGAGGCTGAGGACAGTTCAAAGGGCAGCTCTCCATAACTTCGAATTAAAACAAAAGCAAATAAAACTCTGCAAACAACCCGTGGTATGTCATTAGATAATGGCACTTCAGCACCTAAACAGGTACAGCAGGTCTAGGCAGAAATCCACACCTTAGAAAATGAAGAAGTGCGTGCCATGTCAGCGACAGGCCGGGCGGTGATGGCACGGTGTTTGTCAGCGCTGGAGACAAGCTGTGCTCAGCACACAGAGGTGCTGCCAGCGTTTTTCAGCAGTGATGCAGGGAAGGGCTGAGCACTGCCCTGCCCCCCAAGTCACCTCCTGCTGCCATCAGAGCCAAAACGTGCACTGCAGGGCTGGGACAGGTGAGTATGGGTTGTGGACATGGCTGTGGGACTTCACCTTGCTGGTAGAGCCTCGCCTCACCAGCACCAACAGAATTGGTGTGGTAAGAGGTGCTCCAGTTTCCTCAGTGAGTGGTTCAGCAGAGCTGCTCCTGTGTTCTGGATTTTTCCTTTCATGTGCTTGCACTTCGCCCGTGACCTCGAGGTCAGGGGTAGTCCTTAAGAAAGAGCAGAACAGTGTGAACCCACCTGGCTGCCTCCTGTAGCGTATCTCCTGTGCTGGGCTCCAGCAGGAGCAGAAGGAACAGCAGATGCTGTCCCTGTGAGCTGTGGTGGCTTGGATGTGACCTGATGACTTGTTCTGCCTTGATCTTACTGTTTTGTGATCTGTCTGTAAGAGAGAAATTGGCCAAAAGAAGCAGTAGAAGCTGCAGAGGATGCAAGGCACGTACTTGAAGCTGAACTGCAGCTTCTGGGATTTGCTTCTGGAAAATGGCTTGGAAAGGGCAGGTCAAGCAGGACAGCAGTGGTGGTAGGCAGCCAGGGAGGGTGACCTGAGCAGAGCCGGCCGTAGCCCTATCCAATGTCACCAGGAATCCTGTCCCTTGCGGGGGGAGGGCCAGCCAGTAACTTGAGCTGTGCTGGACCATACCAGCTGCACCAAAATAACCCTGGAGAGGTGGACAGCGCTCAGAGCTGGGCTGTACGCTCAGCGTGTGGCTGGGCAGCCGGTGCCCGGGTGGCAGGTCTGGCTGCTCCGAGCGCGTGGCTCAACCCTGGGGTTCTGCAGCTTGAGCACCGTGCTGGGTTTCCTATGACTGCCATAGGGAAGTTGTAATCCTCAGATGGGTTTTGTGGAACCCAGCCAGCGTGATGCCATCGGGCATTGCACAATGTGCTGGTTGGGCTGGCCGGGTGCGAGGGCCCTGCGGTCGTGCCGGTCTCGTGCTCTGCAAGCACAGCTCGGAGGTGTGGGTTGTTCTGGGTGTGCTGTGCATGTACCTCCTGAAAACATTCATGGATGAGGTGTAGCGCTTATGCATGATGTGGTTACTCGGCTTTTGTGAGCTGTAGCTTGGGCATAAGCCACACTTAGGTTCAGGTGAGCTGTGCCCTCCGAGGAAGGGCTGCTCCGCAGGGAATCTGGGCCCCGCAGTCTCAGCTCCCACGCACACGGATTGTGGCTGAATCACTCTGTTCTTCGTTGCCGGGTGCATAGGAATAATACAGCCCATGGTGCCACGGTGCAGCTGCCAGCTGTGTGCCCCAGTGTGCAGACTCTGCACTCCATGTCCCTGCGTGAAGCCATAAGGGTTTGGGACATCTCCCTGAACTTGTTGGCTTTGAGGACTTGATTACCGCTCCGCTCCCGTGTGGTACCTGCAGATGCACGCTGCCACCTCTGTGTGCAACGTGCAAAAGGAAAATCGTTTCAGCCTTCTGAATTCTCCTTACAAGGCCAGCAGGTGCTGTTTCTGAGCAGCTGGCTCTCCTCTGCAGCAGGCCCCTTCTGTCTGTGTTTCCCCCTCTAGACAAGCTCGTTGCCAGGCTGCGTGTGATGAATCACGGCCTTCTTTCTGCACTTACCTCGATGTGCGGCAGCACTCGCCTTCCTCCCGTGCTCCCACTCACAAACGCTCACCAAGGAGAGGGGAAAAAAAGCACAAAGCTCCGTGAGATCCGTGCCCTGTGCCATCCTCCTGTGTCCCTGTCCTGCGCAGGCAGAGCTCATGGCTGCAGGATTCCCGGTGCCATCACTTCCCAAGCCCATCAGATCTCCCGTGGGTGTATTTATAGCTCACTGTGCTGCAAATATCCATGGCGTGTCCGGTTCCCTGCCCTGGGCCGGTGCCAGTGGGATGGCCTGAGCCCCCCAAGCAGCAGTGGGGCAGGGCTCAGTGCTGCCCTCGGGGTGTTGGTTCCTCGCCGGGAGCTCGCAGAGCTGCGCCATTGCCAGGGTTGGTCACCGAGCAGGGCTCTCATCTTACTGGAAATATTTCTTCGTGTCCTATGGGGCTAGGTCTAATGAAGGCTGTAAGTGAGAGATAACAAAGTGTCAGTGCTCCAATGCATAACAAATCCCTGCAGAGCACAGGTACTACCAAAATGCTCCAGAAAAAAAGTCCAGATGTGGAGAGCTTGCTGGTGGTGATGCTTAAACAAGCCCACATCTGTGCAGTGGGGTTTCTTCTCGCTGTTTCTCAGCAGCTTCCAAGCAAGGCCACTTCAGGGCTCCTCTTAGGGTGTCGGGACACCCGCTCACAGCGATGTCAGTGCTCCGTGGGGACGCCTCAGCACCGGGCACAAAGCAGGGAAGTGCTTTGACTTATTGCTTTTTGGAACTAGCTCTGCTCTGTGAAGCACCAGGGCTGTGGCTGGTCCTGTTCTGCTGCCCCTGCTGCAGCCTGGTCCTGCGTGGGGTCACCACAGGGTGCAGCGGTTCTTGGGGTGCAGTGGTACTGGAGATGCAGGTGCCTGCAGCAGGGTATCCCCCAGCACCTCAGGTTTTAAAGTCATTTCACCTGGTGCTTGTTTAAGTCACGACGAGAAAATAGGTGAAGGCTATAACATCGGAGGCTCCAGCTGCCACCCCTGCAGGCGGGAGCACGCTGGGACCAGCAGCACTGCCCGAGCACAGCTCCTCTGGCTGGCCTGAATCAGAGCACTTTCCTTGGACAAAGCGTTCCAGCTTTAATGAGCAAAACCAAACTGGGATCATCCCGGCCCCCTCCTCTGATGTCACTGGTACCTGATGAGTCATCCCGCGTTGCCACGGTGATGCAGTGATGCTGGGGAGTGTGGGGATGCTGCTGCCCTGCCTGGGGAGCAGAGGCAGCCAAGCTCCCCCCCAGCACTGAACCCCCCACCCTGCCATGGGGTGCCACACTGCGAGCTGCTGCCCGGGGCCCTCTGCCACCACCGAGACTGCCAGGATGCCAGCAGGTGCCAGCGGTAAGTCGGTGCTGCCGGGGGCTTTGCAGGCTGCATGGCCTGGATGGGGTCATGCAGTGGCTGTCTCCCAGCAGGACAGAAAGGACATGCTAGGGACGTCACCTGAGGTTGTCCTCTGCAACGTGACCCTCTCAATGTGCTCCTGGCGGCCCCGGGGGCTCACGACCTCAGTTCCCAGCAGTGCTCTCAGTTAGCCCCACAGGAGGAAGAGGAGGCAGCGCAGAGCAGAGGGGCACAGGACTGGGGTCTGCATGGAGACCGTGTCAGTGACATTGGTCAGAGCCCCTCAGTGGGGGGACGCATCGATGTCCCTGGATCTCATCCCTGCTGGGGAGTGCCGCCCCCATCTCCCTCTGCTCAGCTGCTGTGTGCCATGCTGCCCGTGCTCACGGATGCCACCGTGGCTTTGCTTCCTGCTCGGGTTGGAGTTTCACGGTCGTAAAGTTCTTAGTGTAAATAGGACCTGGATAAGCAGGATTGAGATGTTTCAATTGCTCTGACTAATTTTCACATTAACATATTTCTCTAGCTACAGATTTAAGAGCGTTACAGCGCAACGTGTGCAAGCTGGCGGGGACCCAAGGGAGGGAGGCAGGTCGGGTTTGTTTTGGCATGTCTGGAGGCAGGAGCAGAGGGAAGGACAGGGCTGCCAGGTGAGGAGCACGGGAAGGAGCCCTGCAAGCCCAGTAAACTGAGAGCTGCACCCAGGAAGAATATCTGAATGGGCATTGCACCCCTTCAGCAGGGTTCTGCCCGCTCCCTCATTTCATCCTCAGGTTGCATTATCCTGGCTTCATTCATTCAGGGGACAGTTGAGATGTGTTTTTGACCACATCTTTGTGGATTGAGCAAATTCAGAGTAAGACAACTTCTTTAAGCCACACGACAGACCGCCTCTGTGGTGTGTGCTGGGACGGGAGGGTTGATTTCTTCAGTCTTCTTTTCCTGCTGCTCCTGGGAGTACATATAAGAGCCAAGGAAAAGGCAAGAGAGAGGTGAAGCTCTCCCAGCAGAGCCACCCATTCCTGTGCTGTGGCTGGTCAGACAGTGAGTGCTCCACAGCAGTGCTAATGAGCACGCTGGCAGCTGGGTCCCTGTGGGATGTGGGTTATAAACCAGCTGGAGGGAAGAGAGTGCACTGTATGAACCAGACCAACGTGGTTTCTCCCTGTTTGCTCAGTGGCTGTGCTGCCTGCAGCAAGCCAAGCTTTATAGTGTTTATATTTGGGGTATGGTAAACCTGGCTTGATTGTGGGCAATTTTTAAGGAGCCGGTGGAGGGAAAGTCTCTATCTTCTGCTACTAAGTGTGCTTTTCCTGGGGGAAAGAAGGAAGGAAGTGAAATATGGGAAATCACTAACCCTTGGAAAGTGTGCAGAGTCCTAACAGAGGAAAGCCAACGGAGCAGGAGTCGGGCTGTGTATGATACAAAGCTTCCCAGTGCACTGAAATTCCCAAGCTGTGGTTCTTTTTGCCCTGGTTTAACACTCGGAGCACTGTTTGTCTGCTAGAGACATTGCACCGTGTCCTCCCCCCCACAGATAGCTACAGGGAGAGAGCAAAGCATAGCATTTCTATGCAGCCTCCTGCAGATGTGCCTCTTCCATCGTCTGAAGGTGCTTTTTGCAGTGCTGAGGGAGAATTGTAATTCACTGTTGGCCCTTACAAGAAGGTGCTACTGCTAATTAGTGCCACTGGTGGGTCAGCTCTTGATTCCACACCCAGGAAGTATCCCTAACCCCTATGATCCCTGTGCACAGCATATTTGTAATTCTACAAACTATACATATATATATATATGTATTTACTATGTAATCTGATGTCCTTGGGATGACAAGGGACAGATATTCTATGTTTTTATCTCCCATATTGAAAAACGAAACATGATGGAAGAAACTGAAATCCTAGGCACTCTTCCAGCCAGGCAGAAATCAAGCACACGGGTTTAGCTTTGTTACGTGTAATAGGTGTTGTGCCTGAATGTGGTAATTTGTCAAAGGTATTACCTCCCACTAATTAATCTCAGAGTTCTGCTGCGCAGTATTTGTCGGTTCACACGTACACCCATCCTGAATGGGTGAGGGATCCAGGAGAACGCTCTAATGAGAAAATCATTTCAGGTAGAAAAGCCTCAAAGCATCTTTCATACGGAGTGCAGGAAAGAAACAAGTGGTGTGGAAATTAAAGATGAATTTGCTGCTGTTGAATTGGGGAATCATTTATTTTTGCTTGGAAAAAGCAAACCTATTTAAGCAATCTACTGCGGATCCTCCCATTTTTAAGTGGAGGCTTTTAATCTCCAGGACAATTTTGAGGTTGCTGGTGTTAGAGTTCTGGCCAAACTACTTAAACCACAAGGTTTCCCCAAACATCAAATCTGGGTTTTGCTTAAGGACACACAGGTGCCCTAAAGTAGCACGGTCAGAGGGTGTTACCCTAAAGGAAGAAGTCACAGCACATCTCACATCACTGGAAGACAGTAATACATAAATGCAAATCCAAAAGATAAGCCCTGTATAAAAGAAAGAGGCAGAAAAGCACTGATGAAGTCAAGGTTTTAAGCTCAGCTGTAGCCTGTCTTAGGACAGCATTTTCCTTACCACCAGACTTCCCTTCATGCTTTTTTCCCCACAGTGTTCATTTTCTTGGCCCAAATGTTTCCACTTTTTATACACAGAGTTTCAGGTGTCTTAGTAATACCTGTTCTGCAGGAGTAGTCAGCCACCCTCTTAAAACCTTATCTGTTTTTAAGTGTTTCTAACAAGTTTAGCAACTAGATCCATTCCTTATATATCAGAGGAAAAAGTAGGGCAGCTTTCTGGCAACGTGCACCTTTACCCTCCCATACAGGTCACCTGCTGAGTCAAAGGGCCATTCTGTTTCTGCAGCCCAATCCACTACGTAAATGAAAACATTCTTCTTGAGTTTAAGGGGATTTGGATCGGGCCTTAATAGTTAATCTGAAAACAAGAGCAACTTGTTATAAAGGTAACGTCACAAACGGACAGCCTGGTTTAAAACAAAAAAAACCCAACAAAAACAAACTGTATCGAAAACCAAACTCTTCAGAGATTATAAAACAACTAGCAAGTTGTTTTCAAGGGACATCCACTTTAATTGCATACAATCTTGCAATTAAGTAGGCTGGGATAACCTTTGAACACTAGATCATACTTCCTGACGATGTGAAACAGGTTGCCTTACACTTTGGAAAGAGACAGGGAAATGAATGCTGAATCTTAAGACTGATCCAAGTTAATCTCTTAAGAATTTAAAACACATGTCTTCCACATGTATAGCAAAAAAATAACGTATGAGATTCATAACAAAATATTAGGCTGGAAAGGTCAGTCCGCTATCAGCGTGTGTGGCTGAGCTTATCATCATGTTTTCACAAGGTTTCTATTAAGACAATCCGTCGACCCAGTGTGTGCACTACAGACTCAAACCTCTTAATCATGTAACTTCGCTTTTCAGCTGAGCCAATAACAAACCTCGTCAGGTCCGTTCATCCGCAGGATCCCCGTGCAGGGAGAGCTTGCTGTTTCCAGCAGGTATCAGCGAGCTTTCGGATGGTGGCAGGGGAACCCAGAAGGGCTCTGTGCTGGTTGTGATGGTTTACCTACACCCAAAAAGAAAAGTATATATATACCTGTCAGCCATTTCTTGCTGTTTATCATGACATAAACTGGGTGAATGGATTATTGCTGAGGAACGCACAGGGTGCGTAGGCCTGTCTTCTGCCTGGAAACCACCTCTGGCATCCTTTGAGCAGGTGGCAGCAGCTCGAGCCCTGGGGGAGGCTGTCCCCCATCACCTGAAGGGAAGCGCTGCCGCTGATCAGACACCGCTGGCTGCCGTGCGCTGTGGGGCGGGCTGGAGAGGGATCCCTGCCTCCCCCCACACAAGGAGCGGATGTGTGGGGAGCGGTGCAGGCCTCCATCACCTGTCCTTGACGCCTTCACAGAGGCGCAGTACCGCGGGGCTCACGCAGCTCCTGCAGCTCCGGTCTGTCCCTCGTGAGGGCTGCTGCCTCAGGGCCGTCCCGCTCCCCCGGGGCCTCGCGGCGCTCAGGCCGAGGACCCCGCAGGGCCGCGCTCGCCGTCGCCATGGCAACGGTTGCCTAGCGCGGCCCGCGGGCGGCCGAGCCCTCAGCGCTGCGCCTGCGCAGTGCGGGCCGGGAGCAAGCCCCGCCTTTCTTCTCGCCGAGCGCGCCGCCGCGCCCGGGCGGGAGGCAGACGGCGGGCGCGCGCACTGAGGCGGGCGCATGCGCGCGCGCGCGGTCCCGAGCGTTGCCAGCCCCGGCCCGGCAGCGGCGGCTGCCTTCCTCCTCCTCCTCCTCCTCCTCCTCCTCCTCCTCCTCCTCCTCCTCCTCCTCTCCCCGTCCCCTCCTCCCGGTGCTCTCCCGGCCCGCGCCGCCTGCCCGCGGCCCGTGCAGCCCGGCCTCCCGTCTCCCTCCGCTCCGGAGGACGCGGGGCTCCGCCGGCCGCGGCGCGGGGATGAGGCGGCGGTAGCGGCAAGGTGAGGCGGCGCGGGGCCTGCAGGCCGCGGCGGGGGGGGGGGGGCGGTGGGCTGCGCCCCGCTCCCTCCTCCTCCTTCTCCTCCTGAGGGGAGGGGGCGCCGCCGCTGTTGCTGCTGCTGCTGCCGCTGCCTTCCTCCTCCTCCTCCTCCTCCTCCCCCCTCTCTTCCTCCTCCTCCTCGCCCCGAGGGCCGAGCATGGGCGTGCGGGCGCTGTGCTGCTGCGGGCGGGCGCTGTGCTGCTGCGGGCGGGCGCGGCGGGGCCGGGGGCTGCAGGTGCTGCCCCGCGGGGGGTGAGGCCGCAGCGAGGGGAGGGATGCTCGACTGGGGCTGGAGGGCGCGGCCCGGCCCGGCCCGGGGGAGCGGGCGGTGTGACGGGGCCGCTGCCTTTTGTTTTGCTCCTAGATGGTGGATGTTGACGTTGGTGCGGGTGGAGAGAGCGGCAGAAGGAAGATGGATGCCCTGGGTGATAGCGCGGTGGAGATCGTCCCTTTGGAGCTCTATGATTCAGCCAGAGCGAAAATAGCAGCTAATCTACAATGGATCTGCGCTAAAGCCTATGGAATAGGTGAGGTGGCGGCCGCGGGAAGGCACGCCGGGTTTTGTTCTGCGTTTGTCAGCTCCACTCCCCTTCCAGGAGTGGTTAAATTCAGCATAAATTGCCTTTGTCTTAGGCATCGATGATATGATGGTCTGTTCTCTTGGAATATTTATGATGCGCATCCTGGTACCCTCAGCAGAACAATGAACCCACCAACGTGAGCTGCTGGGAACCCGTAAACGGAGCAGTGAATGCACTCAGGTTATTGTTACAATGGATGCACGTCTCTGAAGGTGTAAACTCGCACTTCAGCCAAGAACGCTGCCAGTGCCTGCAGGCCCGAGGCCCCACTGTGCTCCCTCAGCCCATCATCTCGGCCAAGTGATGCTGGGGCCTTGATGCTCTTTGTATGCTCTGTTGGCTTCCTCAGCTCAGGGTGTTCTGCCTTTCTGGGTATGTTTTGTCTTGTCAGATCACGTCACTGGTTTCACAGTGAACTGAAAAGCAATCCGTTTGTGATTGGTAAAGGCACTTTACGTCCAAGCGATGTTGCGTGAACAGATAGAGTTTGGCGGAGTGGTGTGACGTCAGACAGCACGGGGTGGGTGATGGAGGAGCTCTCCTTTCCCAGAGGTTGTCATGGGCCAAACGTGGACCAATAAAGGTTGTGGTACAGCTTAGAGGTATTTGTGCAGTATTTTCCTGACATCTATTGAAATTCACTTGTTTGTTGTGAAGATGCACCTGTCTGTTCAGAGCTATTGCTTGCGTGGCTTCATTATGAAGAATACTTGTTTATGCAAAACATAAACTAAAACATGTACAAAATCTTGTTTTGGAAAATGAGGTAGCCCTGTTAATCTAAGTCTAATTCGCCAAACTCGTAATGTGCTTAATGGATTAGCACTAGCTTACTTTGTGACGAGGTTGAAGAAAAGCAGTCCATTCCTGTAGCAAAAAAAAAAAAAAAAAAAGCAAATTATCCTCGTGGAAAGACTTTGCAAATAGTTTTCCCTTTAATATTGCTAGCTCTGTGCGTGGTCTCATCGTGGTGACGGCTGTGGGGAAGTCAGAAGGAAAATGTGGGAATTGCAGGAGAGTGATAATAAAATGTTGATAACAGAAGGAGTGCGTGTTTCTTAGTGTAAATATTTTTCAGCTGCTGGAACTGTTTGTAATGTTTCCTGAAATTTTTTTTGGTAGTCAGAGGTAAAAGAAATCCACCAGCCACTGAGACGCACTGTTCTGTTACGGTTTCAAAAGGAAGCCAGTTCTAACTTAGGTGTGACTGGCGTGGGTTGCGTGCTGCAGACAAGGCTTTAGGGCCTCGTGTGTCCTGGTAGTGCTACAGGGCTGTGTCTGTAGTTTGGGGGTCAGCAGGACTGCACAGCTCACTGTGTGGACCTGCACTGAGTTAGTGCTTGGCTTTCCTTTGGCTAAAAAGGCCAGAGGAGAACCCCATAGGCGCAGCAGTGTGGTCTCCCATGAGCAGAAGGCTATAGCAGCACTTGCCAGTTTCCCACTATATTTGTATCTCAACTTCTTCAGGTTATATGTTAATAGGAGTTAAGTGCCACGAGCATGGAGAGATGTTGTTGCTGAGACTTGTGGGGTTGTACCCCTGGTCAGCTGCAGTGCATGAGGCTTTTGTGTGCAGATGTCTTTTCGGGCCTGTGGAAATGTAGTTTGATTTTGAAAAGGCTTCAGCAGCTGTCATGTGGTAACCACTGCTTCTGGAATAGCATTGCAAAATACTGAGAAATTTCTAAGCCTCTTTAATTCATAGAGAGATGAGCTTAAAGAGGCTTTCTATGTGATTATCATTTTGAGTAATATTTGAACGTGCTACTTGTCATCTCTGTGGCTTCGATGGGATGTCTTTGGCTTGCCTGAAGACCCTGGATGTTTGGTGAGTCTTGGGCAGCTATCAAAAAGATAGTTTCTGGTGTAGCCTATTACTATTAATCGTTCTTCACTGTGCATTTTACCTAAATCTAAAGCTTCCTATTTACAGTTGTGGCGTATGCGGATTTTCCTTATCAAAGCTGGCATCTAAGTGGAAAAATTCTCCATCCTTTGTTGGCATTCTCAAGGACAAATCAGTGAGGGCATACCTGGCACGATCTGGAGCTGAAACTCTAGTTTGGGATTTGTTTCATTGGATGATGTGTTCTTTGAAGAGAGTTTTGTGGACCGGACAGCTGAGTGCAGCTCCCTTCTCTTCAGCACAAATAACTGCTGCTGCAGAGCTCCCTTTTTGCTGTTTGCACAGGGATCGAGCTGACTGCTTTGTTTCTGGCAGCACGGGGCTCCTCCTGCCCATCTCTGGTGCCTGCTCGTCACAGGCAGACACCAGAGGCAGATTGTACAACTGTTGTGCACATTCCAGAAGAGAAAAAGGAACAGGGAAACACCTCCAGCCGCTGTCATCCCTCTCCCTGAATAAACCTGGGAGTGCTGTCACAGATCCTCCTAAGAGTCTGTGCACAAACATCTGGAAACCTGCTGCACATCTGAAGGACTGGAAGTCTGTTCGGCTCAGACAGTAGTTGGAGGGGATCGAAACAGGTTAGAGCAGAATGATCTATCTTTTTCATCAGCAAACTTTGATTAGAACCAAATGTGCACTTTGAGGGACTCTGGTAGCAGTGTGAAAACACAGCTCTTAATGTTCGAGGGGTCTGGGAGCAAGGGTGGCACCGGGTTTCTGTGCGACTTGAGTTCACAGGGCGCTTAAATCCCTTTGAGAGCTTCATCCTGGCCTTGCAGAAGGCAGTGCAGGAGGCTTAGGGCAGCTTGGCAAGCTGTGCACGGAGAGGTGGCAGTGTGGGGAGCTGCGTGGGGCTGTGCTGAGCTGCTTCCGTGGGCTGTGGTTTGGGAAGGTGGGCAGCAGCAGAACTTCCACCCATTTCTCAGGCTGAGTTAGGACTGCGTTCATTTGTGTGTAGAAATGGTTTCCCATCATCATGGTCGTGATGTTAAAATGTAAATACGTAGGGACTAAATGAGAGTTCTGTGTTGCAGCTTGCTGTCAGTATGGATGTCGTTTCCAACCCTCTCCTTAACAAACTGTGCTGCTTTTTATATACAGTTTGTAAAATTCACATTGTTTGAATGAAGTTGAACTTATTAGGGTGAGGAGCTTTGTGCTGAGGTGTTTGACAGATACAGGCAGGAGGGCCAAGCACTGCTATAATCCACTGCAGAGGAGGGACAAGTAGTGGCTTTTCTTGTCTTTGAAGTACTTAATGCTCACCTGCTCAGGAAGGTTTTGCAGAGCCATAATAGCTGCCTGCAGTTACCGGTTGGCACCAGCAGTGTGAAAATGTTTCCAGGGCTGAACTAAGCAAACCCCGGTGTTCCCTGTTCCTCTTCCCTCAGCTTTCTTCTCAGTGAGGTCTGTAATAAAAATATTTTTGAGAAAGCTGTTGTGTTTGGCAAGCATTCGAGTAGTTCAGCCTTTGGTTTCTTTAGCAAGGCCTGCTTATAAACACGGGCTGTTACTTAGGTGAACTTTACAGGGTTGAAAAATTCCGTGGTTGTTTTGTTTCCTCTGCTTTCTCCTGGCTTGTGGCTTTCAGCTCGATCCAAGGATAGGGTGACAGGAGCTCGGTCACTCTCCCCAGCAGTATCTCACATCTTTAGCATGTTTTTTTTTCTTTGTGCCCACATAACATGGATTTCCATGAGTGATGTTACAGGTGACTTCCTGGAGTTTAAAATAGGGACTGATGATTAGAACCAACACGAGATGGTTTTTATTACAGTGAAGCTGAGACAGTGGAGCTTCTGCTTTGTGTTCTGCAGCCTAGTGGACATCCAAGCAGTACTAAATAATTCTGTGAGCGGATACTGATACTGATGAAATCCTACTCAGAATCTGAATGAGCCCCATTCTGTGTACCGTGATGCTTTGGCTCTCTTTCCATGTGAAACCAGTTCTTCACTCTTCCAGAGGTAAAATAAGATCTGGCTGCTATCCACTTCTCCAGTTCAAGGGAGAAGTCGAATTTGTTCAGATTACAATTTGATAAAGAAAAATACAGCAGTTGGGTAATCATCTCTGAATTTTGTCAGTGAGATAGTGGAGAAACGGTACCTACCTAAAGTGAGGAGGGCAGTCTGGGAAGAACTATTGCTGTTCTCACTGCTGTTACACGTGAAGTTATTTTTTAGTACTGTAACTGCCTTGTAAGCAAAATGATTTATGCTTGGAACCCACAGGTTTTATTTGGGAGATGAAAATTCATTGACACGATCCCGAAAACCATTGCTTCCTGAGAAATTATGCAGGTTTATTTTTGAGTGCTTTGTTTCTTGTGAAAACAGCCAGTACAGATATCTCCCTGCTGGGCTCCTTGGGACAAGAGCACTTAAGATTATGTGCTGCTGAGAGCTGGGAAGCATGTTGCTGCTCTGCTTCCGTAAGTGCTGCAGATAGCAAAACTGGGCATCTTTGCTTTGTGAGTCAACTGCATGCGTGATGTAAAAATGTGTGTGGAATCAGCATCCAGCCAGCTCTCGTAAGTCTCTGGCAATTCCTAACAGCAAGCTGAGGACATGCTGCATTTGAGAGTGCCCTTTGCCTTTGACAGCTCTGGTAGTCACATGTGTACCATCGTTCTGAAGGTGCTGTTAAACCACCGGGAGCTGGAAGCTGTCAGAAGAAAGAACACTCATCAAAAACTGACGGTTCCAAAGCATGCCTGGAAGTTGATGCTGATGTTTTCCTGGGGGTGTGACTGCTGAGAAAGCACGTTAGGAAAAACAGGAGGTGTTTGTGGGCTCTTTGGTAATGTATAGTAGATGTGAAAGTGGTTTAATTTTGTATTCAAGGTGGTACTGAAGCCCTTAAAATGGGGAAAAAAAAAAAAAAGAAAAAAAGAAGGAAAAAAAAAAGGATGTGGTTTAATTGCTTTTGTTTTGGAAGTGATGTTTTCCTCTTGATTCTCTGGACTCCATGGCACGTGTGTAGAAGTGCAGGTTTTAATGCAGGTAGGTTTTCTCACCCCTGAGTACTGTTACAGGTTGTGAAAAGTGAAGCCATTCAGAAGGTGCTTATGGAAACTGGGGCTGGGGAACGTGGGATTTGTTCAAGCAGAGCCTTGGTGTGCTGAGCAGTGAGGGCAGTGGAGGCTGGGACGCATTTGGTGATTGCCTGCCCTGTGCAGGTCAGGGAGCAGTGCTGTCATTAGGGAGCAATGTGTCATCAGTGTTTGCAATTACTTTCGTACCCAGCGTGTCTGATCGTCCCAGGACTGACAGCATGTTTCTGAGATCCCAGCAGTGTGGGGAACTTGATATTTGTAAGAGGGAAAAAAGATCTGGGCTCCAGGTATGCTCAAAGTGTGTGGGGTTTTTGTTGTGTTTTTTTCTTTTTCAGTTGCAGGTGTTGAAGGAGAGGGCTCTGAGCAGTTCTTGTGATTGGAGTTAGATGTAGAGCTGAGCATAGTGCTCTCTGACCTTTAAGGTGCCCTTTTGGATTTGTGCAAATGCAAATTTATTTTATTTTTTTTACTCTGCATTTTATTTTCCATATTCTGGACTTCAGAGTCCTTAAGCTGATCTGATTTAACACAGCACCCAGCTAAAATCTGATCGGCCCTAGAAGAGGAGGTAATGCCTTTGTGTGTGAATAAATCAATGTGCGTATGCATGCCACTGACACGTTTTGTAGGTTGATGTGGTTTGGGTTTTGCGTTATGTCAGAGGCAGCACAGCACGCCCAGGTCCTTCTGAGCAGCAGCGTGACAGAGTGCTGCAGGAGGGAGAGGCTGAGTTTTGGATCTTTCCCCACTCATTAGCAATGGAAGTTCTAGTTGAGTGCTAAATGACTGTTAAATGGAATTACCTTTCAGCAGCCTTGGATTTCTGGGTCAGGTTGACTAATATTAAGGAGATCAGCAATGTTCGAATTTACTATCTGTTCACTAACAAATGGGCAACTGTGTTAACCAACACTGCTGATGTGGTGCCAGCGAGGTTTTATTGTTCCAGTTCCCAGTGTCTCCAGCATTACATATGTGCTGACTGTATGCATCTGTGTGACACAGCAGTCAATGCCATGTGAAGGAAAATAATCTCCTTAATTCTCAAAAGCTTCAAAAATCTTTCCATTTTGAAAAAGAATGGCAGTATTGTGTGACAGTGTGCTGCAGCATACCAATATTGTGGCTCATTTTGCAGTTCCAAGGGATGCTGTGGGTCAGGGCTTTTTGAACGGGGAGATGCGTTTATTCTGGAAATGAGCTGAGTGAAAGTGAGCACGCTGCCAAACTGATGATTCTTTCCGCTGTAGATGTGCTTATTAAAACGAACGGTTGCAGTGACTTCAGGGGGTGATCTTCTCAGGGTCTGGGTGACGTGAGATCAAATTCTGTGTTTGAGCATGATATGATGTCTGGCTTCTCTTAAGAAAACACAGGTGGGGATAGCAAGTACAGCTGGTGTGGGGACTCCCGTTCCTACTGCTGGGCTCTCGGAGGCTCGGCAGCTTCCAGTCTGATTGCTGAATATGGGTGCAAGTGTTTATTTGGGGATGCATCTAATTTTAACTCGTTTTGCGTTCCTCAAATAATGCCAAGGAGGTATTGCTCAGAAGAACTTTTCCTTCCACTTTGGGCTGTTTGGATCGGCTGCTGTTGGCCTGGAGCTGTAGCATTGCAACTGTGAGCACTGACTGTGCCTCGGTTAGCAATGCATGATCTGAAATGTTGGAATTGCTGCCAGCTGCGTGGCTCTGCTGATGAGCAGCAAATGTTCAGGTCTTTGCGAGCGTGGGGGGAGAAACGCAGTGCGAGGACGAACCCGTCTGCAGTGTCACGCGCAACTTGCACTCTTCCTGATGCACTTGTTGAAACACCTTCCTTTCAGATAACGTCCCCGAGGAGCTGAAGGACCCATTCTACATAGACCAGTATGAGCAGGAGCACATCAAGCCTCCCGTCATCAAGCTGCTGCTGTCCAGTGAGCTGTACTGCCGCGTGTGCAGCCTGATCCTCAAGGGCGACCAGGTGGCTGCGCTGCAGGGCCACCAGTCAGTGATCCAGGCACTGTCTCGGAAGGGGATTTACGTCATGGAGAGCGACGACACACCTGTGTCTGAATCTGACCTGGGCTGCGCACCAATCAAAATGGTTAGCTTAATTAAATCCGCCTAATGATCTTTTTATTTAACGCTATTTAAAATAGTTCACGGGAGGAAGGGATTTTCATTTCTAGGCCATTAACCTCGGGAATTCTTCATGGTAAATACAGTTAGAATATACAAAGGTTTTTTTTTTTTTTGGTTTTTTTTTTTTTTTTCCTGAAGGATTTCAGTTTTCAATATCATTGCATTCTTCTTTTAGAGTTCTCATATGGCAATGATTGACGCTCTTATGATGGCCTACACTGTAGAAATGATCAGCATTGAAAAGGTGGTTGCTAGTGTCAAGCGTTTCTCTACGTTCAGTGCCTCAAAAGAACTGCCCTATGATCTGGAGGATGCAATGGTTTTCTGGATTAACAAGGTAAAATTTGCTTCAAGAAAAGTTATCTTATTCCACAAGATTGTTTTTTGTTACTTGAGGTAAATGCACGTTGAATGTATTTTAATATCCTTTCTGTGCTTCGCCCTTTTAGGTGAACCTTAAAATGAGAGAGATAACGGAGAAAGAGATTAAGTTAAAACAGCAATTAATGGAAAGTCCAGGGCATCAAAAGGTAAAACAAATTTGTCTTTGGTTGTAACTGTACATTAGTGATTAATGGCTTTAGGTAGAAACATCTCAACGTTTTCTTTGTCAGATAAACGTGAGGCATCCAGTCCTCAAAACTCCTGAAGTTTTGTGCATGCAATTAATTTTTGTCTCTTGGTGCCCTTCCTTTCCATTCGGTCCCTGTAGGATCTTTTGACTTTCCTTTTAGTTGGACTAAAATAACTTGTTTTGATTTAATGACTTCGGTAAGTTTCACTCAGCTTTCACAGAACAAAATATATAGCATATATTTTGAAAGCTTTTGGGGGTGTATTCATTTTGCATGAATTTTTTGTCTGATTTCAATTTAGAAGCTTATTGCAGTTCTATCTAGTAAGCATACTTTTAGCATTCGTATGGTATATGTTTGTGATTTTTTTTTTCTGCCTTTTTCCCCTGAAGATAAATCACAATGCACTAACGTTCCAGAAGCATAGTACACTTTCATTGCTGGAGAATGTAAAATAGACTTTTTTTAGCAAACATAATGCACACTAGCTATCAGTGCTCCCGATTAATGGCTTAATAAAGTTGTTAGAAAACCCCTGCGCTCTTTCCTCTTTGCCTTTAGCTGGCACTGCTGTGCAAAGGGGATAAAATTATAATGTATGAGCAAAGCACTATTATTTGATGTCCACGTTGGTGGCAAAGGTGTTATGTGCTTTATGTGAGATCATATCTTTTGAAGATGTGGTGCCCGAGAGCTGTTCAATCCACGAGCTGATGTCTGGTCCACAGGATCCCATGTTACCCATTAGACCTACTGACTCTGGGGCCTGTTTTGTAATTTAAACTTCTGGACCACAACCCCTCTAAATATGAAAGTGTTTCTTGCTGAAGTGCATTTACGTATTACTGCTTATAACCTGTATTGCTGATGTTCCTTTCCTATTCCTACATTCCTTTCCTTGCTTCCTGAGCAGTCTCCTTCCAAATGGTATTGGAAATTAGTACCTGTAAGTGATCTACTTTTATGCCAGTTGTCATCCACAAAGTCATGGCTTTTTAGATTTCTTCAGATTGTTTGCTTCCATTGACAATGCTTCTTTGGCATTCTTTAAAACAACCAACGAACCCTCTGCGTAAACTTCCCAGTCATCAGGCTGAATTTCCATAACACGATTTCTGCATACTGTACAGCATATAGCATAATCACTCTGCAGCACTTCAAAATTGTTCCCACAGTGCAGGAGTGAGGAATATGGAGTAGCAGCAAAAAGCTAGGAGATTAGCAATGGTTGAAATGGTTACCATTACTATTTCTGTTGTAAGTAGGCAACTGATTGCAGCACTAAGGTGATACGAAAGCTGGTCAGTTTAAATGGTTGCTTAAACTTTGAGTCCACTGTGAAGATACTCAGCTGTCTGTGCGAGTTCGTTATATAGTGCTCTCTCATTCCCACGGTTGGTAAATCCAACCCAGAGCGCCGTTACTCACTGAGGTGAAGTTGGAAGATTTGACAAACTGGTTTGAATCTATTGCCACAAAGAGTGGAATTGTATGGTAAATGGAACCTGAAGCTGGCAAAATGGGAGGAAAGACAATTAGGTTTTGTATGTAGCAGAATTGATGTTTCTTGCTTTTAGTTGAGCTTCCTGGTTTTAATTGAACTTGCAAAGTATCTCATTTGTTCCTGAGCTTTTCTTGGCCTTGGTACCCTTTGTCCTCCCCTTTGCTGGATGTGGTGCTTCTCATTTTCAGTCTGGGAGGATGAGAGCTGCTGTCTCAGTTGCAGATTCCCAAGAGCAGTGCAGCCCCATCACCTGCCCCACAGTCTGCTTTTCCACACCGAGCTCCAGCTCACCCTTCCAGCTCATAATCTTGGGTTTGTTTGAACCAAATCTACGGACTGCACTAAAAGCTTTGAATATCTGAAGTTAAGAGAATGGGAGCAGGGACCTGCAGGCTGATAAAATCAGTGCCAAGCCCTGGCTGTCAGCCTCGTTTAACGACTCACGGCAACTAACGAAGTATTAACCTAGTGCTTGTCTCCTGTATCCTGTGTGCTCAGAGGTCCCATCTGTATCAGAGGGGATATGCCTATGTTAGATTGCATTGCTGTGAAGCTGCATAGGTTTATGTTATGTTTAGAGACTACTAAGTGAGAGTGGAAGCAACAGATACAGTACTGACTGTGGACGGTTTGAATTCCGTTTAAATTCCTTTCCCACTGGAAAAGAATTAAGTTTCTATTTGAAATACAGGAGCAGCTAAAATACAAGATGAAATTCCAGAAGTTTCTTTTAATTTGTTTACTTCAACTAAGTGGATGAACGATGAACCTTTTAAGCTAACCAGATCACCTTAGTGTGCACACTTGTTTTATCAGACTTAACGACCACGTTTCCAGTGCATAATGGATGTTGCTAATGCATTTGATTTGTTTCATGTTTGAATAACCTCCATCCTGTATCTCACTGTTTCTTTTTGTGTAAGCCTGATCTGATGCATGCCATATCGCACTGCATGCTGGAACCAGTGGAATATGCTCGTGTGGTACAGTATGATTCACATTCCATTACATATTTGTGGAGTGCTCCAGGCTGGGGAAAAAGATCGTTTGCACCTGGAAAAGTAGCAATAGCACGTAGACATAGCTTTTAGAAATGCTTACCTTTGCCAGGGAAACTTACATTTGTTCAAAATGAGTGGAGTGGTTTCTTCTTATTAAATTCCTATTATTAAATTGCATACAAGTGACCTTTGTTCTTTTGAATATAATTTTTCTCAGCCTGTGCCGTCCTAAATTGACACGAGTGAGTGTGTGTGTGTGTGTGCTCAGAGAGCTTGCCCAGGTTATCTTGGAAAGCTTCTGGTACCACGGATAAAAGAAAACTTCCTTCTCATTGGGGGTATAGCAGTATGTTAGGCCAGCACGTGGCTCAAGGGAGTTCATGAGATGTTAAGTGATGTTAATGTACTGGTGTAAAAGGAGTCTTGGCCATCACTGCAAGGTACTTCTGTTAGGCCCTGTGGTGTATTATTATTTTCCTTGCTGGATCATTTTGCTGCTGGGATTTGGATATAGTCCTGCAGTCCAGCATGTGGATTGTTAGTAAATACCAGTGCTAAAACTTCTCTTGCAAAAAATTGCTGGATGCACTGCCAAGACTTGTTCTTTAGCTGCTTGGCTTTAGATACTCATCAACTAAGCTCAAAATTATGTGAGGGTCTAGGGATAATCAGTAGAAGTTTGATATTAATCTGTAGTGAAATCAGGGAGAGTTTTGCAGTTGATTTGAGAAAATCTTCTCGCAGAGCACTTTTGAAAAAAGCCATGTTTTTTCCTTTGCACATCACTATTGTGTACTGGCTTGCCCCGCATGCAGTGCTCTGAATCTCTCCAAGAAACCTTTGCTCTCTGGGGACATGGTGGCAAGTCTGCGTGTGGGTAACACATGAGAAATCACTAGTTCATCTTAACTTTTTTTCCCCTGAAGCGTTAAATGTATATGTGTAAGTTGTCTGTCTCTCTTTCTTTGGGTCTGCTGCATTCGTGCATCTGCGTGGAAGGATTTTGACTTAAATTAGTTTGCATTAAGCTAAAGTGTGTCTATGAAGCTAGAAATTCAGCATGGATTGCTTCCAGATATGAGGAGAGTGTTTAAAAAGGAAGCGCTGTATTCTTCTGAATTGGCTTCTGTGGAGAGAAGAGTATAACCTTATACACTGTTTTTGACATAGATACAGTAGAATGCTATGAAGGATCCACCATAAAGAGTTTTCAGTACTCAACAACAGTTCCTGTGTTCCTTGGCATCACATGAACACTAGTTTTCTTTTCTCAGGTGCGTTACCGAAGAGATCATCTTTCAAGCAGGCAATTACCTTATTTTCCTTTGCTTGAAGATTTGATGAAGGATGGTAGTGATGGTGCTGCTCTGTTAGCTGTCATACACTATTATTGCCCAGAGCAAATGAAGCTGGATGGTACGTAGAGAAGTTTCTTAAATCAGTGTTCTGAAGTATTTGAAAGTTGAACTAGAAATGAATTACCAAATGAAAAAGCAGCAGATGTAGTGGGTGGTGGTCTGTTTTTTGTATAGATCTAGGTGATGTTGGCTCTTAGTATTACTGAACTTGATCTAATTAGACCTTAAAAAGAAATATTCCTGTTACTGTTAGCTCACAATCCCTGTGGTGTTCAGCAGATGTATACGACTTGAACTGTGTTATTTAAAACCTGGTTTTAGTTGCTTTTTTACTTTATCATTGGGTATTATTTGTGTTTTGTTTACCTTTTCTGTGACCATGAAAATCATATATGGATTGTAGAGCAGACACCACATTGATGCTCTGTTGTGTGCACTTTTTCCCTCCCTTCTTTTCCTATCCTCTGATATTTAACAGGCAGAGATGCACTGTTAGCCAATAAGCATTAAGTGATGCTATACGAGCACTCCCTGAAGTTCCTGTACATTGTATTTCTGTTAGAGGTGGAATTGGGGTAGTGCCATAACTTGTCTTTCTTACCTTTCTAGATATCTGTTTGAAGGAGGTAACATCAATCGCAGACAGCCTTTATAATATTCAACTCTTGAGAGAATTCTCAAATGAATACCTGAACAAATGCTTTTATCTCACGCTGGAGGACATGTTGTATGCTCCTTTAGTTTTAAAGGTAAGAAACATACTGAGGGATACGTTTTTAAATAAAATGTAGGTAAATCATGAGCAGTTATTTTGTTACTGTGAGGAGTGTTTTTTCTTTTCTAGCCTAACGTCATGGTATTCATTGCGGAGCTCTTCTGGTGGTTTGAGAATGTCAAACCAGACTTTGTACAACCAAGAGATATTCAGGAAATAAAGGATGGTAAGCTTTTTATGTTTGTATGTTTATGAGTGAGTTATTTCAAAATATTTACATCAGAATATAAATGACTGTTGAACGTTGCTGTTTGCTTTGGAGCTTGCTTTCTGCTTGCTGTGCTGTTCTTTGAAAGCAGCAAAAATGGAAGGAAGGTTAGTCCTAAATCCACCTGTGGATTGGATTCTGAGTTTGGGAATTTTTTTTTTATTCCAGTCCACTCATTTTTTACTTCCATTCCAACAACATCACCAGAATGTATATCTGTTTTTAAACACAAATTAGTACTTCTATCAATGCATTTCAGTTTTGTGTCACAATAGCGTACTGCAGTCTGAAGTTTCCTTTTTCTGCTTTGTTATTTTAATGGTTATTTATAGCATTAACACCATTTTTAATATATGCACAGTTAAAACAGTGCTGCAGCAGAAGAGCAGCCGCCCCCCTGTTCCTATCTCCAATGCAACCAAGAGAAGTTTCATGGCTAGTCCTGCTAGTACAAATCCAGCAGACGTGCAGCCCTCAGCTCAGGCAGGCTCTGAAGCTTGCTGTAGGTACTACCTGCACCCCGAGGAACCTGATTACCTGTAAGTCTGCTTTCATGTTGTTCAGATCAGTCTTCTACTCTGTGCTTCCATCTGGATCACATAGGAAATTCTGCTGCTAGATGTTCTGGTTTTGCTACAGATCTTCTGCACACAGCTTGAATTCACTCAATCTGTAAAATATTCTGAAGTTGAAAGAAATCCTTGGCACTGTTACGTTTGATCTTTGGCAGATTCCAGTACGGCTCAACACCAAATGTCACCACTGTGTTATAGAAGAAATTCTTCTAATTTCTATTTTGAAGATAGTGTGAAATGTGAAAACTGCCCAAGCATCTGATCTTTGCTGACTGTGTTCTTTAAATGTTGGTGTGAAAAAAACTTAACTATGATTCAATGAACGGGGAAGTTAATAACAAAGTTTTTGAGCTGAACTAAATTTGAGGGCCATAAGGAAATGAATTCAGTCTTTACTTTGTAACTTGTGTAACAGTACACTTGAGGCATTTTAAATTCACTGTATTTAGAAACATAAGAACACTTTGACTTCAGATAGTAGTTTACTTTTTGTGTTGTTTCCTTTGAAAACCTTTGCTTTAAGTTCTTTAATAGTATTGATGTGATCTTAGGTTTTAGGGGAGGATGAGGGCAACTATTACCTCTGCAGCTCCTCTGCTGTATAACTTTCTTCTATTAATGAATTCTTACTGTTCTGATTTTCTGAATTAGTGGCAAAGGAGGAAGCCCTGCCTTTAGCCCTTCCCATCCGCTGCTCCCTCTGAGACAGAAACAGCAAAAATCTTTACAGGGTGAAGACAGCCCTGGTATGTAATCTTTGAATTTACATTTCGAAAGACAAAGGCAATTAGTGTCAATACAATAATATATATATATATACACAAATATATATTTGTGTATACAGTGCCATTTTTTCAGCGTATTTTACCAGGCTTTTGTGTCCTTTTTTAATATTAAAGCAGATTTGTTTTCTGCTGCCATCTCTTGGTGAAATAATGTATTATATTTGCTATTAAAGGTGATGAAACTCCTAGCTTAAGGATTGTTTCTAAAACATTGCTCCTTTAAAAAATATTACAGGTCATCGACATCGTTCTAATTCTCTGACTCGTGTTGATGGACAGCCACGAGGTTCAGTTCTTGCATGGCCAGAGAAGAAACCCAGGTAATGTGTGCTTTTAAGTTTTACAGTACTCTTTAATGAAAGGATACTCCATACTCTCACAAACATATTTGTAGTAATATGGTATCACTTCCTTAGAAGTGAACTGAGAGTTGCTTAACACTGTTTTCTTTAAAAAACAAAACAAAAAAACAAAAGTGTTTTCAGAGGTGACTGTAGTGTGGCAATTGAACATAGTTTAAACATGACTTGCAATAAGTACTGTTGAGAATTTAGGTGTCTGAGGTTCCTGTTGGTGTTCACTCTTGCTGCAGGCTTCCTTTTTCAAATAGAACTGAAACGTTAGCTTTCTGTATTACGATTTGCTGAACTAAAGGCCATACCTTTTTGTGTTTTCTCTTCAGTAGACTGTTCTTATCTTTTCTAGGCCTCTGTCTCAGCCAACACCGTTTGCTCTTCATCATTCTGCCAGTACCGATGTGGACCCTGGGTCTGGTGATAGCATCAGTCTGGCTAGGTCAATCAGTAAAGACAGTCTTGCTTCAAACATTGTTAATGTAACTCCAAAAAACCAGCCCCATCCTCAGTCAGTGAAAACCAATGGGAAGAGCTTGCTGAACAATGTTGAAATTGAGGACGAAGATGAAGAGCTTATTGCAATAATCAGATCTGAGGAAAGACCAAACCGTGGTGACCAGGAATTGCAGAACACGGCAGCCAGAATACCCAACGTAGTTGCAACTGCATGGTCTCCAAAAGTCAATAGCGAGTCTTCAGAAAGCAAACCAGACAGTTTCTACTTGGAGCCCTTAATGCCTGCAGTTCTAAAGCCAGCAAAGGAAAAACAAATAATAAATAAAGAGGATGAGTGTGGGGAGGGGAAACAAAGAAGTTTTATAACAAAGAGATTAAATGAGGGACACTTGCCTTTGATTCGCAAGAAAACAAGTAGCAGTCATGGTGACCATGATCTCAATAGGACTTTTACTCCAATTTCTAGTTCTGATTTCACTCCAGTTACTGAGTCTGGTGCTGCAGACTCAGTAGCACTGGTGGAGGCAGGGTTAGAAGCCTCCAGACCTTTGGCTAGTAGCAGTTTAGATCCTTCTGCTCAGGATCAACCCACTGGAGGCTTTTTTCTTCATGCTGCTAAATCTGATGATGACATAGCAAGTAAAGTCAATGCAAGTTATGTGAAAAGTCTCAGTTTACATGTTCCAGATACTGCATGGACTATGGTGAGGCAGGACTCTGATTCTGATCTCTTAGACATTGAAGACACTGAACAGGACTTGGTAGGTTTAGATGACCATCCTATAGTTGCTAAGTACATTGGTGAGGAAGAATCTGCAAAGCTGCAAGAAGATATGAAGGTAAAAGAACATGAAGATAAAGATGATGCAAGTGGGCGTTCCAGCCCGTGTTTGAGTACCATTTCCCAAGTGAGCAGTGTGTCTGTGGCCAGTGGGAGTGTCCGAATGACCAATTTTGCAGAACGAAAGCTTCAGAGGCTTAATAGCTATGAAACTAAGTCCAGTACAAGTAGTTCGCAGAAGACCACACCAGATGGGTCAGAAAGCTGCCCAGCACCACTGACCACGTGGAAACAGAAGCGCGAGCAAAGCCCGAGCAGACCAAATAAAGACAACGTTAATCTTTTAGCTTCTGAATTGGTGCAGCTTCATATGCAGTTGGAAGAGAAACGAAGAGCAATAGAAGCTCAGAAGAAGAAGATGGAAGCCTTATCAGCGCGGCAGCGACTAAAATTGGGCAAGGCAGCTTTCTTGCATGTTGTTAAGAAGGGGAAATCTCCCGATGTGCCTCAGCCGCTTAAACCAGAACATTTTCCAAAAGAATACCCTCGGCACAATGGTGAAGACTTAGATGAAGTTTCTTTGGGTTCTAAGTCTGAAGAGTATTTTGTGAAGGAGGAGGAAAGAGAAGACGTACTTAACGATTCTCAAGAGGTAACAAAAGTGAAAATGCAAGAAAGCATAGCTTTTGTTGAGCAACATAAACCAAAAGATTCTGCTGCTATACATGAATTAGAAAAAAGTAAAATTATTTCTGCTGCCCTTCTGGAAGACAACGTTACGGAAGTAGATATTAATGAATGTGATCTTTCTATTGAAAAACTAAACGAAACAATCAGCACACTTCAGCAGGCTATATTAAAGATTTCTCAGCAACAGGAACTGCTTATGAAATCTCCATCAGTGCCAACACCAGGAACCAGAAGTAACTCTCAGGACCAAAAGGTAAAACCATCGATCCATTTTGTTGAGCCCCTGTCACCAACTGGAATGAACAGTCTTCGTAAACCACCTCGATTTGGTCAAGGCAGGAGTCCTCGATCAGGAAGACCAGCTGATTTGAAAGTCCCTAAAGACAGACAACAAAACTCTGCTCGTGTTAAAACCCCAACACAGAGTCTAGAGACCTTACCACATTTAAGACCATTTCCATCCAATAGCTTGTCAAAGTCACCAACGGGCTTGGAAAACAGTCCTGATCTGGGAAGTGGTTCTCAAGAAAAGTGTTTCTTTGATACCTATAGACTTCACGATGAGAGTAATCAACGGGCACTTGTCCTCTCCACCTCTAAAGATGCAAATATCATTTCTGAGTTGAGCAAAGAGGTGAATAACAGCTTCAAAGAAGCAGGGTTGAATTCTTCTGATGGCTCAGGAAAAGAAAATGTCCCAGTGGATGAGCCATTGAGAAGCAAGGCTAATCTCATTGAAGTAGATTTGTCTGACTTGAAAGCTCCAGATGAAGGAGAACTTGAGAACCAGGATAGCTCTGCAGATATAATTAGCGAAGGTGATCAGAAGTCTGGTGTGGGGTTTTTCTTCAAGGTAAATACCTTTCTATATTTGGTTACTGTTACACTTTTGTCCAGCATGAAGAACTTGCTTTTGCCATTTCATTTTTGTGGACAACAATACTTAAATTCTTGTGACTTAAACGCTTCAGTTGTGGTGATCTGAAGATGTCCGAAAGTACTGTCGTATGTTTTTCTTAAAAACCTTCCTGGAATTTGCAGCAATCCTGTGGTATCCAGGTCGATGTGTTTTCCTGTGGTCTTTAACACTTTCTGTCCCTGTGGATCTTGCAGGACGAACAGAAAGCGGAAGACGAGCTGGCCAAAAAACGTGCGGCGTTCCTTTTAAAACAGCAGCGCAAAGCTGAGGAGGCTCGGCTGCGCAAACAGCAGCTGGAGGCTGAAGTTGAGCAAAAAAGAGATGAAGCTCGGTAATAGCATGTGGAAAGGGATAGCTCCTCTTATCTTTAAAACGAGGAAAATGGTTATATATTAAATATTGTGTTCTGCTTTTCAGTCGCAAAGCTGAGGAGGACAGAATACGCAAAGAGGAGGAGAAGGCTCGGAGAGAACTTATCAAACAAGAGTATCTAAGGAAAAAACAGCAACAAATCTTGGAGGAGCAAGGGCTTGGAAAGCCCAAATCAAAGCCCAAGAAACCCAGGCCAAAGTCGGTCCATCGTGAGGAGTCTTACAGTGATTCAGGGACGAAGTGTTCTTCCACTCGTAAGAATTTTGAGTTGTTTGTTCTCAATGAGTCTGGTAATCTGCTTGAAGAAATGTGTTCACGTTTTCTCTTCTCTTTTGTAGCTGATAATTTGAGCAGTGCTCAGTCTGGTTCCAGTCTTTCTTTGGCCTCGGCAGCAACGACAGAACCTGAAAGTGTACACTCTGGTGGCACACCATCTCAGAGGTAGAGATACTTAAAAATAAACAAACAATAATCTTACCTTACCAGGGCTTAGGGTTACTTAGGGTTCAGTGGTGTTTGCTTTGGTTTGCAGGCACAGAGGCACAACAATAATTAGTGAATTCACCTCTTTTTTATGTAGATGCCAAATTTGCTCTGTACAAACGTGAAGTTTTGTTTTTCTTTTTCCCAAACAAATAATAGAAAGTTTGCCTCAGTTATCTGGTAGGAAGAGTCTGAAGTTCTGGGGAGGAAGAGGGATAGTAGTCTGTTTTTTCAGGGCTGATATCTGGTGAATTTATTCAAGGTTTGAAGGGGAAAATGATGCTTATTTTCTCTGTCCCTCCCCAACAGAGTTGAATCTATGGAGTCCTTACCAATACTGAGCAGAAATCCAAGCAGAAACACAGAAAGAGACTGGGAGAATGCTTCAACTGCATCTTCCATTGCTTCAGTGGCAGAATACACGGGTGACTATTTCCATTTTAATTCGAGCATTTAGAAGGTCATGTAAAGCTCTGATACATTTGGTGTGATCATTGCTTTTGGGAAATTATCAAGCCTATTTTGTTCTGTTTAATATCTACAAGTAAGTTACTGGAGAAGATGTTTGTTTTTTTTCCTCTAATGCTTCTGGTGAATTATAATCTTAATGTTCTTAAGCATTGGGCAACTAAAGTTTACTTGCTTCTCTTCCTCAGGTCCAAAATTATTTAAGGAACCTAGCAGCAAATCAAACAAACCTATTATTCACAACGCTATATCTCATTGCTGTCTTGCTGGAAAAGTGAATGAGCCACATAAGAATTCAATATTAGAGGTAAGCAATAAAATATAAAACGATGGATGCACTCACAGTAGAGTCCACCTGCAGTGCTCCCTTCGTAATCCTGCTGATCCGTGGCAGCGAATACCATTTCCTAAAATGTACCTTTGAAATGAGGAATGCTGTTCCAGAAGGACACACTTTTTTTTTTTTAGCTGGGCACATAATGTGGGAATTTCCACTGACAGCAGCCTCTGTGTATGCTTACTTACTTACTTTTTAATGCAGGAACTCGAGAAATGCGATGCCAACCACTACATCATTTTGTTCCGCGATGCTGGCTGCCAGTTCAGAGCACTTTACTGCTACTACCCAGATACTGAAGAAATCTACAAGCTGACTGGAACGGGGCCAAAGAGCATCACCAAGAAAATGATTGACAAACTTTACAAGTATAGTTCAGACAGAAAACAGTTCAATGTGATTCCAGCCAAAACCATGTCTGTCAGTGTGGATGCTCTTACCATCCATAACCACTTGTGGCAAGCCAAGCGACCTGCAGTGCCAAAGAAGACTCAGACTCGTAAATGACACTGAGTTCTTGGGGAGGATATTGGTGGATGGGATGGCATCAAACGAAGACGTTTACTGTTTTCCTCTGGTTTGGTATGAAATGTGCAGAACCATAAACATTTTTTAAGAAGTTTCTAAACAGAAACCGTGGATGCAAGCTATTAAAAATGAAGGAACATTATCAGTGTTTTTTATGAATGATAAATCTGCTGTTACACCCAATGCTAACTACTGTGGCTTTCAACTGATGAGGGACTGTGCATGTAGCAAGATCTTTAACAAGTGGGTTTCCTTTTACTTGAAGCTTTCCATCGGTACAAATTGGGAATAATTTAGTTTTGTTTCCTCCCCGCCTCATTGCCTCCTTCCTATTCTTCTTAAAGCTGGCAAGCTCTGAACTTCTGGAGAAGATTGAACAGATCTTGGGTGAAGTGTTTTGGGTTTGGTTTGGTTTTTTTAAAAACAGTCTTTAAGGAAAACTTCCTTTCAGACTTTTTTTGAGGAACTGTTTAATACGTCAAATAGCTGTACTGTATCTTCTGTCAACGTAAGTCCAGCTCTCAGATTTCTGAAAGAATTCCCAACTTGTGCTGCTCAGAACAGAGTTTTATTGCAGTATCCGTTTAGAATAAGCATTGAAAAAGCCAGTCTTCTTAACAAAAAAAACAAAACAACAAAAAAAAGGACTAAAAATTGTTCACAGATGGAAAGATTTCTGGAATACAATCATGGAGAGGCATACAGGTGCTACTGGCTGGAATATGCCTGATTGAAACTTGAGGCCAGCAAGCAGAATGGAGCACTGTTGTTACCAGTTTCAGTTTCAGGTAGTGTCCTAAAGATTCGTTTGCTTTAATAAAGATGGATTCTGGTAGGTCTAGAACGTGTCCACTCTGAGCACGCTACTCCTGTACAATGGTGCACTTAAGGATCACAAATTTTAATGTTTTTATTATATCATGAGATGTAATTCTACTTTCTCTGTCCTGTCTTTCTTCTGAATGAGCAGCATGCTCTAAAACGAAGAGTGTGTATGGTTTTTTTTTTTTTATTTTGGGTGATAATATGAATATATATTGATTTGTTTTTCTCATTTAAGAACAATTTTTAAACAGAGATGTTTGCATTTGTTTCAGAAGCCCAAATAAGTCGAATGGCTTGGATTTCTTTTCATGTTGAAATATTAAAATCTTGAGTCATGACCTTAAAATCCTTTGTGTTTCAGCAGATTACGTTTTTGTCCGTGCTGGCAGGGTGTGTTTGCAGTTCCATTCCCATTCGTGCCAGGCTGGACCTCCCCAGTAGGTTTCTGTAGCTGTGACATGACTTCATCCTCTAACGAGCGCCTGCTCCTTCTGGTTTGACACTGCTGCCTGAGGGGCACCTAGGTTTGTAACTTTGGTTTGCACATGTTTACTTTTACTTGAAAATATCACTCGTGAGTGCTGGAGGCACTACAGCGATCTGGAGACGAGCTGAGCTCTGCAACAGAGTGCAGAGTAATGGCTGAACCTTGAGAATAATGGGAGTTACAAGAAGTTATGTCCATAAGGGGAAAGTAGGGTACGTGATCACTAGATAGAGCGCAGTGAAGGTCTTCCATTGTGGTCTCTCCATTTTTTTTTTCCCCTTCCAGTTCTTCTCGATAGGCTGCTGCAACTCTGTAAATGATGTTAGATAGTTTGCTGCTTGTAAATAATGAAAGGCCTTATGGTTTCTGAAGTGCTGAGTATTAAACACCGTCATGCGTGTCACTTTCGTTACCATGCTTTTCATGCTTGTGCTTTGTTTCTCACTGTTTGATATGATATACCATATTTATTTTATGAAAGCACTGAAATTTAATAAAAATCATTAACTGATTTCCTTTTTATTTCACGCGTACCTTTTGTTGTTGTGATGCTAACACGCTTTAAAGATGTGCACAGCTCACAGCACCATGCACAGGGCAGTGCTGGTGTGGGTCTCTTTTGCCCTCCCTCCATTTCTTAATGTATACAAGATTGTACATCTTTAAAGTGCTTTTAAGTGCAGTTTCTGAGGCTTTCATACATCAGTGTGTTGTGTGTCTGCATACGCCATTTTGCTTTGGTAGTTAACGTGTCTTCGTCCCGTTCTCATCACGCTGTGTGGTTCAGGCATGAAGGAGCCAAGTTTTGATCGTGCTGATGCTCTCTGAGGAGCTGAGTGCAGCTGGATGTGGGGCAGGGCTGGGAGCACAAAGCCACAGTGACTTGTGCCCCGTGGTAGCAGTGTGCAAACTGGGAGCTGTCCTTCACGGGGCAGAGGAAAGGCAGAGAGATGTTGATGTGATCTCAGGGCCCGAATTTTCCTTTTGTGTTCAAAAAGGAGAGCAGTGCTGCTGGAGCTGTGGTCTCTGTACCAAAGGAGCAGTGTTCCTTCTGGGTGAAGGCCCAACGAACTGAAAGCACTGCTTACCTGAATGCTGTGCTGCTTTCAGTCCATGAGGAATTCCTGATTTTCCTGCTGGATTTACTCAGAAACAACGTACAGGGAAAGCTCTCAGACCACCATCCCCAGCAGAGCTGCTTAAAAACACAACGAATGGCATTTGAATTCAAGTGAGTCCCTCATGGGGAGCATTTGAAGCACAGAAGCCCCCCAGAATCCATCTGTGCCTCTTAGGGGATAACTTCAAACTGAATTTGGAGCACATGGAAGGTGGGGGCAGTCTGCCCGAGCCCATACAGAGCAGTGTCAGCCCACAGCCCCCACTGTTAGCATGGGCTGAGCAGTGCAGCGTGAAGCTGGCATGGAAGGCAACTTCTCCAGCTTTCCCTGGAGCTGACAGTAGCTCAGTGCTCCCACTCAGAGCCATCCCCAGCACCCTGCAGCCACCAGGCAGACAGAGCTCTCTGTTTGTTGCTGCATGCAGCTCTTTTATTCTGATTTCTCTTTACAGAAATGTGAAGCATCTTCACAGTAATTGTACAAAAACATCTCCGGTCGGCTCTGTACAGTGCACCCCAAGAGGACGTGTCCCAGAATGAGGCCTCGCACAGGGAAAGGTGTGACTTCAATTGGCTGATGGCACCCAGGCAGAGCTGACCTGGAGAGCAGGTCATCCCTCCAAAGGGAACAGGTTGTGTTTAGATGGGTGGGTAAAAACGGGGAGCAGGAGGGAAACGTGTGCTGACAGAGGTGTGAACGCTCAGCACTGCTGCAGTGCGTGGGGTGGGGATGTGGTCTGTGTTCAGAGGATGGAGCATTAGTGACGTGGGGCACACGATGCTGGGAAACCTGGGCCCCTCAACGATGGGGAAGTGCCTCAACATGGGAAAAATAAAACAGAAAAAAATGAGAGAGACCTGAAATCAATACTGCTGTGCATAGGGCAGTGCTGCAGCCGTGGGGGTGAAGCAGTCAGTGCAGCACATCCCTCCTCTGCTCACAGCCCTCGCTGAGCAGGAGCAGTTCTTACAGATGGAGCAGTGGTGCCAGGGCTGTTACAAAAATAAAATACTCTTGTTTTTACATTGGTGTTGTAACCGGGTCTGAGAACTTAGAAAAACTCAGCGTTCCTTCTTCGACTCGCGCTGACCACAGGTAAATATCTACAGTATTTATCTCCTCTTTAAACATCCCATTAGAATGTCGGCTGTGAATTTACACCATAGAAGTAACGTTTGCAAAAAAAAACGTGTCCCATTTACACACGTGTAGCTTTTCCTTCTTAAGTACGCACATCTGTACACTGAACAAACAGAAGCAGAGCTGGGACACAGTGAAGGTTAGGGATGCTTTTGTCATGGGCTGCCCCCGGGCACACAGAGCTGCAGGGAAAGGGATTAAAATGTCCCCTTCTGAATGGTCAGAATGGGGATGAGTGTGGAATGGCCCGAGTTGGAAAGGGTCCATAAGGATCACTGAGTCCAAGGCCGTGACCTCAGCCCCTGCCCTGGGGTGGACAGTGCTGCTGTGTTTCCCCTCCTCCCTCAAGGGTTAATAGGATGGAAAACCTTCAGCTCTGGGCTGGGTTGTGTGCACTGAGGGACAGAGCACTTCGGGGTCGGACAGCTCAGCCCCGTTGGCTTTGTGCTTCAGCTGCTCCCCCTGTTTATCCCGCGGGATCTATCTACTTTTATTTTGGCACAACAACTGAAAAATGAAATTAAATAATGCACGCGATTTAAAAACAATAATGTCTCATGAAAAGCCAAACAAATGATATCAGAAAGAGCATCAGTGACGGTTCGGTCGTGCCCACGGCTCAGTGCAGCAGAGGGGTCGGGTGGGGGGGGGGGTTGATATTTCCACCTGCACCTCCTGCTGAGTGCCAGATGGTGATGCTGGGCTGCAAAGCAGCAGAAACCAGAGGAATTAAAAGCAAAGCCTGGCCCAGACCTCGTCTGATTGCCATCCCGCAGAGCACTGGCTGTTTGCTGGGTGGGTTTTCCTCCCCTTTCAGGCAGCACAGAGCTCAACGCCTTCGTGGAGTGCTGTGATTTTAAGCAGGTTGTTGTAAACGACCTTTACTGTCACGGAGAAGGGGCGGCAGCAGGGAATGGCAGAACCCCGTCCTGGTTGGGAGGGCACAGCCACGTTGTGCTTTAAGGGCTCCCATTAAAAAAAAAAAAATCACATTTAAGTTTTAGTATCCGAATGTAGAAGTATATGAAGTTAACAACTTGGTTATTCACTTGGCAGTCAAAGGAAAAACAAAAAAAAAAGAACAAAACCAAAAAACCTTTACGCGTCGACATTGCAAAGTGTGCAAAAATAGATGGAAAATACATCTGGTGTTTCTGCTATAGAAAGATCTCCACGGCTGTTGTGCTGAAAACAGCCGGGGTCGGGCTGGGCTGCACCTCTGCACATCCAACTGCAGCACAGGGGACTCATCCAGGACACCCCCACACGGAGCTGCTGGGACACGGCCCTGCGCGTGGTGCCTTCGTCACTGAGCCCCGGTGGGTGCCAGGACGTGTGCAAGAAGAGCAGTGCCACACGGCTTTGGGGCACTTTGTTGTCTTTTTGGTGTGTTTGGGGATCTGCAGATGGGTGCTGTGAGGGCTGCTCCCCTTCTTCTCCATTGTCTCCATGCAGCCCCCCCCCTCCTGCCAGGACAAGCCAACAAGCAAAGAGAACATAGGGGTGAAGGAGCCAAATTTGGGCCATCCATCCCAGACACCCAGCAAAGAGGAGCAGGACGAGCACAGGGTGGCTGCCCTTGGCTCAGCAGTGCCCCCATCCAATGCGAATGTCCTGCATCATTTGGGGACAGTTCCGAACACCTCCTGCTCAAGCAGGCCGAGCTGTAGCTCCGCTCTCACCACCAGCACCAGCGAGGACTTTCTCCCTAGTTCACTAGTTGCGGTATTGGTATAAAAAGTTAAAAACTCCCACGTGGTGCCTCTGGACGTCCGCCTGCCCCGCCGTGCCATCGCTCTCATCCCCACGGCACCGAGGTGTGCTCAGAGCTGGGTCTCATCCCGTGTCTCGGGGTTGCAGGGGCCCAGCTTGTTGCTGCAGCTGCTCTTGCGGCTGTGCCCATCGTTGGCCACGTGTGCCAGCGGGTCGGAGCGGATCAGGTACCTGCGGGGCACAAAGCAGGGTGTCCTGTGTGGGAATCCAGTGCGTGGGGACTGGGAGTGTGCGTGGGGAGGAGGGGTGACACATACACGATGTCGTTCAGCTCCAGCCGTGTGTCTGGGGGTGGGTTGATCAGGACGTAGGACAAAGTGTTCTGGTGGTCATTCATCTCATCTGCCGGAGGAGAGAAGGGGAACGGTGGGCAGGGCTGGCGGAGTGCCCTGATGGACACCCTGAGGGATGGATGAGCCAACAGCCACGCCAAAGGACACCCCAATGGGCACCCCAGTGGGTGCCCTGGCAGCCCTGCTGCAGCATCCCCAAGCATCAGGCTCTGTAGGGTCACAGCTGGTCCCTGAGGACAGCACCAGGCCCCCCTGCATGGCCATGCCACTGAGAGCACCGCTCCTCCCGCAGCCCCGCAGCCGATCCCAGCTCTGGCACAGACCGGGGACGCGCAGACTTTTCACTCCAAAAATCAACACCCCCCTCCCAGAAAGAAGTAAGAAAAAAGATGTCTTACCTTGTTCGAGCACAAAAAATGAAACACGTTAGTCTTGCTGCATTAAGTACAGCACAACGACCCCGAGCACCGGGTCAGGGCATCCAAACCCCCCCCAGGGCCGTGACCACGCTTTGCCACCTTCTTCCCTTGTTGCATCTATGAGCACCCGGCCGAGGCACCGTGCCCTTCTGCCCCAGGACATCACTGCCGCATCCCAGAGCCCCCGGCACCGCTCGGGAACGGCTCTGAAGCGCGGAGCTGCGGTGATGCCAAACCAAGCATCGGGACACGCGGGGCCCCTCGCTGCCAAACAAGATCATGGGGGGGGGAGCAGGTGCTGGGAACAAGCAGCAGCGGGAGCACAGCAAGGGCATGTGATGGACAGGACTGGACGGCAGGGGACAGACGGACACGCGCTCATTGCAGGGCTGTGCACCGGGACGCCAGCACTGCATGAACCTCCCCCCCCACCCCCCCCTCCCCCCCACCTTCCTGCCCCTCTGCCTTTTGCTGCTTCTCAGCCGTCCTGGTGCTCAGCCCTGCAGCGTGGTGGGGATGGGGGTGGCAGTGCAGGGACGCACACAGAGCCTGGGATGCATGGGATGTGCCATAATGGAGGGGGGGGGGGGGGGTTCCTGGGGCACACAGGTTCTTCTGCACCATGGAAGCACCTTTTCCTGACCCCCCCATGCAGCACTGCTGAACCCGCCACGTGTATTGCCATCATCTTGTCCCCAGTGGTACCCCCAGATAATTTTGGGGGGAGGGGATCCAACGCCCCTGCACCCACACAGTGGTGCTCACACCATAGAAGGGCACCGGTGGGGCGGCTCACAGAACACATCCAAAGATGGGGAGCACCATCCCTGAGCTCTGCGCAGCCCCGGCAGCTGCTGCCAATACACTGCGTGGGGCTTCCATGAGCCACAGCTGGGCTGGGGCTCTGAGGGTGGACACGGTTGGTAGGAAAATGCCGACTTTTCACCTTAAGCATGGGCTGGCAAAGCCTGAACCACAGCCCAGCAGGGCCACGGCTGCCCCTGGGCTCTCCTGAGCCCTTCTGCGTGAAGCTGTGCGCTGAGCACCAGGTGCTGCGTCCCTTCACCCCAAGGCTCTCCCCAGGGTCTGGGGGTGACTGCAGGGACACGCGGGTCTGCACCCCAAACCAACCCGGGACGAAGCTGCAAACGATGCCCTCCCGCACTGCTTTGCTCAGCAGCAGCAGACAGAAACCCCCTCCTTGAAAAGCTCCTGGCTTTGCAGGCCCAAGTCAACCTGCAGAGCAATGCAAGGAGGTCGCTATCAGTAACAGCTGAGGGATGTGATTTCCTCGCACCGGGTCCAAAGGGTCCCTGCGTTGTTCTCTCCTGACGTCAGGGAGCCCTGCAGCTGCAGTGCAGTGCCTTTTGTTTTCCAGCTCCACCCAACAAAGGAGTGTGAAAGGATCAGAGTATCTAAGGTGAAAACTGGCAAGGGTGTGGATTGGGCTCAGCTGGCATGATCTTGTTGTACGCTGCACGCCGTGAGGCACGCGTGACTCCCAGGGAGTGAGCATTACCTTGCAAATATCCCAGGTTTACCCGATTCATCACATCACTGGCTGTTAAATTTGCTACATCCTCTACAGAACATACAGGGAAAGGCACAGACATAAACAGAGAGAGAGAGAGAGGTCAGCAAGCCATGATTCGGCAAATATTAGAGACGAGCTGCTGCACTTTGGCAATAAAGGAGCAAAAGATAAAGGCAAGGAGAGCAGGCAGAGCGAGTGTCCTTCTGACCACCAAGCACACCGATGCCGGCCGTGCCCCGGTGCCCGTGCACATCGTGGCCAGAGCCCCAGAGCTGCAGCGGGCAGCCCGGCTGTAGCATCACTGCTGCACCGACTGCCATCAGCAGAGTGAGACAGAGCAAAGAGAACTGCGTCCCCCAGAATGAGCCTTTGGGAGGAGGGGAGCAGAGACGAAGAGCGTCATCTCGGTGCCAGGCATGCAGCTGGATCCAGCAATGCTGTCCCCACCTTCCCCTCCATGGAGCAGCTGCTGCATGCCCCCAGCACACCTGCGTGCCCTCTGTTTCCCTGCATTTATCCACATTTCCTCTTCCCCTGCTCTCCCGGCTGCGGGCATCAAACCCCGGCTGGGCTCGGTGCTCGGGGCCCGGCTGTGGCAATGGAAGGGGTCATGGAGTAGACAGGAGGCAGCACGGGATGGCTCACAGGGCAGAGAGACGAAACAAACCAAGAAAGCCGTGGGCAAAGGACTTCACCATAACCAGAGGGCAGGGGTGGGCACACAGACTCCAGCACCAGCGCGGGGCTGCGGTCCCCACCAGAAAGGTGCAGGGTCATCACGAAGCACAGTAACACACACAAGCCGGCCCAGCCCCATGGGATGCTCCTGCCACACAGCACGGTGATGGCACGGAGCTGCAGCACCAGCCCTGCACGGCACCAGGGTTTGGATGAGCTGGCCCCACATGGAGCCAACCCGGGGCCCTGGGCAGCCTGCTTTAGAGGTTGGCAACCCTGCCCACGGCAAGGGGTTGGAACTAGATGATCTTTGAGGTCCCTTCCAACCCCAATTCTTTCACTCTACGATTCGGTGGTTCTGTGTGCTCACGCTGCCCACGCAGCGCAGACACAGCTCCTGTAGGCACAGACCCCATTGCAGCCAACCCGGGAGCATCCAGAGACGGCTCCAGCAGCACCTGCAGGGCTCAGGCGCAATGGATGGGGATTTACCTGCGGAGCCCACGGGGCCGCCTCGCCGCAGGGAAGCACGACCGCACATCACTTACCGTACCCGGTGGTGGGCAAGCCCAGGTGCTTCATGCGGTTCTTGACAAGCTCGGACAGCTCCTGCCGCTCGGAGCGGCGGTACAGGCTGAGCCGCTGCTGGCTGATCCACTCGGCTGTCTTGCCGGAGTGCTTGTTGCCCTTCCTGCTCAGCCGGCGTGCCCACTGCATGCTCTTGCGCCGCAGCAGCGGGTGCTCGGACTGGTCGCTGGAGCACGAGTTCCTGTGGTGGCCCGTCTTGATGCCCCAGTGCTCCTTCACATCCTTCGTGTCCTCGCAGTCCTCCACGTTGATGGAGATCTGTGACTGGAAGCCCGGCCGGTGACGGGGACCGCGGGGCCACCTAACGGGAGTTGCTCTGGGACGGGGTCCCACCTCTGAGCCGTGCACTGCCGGCACAGTGTCCCCGTGCTGCTAAAGCACCTGGGCAGCAGCTCTGGGATGGGGGCTCTGGAATGCCACCAGCCATGGGGTGCAGCGGGCACCGTCCATCAGCGCCATTCCACTCCCTCCTGCCCTCACCTTCCTCGCTGACACCTCGCAGCAGATCTGCTGCCGCACCTCTGCTCTAGGGAGCTCCACTGGTGAGTGCTGATTTATTACTTATGGGGATTAAAGCACCCCAAAGGATGAATGGGGATCGCTTCTAACTAAATGTCAGCTTTCAGTGCCCTGCAGCTGCCTCCACAAAGCTGAGAACTGAAGGTATTCACAGCGGAGCCCAGACCCTGCTCCCTCTCCCGGTCATTACACCTTGTGGCTGTTTGCTGGTGCTGTGGGGGACATCTCTCCCGACGAAAACCATCCCTGACACCACCCACATGCGCACTGCGGGGTCAGCAGCAGAACGGGATCTGGATGCAAGCTGTACTCACCTGTGCTCTGATGTCATGGGGCTGTATTTGGGAGAAGAAAACGGGGAAAAAGCGTCAGCCAGGAAAAGAGCATCCCTGCTGTGCTGCATCCCCTGGTATCTCAACAACTGGGCAGTGCTGTGCTGCCTGCCAGCACTGCTGTTTGAGGGCTGAGCACTTGCACCATGCTCGCACAAAGACAGGACCTCCCCCGGGGTGTGGGTCAGGATGGGAATGCTGCAGCCCCTTCCCACACGCACTGCTCCTTGCCTCGGAGGTGGCGAACATGTGCGATTCCGTCCGGTAAATGCCGATGGGGATTTCGGCGCTGGAGGAGCAGAGCTTCTGGAAGAGGCGCCCGTAGGTCCGGATCCACAGGTCGTCCTCCGTGATCTTCATCTGGGGAGGAACAGTAACTGCCTTCAGCACCAGAACAGCGCCCAAATGCATCGATGCCAACCCCAGAGCAAGGCCAGCACCACAGACAGGGGGCAGGATGTGCAGGTGTAGCACTGAGGGATACGGCTGAGTAGTGGACGTGGCAGCGCTGGCCAAGAATTGCACTTGATGACCTTAAGGGTCTCCTCCAACTCTGCGATTCTATAACATCAGGGCTCCAGGCAGTGCTGAGAATGCCCACGTATGATGCGGGGAGCAATGTTCTGCCCCACTCTGCTCCATTTTGCCTCCCCCAGAGGAGCCTTACACCCCCCAGCCCAGCAGCAGCACCTACCGCGCAGAGGTAGCCAGAACCCGGCGTGGTGTCAAGGCCCAGCAGCAGCCGGGTGATGGTGATCATGTAGTCCTTCACAAATGACTGCGGGAGGGAGGAAAGGTCAACCCGAGTGTGTGAAGGTGGGCAGCTGTGCCCCCGCTGCCTCCCCCCACCTGGTAGAGCAGCGTGTCCAGCATGCTGATGCTGAAGACCCTCCCTGCAGCGAAGGGCAGGCGGAACATGAAGGCCAGGTTGGAGCCGTTCTCACGCTCTTTCTGGAAGAGGAAAGATAAACCAAGCAGCCTTGAAGGGAGGGCAGCAGCTGAGAGGCAGGGGAAAAGAGGGTTTCGTGGTGAAAGAGGGGTTTTTTTTTTCCTCTCTCCATGGAAACGTGGGAGATATCATTGCTTTATAGTGCTACAGGCTGGATGTGGTTCTTCCACGTGCCTCACTGCCTTGGGGATGTTTGCCCTTGTCAGGAGACCTCAGCACAGTGACACTGCTGCAGGCACAGCACTGAGCCCAGCGGTCCCTGCTCAGAGCATCCCTGCCCCCGTTCACTCACTGCCACACTCCCAACAGAGCAGCAGGCAAAGCAGAGCAACCCCCAGCCTTCAAGAAACACATAAACATGTAGGAGGAGGCAGACAGCCCCAAAATCACCTACCTACGTATTTTTTGCTGCAGGTTATGTTGGATGGATGCACAGTGCAGCACATGGAGGAGCACAGGACCAGAAGGAACTCGGGATTATCGACTCCCAGCACTGAATTCCCAGAAAGCAAAGTTTTCTCTTACCTTCTCTAACTTGGAAAGGGCTAAGGAGTAGCTGTCCTTTGCTCTGAACTGCATGAACCTCATGTTGGAGGGATGGGTCAGCTCCGTGATGATGCTGAGACTGGGAAAGAGCCTGCAATGGGAAAAGATACGTTGTTCAGCAGCCACCTGGGAGGGGAGAGATCCCTGCATTTAAAGCTTGACGAACACAAAAGGCTCCTCCGTGCCCAACCAAGACCAGAAATAGCAGAACCCAAGTGTCATCCTAGAGAGAGCGGCCAGCCCACGGCAGCTATGGCCTCTGGGGCTCACTTCCAGCTGAGGAGAGATGAAATGGGACAGGATGGGAGGGAACAGAATGGGACAGGACGGCTGGCCCTCCTCACCTGAACATGGTCTGGACGTTGACTATCGTCTTTGCATCTGCCATGTAGTCCTCCTCAGCGCTCATGGTGCTCTCCTTGTCCACTACCACCAGGTTGTCGGCGTAGATGATGCCGCACTGCAGCAGGCTGTCCAGGCTGGGCAGTTCCCAAAGAGAAGAGCGTAGGGGTCAGCCCTTGGAAACGACACGGGGAAGCAGTACGCTGCGACGTACAGCGCTGCAGCCAGCCCAGCTGCTCCTGGCCACCAACCCAGCACCAACACCCATTTCCCATACGGGCTCAGCAAGGCGAGAAGCCAACAACGGGGTCAGCCACGGCCAGCCCTTGACTCCCCATGGAAGGGGAAGGTTGTGGGGCTGCAGATTGGGGTGAATGCAACACGTCTAGACAACTCAATAATTAACAACAGCCACAGACGGGAACACCTACTTGTCAATGGTGCCTTCCATGTAGTAAACCATGGGGAAACAACAGATGGCTTCCAGAAAGTGGTGCTCCGGTCTGCAAGAAGAGCAACAGAAAGCAACACAGTTCGGACACCCACCAAGCAAGGTGATGCTGCAGCCCCTTCCCCACGCAGCGTGTGATGCCCACAGTAACACAGGGAAGGGCTTGGTGCAAGAGGAAGCATTGCAGAGGAGTACTTGCTTGTTGTCCAGAAGCAACACAATTGGGTTCAGCTCTTTGCGAGACCGATAGTAGGCACGCAGCGGGACGATGAAGTTATACAGCCCGTTGCCCGCGGTCTCAGCTGATACAATGATCAACTTGTTCTTAAAGCCGTAGGCCTTGGCGTCTTCAAAGCTGTTGTGCTTGCAGCCCTGCAGGAGGGAGGCAGCTGGGACCCGTGGCAGTGCCCAGTCCCCCCAGCATGGCCCTGGGCAGCGTGCTGCTCACCTTGTCCAGCCGCAGGCAGCAGAACGGGGCTTTCTCAGGCAAGAGGTGGCATAGGGTTGGCGAGCTGCCGATGTACGGGGAGTTGGGTGGGTAGCCCTTCACGTACCTGCAGCAGAGAGAAATCCCAGAGCTGTGAGAACACGGGGAGAGCCATCAGCAACGGCCCCATCACCTTCAGGGGCCGTGTCTCCACCAGTGACCGAACGCGTGTGACTCACTCCAGCACTGCTGAGCCCTCCTCGTCTGACTGAGTCATCTCATCCTCCGACTGGTCGCTGAGCAGGTCGCAGGGCAGCAGGGACGAGGTGTCAGCCAGCTCAAGCACGGGCGCGATGCTGGGCCGGCGGTTGCCTGAGCCGTTCTCTGCAGGCAGCGCCAGCTTGCTGCTGTTGGTGGGGCGGCACTCAGTGTTCTGCAGGTCCATGGCCACTGTACCTGGACGCGGCGGGGGGGGGGGGAAAGCACAGCGCTCTATAAGGAGGGGAAGGGAGCAGGGCTGGCAGAGCGTGGCACTGCTGAGCTCTGCTGGGACCCCGTCCAACAGCACCTTCTGAAATCGAAACATATTTACAGAGTGTTGACTGTGGCCATTGAGTCTTTGCTCCCAGTTGGAAACCCAAGCTGGAGCTCTCATCTGAATCTTCACCCGTTATTTTTGCACAGCTGTGAAAGCTGTGAGCTCCACAGTGAGCAAAGCATGGGAGCTGGGAGCATTCCTGCAGCCGTGGAGCTGCACCTGCTGAACCTGCTCACAACATTTCTCTTCTTGTCCTGCTTTTTGCAAAAGGTCCCTCCGTGAGCAAGCCACGTGACGAGAACATGGATGAGCTCTACTCAGCATAGTGCTCTGTGGCTTGCTGTGGGATAATCATGCAAATTGGCGCTCATGAGTATATATGCATAAATCATTTGCCTAAAATACAATCTGCCATCGCAGCACAGCCTCTCCAGACAACCCCAGAACTTGGTCTCCCCAGATGCAGGCTGGAAGTAATGACTCATGGCATTTTTCATTTCAGAAAATGCACCGCTCGCTGCAGAGCAGTTCACGCTGCTCGTCAGGTTGGGAATCATAAACATGATTTAAGATGCAGCCAACAGCGTTTATCCTTTCAGACAGGGCTTGAGGGATTTCTGCAGACAAATATCATTCATGATTATGGACATCACGAGCTCTAATGATGGTGTTTGGGCTTGCTGAGAGCAGCCAGGACTCGAGAAGCAGGGCTGAGGGTGTGATTGGTGCAGGAGCCCCCTGGACTCACCCATGCTGGCGATGATGCTGTGCACGGGTAGGCGGGAGGGGCCATCGTAGGTACCCCTGCCTGCAAAGCCCTTCTTCTTCTGCTTCTCCTCCTGCTTGAAGATGAAGGCGGAGTTCTCCTCCTTGGTGATGTTGATGTAGAAGCAGGTATCGGACGCGGCCATGATGTGCCGCGGGCCAGGGTTCAGCAGGATGCTCTTGTTCTCCTCCCTGCGGATGCCAATCAGGCAGACTCCGTACCTGCAGTGGGAGCACAGTGCAAGCGTTGGAACAAAGCCCCCCTCAGGCCTCCTCCCTGCACGAGGTTCTCCAAGTGCTGGCCCCAGCCCTCACTTCTTGTGTGCATGGAAGGCGGCGTAGGTGAAGCTTTTCCCCTCGTATTCCATGAAGAACTTGCTGTCACCCATGCGGATGTGGTAGACCTCATTGCCTGAGCAGCGCCCGTACATCCTCTGCCACTGCTCTGGGGACTCCTGGCCCTCCCTGCAATGACAGTAGTGTGCCGGGATGGGGCTGCAACCAGCGTGGCCCCACAGAACCCTCAGGGTGCTGCGAGATGAGCTGTCGGTGCAGCAGGTGGGGGCTGAGCTCCTTCAGATTTCTGATTCTAATTGCATTTGTATTTAATGAGGGCTCCCGGTGGAGCTGCGGAGGCAGAGTTGAGAGCCAATGTTGGCAAACAGTTCTGAGCACGCAGCGAGACAGACTCTGGGATAGCTTTGTAACCCTCTGATTTCGTGTTACCCAAAATTCAGTAATTTCTGGCTTCGCCAAGGTGCAAAGGGCTCACTCCAGCACCACACTGAGCTGCTCCCAGCTGTGCTCCATGTAAACCCACAGCCCTGCAGGCTCTGGCTCTGCACAGCCTGTGCATTCTGCTTTCTGCCCACGGGATCCACTCAGTACAAATGAGAAGCAGTACTGCTGCCCTCCAGCAAGGCCAAATGCACAAACCCACCAGGGGACACTGCAGTGCTCCCAACTCTGCTTGGCAGGAGAGGACCCAGGGCTCTAGTTGGGGATGGGCATTCTAAGGGAACAGGACCCTCAGGGGAATGGCTGTGCCCCCCAGCACTCACTGCCCACGGGAGGTGTGCACCAGCAGCGTGATGAGCGTGGAGGTGGCAGGGCAGACGCAGTTGAGAGCCAGCATGGCGTACTTGCACTCCTCTTCACAGACGACGTGATCTGCATGGAAGCAGAGCTGCTGTTGGGGTGCCTCATGCCTCTGCTCGCATTGCCTGGGGATTTTGGGGTGGCCAACCCAAGCAGCATACAGTGCCCCCGGATCACCAGCAGTGGTAGCCCGGCAGATGGGATGGGGATCCACCCCTCCCTCGCAGAGCCCCCAGAGTACCCCTTGGTACTTTTGGTATCCAGGGCCAGGTGGAGAGGGCAGCCCTGGGGACTCACCAGCAAACTTGACGTGAAACTTGTTCTCTGGCTTTAGGATCTGCACATAGAGAGGGCAGTTTGGGGCAAAATCTTTCACAGCCCAGGCTCTCAGGATGGTCTGGTGGTCCTAACAAAAGAGGAAAGCATGTGCTGCCTTCTGAGAGCTCATTTCCCCCAACACTTCCACGCCTGGGATGAGCTGCTCACCGCCGCCGTACGGTCCACCTCATTCCGGCTGCTGAGAATGAAGCAGGCTTCCCCATTGTCCATCCTAAAAGCAGAGAGCAGCACCCATGCAGCACCCAGCTCCCAGAGGGGACAGGGTGGCCATTATCACCCTTCCAGTGACAGCAATGGGGACACGTGCAGCACAGTGGGGTGGCAGCAGGAAGACCCTCCCCATGTCCGCCTGCCACCTCCACCCCAATGCTCACTTGGCTCTCATGAGGTCCTGGTCCTTCAGCGCAGAGCCCTGCAGGTAGATCACCCGCTGCGACCACAGAGGGATCTGCAGCACCCGCCGCACCTGGATGTCCATCTCCGTGGGACAGAGGATCACCACGTAGTAGTCCTGGAAGAGAGAGGCTCGTGTCACTCGGCAGGCAGGCAGCCCCATGGGCATCCTTACGGGTAGAGAAATCCATCGAGGTTCTTGCCACATCCTGGACACAAAAATGGGGTGGGTCAAGTGGGTGGTGCGACCCAGCCATGCCCAGCAAGGACAAGCACTGAGGGTCAAGTGTTGAAGGAGCATACATGGACATACAGCTGACCCTCACCTGCAGGCGTGGGTGAGCGTAGAACTCATTGAGGAAGTCCATGAGGAGGTCAATCTTGAGTGAGCTGACACATAGCACCACATGCTTCTCTGTCTGGGCACGGTGCCGGCTGTAGTTGCCCCCCGACTTCTGCCGCTCCATCCACAGGTAGACGAGTTCCTCGAACTGCAAGCAGAAAGCACAGCTGGTGTCCCAGCACTGAGGAACTCCCCCAGTGCCATCACTGGGTGCCAGATAAATGGGCACAACACCGTGCCCAGCACAGGCTCTGCCTCCTCCCATGGTCACGCCCTCACCTGCAGCGGCAGCACGACCAGCGCGACGCAGATCATGATGACAACGAGGAGCTGGGAAGGCCAGATCTTTGGTGTCACATCCCCATAGCCCACGGTGGAAAAGGTGACGATGCAGAAGTAAAAGGACTTGAAGAGGGAGAGCTTCTCCCCTGCTCTTTCCAAATGCTGGATGCCGCAGGTGCTGTGGGGAGAAGCAGGGGGACACATGAGCTTTCACAGCTCCAAAGCCATTGTGCCAAGCATGAGTGCCAAAGCAATGCGTCTATAGCTGCAGCAGGCAGGCGGTGCTGGGGCGAGGAGCCCTGCCGAGCCCAGAAATTGCATTCACCACTCATCTGAGAAGATTGCCTTTATTGACAAAGGCTCATGAGCCCAACAGCTTAATTTCCTGTCCTCTTGGTGATTTAATTGGTATTTATTTGCTCCAAATTCAGACCAATCAGAAAAACTGCTTCAGAGCTCAGGGCGAAGCAGGACTGCACTCTGGAAGATGCTGTTTTCGATGCATGGGGTGAAGGGCCATTAATTAACTGGCAGGGGACCTGTGAACCTCTCAAAGAAGCTGTTGGGATGTGTGGTGGCAGAGAGGCGGTCGGGTGGCACAAGGTGCAGCACTCACCCCGTGAAGACGAGACACAGGAGGGTGCAGATGAGGATGAGCACCTGGTTGAACATGGCAGACTGGGTCCGCTGGATGGCACGGTGCAGGTCGTTCTGGGGGAGGACAGGGGCTCCGTGAGGGGGGCTGTGCCTGACCCACAGCCTGGCCGAGCTCCAGCCCCACAGGCTTCACCCCAATGCCTGACACACTGCTGGCAATCTGCTCCCCGGGGGCTGGGACACCACTTCCTGCCAGGGCTCAGGCACGCTTGGTTGGTGGAGGAGATGGGATGCCCATGGGGACACGTCTGGTCACTTACTATCATGTTCTCCAGGGCATACTTGGCGAGCCAGCAGTTCAGAAAGACAGGGATGAACAAATTCCGCAGAGGAGGCCAAAATATCTATGAAAGGAAGAGATGCTGACGGGTTGACTTGCAAAGGACTCAGAAAAACAAGAACCACTTGATGCCGTCGGGGAACACGCACCGTGATAATGAAGGGCACCGTGTTGATCATCTCAAGGATGAAAGAGATGCGGAAAATCTGTTCCCAGATGTTCCCCTGAAAAATAAGAAGTAAGAATAATTAATTAAAATGCTTGAAAGTGTGCCAAAGGCCAATTACATGCCCCCAGTTCCCCAGCCCTGGAAGGATGCGGTGCAGCCAGAGCGATGCTGCACTTTGCTGATGGGATGAGATGTGGTGCTGGCAGCAAAACTTCCCAAATAGTCCACCCCCCAGGCACCTCGGTCAGTGGGGGTGGTGAAACTGGGGACAGCAATGTCCAGCGCAAGGACTGAGGGCAGCAACGGGCACAGACCTCTGTTCTGCCCTAAGGGCTCAGGGCAGGGGAGCGCACCTTGTAGCTGAGATAGATGAGCAGCATGGTCTCCAGAAAGCTGATCAGGGCGATGCTGACCTGTGGGCACAGATGGGGAGAGCTGCTCAGGGCTCTGCAGCAGCACCTGTGCACTGAAGCCTCGACTGGATTCCCTGCACCCATCTGTAGCTGCCCCAGGAGCTGCTGTTCAGCCCCACGCTCACCTGGACAGCCCACAGTGGCAGCTTTCTGTCCACCCAGAAGATGTGTGACCTGCAAAGAACGTCCCATGAGGATCCAAACCACAGAAGCTCCTTCTCCTTTCCGCTGACCGCCAGCCTGAGGCCACCTCTGATGTCTCCCCCCATGGCAGAATTGTTGCTGGCACTGCCCCATGCAGAGCCTGAAGCCAGCTCTGACCATCCCCAGAGCTCACAGAGGTGGATGGGAGCCCCAGAACAAATGCTGGGGCTGGGGAGGTCTCCTTTTGGCTCATCCCACATCTCCAGGGGCAATGATGTGGTACTCAAACCATGCACAAGTGGATGTATGTCCCCAGAGGTACCCACAGGACGCCAGCCCAGCTCCTGTCCCACCCAGCAGCCCCCACTGAAGGCTCCATGCCCATCGCCCCATCCCCACCACCCCGAGCAGAGCTGGGCCCCACGCTAAGAGCTTCCCACCACTCACCAGTTGATATTGGTGGACTGATTGAAGAGTGTGTAGTTCTGCTTCTCACATTCCCAGCTGGGTAACAGACACACAAACCAAGGGAGAGCAGTCAGCGGGATGGCAGGGGGACAGAGGGGTGGATGAGGGGTGTGAGCTTGGCTCCCCAGCTCATGGGACACCTCCTCCCATGGTGCTAGGAGAGGCCCCAGCACAACATTCCGTGGGTTTGGACTCACTGGTCCCCACATCCCTGTGCTTTCTGGGGGACCTTAACCCTCTACCAGCAGCTCACACTCAGCTGGTTGGGAAATGCTTTGGGGCAATTCATCTGCAACTTCTACAAAGAGAAAATTAAACTGCTAATTCTCACGGCAAGTCCTGACCCTTTGAAAAAAAAAATCTGTACGTGCAATAAGCAAAGCAAGGACACAGTAAAAATAGGCTTACACCGAAACCCAGAGCAAAGCTGCTGCGTGTGATCATCTGTCACCTCAGGGATCTAAATGGCAAAATGTGTTTCCCTCCCAAATACTTGAATGGGATTCAGCTGAAGCGTTTTCAAGGGCACTAGGACAGCACTCACTGGGCACTGTGCTGAAGGCAGGGGTCACGCCTGGCCATGCAGGTCACATTTAAAAATGACCACAGCCCTGAATTTTTCCACTGCTGTTGCCCCACGCATCGTGCAAAGTCCACGAGCAGTGACCATTATCACTAAGCCAACTGCTGGCGTGGAAAAGGAGAAGGTGGAGTGACAAAAACCTCCCGCTGTCCTGCGAAGGTGTCTGTGTACCCCGCAGTGTGAGTGCTCTGGGCTCCGAGGTGGGGTGGTGGCACTCACCAGCCGATGCCCTCCTCGGGGTTGTCGAGCAGCACGCGCACGATGTAGAGCAGGCAGGTGAGCAGCTTCAGGGAGAAGTTGAACAGCCGGATCCTCAGACCTGTGGTGGAGGCGGTGTGGGCATGGCCCCACACGTACAGAGGAGAGGGGACACCTCCGTAGGGTTTCACCTAGGGGTATCCCCTGCACAGCCATCCCCAGAGCACGCACACTTCACCCAGGACCCCACATCCCGTTCCCCCCCATCCTTAGCAGCCCTAGCACAGGCTGAGCGGGGGGGGGCTGCCTCCTCCCCAGCATTGCATTATTACTCAAATTACAAGTGAGGAATTCATCACATTTCCATTAAAGAGCTCCCTGCGGGCACTCCACTGTGCCGTGCTCCCGTCGGTTAACAAGGCAATGGGATGCAGCGGGAGGAATGGCACTTCTGAGTGGGCTCCCCCCACACAGCTAATGGGAAAACAACTCCCAGCAATGCTGGGCAAAGGGTGGCTGATCTGCAAGACCAAAGGCAAAGCGGGGGCTGGGGGCTCTGAGGGGGGACAGGGCACGGGGGGGGGGGGGAGGGGGGCCCATTCTGGGGACAGCAGGGGACAACTGCCAGCAGATGGCAATGGCTCCTTGTCCCCAGCGCCGGGCGGGCAGCGAGCACTCACTCGATCGCTGGTTTTTGATGAAGAAGAGCTTCAGGCGCTCCTTGAAGGTGTTCTCATTGACATAGAACTCCACCTGCACCCTGTGGGGAAAGCACCCATGGGGACGGTGAGCACGGGACGTGGACAGGAGCCAGCAGTGCCCAGCCCGGCCCACACTGCAGCAACGCTGAGCAGCCAAGCTGCTAAAAACCAGATCTGATCTAAAAGGAGGAAAATTCCCCACGTTGCTAAGATACTGCGTTGGCCATTCCAGAAGCAGCCAGGAGCTGCCAGCCCTGAGCTTCACCCCACTCCGGGAGCCACCACAGTCAGTGGCAGTGGGATGGTGAGTGCTGCCTGGCACTCCTCCCAGTGTGGGTCTGAGCTGGGAGGGACAACCATAGCTGCAGCTGAACACCGCTGTCCCACTCACTCTGACCCCGAGCAGGACGTGTCTCCACTGCTGCATCTCACATGCCCAAAGCTGGGATCAGCCCATCATTGGCAGGGGCAAGGCTAAGAACCACACTACCCAGTGGGGATCGCTCACTGATTTATGTTCTCTTCAAGACAGAGTCTGCTCTGACTACTACAGACAATGGCAGAGTCAAGTGCAAGGATTCAGCCCTTTCCTCTATTCCACTGTAGCTGCTAAGTCCTGTCAGCGCTGCTCTCATTACTATTTCCCTTAACTGCTGACACAGTCATCGAGACCTCCTCCTCAGCCAGGATCAGGCACACACCGCATCCCCCCCCGCAGGGTTTCCCCCCACGTGGCACTGCCTGCATCCAGACACGCTCCGAGCTGTGATTGATGGGGCAGCAGCTGCTGCACTCACACAGAGGAGCCATAAACAAAGCTTGGGGATGCTCAGAGGACCCCCCTTCAGCCCCCACCCCGCAGTGCTGGTGTTTGGCAGCCAGCGTGGATGCCATCGGGAGCTGTTTGTCAGGTTGCAAAGCTGGGTTTTCACTTTGCAAAGCCTCTCCTGTACCAAAGGGAAACACGCAGAGAGGAAACCATCGCCTCGGGCCTGATAGCTGGGATAACAGTTTACATGAGATTTAAAGGTTTTAGTTAGCAAGCACATCCCAGGGGGGCTGTGAGCAGAGCCAAGCCTGGGCTGGGAACCCAGGAGCCCCACACACCTCCTTGGAGCTGGGGACGGCAGCAGCGTAAGGCTGTCAGCATGGCACCACCTGAGGGCTATGGAAACATACACTGATGGATAGAAAGGAATGCTGGTGGCAGAGCTCTCCTCCGGGGACACGTCGACCATACATTCAGCAGTTAGACGGAGAAGAAACACATGGAAATCAGTTGGAACAGGGCTTGGGGAGAAGCTGCAGGAGGGATAGAGCAGGAGCAGAACCTCTGTGCACAGCATTGGCCAAATCCCATAGCATGGGAGTGCTCATTTACCATCAGCAGCCGTCAGAATACACACAACAGACTCTTCCCCCTTCCCAGCCAGGAGATGTGCCCACTCCAGCACAACCCTGAACTGAAACTGCAACTCAGCATGCCCACAGTGAGCCCTGGCTGCATCCCTGCTGCCCCAGAGCCCCATCACCCCCAGTCCGGGGCAGCCCCCCCCCCAAGGGCAGTTTCTGCCCTCAGCACTGGGGCTGTGCCCTGGGGGGTAGCGGCAGCCCAGCTGCCCTGATACACGTCGAGCTATGGGTTTAGTTCCAAACCTTTGCTTGGAAATGTAATTCCTGCTATTATGTACTCCAGAATGCCTGAGCAATTCCGTTTGTTTTACTCGGCAATTTATTGTGCTTTATTAACCTAAGATTAGAGGCAATTTGTTCTAAGATGATGAGCTCTCTGCCCCCCAAAAAAAGACATATTAATTTGTTCCAAAAAGTGCAGAGATATACCCAAGCTCAGCCCCACTCTGCAGCACAAACACTGCTCCCAGAAGGGCTCACGTGCCCGGGATGCTTTTGCTCTATTTCATACAGACTGAAATATTTCACCACGAGAAATTTATCATCGAATAAACGTAGCATCGGAAAGAGAGGAAAACCCATTGACAGCTCTCTGCACCTCCGATCCCCGCGCTCCCACTGCAGTTGGCCAGGAAACAGCGTTCTCATCTTGGGAAATGTCTCATTCCATCTCCCCCAGCGGGAAGCGGGACGCAAGCGAGACGGTCAGAAAGCTTTGGAAAGAATGGAGACATCTCTGCAGCCCACTGCCAGCACTGCCCTGGGACGGGGTCTGGAGATGGCCACAGTGCTGGCAGCTGGAAGCAGGGGGCAGATGGACAGGGATGGCAAGGGGAGCGGGTCTGGGTCTGTGTACACATTGTGGCACACTCACAGAACTCCACCGGATCTGAAATGAGCACACGGGGTGCTCATCCTCCGGCTGCAATCAGTCTGCACCGCCCCACGGCCACGCCACTGCTCTCAGTAATGAAAAAGGTGAAAAAAACCAGGAGGAGAAGCAATAGAACCACATGCTGCGTTCGGTTTGCCTTCTTCGTTTTGCAACATTGGAGATTGACACTCAGGAATCGGCTCTGATAATTGCTTCTGCTGACGAATGCGGATTGTTTAATTAGAGCCTGCGCACGGAGCTCAGCGCTGATGGGCAATCACCAATTTGCTGCCAGGACCTGGCTCCTTCCCCACGGAGCCAAGCACGGGTTCACTCCCCATGCTGGGAACCACTCCCGGCACCGCATGCACACATGCACGGCACTTACTGCGAGAAGGAGGAATCCACGCTGAAATCCTCTGCGTGGGGCCTACGGGTGAGAGCATCACAGGAGGTGAGGGCGGCGTGGCACAGCGTGGGGACCAGCAGGGCTGGCACCGAGCCCCGGGAACGCGTGCTGCCACCGTGACGTCCCCTCCTCGGGCACCCAGAGATGCTTTGTGGGGCCCCTCCTGAGGGCTCAGCTCCACACAAAGCGTGTTTCTTTATGCTGTTGGGGATTTTCTCTATGCTTTTTTGGGTGTTTTTTTTTTTTTTCTTTGATGAGCCTCACAGGCTGCTCCGTCTCGAATTCGATTGCACACTTTCTGCCAAGAAATTACGTTCTGCAAGGTGCTGCTCGGGGTGCTTCTAGGAACCACGTGCACCTTTGGAGAGCTCATCCTGTACTCACAACTGATGACCATAAAAATGCAAATGATAAAAACAGAAGGAAGGATGAGGGTACGAGGGGTGTCAATGTTATGGGAGGCAGTGGGATGCAGAGGGAAGGCTCTGGGGCAGCCCCAGCCCACCCCAGCACTGCATGCCTTCATGCTGGCATCTCCTGGTGCTCCCTGGTCTCAGTGCCAGCACGGGCACAGAGGAGTCTGAAAGATTTCAAACCATATAACAGCAATATATTCCCATTTCAATTGAAACCCATCTCCACCAGAAAGCTGACTCAACCCCCATCTACCCAGCGATCAGAGCAGCCTCCCTGTGACACCATTTGCTGCCAGCCAACCCCAACCCTGCGGAAAATGGGATTAACCCCAGCAGCGGGCACTGCCCAAGGCCCCTGCTTGCACTTGGCTTTTCACAGGAACCATCCGTGCCTCATGGACACATTATCGGCAAGAAACAGTGAATGATTTGGTTTTCTCCTAATGCACAGCAGCTGGTGACTGGAGGTGAGAGGATGGAGTGAGCAGAGCTCCTGCAGACACAGCCCTGCACACCAGCTGCCACGGGGCACTGCACCATGCAGTCCCCCATGCTCTGCTCACCATGCAGCTGTGTGGGATGGGGCTGCAGCCCCAAAAGACCCCGCAATTATGGCTCTGGGGGATGGGCAGCCCCTCCTCCTGCTTGCTGCTACTTTAGAAAACTAAAATCCACTTCAATTCCTGACTGGAAAAGGGTTGTTTTCAAGACACCAACAAGTTTTTAAAGTTGGTGGGTTCCGTTCGCTACACAGCACTGTGCAGGGATGTGCTCTGTGCGAGGGGCCATCCTGAGATGTGATAAAGGCAGCAGCCAGGCTGGTGACTTCCTGAAGTGCAGAGCAGCAAAGGCACTGAGCAAGGAGAAGCACAGCAAAGAAAAGAAACTTCACAACTGCAGACAGCTCTGACAACTGCAAGCTGCAGCCCCTGACAAAGGGTAGGGCTTTCTTCTAAGGGGAAGACACAATGGCAGGTTTATTATTAGAACAAAAGGCAACTAATGAGGCTTGCTTATGTACAAGAGTACATACCTGCCCACCCACGCTGCACTGCACAGCCCCCTGCACCCAGCTCGGGCTGCACACCCCAACCGTGCGTCAGCCGGGGCACTCTGCTGCCTCTCTCTGCTGTTCTGTCATTTTCTGGGAGGCATTTTGGTCAGTTAAGGAGATTAAAATTCACTTCTGGCTGTGTGCTTCCCATTCAGTTGAAGCAAACGATCTCTGCCTCAAGTGGGGGGCCTTGGAACCACCGGGGCACACCCAGAACCGCATTCTGGGGTGCTCAGTCACTGCCCACCAGGCTGGGGCACCTGGGGCTGGAGGAGGCCCCGATCGCAGTGGGTCTGTGCTCATGGGGAGGGCATGGGGCACAGCAGAGGGGCAGAGCTCACCAGGAGGGGCGGCTGCTGGGGAAGGCTCTCCAAAGCAGCGCACATCCGCGAAGACAAGAGCTGCACCACGGTTCTTACCATATTGACAGTGAGAAACTCATCCACAAAAATAGCCTGATGTGAGAAGGACAGATGGAAGGAGACAAAAAAGGAAAGTAAAGAGGGGGAGAAAGAGCATCAAAGAGGGAGAAGCAAGCGGCACAGGCAGGGTCTGGCCAACGACGCGTGCAGGAGGGGATGGGGCAGCCCCACACCTCACAGTGTGCTCAGAGCCCAGGGATGGGGACCTGAGGGAGGAGTTGGGGTTTGGAAACTGTGCAGTGCCACACGTGCAGCTCACTAAGCCGTGTGCACTGCCTGTCCTTACCTTGCAGGAGTGCTTGGCTCACGTATCAGCTCCCTCCACGGGAGCGATGCTGAAGCCCCACACACCACCGGGCTGAGATGGGGATGAAGGACTGAAAATAAGCAGGGCTAAAACACAGGAGCACGTTTGGAGCGTGGGCTCCTGATGCTTGGCACCTGCAGCTCAGCACTGATGTAGGGCATGGAGTGGGAGGGGGCAGCTCCCTGCTGAGCATGGGGGGGGGGTCTGCAGGGTAGGGAACACACGCATGGGATCAAAACCTGACCAAACCCTGCAGGAGGGAACCTGGTGACATGGGGTGCCCCGCTCCCAGCACAGCCAAAAGTCCCCACTGCACCTCTGTAGGGCAAATCCCTCCCTATCTCCTAAGTAAAGCCCTGGGGAGAGAGTTGGGAATCTTTTCAGGCCATCTTCATTACAGCTGGCAGCAGCACAGCCTGCAGCACCGCAGCTCTGCGCTGCATGAAGGAAATGTGCAAAAACATTGCTCTCGGCTCATTGACCCCATCCCAGGGAGTTCAGTGTTCAGCTGCAGGTAGAACACGCACCTGGGACTTTGCTATGGAAACCAACACTGAGCAACCCAAACACAGCAAACCCTACAGTGGCTCCAGCGGTGCCAGGGCTCAGAGCAGACCATGGGTCTGAGCATCAGGCTGCAAGCACACATCCAGCAGGATGAGCTTGCTAATGCCTGGTGGCCCCTCGAGGGAACAGCCATTGATTATTCAAAAACTAGATTTTCAAACACATTTGGGTGTTTTTGGCACTTTCTGAAGTGCTTTCCATTCAAGAAGGGCTGGCCCCGCCAGCATGCTGCTATTTCTCACCCATTGCTGCACAACCTCCAGCCCTTGCTGTGCCATGGATGGAGCGAAGTCCCATGTAGTGATGCCAGAACCACCTCCAGCCACCAGATGAGGAGGGGCTGGGTATGAGACTGTGGAGCCTGAGGATGGGGAAGAGAGGGAAGGGGCTAATTGCTGCCTTCAGTCAGTGAGGGGTGAGAGGGAGCCCACTCCTCCCCAGAGCAAAAGGACAGGGGGAGCAGCCACAGGGTGTAGCAAGGGGAAGCCTGACTGAATATGAAGAAGAAATATTTGCCCTCAGAGTGATGAAGCTCTGCAAGAGGCATGTGGAGAGGTGGAGAAAGCTCCATCATGGGAGATTCTCAAAACTTAGGAGGACTGACCCCAGTCAACCTGACCTAATCTCACCCAACTTTTAAGTTCATCCTGCTCTGAGAAAGGGGCTCCTCCAGCCATCCCTTCTAATCTAAACAAGTCCACAACTCCAGTGTTCTCCACTAAACCATCTCAGTACTTCGAGGTTTCACGTGGCAGCAATGCTGGACCTGCAGCCCCAGTTCCTGCTCCTATAGCTCCCAAAGCAGTGGGAGAGCAGCACGCCCTGGGTCAGACCACAGCTCCATTGAAGAGCCTGATTCCCACTGCTCAGGGCTGGCTGTGCCCCTCCAGTTTGTAGGGAGTGATCCCAGGCTCTGGGAAGGACAGGCTGTGCTGCCAGCCTTGCCCCCACCCCTCCTCCCCCCCCCAGGATCTTCAAACCCAGATCCATTACGGGGATGTTTGCTGTCCCTTAAGAATATCAGTTTGCCTCCAGAAACAGATTGGCCAGAAACTCCCCTACTTCCTAGCTAAGCTGCATAAACAGGACACAATTATCTTGTAAAAATGTTTTTTTGGGGTTTTTGTTTTAGTTTTTAGGTTTTGATTTTTAGGGTTTTTTTTGTTTTTTTTTTAATAAGAACACAACAGAACGTCCACGCGTCCGGTGAGAGATCAACAGCCCCTGAAGTGAGATCTGAGCACAGATATTTACACGTCCACACTGCCAGCAGCTTCCTCCTGAACACAGCCCTCACCCTGCACCACTGCAGTGCTCCATGGAGAGCTCAGAAATTGCCTTTGCTGTGATTTGTACCACTTCAACACCTTTCCCTCCCGGAGTCTTCCCCCAGCACCATCTCTCCCCTCCTAAGGGAGTGAGCTCCTCCTAGCTCGCTCCCTTTGGAGTGTGGTGGAGGGCAGCCACGAGCATCATGCAGCCTCCTGCTGTGAGAGCTGCAGGGCTCCTCAGTCACTTCCAGACCACAGCAAAGCTGTTCTCCTGCTGAAACCGAGAGCCACTAAAAGCCCTGAGATGCTGCAGTGACTAAGAGACAGAGTAAAAGGCAAATAAAGTAGGTGAGAATAAACTTCACTGGTTTCAGCCGCCTGGAGAACTGATTTGCATCGCTGGGAACATCCTGTAACACAGCATCTGCTTCCACCATCACCTCACATCTCACCCCAAAGTCCCAGTAACAACCATCACAGCTAACGTGGTAATGCTGCTTGTTTGGCTCCGGAGGAGACAAAGCATCTCTGACACACTACCCATAATTTCAAAGCAATCTTCCCTCCTTTGTCTCTTGCATAGGCAATGAAGTACAAGCACACCAACCGTTGTTATCGCCAACTCCATCACCGAGGGAAGCACAGCACTCATAGCACTGAGGCTCTGCGGGGCTCTGGGAGCAGTGCAGAGTGCTGCCAGGAACTTCTCCACCTCCCGCCAGCAGCCACCAGCTCCTGACAGCAGGACTGCAGCAAAACCCATGAAATTCCAGTGAATCCCAGGGAACTGGGTTCAATCGTGTATTATCTGCAGCCCGGAGGCGCCCGCTGTGCTTCGCGCTCTCAGCCTCCTGGCCCAGGTCCACTAACAACTGCAGCTCTGTGGCTTTTGGACATTGCTCCACACAGCCCCGGATCCATCCCTGCCTTCCAGCACCTCTCCTCATGCCACAGCCTCTGCCAAGAGACACAGGGACCAGCCCTGGGGACAGAGCTCCTGCTCCTGGGCTGAGCCCACCAAGCCCCTCCTGCATGCTCCTCCCCAGCAGGTTGGGATGGGTTTGGAGGAGCCCCCTGGCCACAGCTATGAGTCTCTCCTCAGCCCCAGCACCTCTGGGTGTGCTGAGGGGACACCAGCAGTGCCTGGGAGGTGGAGGGAAGGAAGTGAACACTCCCCAGGGCTCTGCCAACAGCACAGTTCAGACCCCAGAGTGGATCAATGCTTCTGAAAATGAGTCATAAAACCTGAGCAAACCAATCTGTCCTGGGAGTAGAGATGCAGATTGCTCAGCAAAGCGTGATGACACCCCACAAGGCTCAGGGATGCAGTTCCAATGCATCTGCCCAATGCCCACGTGCAGCTTCCCATACATCTGCAGCCTTCCACACCCGTAAGCCCCAGCTCATGAAATCAGAAGGCAACAGCTCCTGAGATCCAAGCATCTGCCTGCTGGAAGACCAACCACGGTGCCATCACTCACCACACGGAGACCTGAGCTCTGGGGGCACACTGGGACTCCCTGACCCAGAGACCAAACCACACCTCCTCCTCAGCACCCCCATGGGGGCTGCCCGTGCTCCCCCAGCCCACCCAGGAGCTGTGTGAAGGTCCCGATGTTGAAGCAGTGAATTCCTGCCAGCCTGGAGCCAGCCAAGTAAAATTCCCCACGAGCAGAATCTTTCCTACTGTGCTAATACGCGCTGGAAACCAGAGCTAGAAGCAGCACCAAATTGCATCCTAGGAGATTACACAGCACACAGGCACAGGTGAGGCAGATTTTGCTGAGAGGGAAGAGAGCATGGATGGGCTGAAATGCTGAAGTGATGAGAGAAAGAAAATAAACAGAACCAGAACTGAACTCCTGACACGTCTCCTCTTCTTAATGAGGAGGTCTAGCTTCTTCTGAAGCACGGCGCAGTGTGAAACCGTTGCCATCCTCCTGAAAAACAGCACATTTTTCCTCTGTGCCTATCAGCTGTGTGCTTGCAGAAAGAGGATGCAGCATTTCCTAGGGCAGCCTTTTCTTTTTCTTTTTCTTTTTTTTTTTTTTTCAGTTGTAAATAAATCATTCCTCAGAAGGGGGATCAAGCATCATTGCAAACATGGTGCTTATGTACAGTGCGCACCATGGAGCTAGCGGTGGAAATAGGCTTTGGTCTCGTACTGCACAGAGCAGGAGCAGCACAAGTTAGCAGCTTCATGTAGCAGCCCTACAGTCTCAGGGCTGCCGTTCAGACATGCTTTTGGCAAAAAAATAAAAAAATAAAAAATCAAGGAATACTTATAAAAAATTCAAAGGCAGTGGTTTCCTTCTGCTCCAGCTATCTGTTTCATAATGCAACTTCAGAGCTGGGGTGGCTCTTCCACACACAGCTTATCAGAAGGAATTCACCCACCACCCCTCCAGCTCCTGGTGACATAAATCCTTTCCCTCTTATTTAAAAAATAGAGTATTCCCCCCCCCCCCCCCCGCCTGCTTCCCAAGCCCACGCACCACTGCAGCCCCGCAGTACCTCTGTCCGACATCGCTCCCCAAGGAGCCCATCCTCCGTGCTGGCAGCAAGGGGCTCACCCCACGGACATCTTCTGTTGTTGCTGGTGGGACAGTTTTCACGTGTGAGTTGCTCTCTGAAGGGGAATTCTTCAGCTTGGCTCTTGCCATCCTGCGAGCCTGGGCTGCCTCTGTGACTTCCTCCTCTTTCCCCCCTGAACTCTCCCGTACATAGCAATCTTCACTGCATTCAGTTTAGAGCTGTCGGCACGTACCATCTCCTTCCTTCTCCTCTCTCCCCACTCACGGCTGCTCAGTGGAACAATCCTGCCCTGCACATTTATTTTGGTAGTGAGGGGAGTCAAGGCAAACTCTGTGGCCTTGCTGCTGCAACGCATTTGGTGCAAAATGACTAGGAAAACCTTCACCATGCAGAAATCTCCAAAACAGCTTTGTTCACTAAATAAAGTAATTGTCTTGGCTGCCTCCTTTTAAAAAACAAACGCTTGCATTATGCTTATCAGCACAAGCAGGGCAGGGGATGAGGGATTATTTTTTTCCCCATCCCTGTGTTTTCTGCAGCGACACGAGGGGGAGGAAGCTATTTCATCTTATCGCTCTGTGTAAAGAGCAGCGTGAGGACTGAATGCCAGGGAACAGACTCAGCACGCTTGGCTCACGGACACAAAGCAGCAGAACAAGGCCCCCTCCTGAATGCACACGCTGCAAACTGAGCAGAGGGGAACTCGTTGCTGTCTCTCTCCAAGCTGCCATCGCCACCCAGGGCTCTGTCCCTGCTCACCTGGCCGCACCAAAACAGCCCATCCCTGCACCACCCAGCCTCACTGCTTCAGGTGAGCACACAAGCTGCTGCTCCCATAACTGTCTTGGCATCGGTTTGTCCAGGTGTCAAACAGAACAAGGGATTTATCACGGCCAAGGGAGCCCCAAGCAGGAGATAACTTCACGAGTCCCCCAGCGCGCGGGTGGGACCGAAGGACGGGGCCATGCACCCCACCTCTCTCTGGGGATGCTGCCAGCCCTCGGCTGCTCTGCTCGCGTCCGATGGCAGTGCCCAACGCGGAGCATTTGTAGCGGGATGCGGCGATGTCAGAGCACATGGGGACCCGAGGGGCGACGGAACGGCGGCTCAGCACCACGGACAGAGGCAGCCGGCACTGCCCCAGGGCGTGCCCCCAAACCACCCCACCAACTGCCCTCAAACCAGCCCAACAGCGTCCCATAACCACCCCACAGCACCCCAACACCGCCTCATGGAGCACGCCAAAACCACCCCACAGCTGATCTAGGAAAAGAAACCAAGCCCCATTCCCTGTTAACAAAATCCATGTTTCCCTTCTCCGAGCGTAATTTCTTAATGGGATTTCACCGTAAGACATACTTTACTGCAGCATTTTGGAACATTAGACAGATAAAAACCCACAGCCCATTTACCAGTGTGCCAGCTTTTTGTTCACATTTAATTTCTCCTTTTGCCTCAAAGTGATTCATCGGATCAATACATCTGTTTCCTAACAGAGCCATTCCTCTCTGCTCCATGCTTTGCTTCAGCCTCGTCTCCAGTTACTGTTCTGGATCTGCACAACCCGGGGCATCATTCCCGTGCCTGGCTGTAATCTCTGCCACTAGCCCCATGCCTGAGGAGCCCTGATGGACAATCACCACCAGGGCTGGGGCAGTCAGCTCTCTCCCATGGGAAACGATTCACAAATGCTAACTCATATCGTATTCCTCATTCCAGAAGAATATTAATTTCAGGGGAAAAGTTTGATGTGCAAAGTGGCTTGCGTATAAATCATGATCTCAGCAGTAATGCCATCAAGCAGCAGCACTGAGCAGAAGAGGTATTAAGGAAAGGCTTGGGGAATTTTAATAGAAAATGGAAATTCTACCATTGTGCTTTTGTTGTACAGCATGTGACAAAAAAAAAAAAAAAATGCATAAAGTAACCCAGGGAGAAGCTCAGTTCCCACCTGCGGGAGCCTGTACATGATGACACCTCCTATGGGAGCACCTGAGCACAAACCAAGGCACAAAGACAGAAGAGAGGGGAGCGACTCAAGGAAGGTCACAAGAAACTGCGTGCAGGGCCACTGCTTTTACCAGGCAGTTCCCTTCCAAGGGAGAAAAGAGGTCGCCTGGTGCTGAAGCCAGAAGCCAGGTTTTCACGAGGAAAAAAAGCAAAAAGAAGTTCTGAGATGGCAGTTGTTGGAGGAGCACATTGCTGACTGTAAGAGGGCAAGGGGCTGCTTGCACCGCGTGGGAAAAGCAGCTCTGCTGCAGCTCAGAGCGAAGGGCTGTTACTCAGCAAAATGCATTTAAGACTAATTGCAGATCCCCAGTGCTGGTGATGTCAGTTTATGGTATGCTTACCCGGAACTCAACCAATGCAACAGCCAAAATGCATCGCTCCGCACACAATGAGCATGTCCAGGAGGCTCGCTCGTGCTGGGAAGTCGTGCGTTCCTAGAAAGAGCAATGGCTGCAAAGTGTAACCTGAAGCACTGCGCTTCACTCACAGTGCAAGAAGGCAAACGAGAGCAGCAAATCCCTCGTGCATGCACAGCATCCTCCTTGGGAACGCGGGGAACAAAGGCCAGCAGAACACAACCTCCGTGACTTCAGAGTCCGAACAGGAATCGCTCTGGCCCAGAAACATTTGCCTGCTAAACGAGTGTCAAACTTCTGACTGCAAGCCAGGAAAGCTCTGTTTAATTTTAGTTTGAGAACCCGTTACAAACTGCTGATTTCTCATTTTCAGCACCCGCATTATGCGGAGACCATCACTGTGCTGGGGTGGGGGTAGAGAAATGGCTCAGGATTGCTCAGCAGCCACTGCTGTCGTAATAATCTTTCTGAAAATATGATTTAGAACAAAGCAGATTTTTCATTAGTCTTAACCGAATCCGCTGCACCTGCAGCAAGGAATATTTCCCTTTTATCTAGGTAGCTTTCAGTCCCAGCTGCCAAAATTCCTTTTATGTGCTGATCCAAACTTATTAATAATAAAGCACAATATACCCCACTATAAGTACTTGATGAAGCAGGGTTTTTTTTTCAAATTCTTCCAGCAAATCAACCCACGATGCTGAGATAGGTCCCAGAAGCGTCAGCACACAGAGCTTTCTGTAAGAAACACTGACGGAACACCTTCCAGAGCCTTGAAAAGTCCTCGTGAGCAGCAGTGACTTTGTGTGGAGGTGCTTCAGGCAGCCACACGACATAACAAAAGGTGTGCACGTTTTGCCCACAGCCTCCATGCTCAGAGCTGCACCGGAATCTCAACAGAGACTACTGAGACACCAACGGGGCGGAGAGATCCTTCCAGCTCTCATCATACCCCCAGCAAACCCCATGGGCTGCGGAGCTGCCTGTCCATGCCACCCCCCCGTGCCCTGCCCCAGAGGAAAGTGGGGCTCCACATCACTCCACCACCGCTGCAAACTCCTCATCAGATGCAGCACTAACTGCGTTTCAAGGGCCCTACGAACAGCACAGCATCAGCACTTGGGTAAACTTCTGAGCACTACCAACACATGGATGAACACCACCAACTTCCGCAGCCATGCCATTTGCTGAAGTAATTCTCAAGAAGCAAACACGGGTCAGACCTGCTCTTCAGTCACCAGGGGATGCCCTACAACCCCACCATGCTGTTTGCAAACAGCTTTCCAAACCCTTGAGCTGACATCTCAAGGTGGCCAGGGTGAGCATGAGTGCTGCAGCACCATTTACACCCACAGTCCAGGGATGCACAGAGCAGCATTCCTCCACTCCACCTCCAGCTCCCTCTCTTCAGTAGTCCCCTGCACACATCAGCCTTTCAGAGGAGGTTTTGAGGTTCTGTTTTACTCCACTTACCCATTTTTCTCATGTTCCAAAAGGGAATTAAAACCACAGAGGACTGAGCTTTTGTTTCCTCGCTGGAATATTTTTTCTTTTGGTTTGGTTAAAACAACAAATACATCAGGGAGAAAAAAAAAAAAAAAAGGAAAAAAAGGAAAAAAAAAAGACAAGTGTTGATGCTTCCTTTTTTTTCTCTTCCTTCCATCCCCATGGGGTGCCAGCACTCCTCCTCCCATGGGCAGGGAGTCCAGGACCTCCCCGGGAGCCCCCAGCAGCTCACCAGCACCACGCCAGCACAGAGACAAATCCCCCGTCCAGATTTCTCGCTACCCGGCAGTAGGTGGAGTTGCACTTTCTGTTAAGGACGAAGACCAAAGAGCTTCTGCTCTTCTTATAGTCAGAAACGCAACATCAATACAACGATTCCTTCAGAACTGCAGAGATGCTGGAATGTACCTGAGATCCCCAAGGCTGGGAGCAAGCAGAAAGGTAAGCAACAGTGGGATCAGGGCAAAAGCAGTGCCTGCTCACCAACACACAGCACACTACCAGTGTGTGCCATGCCTTGAGTTCACCTTCTCTTATTTCTGGTCGCACCAGGCACTGCTTGTCAGGCTTGATTTCTATGCACAACGGGACCTCGAGTTGTTCCCTGAGAGGCAGTTGGATGGACCTATACCACCACACGCTCTCCTCTGTACATGAGATGCTTTCCTGACCTTTTTCTTTTAAAAAGCAACGCTATTCATATGAAAATTTGATTAATTCCACTTGTTATAATTATTCTCACAAATAAAATCCAGCTATTCCCCCTCCCTGCGAGTATGGGGGATAATGGTACTTACCCTTCTCAGCAAAGCATTAAAGCACCCGGGCTGAGACGCTCTGTACAAAGTGCTAAGTGTTGTTATTAAGCTGTCATTAAAAGCATTTCAGGAAAAGTTCACAAACCACAGGGATTTCTGTCGTCACAGCAGCTGCTGGGATGGCAGCACAGCTCAGTGGCTACGGCCAAAAGCAGTAGACAAGTGGGTTCAAGAAACCACACTGGGGCACATCCACTGCAGGCAATGCCCCGTGGCTGCATCCTTGGGGAAGGGAATCACCCCAAACCCAACCCACGGGGCCAGATCCTGTTTCACTGGGCTCAGGGTGCAGAGAAACCCAATGGTTGTGAGCTTGGAGCAGAGCACAGGCGGTTACACATCCTTCTGCAGCCACAAAAACCGTCAGTCACCTGCTCCCATCCCCAGTTGTGGGCACCCAAAGGCACCAGGAGGGATTGTATGGCATGGGCATGGCTGGCTGCAATTCATTCCCTCTTTGGTCCTTTGGCAGCTGCAGAGTCCCCAGAGCAGTTTCACAAAGCCACTACTGGGCAGCACAGCGTCTGCTGAGCTTTGGAGAGTGCCGATACAAACTGGAGCACTGCGGCTTCAGGGAAGAAGGAGCATTTAGAAAACATGGAGGAGAGCATTTACAGCAGCAGCAAGAGAGCTGGAAATAGAAGGGAGCCTTTGAAGAGCTGGGCTGCTGGAGACAAATGGAAAAATTATGTAAAGTAAGGAAACGCAGAGAGCATGCAGGCAGGCTGCAAGCCCAGAGGGAGACGGTGCATCTGGTGGCAGAACAGCCTTTGATTTCCCTTCCCTACTTCCCTGCATTAACATCTCCAGCGCTGCCAATCCCAAAACGTTCCCATGTAGAACAGGGGACGGCATCTCCAGCACCAGTGCGGCTCCATGACGGGGCGGGGAATGTCCCCCGCCCTTTGTCCCCTGCCCCTTGTCCCCTGCCCCATCCCTCAGCCCCGCCGCGGTGCCCGCAGAACCGCGTTTATGTAACGCGGGGCCGTGAGCGCTGCGTGCGCCGAATCCCAGAACTGTCATCGCAGCCTTTGCAAACCCATTTTTACCTCCCTAAGTGTGGCTCGTCAGCGCCGAGCATGAAAGCTGCAGAACCAGCAGAGGCTGTCGGCGGAAGAAATAGAGCAGACACGAAGGGATGCTGAATAAAGATCCCCACGGAGCCGCCAGCTCCGGGCTGCTCTCCCCGTGGTGTGCTTTACACGCGCAGGAGAGAAGCAATGCGCAGTCTCTTCTCACACTTTCCTAACAGGCGGTGCCAGGTGAAGGCTGCCGGAGGAAAAAGGGCAACGTATCGGCGTACCTGTCAGCGCTGCTCAAGACAGCGAGGGAATTAAAAGCCCCAGGGTAAAATCTAAATATGTACCTGCAAGCAAAGCATGAAAACTCTGCAGAGAGCGCAAAGGCAGCTGGGCCACGTCCCAGGTGAGGGCACAGCAGGGTGGCTGCCAGCCCCAGCATTTAATGGGAGCAGTGAGGTAGGCCTCAGCCCAACGCAATGAGCTCCAGGAGTACAGGCACAGTACCTGAATTAGCCACACTTCGTGGCCTCTCATCGTAACTCATTGCCCCATGCACACCCCCCAGCACCACGACCACCCCCACGGCCACGTCCCACCACACGACACAGAGGACATCTATAATGCCAGCTATAAAGCTCCAAGCTGTTCCTGCACGGCCCTATTTTTTTTTTCCCAGTCACTTTGTAATTAAAGCATTAAAATTCTGATGAAATGATCTTCTAAATTGCAAAGCAGTGTTTGCCGACTAAATGGCCTTAAGTTCCTGCTAAAAAATGGGGAGAATTTTAGGAACTGGAAATCTTCTTTGAAGTTGTGTTTCTTTTATTATTATTTGGTTGTATTTTTTGGTTGTATTTTTTTTTTTTTTTAAGATAGATCTTCAAAGGAGAAGCTCAGGCCCTGGGACTCCATCAGCTCCACCAGCTGTGTCTCACGGTGCTCTCTGTCCCCGGGCTCCCTGCATTGTTCTGTGTACCCAGGCTCCCTGCATCATCCTGTGTACCATTTGCCAGACATTTCCCTCTTCCGCCACCACTCATTTTATGATACATTATATAAGAAAGGGAAAACAACAAGTCCCCACCCAGAGATTCGCAGTGCACTGCAGGAACGAGCCATGAACTCCACGGAGCTCTCCGCCTCATCGGGCTGTGTGGGAAGGATGAGGACAAGGGTTGCACCACACCACTGATCTCCAAAGTGCATTTCTTATTTTAACTGCACCGAGGACATCCTGCTGCCAATCAATAGCACATGCTGTGCTGCCATGAAGTGCTCTGACCACAGGAGCTTTCTATTTGCACACACAGCCAAAAATGGGGATCAGCACCACGGCATTCAGAGGGGAGGAATTGTGAGCTGCTGCTAGCACAAACCACACAGAGCTCCCCACACACAGCAGTAATGGGATGGAGAAGGGCCTTTGCAGCATTGGGTATCTCTATGTTTGGTGTACTCTGAACAGAAAAACAAATGTTCGCAAATATTTGCAAATTGCACTAGGACAGAAGATGGTAATGAACCTCTCCACCAGCAGTGGGCAAACCCCGCGTGAACAGTCCAAGCCAAGTGACAATACTTACTCCAAGTGGTGCAAAAGCATGTTGGAGAAAGGAGAAGAGGAACAGCTGCTGGATGCAGCCCTGCAGGGGGCTCCTGTACTCCTTGTGGCCCTCTGTGACCCATTCCTCACCACAACATGCTCCCAGTTCCCTGTAAGTTACTGGTTCCCACAGCAGAGCCCTCCAGCTCGCAGCGGCATCCACACATGGCTCAGCGACGGCCATCCCAGCCCAGAGGACTCTGTACATTCCTTCTCCACTAGGGATAGCCTCGTGGTGCCAACGTACCCAGCTGGAACTGAAGGCACACATATGGGCAGGGATCAGTTTGAGACAAGAGGGGACAGGAGAGTTCACCCTTCTCCCACTGCACGCCAGCTGGTGGGCGAGCACAGCCGTGCACATACGTGTGAGCACGTCAGGCAGCGCGTGTCCCTTTGCCAGACTGGGAAGACCAATCCAAAGTCACCTAAAGTGGGAACTGAAGTGCCAGAGGAGTCCTCTGCCGTCAGCAGTGTGGGTGGAACTGCATCACACCGCAGTGAAGCACACTCACAGCCCAAGCTTGAAGTGGTGACTAAAGAGCTTTGCTGAAGGAAAGCCTTTCCAGAGACCAGCTGTAAGTCCTCGCTGAGAAACATGAGCACTTCCCCGAGCCCTTTCCTCTTGCCTTGAGCAAACAGTGACTGCGCATTATAAATACCAAGCTAAACCAGCGCACCAGCGTGCGTTGCAATCATTTCAATTAAAGTCTCTTCTCATTGGCAATGACTGGCCATTTTAGGAAATCATAACTTTTTCCAGCAGTGCTCCCATCTGGAGCAATCAGCCCAGCTCTAATGACACACCAACACACGGACGCTGGGAGAACGAGTTCCTTCAGCCCCGCTTCCAATTGCACAGTCTTCAAAGGGAAAAGTTTTAGACGGTGCAGAAAGCATTTTAACTCTGAAGAAGATATATATATGTTCAGTATTTGTGTAAGGTTTTTGCACAAGCACACGTCGCACAACGCACTCCTCGTGCCTGCAGCAGAAAGCCGCCCCTCTTTGGCACGCCTGCCTTCCTCTTAAGCATTCCGTGCTTGGTTTGCTCTGCTCCCCGATGGGAAGGATGCTCAGCGATGCCGCTCCTGTCCACAGCACGGCGGGCTCTCACACTACCATGTGCAGAGCATCCTCAGCCCCCGACAGCGATGCGCACGGAGCCGTGGGAAGACGGCCACAGAGGTGGGACCAACGGGAGCCGTGTTTGAGCCATCCTCCAGAGGGCTCTGCCACAGCATCCGTGCTCCGGCAGCTCGACTTAAGGAGCGCTGACACACGGCGGCTGTGAGCAGCAGGAGGGGAGCGGAGCGGGGCCAGAGGGCTGCTCGCTCCATCCCCAAAGAGAGCCAATGCAACGGGAAAAGAACACGGGGGAAAGCATGCCACCCATCAGGAGGTATCTAGAGAGCAATAAACCCCTGACTGCAGAAATTTCAGAACCCCAAATGTTGGGCACGTTGGAACAAAACACCAACCAATCGCTCTGGAAGATGGCACCATCCAAAACACACTTTTGTGTAAAACCCACAGCTCCAGACCATCCCTTGGAGAAAGATGTCCAAGAAAACCAGGTGGTTCACCTCCTGGAGGAGGCAGAAGCACTGTGTGTGCAGTGGTGGCCCCTCTGTGAGCACAGGGAGCTCATGCAGCTCCTCCAGAAGCTGTGGGTGCCCTGGCTGAGCACACCATCACCGCTCTGAGGGAGCCTTTAGAACACAAAAGAACTCTTCAGCATGCCTGAAAACGAACACAGCTGGTGCAAGGCCTTCCTTGATCCAACATCACAGGCTTCCTGCTTGAAGATTCAATTTTTCTGAATCTGAGAGATCTGGAAACTGTGCTGGGTTTGTTGTTGTTGTTCCTTGTTTGTTTTTAATTTAATCTGCTGGTAGAGCACTCAGGTCCACAGTCTACCTGCCAAAGCAGCACTTAATCCCTTCATTTCAGCTCTATCATCACCAGCTCCTTTATTACCTATTATTTATTGTCTCAAATAACGGAAGGCAGAATAAAAGATCTGCTATTGCAATAACCAGCAAAGTCATAGAACAATGAGAGCAGAAACCTCCAGCATCAGTGTCTCCTGGGCTGGTGCTGCCCCACACCTGCATGGCCAACCCTTCACGTAGGGCAAACATTTGCACAGTGCCTGCATGACCTGTTAACTGAGCTGCCAGCTCAGCTCGTGAACACGAAGCATTTTCTTTGCAAATTAATACCAGTAAGCTTGCTACAGAACCAAGCTGGTGCCAATGGAGCAGAGGCAAATGCAGCATGGCAAGGAAATCTGCGCTAGCTGCAGGGTCTCAGCAGGCAATGTGTTCACTTTGCTTTTGATAAGCAGAGCTAAAAATAGTAAACAAATGCTTCAATCCAAATTATTTCTCTCTAAACCCATGTGCTGCACAGCCTAACCCAAAATGAAGTCTCAGAGATGCTGCACCTTACACGGGGATTTTCTAGCCCATTTCTTTAGTGATCCACGTGTGATCCATCTTACTGTGCCCACACAGAGGGCTACGGGAGAGGGGCCGTGGGCTGAGCACCTCAGCCCCACATACAGCAGAGCCTGAGCTCCAGAGCTCTGCACGCTGTCACTGAGCAGAGGGTGCCAAGGGAAAGGAGCGAGCACCACCTTCAGAATGGCAGTGAGTTATTCCCCTCGTGAACAGAGATGCAACTGTGACTAAAGCGGTGGGAAAACACAGCAGAAAGAAATGTAACGCATTCTCTGCGATTCCAGCTCCAGCTGCCAAGCTGTTTATCATGCTGTCACTGTGGCAGCTGTGACAGCCCCGGGCTCAGCCTGACCTCCCACCTCACCAACACCAGCAGCAGCCCCCCCCTTCACCTCTGCAGACACAGGGCTTTGGTCTGATGGCAAACACCATCATTTCTTTCCCAGATCTGTGGCCTCGTATCCTTGATGCTACACTCATGCAAAATGGACTCAAGATACTCCCAGGTAACTCAAACACGACGCTTTTCTTTTCAAGCCCATCTTCCCAGTGAATTGAATGGAAACCAAAGTGGAAGTAAATAAACCAAGAAAACACACCAGGGAGGGATGGAAATCGGAGCCTTCAGTGTTAAGTTGCACTAAATAACTGAAAATCAATGTTGCTCTTCCTTCCCACCACGGCACTGCTGTACATACTGCATCACCCCAGGGACACTCCTTTGCCTTTCACTCGCCAGCTCTGTGCGCCCGTGTTTATTGCCAGCAAGGGCCCATTGCTGACAGCAAAAGCAATATCCCTGAAAAGAGTAATGACATTTTGCTAATAGAATAATAGATATAATTATAAGAGAGGTGTATTTTTTTTTCTCTCGCTCTATTACTTTCATAACTTTACTGATCTTTCTGCTCGCGTCCAGGCATTCCTGCCTTCAGATGAATACTCAACAGCACATCGATGAGCACATGGGAACCTCAATTTTAAGAAATGTCCAACAGCACATTAAGACACCCTGCTATTAATCATCACTCCAGCTTCTCAGAACAACAGAAAAAGCAAACTGCAATTAAGAATGCTATGTATCATTAAAAGAAAATCTACAAACAGGAGGAAAACTGTGCACTTTGACCACACTTCCAGCACAAGGCGATTAATGGCTGCAGATGTAAGTATGCCATGCCCTGCCCCAAGGGCTTTTTGCTGACACTGCTGTCAGCTCTGCTAGCCTGAGCCGTAGGTACTGCCCTGCCGGTGACTGGAGCCCTGGGTGCCATTTCCTTCTGGAATTGGCCCAGAACCCAACAGCTCAAGCAGGATCTTCAGTGGGCTGGATGCTGCACGGGGACTGGACTCAGCCTTGTCCACAGCCCTGATGGGCTTTGACACAGCTAAAGCAGGGTTTGTCACCTGCCCACCTCTCTCTGCTGCCTGCCAGGCCATTTCCCACATTCCTGAGCAGTGCTGGAGGTTAATCAGGAGCCAGAGCCATGCAGCACAGTGAGCACTGGGCTGGATTGTGAGCTGCATTATGGTCGCAGTTGGCTTGACCTCCAGGAACAGATATTTGCTTGGGTAGCAACAGACCCAACTACGCACTGACTCAGAAAAGCAGCTTAATACAGTTAACAAATGTTTTGGTTTTCCTCTGTCAGGTGGTAAAAGCAGAGAAGCTGCAGTTTAGCTCAAGTGGTCACACAGTCACTTCTAAGTTTCTGGTCTGGATGCCACCATCTTCCTCAGTGTTATTTATTACTTAATTTGGAGCAAGGCTCGGGTATCACAAGTGAGACTGAGTCACCCCTTGTGAGATTCCGCACACAGAGCTGGTGGAAAATCGGTCTCAACACAGACATATTGTCAGAGTTGGGCATCAGACAACAAACACCCTCATCTTTCTTTCCCAACCAGTGATTAAAACGCTGAGAAATGGGCAGCATTAGCAAGAGGAATTTTCTGGCATGGAGGGACATATGGAGCTGGATCTCCCTAAACCCAGGTCCAGATACAGATGGCATAGCCTGAACTGACACTGCAGTCACTTTTTTGACCATTACTTCACCACTGCAGAAATGAATGTTTTTCACTTCTGGCTACAAACAGAGATTTTTCAATTACCATCTGCGTCATACAAATAAAATGAGAGAAATTACCCATTAAATCAGATGGGGAGGAAAGGGAGATTCAGCTGCAGACATACCCAAGGCATCTGAAAGAAAGACACAGAACGGTGTGCACTATCATTAATGTAATGACGCATCCAGTGAGGATGTCACTTTGTGTACACCAGCAATAAACTACAAGGAGAAAATCCTGTAAGTCTGATATGTCAGCACTAATGTTTTCTTGTGCCAAGTATAATCTAACCTGTGATTTACAGCCACCATCTAGTGACAAATTTAAGAGACAAAGAACAGATGTCAGTTAAGAGACAAAGAAACTTCCAATGTCTATCTAACTCATAAGCAGAAACATCACTCTAGTTATTCAAACCCTCTCTTTTACTGGTTATGCAATGCATGGAAAATCTTTTTTGAAAAACAAATGTTAAAAATTATGTAGAGATGTTGCTGAATTCTTCTGCACAAGCAGTTTTTCCAAGCATCATCACACATCAAAATGATTCTTCACTGATAATTAGCCTCAGAAAACACACTTAATCAAAGTGATGTCCATTAATTCTTGCTGCTGTAAATAGGACTGTGGCTTCTGATGGTGAATTTCTGGAAAGTATTCAGGCCATTCAAATTAGGCAACAAATAAGTTCCTAATGGTGCTGCTCTGAGATGCAGTTTAATTTTATTTATGGGCTTTTTTTATGCATGTCCCAACTCAGTTGTCAGCACTGCCCAAGAAAAGAGAACGCAGGAGATCAAAAAATGCCGTAGTCAGGGCTGCAAAGATCAAACAGATCAAAGCAGTGTCACAGTTTGGAGCATAAAACAATATTTATCAATGCGGCAGATGTGCTTTCTCAGCTGCCTCCGATCACAAAGACTGCTCTCACTTCAGAACAGAAGCCCTCCTCCTTGCAGGAGAAGCCCAAACTCATGGCACTGATGGGGTGTGGCACTCAGCTCCTTCTCCTTTCCACTAGCACCCCTTGGCCGTGCTCCTACACTTGATTACCAAAGTACAAAGGATTCCCATAACTGGAGGAGTCACGTGCCAAGTATGTGATGGGGTATCCAGGGAAAGCAGCATTTGATCCCCCAGTGCTGCACCTTCTTTTTGATACTGGTTCAATACCATAAACTCTGGCTCAGCTGTTATATCTCAGTGGCTCTGAACACATCCATGACAGCAAAACATTGGTGAGATAAGAAATGCAATAGTACCACAACAAAACAGAACCAGTCTCTTTGTCTTTGACATTGATGAACCTTCCAAAGCAAGGGAAAAAAACTTGTAACCCAGACAGAGTTTAACAATAGACAAGTGATGCAACTCCAAGGTTTCCAAAGAGAAACGTTCTCAGAGAAGTCACCTTGCAGCCCCCATTAGTCAAATTTCTGCCTTGAGTCAGCATTTTGCATCCTCTGGAGATTCAGAACTGAATGACAGTTAATCCCGCTCCTATAATTTAAATGACCTGCCCAGCAAAAATGCCAAGCACAGCATTTAAATACAGCTGCACTACATGTAAATACAGCTAAGCCCAAACTCTTCCAGATGCCTCGAGGCAGCGAGTTCCAAAGATGAATAAGAAGATGTTGGAAGGAACGTTTCCATTTGTCAGTTCTAGATTTGCCTGTCATTAGGCTTTTCACTCTCTGTTGCACAAATCCATTTACCTCCCCCATTTTTCTTCTAGCCAGTCTTTTTGTGTTTGCTTCCTGGCTGATTTATTAACATCCCCCACACAACATTTTAAGTACTATTTTAATTTTCACATCATTCTACCTGCCAAAGAGTCAGCCTTACTTAGGTAGATTGACTACCCTCACCTCTCTCAACCTAAATACAGAAGTGAAATAGGAGCTGTGTGTTGCACTGCCAATTCACAGATTAGTTTCTTCAGTTGTCTGGATTTTCTGGACGTGAGCTCTCCTCCTGCCACACCACAGCTCTCTAATTACCCACTTATTCCAGCAAGCTCTCAACAGCTCAAGCTCCAGCATTACCTCATTCTTTTACCTCAGGCTGGGGTTGGTGTCTCCTCAGCATCCTCTCTGATGAGGATGGGTTGATAAATCTCTAACAGAAGTGGTTCTAATTCCTCAGAAGCATCCCATCCTTTCAACTTTCTGCTGACCCCAGGAACCTCTTCTCTTTCATTACCACACTGCTATTCTAGGAGCTATTTTTCAAGAGCAGATATTTGAGAGACTAATGATTTTAGCATTGCTTTTATAAAGAAATGAGATAGTGCTGTGGGGTTTTTTCTTCAGTGTCGCATCTCTGTCTCCAAAGGGCTCTATTTTACCATTCATGATTCCCCATCCTGCTCACATGGGGAAATCTTCCTCAGCAAAAGAGCTACCACATTCTTCTCAGTACTATAACAGAGCACTTCAAAGCACAGCTCTAAGCTGCTTAGTATTTATAAGCACAGCATAGCAAAAAGGCCATCTGCTTTTCTTCTGCTAGCCTAAATCAGTTGCTTATTCAGCTCATTTGGAACAGCCTAATTTACTAGTCACAAGTACTCTGGAGTTTGCCTCACTGGGAAGTTTCCAGAGCCATTAAGGGCTTGGTCTGAAACAGGCCCACAAGAACATGGTCAAGAGCCCACAGCAGTGGCACACTTAGCAGGGCCACGCAGACTGCGTGCCAACAGCAGAGGTGCACTCATAGGTCTGCATTCCCAAACACGTTGGGAAGTTGTCTGTATTTTCTAAATGCGGGGAGAAGTTAAAACAGCTAAAATATCAGCCCATCAAGCCAGAGGGAGATATCTTAAGAAGCAAGCCTAGTGAATTTGCCAAAACAAAGCACCACGAAGTATCAGCACACACAAAAAATCAGGAGGCTGTGAATCAGAAACACTCACGTCCAGACGAAAATGAAGACGATGGGTTACACCAACGGCATGCAGGGCAAAAAAAAACAAATCTGCAATTATAATCTGCATTTTGGTTCCATTTAAATTACTAAATACTAAAGCCATCAAATATCTGCAATAAAAACTTATCCAAATGATCCATGACATAACCACTCTGAAATACAGATATTTTCTACAGCACAAACTTCCAATCAAGCTCTGATTTGATGCCACAAAACCATACCAGTGTTTAAATGCCTGTTAAGGAAATCTGGGCTTTTAAAATCTGAGAATCTCAGACTCACGTTTGAGGAAAAAAACCAAACAACAATACCTACGCAGCCCTAATGGACAAGAATTCTGATTTGAGAGATTTGTAAATCCCACACTCCCAAACCCAAATTCACATATTTTGTCTGACACCTGTACACACGCAAAAAGAAGCAGCCACCTTCCAACACAGATGCACCAAACTTTTGTGACCGCTGTACCAAAGGCACGTACCCAAAGCTAACTCAGCAGCTACGGAAAGGTTTTTTCAATGAGAGTTACAGCTCTCCTCGTTCACATCATGCAGTCAATTGGTACAAAATTATGACAATCTTATTGACTCCCCACGAGTACTGTAGCTCCTTGATTTTTTTTTGTTGTTATGAACAGACTTGAAGGCACATTTGTTCTTGTTGCTCTTTAACTGCTCCCCTTACAAAATTCACTTGCAACTCAAGTCATTCATTCCTTTGCTTTAGCTCAATCAACTTAATGACAAATCCCTGCCAGCCAAGAAAGGGAGAGTTGTGCCACAACCACCGCAGATCTTTGATTGCTCGACTAGCATCAGCATTCTGGGCTGTAAAGACATCTTCTGAGAACAGGCTGGCTGAGCCCTACCTCTTAAACAAAGGTACACGCTCACGTCAAACTCAGACCATGGCTCACCAGGGGAATTTACCAACCTCTCACCTCGCCGTCCGCACCCATCTCCCAGAAAGCACTCTTTCATCCTTGCCACCCCTCCCGCGTCTGTCGGCCCGCTGTACCCGCAGTTCCCAATACCCACCAACACCCGCACACCCTCCCGCTCCCCGCGCCCACCATGCCCGCACATCGCAGCACCATGATCTGGCCCGGGATGGCCTCGGGCCGTCAGCACCGCGGAGAGCTCCGCACCCCGAGACGCTCAGCACCGCGGAGAGCTCCGCCGCCCCACCGCGACCCCCAGCCCCCCACCAGTGCGTCCCCCTCCCTCGGCGTACATTCGTCCCCAGCCCGGGTTACTTTTGTCCCCAGGTACGTGCCTTCCCTCCCCGCCCGGTGCGCATTTGTGCGCGTGCCCTCCCTCTCACCCCACTCGCCAGCCGTGCCCCCACGCGCTGCCCCCCAACCTGTCGTCGCTCTGAAAGGACTGGTCTCCCAGCAGTAAGTCGCGGAAGCGGTATCGGGGCGGCAAGGGCAGCACCTCGGACTCCAGCTCCGTCATCTTCAGGGCGGCGATGTCCAAAATGACCCCACTCTTTCGGCTCCCGTCGCCGTCCCCGCCGCCGCAGCCGCCGGGCGACGAGAGCCTGCGAGAGAGAAGGGGGCAGCGGCAATGATGTGTGTGTTGGAGGGGGGGGGGGGGTTCCGTGCCCTGCCCTGCCCACCCCCTCAGCCCGCCCCCGACCCGGCACCTCCTCCGGGGCCGGCCCGGCTCAGCCCCGAACCGCGGCCCGGCGGCTGCAATTACATTGCGGGGCAGGCGGCCGGGCCCCCCCGGCAGAGCGCTCCCCCCGGGGGCATGGGTGGTGCGGGGCACCCCGGGGCTCTGCCGGCATCAGGCGGGCGGGCGGAGCAATGCGAAGGGCACAGCTCGCTGCACAGGGCAGCGCTGAGCACAGGACATTCGCTCCTCGACACAGAGACGACGGAGAGCAAGGGGAGCCAATGGAAAACCCTATTCGTCAGGAGGAAATAAAACCGATCGTAGGGATGAGCTACGGCTGGCAAGCAAAGCCGGATCCAGCCCTCCTCCCCCACCCATAAGGAAAAGTACGGGGGGTGGTGGAGAGACAGGGAGATGGCTCCACGACACTACTGGAGGCAGAGGCACTGCCTCCTCACCAGGCTGCTGGCACTTAAATCATCCGGACAGTCCCATATTAAATGAGAAACCGTGAATGCTGATGAGTCAGTCATCTGTCCAGGCGCCAGGCGTCACGGCCGGGCGGATTTATCACCCGCTGCTTGGTGGCTGATGCCTCTGATCGAAGGTGCAGGGAATCACAACGCCTGGGAGGGATCCAAAGTGATGGTTCAAACAAAGAGGGCTGCGTGTGGTCATCTACACGTGGCCTGCCCAGCCACGCAGAAAGGAGATGGAGCTCAGCTGGCTCTAAGGCTGTCAACTGAGATGGCTGAGAGCTTGTCTTTGCTCTCCTTTTGAAAAACACATTTGTCAACAAGAACATAGCTACTGTACTGCTCCCCATGTCAGCTAGAGCTGCTAATTACAGCTAATAAGAGTTACGCTGATTTCACAAAGCAACAAAGCGAGGCAGTGCTGTAAAGCCAACATACAGGCACACAAGGCAAAATCACTGGTCCTGATCCTTTGGGTCCTGGCTTCAATTTCAAATTAATCTGTGCCAAGAGAGTAACTCCAACTTCATACGCCCTCTCTGGAAAGTGGGACGGAGAGGGAGAACTTAAAAGAGGAAATGTGGCACCTCTGCAGCAAGCTGATTGTTTGCTCCCCACATGTAAGCTTGAAGTTGCTGCCAGGGGCACTTCCCAGGCTCTCACTCAAAGCCTCTCCAAGATCCACCTCCCCATCAATGCACACGGTGTACAAGCTACATACAGAATGAAGAATGAATCAAAAGCTTCCTGTAGTTTAATACTAAATGGCAACAAGCAGACATCTAACTTTTTGCTGCAGGCTGCAGAGATGCGATCACAGACTCCTCGGATTATCTTCTCCCTTTAACAACTGGAAGCCCTGTACGTAAATTCCCAGCTGAATAGGTTCCAGTGTCCTGATCAGCTGCTGCTGGTGAGTTTCTGGAAGAGCAACCAGCATGCAAAATTTCTGCTGAACACAGCCCCAGAAGACAGTTCAGTTCGCTCCCAGTGCTTCAGATTATTTTCACTGATGTTTTTTGCCACTTAATTCTATAACCCCAGAGCTTTCCAAGTCCTTTTAGCTACCATATGCACACTGCAGCCGAGGCTCAGTGCTGAGTAACGCATCTGTTCAGGGCCTCAAGCTTTGGAGAGGTTATTCTGAGATAAAAATTGATCCAAAACTTGGTCTCGCAGAGAAATCAGGCCAAGCTGCTGCCAACTCAAGGACTCCCTCCAGATCGACTGATCTCAGCACAGAAGTTAGTCAACCATCTCCAGCTCACATTGCAAAGGAGGATCTAACATCTATCTAATCACAAAGCCACAATTAAGTCTCCCCACTTAGAGCTTAACTATAAGATATACCAAAAGGGTACTTTCCCCAGGGCACCTCCAGCACAGCTCAGGCCCGGATTTACTGTAGGACAGCACCCTAAGTACAAAACTTGCAGGGAGAGAAAAAATAATAAATAAAACAAATCATCCACTCTCCTGTCATACGTCAGAATGGAAAATGGGGAGCCAAGTGCTCGACTCCAATTGAAGGCAATTACTGTCGCATCTGAAGGGAACTGTCACAGACAGTAATCTCCTTTGATTATTAAGTGCCTGTTTAAAGGAGCATGTTGCTTCGTTTCCCAGAGGAGAAGCAGAAAGCTGGGACTGCACAGCACAGTCACAGCAGCTGCCACATGGGAAGGGCAGCTCTGCAGCAAGGGGACACTGCAGGACTGCTGACATAGGCTGGGGTGTGGGCAGGCAAGGCCAAGATACCCTGCACCCCACAACAGCACTCATCTCTATGTCACCACATCACGCTTGTGTCTGATCGTTCCTCTAACCCTAACAGCATTCTTTTTAAGCCCAAGTAATCCATCTCCCTTGGCCTCAGATCCTGTATCTAACGCACAAAGCAAAGCAAATATTTGCCAACGTCCTTTACTAGTGTTAAGAAATCTCAGTCAGATCAGTGATATCACAATCCCCGGAAGCATCATTTCTGCTCCGTATTTGCATCCAAGTTCTTCTCACATCCACGGTAACAGTTACATTTTGAATACATTCTGCCTTAGTCCCACAGATGAGAATCATTCAGAATTTTTACGGTTTGGCACGTCTGCTTATTCCGGCTCAGTGAGACAAATGCTGCATGCACCTGTTGGATAAAGACATCTCTCCTGCATGGTGACTGCAAGGAAGACACGTTGCACACCCATGTCTCAAGAAAAACAGGTGCTATCTGTGCTCACTTCCTCACATTGGCACTGAGAGCCATCCCCTGCGCCCACACATGGGGATTCTGAGCTACAGAAGTGCCACAGCAGCACTGACAGATCTTCCAAGCAGTAGTGGTATGAGATAAAAAATTCATGAACATGATTGCTTATTGCATAGTCTTCAAATACTACTGGAAAAGACAAAAAAAGTCCCAGCGTGGCTTATAGCTAAATGCAGGACGGCAGCTTTATTTTTATCTTGCCTTCCTCCAGAGCCATGTACAACTGCAGACACACAAGGGAAGCTCAGCAGTGCTGTGCTCTAGTGCTGCAGCACTGCCTCTCCCCCTTGGCTGCTCCTCACAGCAATCAGCACTGCAAGGGGACACCCAGTCCCCAGGAACCCAGAGATTGGGATCACACAGTGCTCCATGCACGGGCCGCTCACCAGCCTCCTCAGAGCATCCATCCTTGGCCTTGCAGCCAAAGGCCTTTGCATGGAAACTCACCAGGTCTCAGTTCTCCTTTCAGAACGGGCCCAACAGAAGGGGCTCATCCCTCCTCCCCCCCCTTCCCTTCAATAATAGCAAGCTTCCACAGCAATCTCCGAGCTCCCAGCCCTGTCGCCATGAAGGCAAGCTCAGCTGCCACCAAAGAACACGGCCACACAGGAAATTCTGCCCTTTCGCTTTCTATATTTAATAGAATACATATAATCATCATTTATTTGCTTCTCCTCCCACAGCTCTCCCAGTTACAGGGTTACAGTTGTCATACCCCCCTCTCTTTTTCCCTTCTTTCTGAGTGACATCGCTGTGGGGTCTCTGCGTGGCCCAAATGCATCAGGAGTGCGTGGGCACCAGCCCTCAGCCAGGAGCCCTCTGCCAGGGAAGGGAATGGGCACAGCACACGTGGCAGGTCTTCTTCCCCCAGCATTCACCAGCTCAGACATCTCCTGTGAGTGCAGGGCTCCGAACCATTGCAGTCACTGCAGTCAGAACGGTGCCAACCTCAGAAGCAATCAATGAGAAACAAAAATACTGCAGGGTGCGTGAGCACTGCCTGCCCCCTCCCTCGTGCTACACCACTCAGAAGGAGCATCTATTGGGGGCAGCCCCACACACCAACGCAGCAGGGATGAACTCAAGAGTTCATGCAAGACACGAGGTGCTCGCTTGCTCTGATTAAACTCTTGCATCCACATTTGCATCTCACAGACCCTGTCAGCTGCTCTGAACTTCCGCATAGAGCCACTCAGACCTCTGACAAATCCCTCTATTGCTTCGCTTTCAGCATGCGGAGGCAATTTAGCTCCACAGGCCTTGCAGAAAATTTAGCTTTTTGTGTATTTCACTTTGAGAACTAACAGGAAGCGTGAGTCAGCGCGCAACTCCACGAGCATTCTCCCTGCTGGCAATGCTATTTTCTAGAAGACAAAAGTATAAATTGTAGCTCCCAGGTCCAGAGTCGTTTTTCTTATTAGACAACCCTGCATTAGCAATTCAGAGGCACGAACCCCACTCCCTTCCGGCCTGATGCACCCGCACAGTGTGTGCAGCAGGGCAAAGCTCCCTGAAGCCCAAACCCACCACCAAGGCTTTTCACTCCTCTTTTTTTTTTTTCCCAGAAAGCAAGAGCTCCCAGCAAAGGTGTACACAGACAGATCAGGCTGATGCCCCCAGAGACTGCAAATCCTAAAGAACATTTGGGGGAGGCATGGAGGATCCTGCTCCCCCCTTGGCACTGCTGCTGGCAGGTGAGCGGCCGTGCTCCCTCCCTCCCATCTGCCACGCCACTGAAGCGAGACCGAGGAGTGGAAGAATCTCTCATCTCCTGTTGTGCATCCAGTGGTGACGGATCCCAGGAGTCCTCCTGACCGCTCTGTTCCCATCCCCCACCACTGCCACAGGGCAGCACACACTGTGCTGGAGAGGGGACAGTGCTCGTGCACACCAAGTCTTGGTGTTTTGCTTCTGGCACCGCACATCCCATCCTTCAGTTGGAGGAATGGTCCAGAGGGGGCAGGGGGAAGCTGGTGAGCAGTGAGAAGCGGGGGGAGGGAGGTGCCAAGAGCTCAGAACCCATTCTTCAGCTCATGTGCCACGCAGACACACTACAGCTCAAAACCACCCCTGACTGCTGGCCTCCAGCAAAGCTGCTTCAGCTTGGCAATATTAAGTAGTGCCAATAGGAAAGGCCAAAGGCAGCGTTTGCTGTGCCTGGTGTAGGGAGCTGGGCTCCAGCACCCCAGCCTTGCAGATTCAAGGCACCCCTGAGTTCTTGGGATTTTTGCTTTTCTGAGCACCTCGCATGGCACCCACAGGTCCCTGCTGGGCACAGCCAGAAGCACGAGAGTGGAGAGGAATTGCAAGGAGAGGATGAGGAGAGGAGCAGCGCCCAGGGCACAGTAGGACCCTTGGGACCGGGTACCCTAAAACGCCGCCGCACCCCACGACAAAGCCAACGACAGCCGGTGCTCGGAGCAGAGCACAGTCACACAAGGCAGCTCAGCGGTTCATTTGCAGCTGGTTTGTTCCATTGTGCAAATATGCAAATAGAGCGCAAATTAGCTCGGGTGATCGCTCCTAGCACAGCACACAGCCCCACTTCCCTATGGCCCCGCGGACCCCCATACACCGATCTGTGCTCCGGGGCTGAAAGCGGAGAGGGGAACGGGCAGAGCCCCCGACCCAGCACTGCAGCCCGACCCCTCCCACCCGGGAACGGCTCCTGGTGGGGAACTATCCGACATGCACACGTCCTGTGGGTCGAGGCCACTGACCCTGCCGGGAAACCACTGACCCAGCGATCCCCAGAGCTATTTATGGATTAATTGCACCATGAAACCGCATCTTCCCTGTGTGAGCCCCGTGCTGGTCTTCCCTGAGTTCTGCCCTTCCCAGCAAGAACGCTGCCCTTTGCCCTCAGTGCTTTGCAAGGTGCCCTGGAAGCCCGTGCAAGTTCTCCTAAAAGCAGAACCCTCCCCAGAGTTCAGTAACAAGGCCGGACACTGCAGGAAGGAAGGAGCTGTTATGCCATGAAGCCACGTTGGTCCCACTGAGATTTCTGAGCTGAGAAACCACCAGAACCACTATTCCCATTAGCCAAGGTCCCCACGGCAGCATCCCCATCCCAGCCATCGCGTGCTCTAACAAACTCGACAATGCCCAACACTTTGCAGACTCACAAAGGGTGCAAGACCAGGGCACTGCTAATTCTTGCTAACGATCCGCTGGGTAAATTCTCCCTCCTGCTCAGCCCCAGCCTGCTACAAGCATCAGGAACAAAGAGGGAGAAGAAACTTCTCGGCGCTCCAGACCCCTGCAGCACGCTCCCTTCTATTATAGCAGAAAATAATAGGGAGGCGTGGGAGGAGGAAGAGTCTTTTCACAGTCGGGATACAAAGACTGCAGAAATGAGCCCCACGAGGCGGGCTGTCAGCCCACCTGCCAGACACAGCCACGGGCTGAGGTGGGGGGTGGCTGTCAGCAGCAGACAGGGAGCAAACAGAAGGGCAACGCAGAGGCAAATGCTGTTCCTACGGCCCCACAGGGCTCATTCCCTCTCCGTGAGTTCAGAAGCAGTGATGACTCCAAATTACTCGGCATGGTCAGGCCAAAATGTGACTGTGAAAAGGTGATGGCGGATCTGTGTGATCTGATGATTAAATGCCAGGTGAAAATTAGCATCAGTAAATGTCGGCTAATCCAGAAGGGAGAGGGAAAAAAAAAAAAAAAATCACTGTCCTGCACAGGCAGCAGAAGGGTTGCTATTTAGCAGTCAGAAAAGAGCCAAAGACACCACGGACAACCACACAGAGCCAGCAGCTGACTGCCCGTGGTGGTCAGAAAAACAAACAGAACATTGGGAGCGGCTGTGACACCGCGGGGTAATGCACAGCCGTTCTGGTTCCCCTCTGAAGGGCAGAGGGATGGATGTGGGGGTGTGAAGCACTTTGTACCAAAAGAGATGAGATGGATCAAGAGGAAACTTCAGCCTGAAGTGAGAAGCAATGAAAGGGAGGTGAGATGAGATGGAGAGAGCAGGAGTGCTCTGCAGAGCTCCATGAGCCCTGCACAGCAGGCACAGCCCAGGAACTGCAGGCGCCCACACATCAGAGGAGCCAAATCCCTCCATGGGGCAGACAGCAATGGGTCAGGAGGGACAAGACCACCTACCCGTGAGTGCTGGGCCCCCAGCCCCACATCTGCATGGGGAGGTGGTGCCCGGGGTAGGCACAGTGCTCAGCCTCACACAGCCCTCTGTCCGCTGTTATTCACAAGAAGAATGAATGAGACGTTCTGCACTCCAGCACGGTTTGGCGTGGATGCAAGAGAAACACTAAGAGGCTCCAACCTAAATGGAGTGCAGCACTTGGGAACCATGAGTGGAGGTCGGGACGAGGTCACCAGTGGAGGATGGGGAGCATCCAGAGAGAGGCTGCAAAGATTCTTGCAGAGCAGAAAAAGCTTTGAGCAAGGGCGGTGACCTGCACTGGTGCCTTCCAGTGAGGGGTGCCAGCACCAGCAGCGTGCTGCAACGAGGACACCCAGCACATGGGGGTCCCTCGCTGGGGAAGGCCATCCCAAGAACCCGTTCATATTCCCATGTGTGTCACACAGTGTTCCCCCGCAGCAGTTTTACAGCATCCCCAGGGTGTCCAGCCCTGAACGTCAGGCCTCATCCAGAGCCACACACTGCCCTTTCCTCAACAGCAGAGCAAAACAAGAGCAGAATTCCTTCTTATCTCTGCTACATAAACATGGAGAATACGTGGTGCGTGGCCCTTGGCTCCCTGTTGCAATTCCTCCTGGAGCAGGGAGGCTGAGGTGCCCCACTGCTGTTGCAACCCACACCGGTGACTTTTGGAAAGGCAATAAATGCCTGAGCCCATAACCTGGCCCAGCAGAGCTGTTATTAATTAGCTCCAGAGCCTGGCTCATCGCGAGCATCTTCCCATTCATTTCTGAAAGTGGAAAAAGAAACAGCTGCTGCCCCCAGCACCGTGCTCCCACAGCACAGGGATGGGTCACAGTCAGACTCAGGGCACAGAACTGGGAGCACGAGGGGTACCCCAACCCCACTCCCACCCCTAGCCACCCCCCACACCCACCCTGCCGCTCCCATCCCAACGCTGGGACAGGAGGACGAGGCATTAAAAACCAGCATGAGAAAAGCCACATACGTCGAAGGCAAAGACGCGACGCTCCTAAACGCCTTCTCCAGGTGCCATGGTGCACGTCACCCCGCTTCTCCTCTCCCTTCTCAACGAGGCCGCGGGTGGAGCAGTCGCATCCCCTGCACGCTGCTCCTCTCCTGCAGGCCCCTGACTCACTCACATGAGCCCTTCCACATGGCCCCCATCCATCACCGCTCCGCACCCGTGCCCTTACATGGGCAAGGCAGGGGAAGCACGGCTCCGGCCCAGAGGAAATCCTCTATTCCCCTAAATGACAGCTCCCCTGTGTATACATTTACCCAGATTTCCCATGATGCAGGGAAGCAAAATTTAGGTTCTCAGTACCCTCCGAGTGCCAGAAACTTGTATTTGCTCTCCAAACATTCTTTTCAAGTGCTTCTGCACTTAACCCCTTTCGTTCTGACTGCGAGGGGCTTTGAGGATGCTCACTCGCTCATAAAGGATGGGGGGAAAAGCACAAAGGCATCCACACACACACCTGGGGTGACTGAGAAGACAGAATTTCTCCCCACATGTTTTAAACCATCCCTAGATTTGCAGAGAAACATCACCTCGGAGGGGCCAGCACTGCTGGGGTCCCCTGAACACGAACCTTCAGCAGAAGGCTCAGTGTGTTCTGCACACAGCAGAGCTGCAGCTGCACCAGGAGCAGGGGGAGCCCCATGGGTGCTGGGTGGGCACACAGAGCCAGAGCACGACAGAACTGAGACCTCTGCAGAGCTGGAGGGGGTTACAAACACATTGAGCTGTGTAATTGTAATTAAAAGCCAGGCTCTTCTGTACACATTGGAAAAGACAGAGGAGAGGACCTTTGGACAAGCATTGCGTTGTTGTTAGATGAGGATGAATTACACCGAGCAGCACTGTAGAATAAATTAAAAGGAGCAATAGCTGCAGTCTGAGCTTTTCCTGCATGGTTACAGCCCCAGTCTCCCCCCAGCTCCATCCCCAGCCCAAAGCTGATCACACACACAGCAGTGCTCCATAACCTCATCGTGGAGGCGGCCTCTGAAACGCACTGCACACAGGGGCACAGTGAGCAGAGCGGTTCAGGGGATGCACTACAGCTCCACTGCCACCCTGAAATGCCAAGACCCGTGTGCAGGAGGACGGATAGGCAGATGTATGGAAGTTGTGGGTGGTCCTGCAGCCTCTTGTCTGTGTGGGACACGGTGCCTCTGGTAGAGAACAGCAAGGGGAGGTGATGGGGGCTACAACCGCAGGAACCAGTGTTCAGTATCTGCACCTTACCCAGCCAGCAGCAATGCTCTGAAAGCGAGAGTTCATCGGCTACACTGCTCCTTTTTTTTTTTTTTTTCCTGTCTAACTCCTTAGGAATAAAAGACAGTCTCCCTAAATCACAGTAAGTCGTCAGCATCAAACAAAGCACCGCAGCCGTCCCACTCCGGGCACAAACCCACAAACCGGAGCCCTACGTGCCAACAACAAACGGATGCACCCGCTTCATCTGCTGTGTTAACAGCTGATGAGCACGACAGCCAGATCTGCCGTGCCGAAAAAACGCAGTCAGACGACACAGAGCCGTCAGGAAAAGCCGGGATCCTCCGGCAGCAACGCGTCCCCTGTCCGACGGGCGCCCGTGCTGCGAGGATGGCACCGTCTGCTGTGACCCCACGGAGCGGCTCTACCCGCAGCCCCTCCCTTACCCCAACCATCGTCACTTCGGCACGGAACGCACCCACCGGCGGAGCCCGGGCTGGGACTCGCCACGCGTGGCAGCGTGCGAGCTTCTCCCGCGTGTGCACCCCGAGGTCCTCGGGACCGCTTCGGCGCTCCTCCACCTGCCTGGATGCTCCGAATTTCCCGCAGAAACTTCGTGCCGCGGGAGGGGTCGAGGTCTTTCGGTGCGCAGCGGGTCCCGACGCGGCCGCCCCGGCTCTCCCCCCACCCCCATCCCCACAGCCGTACCTGTGGGCGCTGCCATCGTCGTAGACGAAGGTGCGGTTGGTGTAGCACTCGGCGCAGACGGCGGCCCCGCCGCCCGCCCTCCCCTCCGCCGGCACCGCGGGTTTGTAGATCCCCTGCAGGCTCCGCTCCTCGCCCGAGAACGGCATCAGCGCAGCGGAGCGGGCGCCCGGAGGGGCGAAACGGAGCAGAGCATCGGCACCCCGCGCTGCCGGAGCCTCCGGCCGGGCGCTGCCCCCGGCGGGCGCGGGCACTGACTGCGGCGCGCTCCCGGTGCCGCTCCCGGTGCCGGCCGCCCATCACGGCGCGCCCCGCAGCAGCCCGCGGGCCGGCCGGGCGCTCCGCATGCCGGGAGGGGCGGCGGCAGCAACAGGTGCCGGGAAGTTGGGGGGCGGAACGGGGGCGGGAGCGGTGCGGCCTCAACGCGCACCGGCACGGCACGGCACGGCACGGCACGGCGCGGCGCGGCACGGCTCCGCTCCCGCTGCGCTGTCTGCTGGGGGAGGCTGTGGCACGGCTCGGAACGGGGATGGGGCTGCCACGACGATGCTCCCTCTGCCGGTGCCCGCTGCGGTCCGGGCACGGCACGGCACGGCACGGCACGGCCGCTGCCCCGCGCTGCCACCTGCCGGCCGCCCCCCCCCCGCCCCGGGCCGAGGGGTGGGTTCGTGTTTGGTTGGTTTTGGATGGGGCCGCGTCAATATTTGTGCCGGGCGCCGGGCCCGGGCCGTGCTGCGCGTTCCGCACTGATCTCCCGGGGGGGTCCCGCTGCCCTAACACGGCCCCGCCCGGGCTGGGAGCGGCCGCTGCCCCCGGGAAAGGGCAAACGGAGCCCCGCTCCCTCCCCAGATGCTCTCCGGGTTTCTGCCTCTTCCCATGAGCAGACTTTGCGTTCCTCTCGCAGCATCCCTTCCTCCTCCTCCCTCTCCATATGGGCTCTCCTACACTCGGAGTCATTTGAGAGAAAAGCAATCCGCGCCGCCCGTGCCATCCATCCATGTGACGCTTCCTGACCCAACGTGCTTTTAAGAAGGAGAAGTTATTCTTCATTCACTAATTGCCTCCCATTAGCGGGTGCAAAATGTTAATGCGCAGCTCTGAGAGGAGAGGGGGCGGCGGCACAGCAGCGCGGTGACACGCGGGGCGAGCACAGGCTGGGGGAGGAATTACTTAAAATTACGGTGGGGATGGGAAGGGAAAAAAAGTGAAGGATGAAAGAGAAAGAGCCAGAAGGGGAAAGCATCCTCACACGGAGGGACCTGAGCCGGGAGCGTGCGGCTGCACTGCGCAGAGAGAGTCAAATAGAGTCAGTGGGGCCGGAAAGAGCAACGGGACCGTGTGGGCACTCTTTCAGCCTGAAGCCCCCCCACATCGTGTGGACATCTCCGTGACAGCTGGCACGGCGTCCCACGCAGTGTCTGTGCCAAAGCAGTGCCGGCTGCTCCCACCCGTGCCCCCTGCCCCTTCCCAGCCCACAGCAGTGCTCGCATCCTGCATTTTCTCCCCGTGAGAGCTCAGTGCCCTCCCTCCCTTTGCTGGCACTGCCCAGAGAAGCTGCTCTTCCCCTCCTCCAGCGCTTCGCTGGCGATAATAGGAATATTCGCTTCTCTTTGGAGAGGCATTCCGGCTCCAGCCAGCAATGCCCCATGCATCTTCCCAGCAGCTGCAGTTTAATGCAACCTTGAGTCATGGTGGGGCCGCAGCTCTCAGCCCTGCGCTCATTGCGGGAGCATGGGGGGCACAGCTCCGGATCTTTGCATCTGGAGGAGCAATAAATACATCTGTGGGAGGCGATGGCGGGGATGAGTCAGAGGCAAGGAGAGAAAGTCACTGGTGAGGAACAAAAGAGCAGAGTCCAGCACACCTCGGTGCTCTGGAGCCAAGCAAGGATTGTGGCTTTGCCTGAGCTCCCCCACAACCCCGGCTCAACGTTTTGCAACAGTTAATGTTCTCTCCATTCAGATGATATTTAGTTCTGCTTTTCTGATGCTGAATGTAGAATGCTTAGAGAACGCACAGAGGGTTGGAGCTGTCTGTATCAAGAAACACAGCAGGAGATGGTTGTCAAAGCTGTCATTGAACTCAAGAGGCAATAATCAAACATACACATACAGAAAGATAGAGCTCCGTAATTCCAAGACTGATGTATGCAAAGAAAGAAGGAATGAATGTCGGGAGCTTGGCTACAACACGTATTTTCAGTGTAGTCAACGGAGCCCTGCAATAGGAGAAAGCATCCCTTCTCAGGGCATGCAGCAGCTGAGCTGTGTGGCAGCACTGTGGTTTCTTGGCTTCCTTCTATCTTCTACCTTCATTTCACATCCCGAGGAACATTAAATATCAAAACCCAAATGAAATAAGCGCTGTTAAGCTCTATAAAACCATCTCCTCCATCACCTCCCCAGCTTTGTGGAGAATTCAGGGCGAGGAACTGCTTGCAGGAGCTGAATCATAACCGTCAGCAAAAACATTGCTATTAGGTGACTAAGACCAAAACCATTGTCTTCCTCTATTTATCGCAACCGATGCTGTCAATAAGACCCAGAGGAGCCCCTGTGCAGTCCCTCGCCCTCTCCACAGACAGGGAGGTGCTCAGGTCTGAGCTCAGTCCCTCGAGGGCCTGGAATTCCCTCTTCTGGAGGCTCTTGAACCCCATGAGGAACAGGGTTTCCCCTGAACACAGAGAAAAACTCATCGGTTGAGCCATAAGGAGCAGCTTCGGCTGGAAAACGGAGACCTGCATATGTTTTGGATGCACACGTGGCTGTTTGAATCTAGCCCTGCCACCTCTGCACTGAGCAAGAGGAAGGACTCCAGCACTGCAGGCACCACGCTGTGTGTAATTGCAGCAGGCTGATGCACATGTGGGGCTTATTATTGTTTTAGAAACGCACAATTGGGAAAGCCAATATTTGTAATGGAAGCGGTTTCAAATACCAGTGTTTATTTGCTTATTGAATAGTTTAGCTGGAGACAGAGCATCTTCAAAGGAGGAATTATTATGTTTTTTTCTCAGAACGGGTATCTGGGGCTGCAGCGTTGTATTGTTATACATGAAAAATATTTCCCCATCAGCTTTTTATTCCGGAGAACGCGTTTAAGTGACACTTCTCATGCAGACAGCTTGCCAAGCTTCAAAGCACAGCTCTGTGAGGACTGTGGGGACTCAAGCCTGTTCTGGCCAAAGCCAGAGCCCAGCGTGCAGCCAGGAAAGCAGCCCTGGGTGATCCCAGTGCTCACAGACGCCGCGATTGCACCAGCTGCCCCAGGAGAAGGTGGGACTATCTTTGCCCACAGATAAATATTTCAAAGCCTAATCAGGAGACCGTGAGTTCCCTGTGGCTTTGCACCATGTTTTGGGGTGTTGTAGGGATGACCCCCAGGTGCCACCATCACCAAAGCACCAATGTGAGTGGTCCTTTAGGACCACAGGTGCCACAGTGCAGGCAGACGATAGCACAGCTCTGTGACACAACCACACCTCAGCACAGTGCCCCTGGCCTGGCTGCACCGGGTCGTTCTCCCCAAGACCCCGAGGACATCGCACAAACCCCTTCTGAGTGTCAACAAAGACTGGAGGGAAAGGCTAGAACTTGGCTTTGTGTTTGGTGCAGCTGCAACACGATCAGCCTCGGGATCATCTTTCCTCCCCGCAGCAGGAGAGGTGAAGCTGTGCGTGGGTACGGGGCGGTAACCCAACCCTGCAGCCCCAGACAGGCGCTGCCGCCCAAGGGGACACTGCTCCAGGAGCTGCTGCCCACGGCCATGCAGGTGGGTGCCCAGATGTGGGGTGTGGGTGCAGCACGAGGCTGTGAGCTCTCCCCTGCCAGCTCAGGGCCGGCGCTGGGTGGGAAGCAGCTGGTCCAGCAGCACTGCGGGGAGCAGGAGGGCTGGGGAACGGCCCTGGGCTGAGGTGGGGATTGGTCCTGAGGGATACAGTCTGATGCTATGGGGTAACAGTTCCCCTTTCCCCCCCTTACCCCATCTCCCACGGTTCTGTCAGATCAAGTACCAAAGCTCTCCTCCAAGGATGCAAGCCGACCTTACAGGTCTTCATTAATATCTCATGCCTTCAGTAACAAGCTAAAACAGGCAGAAAGCATTCGGACACTCAGTTATTCCTCAGCATTTCCACAGGTGGATGCACAGAGATGAGACATTTAACCTACACCATATTAATGTCCATCTCAGGTTGAGCTCTCTCTGCACCACAAGGCTTGTAGGAGGTAGAAAGCTGTAGACTTAATAGACGTACAGATCTACAAGTCACAGCTCCGTTTTGCCTGAACACATCATAAAACGAACCACAAACGTGCTATGAAATAAAATCCCCAGCACCCAGGCGTCTTTCTTTCCCAGCTGTGCAGACTCCGGACCCACCAGTGGTGCTTCGTTCTCTTCAACGTCCTGCTGTTCCACATGCTGCTTTTCGGGGCAGATTTGCTGGAGGAATACTTCCTGCGGTCGTTACCTCTCTCCTACAGCGACGCAAAGACCCTGGAGATCCGTGAGCGGGCCAGGAAGTTGGACATGGCCCCGCTGAAGGCCAACCTCTCCAGGTCTTACACTGTCAGCAGCACAGCAGCGTGCTCTGATCCAGAGATATTTCTGCTCGTTCTCGTCTGCAGCAGCCCAGGAAACAGGACAAGGCGCGACGCCATCAGGCAGACGTGGGGCAACGTGACACACACCGGGGGCTACACCGTCCTCACCCTGTTTGCTTTAGGAAGGCCTGCTTCAGCAGAAGCCCAGCTGGAGATTGATGAAGAGTCTCAAAAGCACGGAGACATCATCGAGGGCAGTTTCATCGATTCTCCTGCAATGGAGACGCGGAAGGTGATGATGATTGTGGAGTGGGTGGTGACTTTCTGTCCTCACGCGAGGTACACTCTTAAGACAGATGAAGAAATGTTTGTCGGCATTCCCAGCCTGGCTGGATACCTGCTCAGCTTAACACAACTAGAGGACGTCTACAGCGGGAGGGTCATCCACCAAGGGGTGCCCGACCGAGACCCCCAGAGCCCCGGCTTCGTCCCCATCCATCAGTACCCAGAAGAGTTCTACCCGGATTACTGCGACGGGAGAGCCTTCGTCATGTCGCAGGACGTCGTGTGCAAGGTGTACGTGGCTGCCCAGGAGGTGCCAACTTCAGTGCCCGCCGACGTCTTCGTTGGGATCTGTGCTAAGAAAGCTGGCATCGCCCCCATCCACAGCTCTCGCTTTTCCGGGGAAAAGCACATCAGCTACAATCGGTGCTGCTATAAATTCATTTTTACCTCTTCCAGCATGAAAGAGGACGAGTTATTTAAGGATTGGAAGGAAACCAGCGACGGGAAAGACTGCTCGCTCCTGGAGACGTACTACAGCCTGGTGTCCTGCAGGGTTCTGACCTATATCGATAAGTTCAAACGGTTCAACTTGGACAGAATAAAGAATGAGGCTTTCCATTTCTCTGATTAAAATATAACTTCTGTGAAGGAACACTGCCTTTTCCTTCCAACGCCCCTTCTCTCTTCAGTAACATCCTTCCCAGATCGCTCTCTTCCCTCCAACAGCAAATGAATTGTTAACGCTCTGTGTTGCAGTAGCTGAAAGGTGAGGGATCTCCTAGCTGCATGCCCTTCTACATTCATGTGTAACAAGTAAAAAGAGTACTCAAAGAAACACGGTGTGCACCCATTGTTTTCCTTCGTACACCACCAGCAACATGTGCACCATTTGGCCATAGGAAGATCCTATGGGCACAATCCAAACAGATGCAGGTAACAGGGTAAGAGCAGAGCTCTGAGCTCAGCAAAACCAGGTGCACCTGTGCACAAACAGCCCTTGTTTTGGCACCTCTGTGTGTTCCAGTATATTTGGCACCTGCTTCATGCAGGGCAGATGTTAAGGACTCGACACAAAGAGCAGCTTTCATAAGCAACAGCTGAAGATGTGCACAGAGGTGACTCATGAATTGCAGAACAGGTTTCTGCCCATTTCCTTCACCAAGGTTTTGGTACAGCGCTCACACAGAGCTGGAACAACCAAGCTCAACCCAATCCAAGTGCAAACTTCTATGTCCCTCCCCTTTTTAGTCCTTCCACATCTCTCTGTGCATGGAGGTCCACGCAGCCCCGGTGCTCACTCAGCTCACACACGAGACATGACACAGCATCCCACCAGCAGATGTTTATTGTGCACACTACGATGAAGGTGTGAGAAGCAGCATAACATCAGATGACAAGTTTTTGTACACATCTGACCGTAAGCAACAAAGCAGATGACCTGCATTCAGACAGCTTGATAGGCATTAACAGATCTTCCCCAACTATCCGGCTTCTCTGAGCCCACTCGGTTCCTTGCCAGCAATGCTCTCTTGCCAGCAACATTTTGGCAGGCAATGCTAACACCTCTGCTGCAGCCTGAATGTACTACAAGCAATAGGAGAGATACTGCACAACTACATAGATCATCCACTGCACGTGGCAGAGCGAGGACACCAGGCAAGTAGTTCCCACAGATGCACAGCTGCCTTAACACACCCCAATAAACCCCAGAGTACTCATTTAATATGTGTTATTATGCTCCCTCCACCTCATCTTCAGATTTATGTCCCCAACAAAACTAATATAAACCTTCTGTATAAAGCACGTTGTGATCTTTGTTCATCATCAGGGGGGACTGAAGGGACTCACCCACCACCTTCAGAGGAAGATAAAGTCTCCTGAAGTACTACATTTATTTTTCTACTTCAGTTCATGCATTTAAACACGAACACTTCATGTTCTCACTCCCTTTGTTCCAACTCAGGCAAATAAGATCAGTACTTTTCATTAAATAACACATTAAAACTTTAATCTTCAATAAAAATAGTGTAAACAGTTGAAGATTTGGTTCTGAAGTAGACTTGTAGCTGGAGCTCCTTTTCAGCAAGCAAACCGAGCTGCCCAAGCCACAGCTAACGAGACAAAGCTCCCAATTTAGTTTTACACATCTGCTTACTTCTGTTTGTTTGTTTAAGGGTTAAGTGCTTGTTCCTGTGATCCTCAGTATAAAATGTAAACAATACTTAGGACTTACTCAAACAAGGCTTACATTCAGCAACTTGATGATATAGAAGAGAATCCAGTTTGTACTCCCTCACGTGGACAGTGTTACCAGTTTATTTTCACCAAGTTTCTGACAGAACTACGGCAGGCTAAAATATTTTCTATGCAAGTTCCAACCTTTGGCAGACATAAAAAAAAATAGTTTTTTTTTTTTTTTTTAAAAAAAGAGAAACTCTGGCAGCATCTGAGGTTACAAACCTCAACACTTTTTGGCTTCTTTCTTTTTTTAATTGCACTGCGATCTACTGAGAAAACAAGATAGGAACTCTAAACTCAGAACAGGTTAAGTAAACACTGACAGCTTCTGCAAAATAAGACAGTCAGCACTTAACAGAACACTCACTGTACTGCAGCACCTCAGGACAGTACACAGGAAACCTCTGCCATGGGATTCCATGAGAAATTACATTGTGCCCTATAAGTACTGATTTGCTCTCATGGCCCTCATTGCAAACAGAGTCCAAGTGCTTCATGTTCCTTTAAAGAGACAATCAAACAGCTCTTGTGTGGGGAAATCTTGTACACCTTACATCTTAACACCTATTTCAGTAACGTGGTTTGTAAGAAGGGGAACTGAGACATTAATAACTTTATTCTGCTCCTTCCACCGCTGTAGTAGAAACTGCTTTAACATAATAAGGGCCTTCGTGCAAATAAGCCCTAAGCCTCAAGTAATACTGATTTCCAAAGATTTCTGCAATTGTTTTAGAGTTGACAAGGGCCTTAACCAGTTCGTACTTGGCATCCTTGGAAGCTTTGTCAGGTTCCACAGACCTGTCTACGATGTACTCCACAAACCCTGGACTGTTGACCATCAACTTCTGGGCCCAAGCTTGATTTGCAATAGCCTACATGTGAAGACAAAAAGAGAAGGAAAAAGCCTTTTAAAAACACCCCAAAAACACTTACACAGAACAGAGAGCAGAAAAACTTAAAAGGGATATTCAGTCTGCACAGCAATTACACAGCTACCATCCAAACCACAGTATTCATCACTAGAAACCCAGTACAGTTCAGTGCTTCTCTAGAATTAAGTGAATTATCAAAGCAGTGACCTACCGTATAGGATTTCAAGAAGAAATAATAATCTTTGAATTAAAGTTTCTAAGAAAAGCACTGCAGACATAATCCATTTACTACATCTTTTAAATAGTGAATGCAAGTGAGGCACACTGGAAAAGACTTTTTTTTTCTCTGAAGCAGTCAGAAATAAAAACCACCATCATTTGTGACTTCCACTGAAAAGCATGAGACTGCATGGCAACACAACTCACTACCTGATCTTTAATAAGAGAAAGAAACTTACAGTGAAAACCCTTAAAGCTCCACAGTGGAGATCAGGGAATGGCTGAGTACTGATGCTCCTGAAGAGTTCCAGTGGTTGGCTGGACAAGGATGTGAACCACGACTCAGTCATTCTTAAAAGGTCTTCTGTCTGCTGCTCTGGCTGCACGTATCACAAATGTACAGATACTCATAATTCCAATTAAACTTGCATAAGACTTCACACAAACAAAAACCCACAAACCAACCAACAGACCCACCAAACAAACTTACAGGCAAGTAGAGAAGAGATGAAACAGCATCCAAGCATCGAAGCCGCAGCTCTGTAGGGGCATTCTTTGCCCGGTGCCCTATTTTGTTTAACAGATTCTGAAATCTGCTTCCTTGGAAAGGAAGAAAACAGCGCCTTGAGTAATTCAGGCAGAGTAAAAGTACCACGTTACTAATTAGGTACATTACACAACACTCTTCTGTCAGTTAATGTGGTATGTAGAACCTGAGAAAGTGTATCTGGCTCCACTATAACAAAAGCAGTGCAAGATTCTCTTTGCTTCATACAGACCTAAGATGGATGAATCCAAAGCTTTTAAGTTCACACTGTGGAGCATCCAGAGACTTCCAGAAGCAAAGTTACATGACACAGATAACTGAATAATCTTGGGAAGCACAGACCCTAGTACATTTGTCATTAGACATCTAGCATTGTAGGTTGGAAGTGGAGAATAGTTACCTGCTCGTGCTTATTTTTCATGTAAGTTCTTCACTTTGGACTAGCAGCAAGAAAACAAAAAAAAAACAGAACCCGCTTTCAATAATCTGAACCATTTTATATTAGGAAAAAAAATGCAGCCTTTGAGGGGAAAAAAAAAGTCATTGCATGATAGTTCATATTTTTCTCACCCTGCTGAGAAGGCCACGAGATAAGGAGAAACAAAGGAATTTAAAATTACAAGCCTATTGACAGTTCATATAATGCAGCTCACTAGAGAAGAGTGACTCAAATAACACCTGTGACACCAGAACTCCAGCTGCATGGCATTTCGCCCTGCCATGCCTGACAAGGCAATTAAAAACCACCTTATCAACTGTTCTGCAGCTATTTGAAGAGACAACCTTGATCACTGAATATGTTTTTCAACTCTTTTCTCTATTACACTATTATCAATACACTTTTTAATATTCTAATATACCGAGAACATTTTATTAAAGATGATACTAACTAGATTTCTGTAAAACCTGTTTGCCTTCCACGCTTGATCCCAGGATTCCCAGCGTGTCCACAGCTACTCCAATCATGGTTGGGTCATTACTCTCTGCCATTTCAAAGACTTTTTCCATAAAGACAGGATATCGTTCACAGATCTGCTGTGGGCTGTCTACAACAGCCAAGTTGCCAAAAAATTTAATAAATCCTAACAGGAAAAGACAACAAGGAACAAATATTCAGGGTAGAGCAGCCACAACGTACAATAAACAGCAGTCACGTGAAGACAGACCATTTCACTGTCAAACTGAGGTTTGAAACAAAACACTGTGAAAGGCATCAGAAAGGGCACAGAATTAAGGAACAAGTGAGTACTTAGGAAGCTTCAGAGTGTAACATAAAGCACCTCAACTTGAACTGTCCTTTCACAGTTCTAGTGGGAATAAGTTTTCTATAACACGATGAATTTTTTTTATTAATCAGCTACTTGATTAACCATCAAACTTCTCTCAAATTCTTAGAAAACCAACAGTAATGCATAAACTTCAAATGTATACTGCAGCCCCTCCCAATCCCTTTGCAACCCACTCTAATTTAAGACTGTTCTTCAGCACCTGATGCACATCCAATGAGAGTTCAACTAACCAAAAAATTCAAGGGCTTTTGAAACTCCCAGGGTATTCCTCTCAGTTTAACATACAATGCTTGCAAGGGTAACCATGGGAAATAAGAAATGCATGATGTAACCTGGTAAGTAGAAGACTGAGAAAGGATCAGACTCTGCACCAATGATGATGTTAGAAATTTTATCAATAATTCCTTGCTGAGCAAGATACTGACGGCCATGAGGAGTGTGTGCCAGTGACGTCACCATCTCTATGCACGTAGCTCTGAAACAGACAGTTTATTTAGTTGTCTTCAGGCGACCTTTAAAGCATGCACAGAATAAGAAAAATATATTCTTTTTTTTTTTCTAAATCTGAGTTTAGAAACAACAACAAAAAAACAATTACCCGTATAAAACCTCAACTGTTCAATCTTTCAAGCTCACTCAGCTATCTTCTTTAGGTGTGGCACTGGAAAGCATCGAAGGAGTGTTCATACTGCAAGCCAGCACCACAACTATCTCAGCATACTGGGGAAAATTCATCTTGCTTCTCAAAGTTACAAACCCAGAATTTTATATTCAAGAAGAAACCCTTTCTCATTCAAACTTTTTTACAAAACAAGTCCAAGTGTGCTTGAAGAGTGTTATTTTAAGATCAAATACCACTGGATTTAACAGACTGGGAAATCTCAGATTCACTATAACATACCTGACCAGAACATCATCTCCAGTCAACTCTCCAATTAAGTCTGATATTAATCCACTGTTTGCACAGTAATTGAGTGAATCCGCTGACACTGAAGAAATCTCAACAATTAGCTAAATAAAAACACAGGAGAAAAAAGTTAAACACTGTGATGTTAACAACTCATAGTAATGGCCAAATACATCTCTAACACAAATTAGCACTTCATAAATTAAATAAAGTTTAATCTTCTCATGAGTAATCTAAATGCTTGCCTGAAACAGACTCTGTTACAGTCACATTTTGTTTCTATTCATGCTGTCTTTTCTTTAGAAGATGAACTGCTATCCCCATTAAACTCTAAATGGGGAAACTGCACTATTCCCCATTCACAGTGCATATCTAAACTGACACATTACTCAGCATCACTGTCTCTTCCCCACACTTGAGTTTTCAGCAGTGCTGTACTCCTGCTCCCTTTTCACCCTGAAGAAAACTCAAACTGAAAGGACAACATCGACCCCATTCCTACCTCATACACTCTGTACCGAACCACATCATTTGTTGCCATGACGTTTTTCAAGTCACTTAACAAGCTGCTCACAAACAAAGCCTCCAAGCCATCTTGTGTTTGGGCTATTCTCGAGAGAGATTTGATGGCCTGTAAACAAAAACATTTGCTTGTTATAAGAATAACACAAAGGGAAGAAAACCCAGATGACCAGATTTAGTCTCAGTGTTCTTTACTAACATATTAAAATCACACCATTTGTCAAAATTGTAGTTCTCATTTGCTTTTCAAGGAGAATTACTCTTCTACTGACAAGGGCTAGTTACTGCTACTGTGATCCAAGCCCCCAGCACCAAATGCAGGCATCTAAGTTTACTTGTACACTAACAGCTACTGGGAAAAAAAAAAAAACAATTCTGGGTAAATGTTTTTAATCACATCTAAGTAACTTCTATGCTTAAGTCACTTATGCGACTATAATGGCTTCCAGGCAACATGAGCTCCTTTTCCATTAGCAAGGAGCAGAGGCTGCCATTTCAGTAACAGCAGAACATGCATTCCGAGCAGCATCTGCATCTATTTGTAGAGGAAGAAGAAAGCAATCCTTACCTCTTTAGCCACTGCTATTTTCTCTCCACCAATGCAGTTTATTATCTGCCGTAGTAGTTCAGGGCTGTTGAGAATTTCTCTAACGGCATCTGTATTTTCAACAATCCTCCCAACCTAAAGGTATAATTAAATAAAGTTACTGAATAACACCCAAACGGTCTTTTTTCCCCCCCCATGAGGACTGGATCAGACACCCAGGCAAAGGGAACCACCACTTCTGGAGGCACTCAGAAGTCAGTGGGCAGTCTGTGGTAAGGAAGCTCCGCTTTTAGCTGGGGCTGGACCTGCAACCACCAGAGCTCCATCCCAAACGACAGAATGCCTCACCTTGGAAGGGACCTGAGCAATACAGCAAGCTGCACTCAGCTCTATGGCACCTGCTGTCAGCGCTGGCTTAGAACACTCTATTCAGAGCAGCCCGTAATAAACAGCAGATTCAATTACAAGTTCTCTCTATCAACAGCTCTACCTATGACGGCACGCAGCCGTACCACGAGGCACTCAGTACACACGGACACGCTGCACAGCAGCAGCCTGCGGCGAGCACCAAGCACCGCAACAGCTCGGGTCCCGGCGGGGCTCCCGTACCTGCGACATGGACAGGATCTTCACGGAGTCGTCGGGGTGGAAGAGCCCTTTCCGCAGCTCCTCCCGCAGGTTCTGGATCACGTACAGCGGGTCCAGGGCCTGCAGGAGCCTCTCCAGGACGGCAACGCAGGCGGACAGCTGCTCCCTGCGCGGACACAGAGAAACCCTTCAGGGAGGGTAAGGGAGCGCGGAGCACGGGGCGGGGACGGCGGGGCCGGGCCGCTCACCGCTCGCTGGAGCTGAGGAGGCCGAACAGCGCTGCCAGGTGCTCGTCGCTGAGGCGGGCACGCAGGGCGGCGGGCGGCACGGCCTGCACAGCGAGCCGCAGTGCCCGCAGCTCCTCCAGCGGCAGCTCCCGCCGCACCGCGCGGTCCAGCAGCTCCGACACCGCCTCCGCCATCTTGGCGCCGCCGCCAAAGCCCCGCGAGATCTTCTCCGCCGCCGCCGCCGCCGCCGCTCCCTAGCAACGCCGCCCCGTCGCTAAGGGCGCCTTTCGCGTCCGCCGAGACGTATACAAAATGGCGGCCCCGCCCCGCCCCGCCCCCCCCCCTCGCTTCCGCCACCGCCTCGCGCTGTGATTGGCGGACACAGCGTGGGGGCGGGGATAGCGCTCTGCCGGCCCCGCTGAGGGGCGGTGGCTGCTGTGGGGGGGTCGGTGGGGTGAGGTGGGGGTCTGTGGGGCTGAGGCGGGGTGGGAGCAGCTGGGGCGAGGGTCTGGGTGCTGCCGAGAGCCGTGCAGCCCCCGAGGGCAGGCAGTGCCCGCGGGCAGTGCTTGCAGGCGGTGCCACTCCGGGGAGCAGGCCTGCATGGGCCGAGCAGCCCGCGGCCCTGTGCAGAAAAGACGTGTCAGAAGTGCAGAATGAACGCAAAAACATCTTTTTGGTTTTTTTTTTTTTTTTTCAGCCTGCAGACAGCAGGGAAGGTAGTGACGGTAGCAGTGCCCGTGGTGGGTGGCACCTGGCACGTGTCGTGGAGCGAGCAGCTCCGGCATCGCAGCATTCGCAGCTCCGTGGTGGTTTCTGCCCAAAGCATACAAAGCTCCCGAGACTGAGAACAAGGCCGAATGGTGGGAAGATGAGGGACGGGGGGAGGGCTGTGCTCCAGCCCCACGCTGGGCAGGCAGTAGGGTGGGCACAGGGGGAATAGAGGGGTTGTTGGACTGGATGGGCTTTCCCAACCCCAGTGACCCCGTGTGGGCAGGCAGCATGGCAGAGGAGGAGGAGCCAAGGCTGGCTGTGGGCAGCAGTCCCGGGCAGGCTGCCCAGCACAGGCAGAGCAGGTGGAGGCAGCGGGACGCAGCTCTCGCCCGGCCGGGGCATGGAGGCTCTGGGCCCCCGCTGCCCGCTGCCCTCCTCCCAGGGCTGCCCCCGGCCGGGCCGTGGCACCGTGCTGCTGGTAAGTGGGAGTGGGCAGCAGGGGGATGGCTCTGGAGAGGCTCCTGGGGGCAACTGGAGAAGCAGTGTGTGTGGAAGGGAAGGAACCTATAGGAGAAAGGCATTTCTCGGTCTGCTGCGAGCAAAGCGAGTTTCAGAGGCTTGTGCTGAGGGAGCCTGGAGGTTGGCATGAGCTGTGTTGTTGTTTGGTTGTTGTGTGTTTGTTTGATTTGTACAGAGCCTCCTCCACGCAGAGTCGTTTAAGAAAAGTCCTTACAAGGTAGTTTTAATCCCTAAAGCTGTTTATAGTTAGCCAAAGCCAAAACAAATAAATCTTGCAAACATCTTAGTCTCTAACTCAGCTCCCGTTTTGCCAGTCGGTGCTTTGCAGTGAAATAATCACATGGCAGGCTGTTCAGTTTTGTTCGCTTGAACCTTTTGGCAGCTGGAAGTTTATTTGGTTCATCAGGTGGGAGTCCTGTTCAGCCCTTCACTTTTGCACCATCCCTTGGCATGTACAACACTTCTGTGCTGTTGCCTTTCTTTTCAGAAACAAAATGAAATAAAATCAAAGGAGTGGTCACTGTTATGCTAATACTTAACCACAAGTGTTCATGGAGATTTCCTCATCACATGCACGTACATCTTCCGAGGAGATTAATGATTGCCATGCTGAACAGGTCAGAGTTTGTCCTAAGCAGGGAACGTGATTACATTCTAATCCGGTGAAGTAGATACAGCAGCATATCTCAGCCTGGCTTGTGGCTGTGGGAGTAGGTTGTGGGATTTACTGGGCAGCACTTGTTCAAATGGCTTTGTGGAGAAAAACACAGGCTCAAAAAATGATTGTGAGAAACCTCGTGATAACAAAGAGTATTTCCTCAAATGGACCGAAAAAGAGGAGACAGTTAATACAGACCATCAGTAATTTCCCAGTGGAAAAGTGTTCCTGCCTTTGTGGTGTCAAGGGATTGTTAGAGTTCAGTCTTGAAAAAAAGAAAAGAGAGCACTTCTGACATTAGCTGTGTGTTGCGAGGTGTTCAGAGGAGAGAGGAGGGTGGAAATAAGGAGGAAAAAAGGGGTGTCTTCCTTGTCTTATAAAAACCTTTTTGTCACTGTCGTTGAATAAGGGCCAGACGCTTGTTTGTTTAAAAAACAACAAGAGACAAAGAGAAGAGCAGCTGTGCAGAGACAGCGAGTGCTGCAACCCCGGCACAGGCACCCATCCTTTGCCTGTTACTCAGCACGCCAAATTAACCTTGCTATTCCCAGCTGAGATAATTTATGGATTACATTTCTGTGTGACTGTGTTTATGGCATGTGATTACCAAGAGCAGCTAAGGGGCTTGCCAGGAATGGGATGTGCAGCCAAACAACTTGTTGCCACTCCACTGCCAGCACGTGGAAAGAGCAGTACTGTTCTGCAGCCCTACAGACTCAGGCTGTGTCGATTAGGATTTCTGTGCCTGAACAGATTGAATTTGACTGTGATGTTCTTATCAGATAATTAAGATGAAATGAACTTATAAACTCCTGTCCTCCCATGCCTGCTCTGTGAGGTCTTTGTCACAGCAAAACATGTGTCAGCAGAATGCAGAAAAGAACTTGAAGGAAAGGAATAAAACTCTGCAGGGACTGCACAAAATGTGTTGCCCAGAGCCCCTCCTGGGGATGCTGCTCTCCTCCAACCACATCCCTGGGGGCTCCGTCCCCCCTTGGCTGCAGGATGTGTGACAGAAACATCTGAACAGAGGCAACTTGGCACAGCATTAGGTTGGCCACATTGTGAGGGAATAAATCTCTTTATGAGCATGCTTTCACTTAAATTGCAACAAGCATTGCTGTAATGTTGAAAGGAGACTGGAGAGCTCTTTTGAGCCAGAATAAGAGGAAGATAAATGCTTGTTTTTAGAAAATGCGACATTTTACCTTCAACCAGCACTCCTGTGTTGCACTGCAGGTGATGACGCTGGCTCTGCTGATGTACCCCATGCTGAGAAGCCTTGCTCTCCAGCTGCACTCTGCCATCACTGGCAGCTATGTCTCTGGGACCCACTCCATCGTCTTCATCAACTGCCTCAATGAGCAGATTGCCAAGGATATTGCAAGGTACTGACATGCTTCCTCTGCTTGTCTGCTTCAACTGTTTGGAAATGGCCTTTCCTTATCCCTGGAGAGGAGCTGCACTTCTCTGCTGGGCCAGGGCTTTGACACTTCTGCCCAAAAGTGCTCCTGTTCTCCCATACTCTTCCACATTATCTTCCTGTATCGCAGGTCCACATACCAAGTGCTGTGCTCTCTAAAAGCAAGCTGACAGTTACCTCTGAAGTCAATGCCACAGTAACATATCAAACCAGTTCCCAATTTATTCCACTGCCTTTCATTTTTAAGATCCATTAAAGCCATGGCCCTATATCTCTGCATCCTCAGCTGGATTAAGACTCAACCCACGTCCCCTGCCATGCCTTAGTCCTTCTCTGAACAGCACAGTAACAAATTCCCTGAGAAGCATTCACGAGGGACAAAGTGCAGTGCACTAACATAAAAGCAAATGCAAATGAAACACATAACAGACACTTGTGAGGTACACCCTAAGCCTACACCCAGCTCACCAGGCAGGCTGTGGGGCATGAGGGCTTTAGCTTGGTATTTTCTCTTTCAGTGTATGAGATACATTACATGATGTTCTGCATGCAGTTTTTCCACATATCCGTCAGTCTCTGACTCAAAGGATGGTTTGTTCAAAGCACTGAAACTGTTGACTGGGGAAATGTTTATGATGGACCATTAAGTTTCCTGCAACACCTCCTCTGAGCTGTTTTCCCTGCTACACTCCTGCTTGCCAAAAACGCTCCCTGTCCTCTGTGAGAGAGGAGCATTCCCAGGCAGTCATTCAGGAGCTGACCGGCTACTGAAAGAGATTTTGTGTCACCTTAAATACTTCAACTGTATGAAGAAATTCAAGTAGAATATCTGTGCTGCTGGATGTCTCCTGAAAAAAAAAGAACTGTACATGGCTGGTGAAAAGATCCCTCTGTTCCTGAAGACGCTTCGTCTTGACAGCTTTGCAGATGTTTTCCACTCTTTGTTCCTTATCTTGCAAGGAAGGGAGAGGAAGTACATCATTCTCTGTTGCTGAGATCTATGTACTTTGGTTGCATCTTTGCTGGTGGAGTAATTTTTCCAGGAATTGGATGAATGAGCAATGGTTGTGAAGGATGACACAGGGCTCATGCATTTATTTTCCCACCCACCTTTTTCCTGGAGCTGTCACGTGTGCTCTTCCTTTATGTTGCTCGAAGGAGCACTCTAAAAGATCAGGCTGCGGGAAATGTTCTGCTGTTTCTTAGGAAAAGGAAATCAGGGTTTGTGGAAACAGGTTTGCACCCTCTCTAAGAGAGAACTCCAAACCCTCAGAGGAAACCCATGGCCCACCCAGAGATGTGGCCTCTGCCCTGTGCCCGCTGTGGGGTGGTTGCATCCCACAGAACTCACTCAACACCCGGGCATCCCACGAGCTGCTTCTGCCCTGAGCCCGTGTGCAGCATTTCCTTGTCTTTTCTGCTTATTAATATTTCATCCATCTCCCTTCAGAGCCAATTGTTCAGTGTAACAGGGACAAAGAAACACACACCAAGTATCCAACCCAAAGATACCATCTATTATGCAGACGTTGTGCACAGCCCACGTTCAGCATCTCACAGTGTTTCCCGTTGCCATGGTGGCCGCCCATTTCCACCCAGCTTGCCAGAACTGAAGTGCAGGATATCGCTCAGGATCACAGTTTGCTGGGGCAAAGCAGAAGTGATTAGAGGGTATCAGAAAGGCTCTGGCACTTGAGAGGCCTGGAAGTTGCAGATGGGGAAACAAAGTGATTTGTGCCATGTGTCCTACACGATGAGCACAGTGGGGAGATCTCCGTCCGTGCTGCTGCTTTTTATTGGGCTGCTAATTAACTCAAGATGCTTTACAAGCATCAAGTGACTCGAGCTGCACGTGGCCGGGGCACACAGCCTCCTGGGAGAGCTGGCCTCCAGGCCACAGCTCCTCTGATTTGTCCATGGGGACAGCTCCGTGCCACGCACTGCTCCCTCCTGCTGGGGACTGGGGCAGCTTTAGGGACGTTTCCAGCCCCAGGCCAGGAGGAGCTGAGCTAGAGCAGCCCCAGCTGGAGATCACTTTGCTCTCCCAGGGTAATAATTAGCCCCAGTCCAAGTCTCCCATCTGCTGCACGAGGCAGCATGAGGGATGTCCCTGCGAGTCGCAGCAAGCTGAGTGGCACTAACCCCCTCCTCTCTCACCTAGGGGCATCATGGACAAGAAGCTGGCTGCCTATGTGAACATCCTGCCCAAGAGCTCGGCCTTGTAAGTTGGGCTGTTGTACCCCAAAGGAGAAGGTGGCCAGGGGTGAGCTGCACAGCACACCTGCTCTGTCTGCTCCTCCTCCCCACCCCACACAGAGGACACCATGAGCCTCCAGGTGCCTCCTCACATGGGGACCCTGCATGCAAATTAAATCACTGTGGCCTTCTGGCAGCATTTCTGCTTTGAAAGGTCATATCTGACTCACAAAAAGTAGAGCTCCTCTCCTGCAGGAAAAGAGAGGGAAAAAATGTGGTGCTGCACTCAGTATCCCAGTGCACTGTACTCCCTGTAGAAGCTGTCTCCCCGCCTCATTCAGTGGGGACAGTGCCCCACGCCCCCCCCCAGCGTTCACCTCACCCTGCCCTGCTTTCCCTTAGCTCCCTTGGACACGGCACAGCAAGGGTGGCCCCAGTTTGAAAGCCCCAAATGTTGGGTAGTGGACATTTAGGACCGGTGATGCTCCTCCAGCACCACTTCATAGAGGAACAGCCACATGCAGGGTGCACCAAGCACCAGGGAGATCAGTGAGGCCGTACCCAGAGCAGCTGTACCCATAGCTGGATGTGCTGATGGTACTTTCCTTTTGAATATAGGTATTTCTGGAAAGGGGAATTGGAAGAATCCACTGAAATCCTGCTGGTAAGTGACAGTTCCCCATGGCACAGCCATCACCATCCCATTGCCAGAGGGGGCTGCAGGGTGGCACAGGCCCCGAGCAACCCCAGGGCCATGGCAGTGGTGTGTGGCTGGGTACAGCAGAGCTGTCTGCAGAACAGTTCCCTCCATTTACACTTTTTTCTTTACTCTTTGCAGTTAGTCAGGACAAAGACGTCCAAAATAAGTGAACTGTCCAACTACGTCAGGTGAGCACGGGGTTTCCTATCCGTGGTCTGCAGCCAGTTTGGGTCTCCTCGAGCCCAGTCCCACCCGGGAGGGCTCTAGGGCTGGGTACCCCCTGAGAACCAGAAAAGTCCCAGCACAGCACCAGCTGGGAGCATGCTGCTGGGAACATCGGCCTCCCAGCATGGGACAAGAAGGGCTTTGGGATCTGCAGGTCCCCCCCATCTACAGATTTCCTGTCTACCCCACGTGCTGAGTGCTGAGCACAGCTGGCGGCTGCGGTAAACCCCAAACTCAAAGCAAAATTCCCACATGGCACACAAAGTGCTTTGAAGTCAGAGGGGACTGCCCGGGGCAGGGCCCACGCACCGCACTGCTTCCTGCACCGCCGGCCTGCCCTGAGGCAGGATGCGGCCGTGGCACAGCGCCCTGTTTCCACTTTAGATCCATCCATCCCTTTGAAATCCCCGAAGTCATCAGCCTGCCTATCGACCAAGGAAACCCCCTCTACCTCAAGTGGATCGGGGAAAACGTCCCGCGGGATTGAACGAACAGCCCAGAAACCACCCTGCTCTTGGGGAGACACCATGAGACAACATCTGCTGGCGTCTGTGCACAGAGTGGCATGGGGGAGCAGCTCACGCCCTCAGGGGTGTGCTGCAGCATGTGAGTTTGGGATGGGGAATTTCAGCTGAGCTTGAGATATCCCCTCCCTGGCCTGGCCCTGCAGCAGCACCGAGCTGGAGGCAGCACTGCAGTGGGGAAGGGCACCACAGGGCTGCTGCTGTCTGGAGATGCTCGCAGCACTGCCCTGCAGCACCTGGGCTGAACCCTGGAGAGCACCCTGCCTGCCAGCCAGGCTGAGCTGGGCAAAGCAACCCCATTCAGGGAGCCAGCAGCCGGCAGGATGGAGCCCTGCTGCTTTCTACCCAGACCACGCTGAGCCTTAGAAAAAGATGCTCGTGTTGTGGAATTGGATGTAAACTGTGAAATAAATCCGTTGTGTGGCTGGGAGGGGAATAAACCAGAGCATTTCCTACCTGCAGCCTCACACGTTGCAGTACTCGGGTGCAGTGAGCAGGGTGGGAAGGTCCTGGCAGGGCAGGAGGGTCCTGGCAGGGCACCGTCACTGTCTGTCACTGGCAGTGGTGATGTGGTGCAGGAACTGGGCTGTGCCCGTGCACAGCTTTTTGTGTCCTCCTGCCATCCCCCCTTGGCAGCAGCATTTCCCTGGAGCACAGGGGGCTGCCCAGGGCCATGCACTGACCCCTCAGCTGCCCCAACCCCGGTGCCATAAAGAGCTGGTGATGTTAGAAAAAAAAAAGAAAAAAAAATTTTTAATTGTACATCAGACATATTAATTACAACTCGGATATGACAAGAGTTGGTTATTACAAGCAGCAGCCTGAATCCATAAATCTTTAGAAGGTGCACAGAGTCATTATAGTATCTATTACAACTAATGCAAAATATACTCTGAAACCAATATACTTTTAAAGGCACCGAGTTCAGTTCTCTGCGATAGGTTGGGAGGAGAGGGAGGGAGAGGAGGAGGAAGAGGAGGAGGGAGCTGCCAAGCAGGGGTCACCCACGTCCTCCCAGCACACCCCATGGGGATAACCCCGCAGGGTCGGGGCACAGCTCCTGGCAGCCCCCAGCCCTCCAGGCAGCAACTGAGATGCTCACATGCACTCCATAGGCACCCATGATATGGGAACACGCGATGCTCCCCTGGCAACCAACCTGGGCAGGGTTTGGGGGAGCAGCACCAGGCACGGTGGGGTCCTGGCAGCAGCCTCTCCCAGAACACTGTGGCCTCTCAGAGGCAGCTCCACTCGGATGAATGGATGCAAACCGTGCCTTGCCCTGGTGGCACAGAGCGAAGGAGTTGCAGGGCTTTGCCATGCTGCAGCTCGGCGTGTTGTAGCTCACTTCTGGCCCACGCCACGTGGGCAGCACTGTGTGTGCCACTGCCTTACTGCAGCCCTGGACTACGCTTGAAGCGTTCTGTTTGCAATCTGCTCTCTCACACTGATGGATTTTCACCTTTATGTGACACAAGGCAGCACGCTGCCTCGCTCCCCACACCCTCACTGCACTTGGACAGGGTGAATCATTTCAGTACTTCTGCAATAAAACAGCTTTTTCCATTCATCCCCCATCTGGGAGACCACAAACACACGGAGGAACGATGCTGCTGCAGGAGCACACGGCTCAGCCACCCCATGGCAGCGGGGGGGGGGGAGGGGGGGAAGGGCAGCACACATGCACATCAGCATATCTCAGAAGAAAACCTAACGAGTACATCTGAAAGGAGATATTTTTTCTTTTAAAAAAGAAGGTTTGCTCCTGAACTACTTGACAGTATTGCTTTAGATGAACAGGTGCTCGTTCTCCTTCGGTACAGAAAAGCACGGTGAAGCAGCAGCATGCCCTCAGCAGGCACAGCCCCGCGGGCCAGGGGAGCACACTGCTGCTTCTTGGTTTCTTGGCTGGTTTGGCACTGCAGGACGGAAATCTCCGAGGGAATAAAGAGCAGTCCGGGTGGTGCCCGCTGCGGTTTAAGGCACGTGTGTGTGTTTGGCTGAGCTGTGCCAACAGGAGATTGTTGGGAGGGGGAATGCAGCACATCCAGGCCCTGGGATGGGGTCTGAGCCATACATAGGGTGTTCCCCACGAATCACATTCCTCGGATGAATGGGTCTGGCATGAGAAGGAAAATCCCACACAAGGGCTGTGGGATCAGCCACCATTTCCTATGGTGCAGGGATGAGCCATTGGGCTCCGCGGTGGGACAGCAGTGGTGCTTTAGCATCAGGACCCCCTGAGGCCGCTGCTCCAGGTCCGGACACGCAGAGCCCTCACTGCCCCTGTGCTCCAAGAGGGCCCTGAGCTGCCCCACTCCTTCGGTGCCTCTGCTGTGACCGAAGGCTGAAGCAGGGCAGCACTGTCCTTTGCATATATGTGGCTGATAAAATAACACTGTCAAAGGAATATAATAAAAAGGCTGAGGGGGTCCACCCCTCACATCTCCAAGCAGCCAAGGTGCCGTCCTCCTCCTCTTCCTCCTCCGCTGCACCGAGGCCTGGCTGCACCCAAGGGCTCCTCCGCTCTCAGCTCCAGGAGAGGCATTGGGAGCAGAGGGATGGGGGCTCAGTAGGGGGTGGTCCCTTCCCACTCCACCAGGTACTGCACTTTGCCCTCCAGCGTCACGCGCCGTGCCAGCACCTGGTACTTCTCCCCGCACACCAGCCGCCCCGCCGCCCCGAAGTAGCTGCTGATGGACGACTTGAGGTGCGACAGCGACGAGTCGTCCTCGCTGATGCTCTCAAAGGTGTGGCTGTCGATGCCACCATCTGGTCGCTCAGGCCCACAGGCCACCTCGCTGCCCTGGGGGCTGCCTGCTGCTGGCTGCCCACCCGCTGCCCCGCTGCCACGCTTGGGCCGTGCCAAGGGGGGGGTCAGTACTGTCTGCTTGCGCTTACGGCTGCCCACCGTCCTCCGGCTGCAGGACAGGGAGAGAGGCAATGGGGTGCTGTGAGGGGAGACAGAAGCCCCTCAGGAAAGGGGTGAGGGGGCCACAGCCCTCACCTGGACTCGCAGGACAGGCTGGTGGTGGCTGAGCCTGAAGTGCTGATGGCATCCGTGGAGTCCACGTCGGAGAGGAAGGTCTGCCCCGAGTTGGCGCTGGGATGGAGGCAGCGTCGGCCCCGTGGCCCCGCACCTCAGAGCTCCCCCAGCACCATGGCTGGGCAGCACTCACCTCTTCAGGCTCTGAATCTCATCCAGTGTGAAGTCAAAGATGCTGGCCAGGTGATGGTTGGTGCTCCAGGCGGAGGTGAAGTCACTCTGCACCACAAAAAACAGTGTCTCAGCACCCCACCATGACTCAGAACCCTCTCCCCGGTCACCCCCATGCTCCCTTCTCTCATGGCCACCCCGCAGGGACTCACGCTGGGGATGGCATCCTCCAGCAGGAACTTGGCCCTCTTCCGCCGCACCGCACGCCGCTTCTGCTGCTGGAGCTGCCCAGGGAGCACACTGCAAGGCGAGATGTAGGGCGAGATACACAGCTGGGGCTGTGCAGCACCCACCTGTCTTTGCGGCTGCACGGCACTCACCTGTCCTTGTGCACATATTTGCTCCTCCCTCTCCTCTTCAGCTCGCAGGAGCCGCTCTCTCCCGGGGCCTTCTCTGGCAGCACTTTGCTGGGGGGGTTTGGTGGGACGCGGATCCGCAGGCGGAAGATGCATTTCTTCTTCTTGATCTCCTTCCCGCAGAGAAACCTGGGGAGGAAGCAGCCTTCAGCCTGGGAGGGGGAGGAACGGACCCCAGGAGGGCAGGAGCACTCCGTGCACTGCTCCATTCTCAGCTGCATCCCCTGCTCACCTGCTCTTGTAGCTGTTGAGGGCATTGAGCAGGTGGGGACCACGCTCAGACACAGGGGTGCCAGTCAGCTGCGGGGAGACATGAGCCTGAGCTCCTCAGGACAGGACGGCCACCCCGTCCCCTTCCCCTTCTGGCCTCCTGCCCACTGCGTCCCTGAGGCTCCGAACCTTCAGACCCAACACCCACAGGTGGGCATTACCTTCCCGAGCTGCAGAGGGTCCCAGTGGTGGTTCACGAAGGCCAGGATCTCTTCAAAGTTGAAGTACTTCTTCTTGCTCTGCACGCCCAGGTTGTACAGGGCGAGATGGACCACATCCACCCTGCAGGAGTAACCGAGGCCGGCGGGTCAGGGAGCAGCCCACTCCCAGCAGTGCCGGCCCAGGGCACAGTCCAAGGACAGCAGCTCTGTGCTTCAGGACCCCACAGCAGCCCTGAGGTCGGGAGCCCGAGGATGCACCAGTCCCAGGACAGACACCCACTTCTGCAGCTTTCTATGAAGCTCCAGCCATGTGCTCTCTCTGCAGTCAAGTACAGGAGCGGGACTGCTCTTACTCACATGCAGACTGTTTACAAAACAGTCTCTCCTGTGGGACTTCACACTTGCATCTCCAAAAGTGAAAGCCAAGCAACACGTCCTGCAGGATTTTCCTTCTCCTGCACCCAGTGTTGCTCTGCACAACACCCCCAGTGCAGCTAGCACCGTTAGGGTGTTTTACAAAGTGCTTTCAGATCATCAAGGCGCACTATGAAGTACCACATAAACTTATATTTAATCTTAAACATGATGGCTCGTTCCCAAATTGATTTTTGCAGCTATCTCCTGGTGAAGGCGTGCTTTGGCTCCCTGACAGCACAGCACAGCACACTGGAGCCCCACGAGCCCAGCAGGGACCCAGCACAGCACAACAGGGCCGTGGCCGTTTCTCACCATCGCAGGGGCAAGCGCTTGATATACTCAGGTCCCTGATTGCACACGGAGCAGAAAAACACATAGAACCTGGAAAAGAGTGGAGACAGAGAGCATAAGGGGGTGGGATCACCCCCCAAGGACGCAGCACCTGCCTGAGTACAGAGATGCAGCTGGGATCCGCGGGACATGGGGACATACCGGTCCCCAAACATCATGGGGTCACTGAGGCACTGGGTGCACGCTTCGTGGAACCACTGCCGGCAGCGGTAGCACTGCAGCATCTTCAGGTACCACCTGGGGAGGGAGAGGAGGCAGTGCAGGGAAGGGCAGTGTGAGCAGTCCCTGTCAGGGATGTGAACCCTTGCTGGCAAGGAGGAGCATGCAGACAGTGCAGGGCAGAGCGGGCAGCAGAGCTGCCAGCCCCAGAGAACGGCCCTGCAAGCAGAGACTCTCTCTTGGAGGAAAAACACCCATGAAAACAGAGCAGGACAGACCCCAGCAGGCAGTGCTTACTCTCCAGGGCCTCCGCAGTAGCAGTAGCACTGCTGCTGGTTGGTGCGGTGCGGAGAGTCCCACTCCAGCAGGTCAGGGTTGTAGGACAGCACCATCTTGACCGCTTGCAGTGTCTTGGCGATAGCTCCCTTCTTCAGGGCACCCCCCTTCTGCAGGAGCCAGCGGGACGGGGTCAGCGCTGAGACTGCACCCCACGGCACAGTGCCCTGCAGCCCCACTCACCCGCACGGCCAGGGCGAAGATGCAGCGGCGGCAGAACCACGGCGTCCCCAGTGGGCCCTCACTGCTGCTCGCCACCGGGACGTGGCACTGCTGATGGTAACCTACAGGAGGGCTCGGGGTCAGCACCACCGAGCTGTGGACGCACACGGGATGCAGCAGGACCCACGTGCCTGCACTCACCCAGCCCGCACTTCCCGCAGATGAGGATTTCATTCCTGGGCCCCGATGTCTTCCCCAGGCAGATGTTACACTTGGGCTCCTCTCCGGGGACGCCGGCTGCAGGATGGGGACAGCGGTGACGGCCCCGCAGTGCTGCCCGCAGCACGTGGGCTCCCAGGGAGCAGCGAGCAGGGTGTGTCCTCGTGGCACTCACCATGCTGGATGTCCTTCCAGAGGACCCAGTACTTGGAGTTGTCCTCAAACGTCACCAGGCAGCTCTGCTTGGAGCCGCTCACCTGTGGGGACGGAGCACAAAGGACCGGTGAGTGCCTGCTCCCGTTTACCCACACCCTCTTCCTTCCCCATCCTATTTCCCCATCCCTCAGAGCTGCAGGAAGGGGGGATCCAGCACAGACACCCAGCTAGGACATCGACCCCAAACATTAAAATGACCATGAATGACAAATGAATGCGTGCTGTGTGCTGACCCAGGGAACAGCACCTGGTGCACTTGGACGCCCTCTTACCCTTCCGAATTCTCCCTTTACCCTCCTGTGTGCCAGCTTCACCCTCCTAGATGCCCGCCTTAGCCAGCTGGACGCCTTCTTGCCCTTCTGGGCGCCCATTTACCCTGCCGGATGCCCTCTTTACCCTTTTGATCTTCCCCAGGTAGTACAGCCCGTCGGTCCAGCGGCACAGCACGTACTGCCCCTCGCTCAGCTCCCTGCAGCTGCTGCCCCTCCTCCCGGCGGCCCCGTGCGCATCGCGGGTGATGGGGTTCAGCGTCCCGGTCTCCATGAGCAGAGCCTGCGGGGTCGGAGGCGAGTGCACATTAGGAAGAGCACGGAGGGGTTCGCCCGGACGCTCTCCGCCTTGGCAGCTTGACACCGAAGTCGACTCGACGATTTCCTACTGCAGTTTTGCCAACGGGACCGCTTGGGGGAGCGGGGAGCAGCAAGGGCAGCGGCAAGTGAAACCGAGCGGCCGCGTCTCGCTGCCGGGGAGGGCTCAACGAGCGCGGGACTGAGCCACGGCCGCTGACGGCCGCCCCGACGTCACCGTCCCCCCCCCCCCCCCCACTCGGGGGCTCCGTGCGGGGCCCCCACGCCGCTCCCCGCGATGAACCCCCCCCCCCCCCCCCGGGGCCGCCGCCCGATTCGCGGTGACGGTGACGCGCGGAGCTCGGCGCTGCCGCTCCCAGACGCAGCCGCACCGCGACCCGAGCGCCGCGGGCACCGCTCGGCGAACTCCGTTTCTCTCAGCCCCGCAGCAGCGGGACCCCACCGGCACCGGGAGCGGCGGCACCTGCCGGGCGGGAGCTCCGCGGGCGGCCCCGCAGCCGCGAGACCCTCCGCCATTGGTTCATTCAAAGGCGCTGCGGCGTCCCGTCCCGTCCCGCCCGACCCCGCCGCCCCGGCCGCGTCCCGCCGCTCCGCTCCGTGCCGCCCATTACCGCTCGGAGCCGCTCCGCCGCCGCAGTGCCGCCGCCGGGCCCGGCTCAGCGCCCGCCCGCTCTGGGGCCGCCGGGGCAGCGGCGGGGCGCGGCGGCGCGCGGCGGGGGCAGGGCGCGGGGCGCCATCTTCCCGCGCTTCCCGCGGGCATTGACGTCCCGCTTATGCAATTAGCGCGGGGCCGCCTCCCGCCGCCTCCCGCGGCTCCGAGCGGCGCGGCCCGGAACGGCACGGGGCGGCCCCAGGGACGGAGGATGCGGGATTCGCCGTCTGCGGGAGTCCGTTCCGGGCTCAGAGCTGAGCGCTCCGCCCGCGTTCCGTTGCCCCGCGCTGCACGTCCCCGCACCGCCGCGCACCTGCGTGGAAGCGCCGCGCGTGGAGCCGCTCCCGGCGCATGGGGGCGGATGGAGGTGCGGTGCTCGGTCACCGCTCGGAGACCGCCGCGCGGTTCCGTCCGCTCCGATGGGGTTTTGCTGCTCCTCGCAGAGCCGCTGGCATCGCGCTGTGCGGCGGGAGGGCAGCTCCGCGCGGGCTCAGAAACACGCGGGGCCGACCGCCTCGGAGGGGAGCGAGAGCACAGAGGGCCACGTCCGGGTTTCGGGGTGATTCATTGCGTTTTGGGGGTGATTCATCGCGTTTCAGAGCTCCCGGAGTGGAGCGTTCCCGCAGCCGTGCCAGCAGCGGATGCAGCATCTGCAGCGCCCAGAACCCCGCGTGGGATTTCCCGAGAGATCCAGAAAGGCTCCAGATAATCCGAAGGAACGGTCCAAATAGTGCCGGGTGGGCCTCGCTGCGGCACGCGGTGCTGAGCCGGGCCGTGCCTGCTCCCAGTTCCCCAGGGCCAGTTTGCAGAGCCGTAGACAGCCACAGTCTGCAGCTCCCACCCGCAGCCCGGTCCCGCCGCACAGAACCTGACGCATCTTGCCGGAGCCCCACGGCCGAGCCCTGCACTGAGTCACAGTGTGCAGCCGTGAGTCACCGCGGCACTAAAAGAAGTCCCGCCGCAGAACTCTGCCCGTGGGCACACACTGCAAGGCACTGAGGCTGTTGTGCGTGCAGCACCCACGAGAGGTGTGGGTGATGATCCTGATGAGCAGAGGGGACAGTGTCACCGGGGTGGGCCCTGCAGGTCCTTCACCGTCGCTGCGTTTTCGGTGCAGCCCACGCAAAGCGCTTTGCACGGAACCTCAGCGGTGCTGTCCCACAGCCCCACGCTGTCCCCAAGGCCTCTCCCCATGGGCTGGGGGGGGCTGGGGGGTCCCACGCTGTCCTTCTGACAGCTGCCGAGGTGGTGTGATGAGCCGGGGCAGTTCCATCTGACATCCAGCTGCTCTGTGCCAGCTGGGCCTTTCAGAGGAAGAGCGTCGAGGCGTTGGGTTTCGTGTCTTTTATTTTAGCGTGAGCTTAATCCGTGCCCTTTTATTTATTCATTTATTTGTTTATTTTAAGCTCAGCTTTGAGCGCCTCCGTGCAATGCGCGCGAGGTGCCAGGAGCTCCTAAGCGTTCCCGCAGCTGGGCAAGGTTTGCATTCACGGAGCCGTTACATAACTTCGACATCTCGGCTCAGAAAAGGCATCCCTGGCATTAAAAAAAAAATAAAAAAAAAAAAAATTAAAGAAAGGAAAAAAGGAAAATAAGAATGAAGAACGCTGCAGGGCCGCTCACAGCCCCGGACCCCTCCTGCTCTCAGCCCCGGGCTCTCACACCCAAGGACAGCCCTTCCCTTTCCTGCTATGAGGCAGCAGCTCCGTGCAGAGATGCGTTTTGCAAATAAAAGTGGATTTCCCTTCCTCCCCCCCCCCCCCCCCGTGGCAGCAACCAGTGCACTCAGAGCTCGGCCCACCCCTGCCACGCAGCAACAAGTGTTGTCTGCTCGGTGCCCTCTTTTGCAGTTAAAAATAATACACGAATCCTTTTTTTTTTGTTTGTTTCACGTTGGTGAGCTTTATTTGGGAAAGAAATGAGGCGGTAAGAAAGGATGAATGATTATAAGAAATGCAGCACTTGTCAAAATTACGCAGCCCTGAAAAGGAAAATATTTTTAGTGTGGGTGGAAGGTCTGGCACAGTGCTGGAAAAAATAGCTTTCTGTCCCTGAAAAACGTCTTGAACGTGAAAGAGAGAGAAGTGACAGAGTGTGTGTGAGTGTGTGACGGCAAAGAACAGCCAGCTCCTTCCCCACCAACCTGTGATACAGATCTGTTTATGAAGTGTTGGGTTTTTCTCCTGAAAGAGGATACCTCATCACAACCCGTTATGTAAAAGGGCTCTGCTGAGGCAGAAGTGAGAGCTGGGGAAGGCGTACCCGAGGTGTGCAGTGGGACTGGGGGTCCCTGCAGCACACAGCAGCTCCCTGGTTGCTCTGTTTCTCCTCTCCCTTCTCCTGCAGCGGGTGCAACATTTCTGTCGGTTTTGCTTTTTCAAGTGATTCACGGGAGAAAAAATGCAGAGGAAGAAAGGGGTAGAGTTGCATAAAAGCTTTTCAGTCATAAATAAACACATGCCCCTGTCTGCAAGATCAGGCCTTGGGTCTGCGTCCTGTGCTTGCACCCGTCCTGGAGAGTGCCTTGCTCTGGGAGTCCAGCAACTGCTGCAGCAAAACCCAGCTCAGCTCCACTGATCCAGCTGCCCTTTCTGAGGCAGTAAATGGAGTGCACCTGGATTACTTCTTTTCAGGGGATAAAGTCCAGCGTTTGAATTTCACGCACATCCAAACGTTTCCAAGCTTCACTTGATTGTAAAAATAACTTTTATTCATTCCTTGTCTCTTAAAAAAAAAAAAAAGAAAGAAAAACGTTGCTAAAGGTACTTCCATTTTAGCATGTGGAGCACATAAAAAGAACTGAGCAAGAAAAGAATCAATACTTCCCAAGATGTCACTTGCCTAAAAGCTTCAGAAGTGAGGGAGCACTTAAAGCCCCCGAGGGGTCCTTCCCACTGCTGAGCTGCCAGCTCCCTGGGGTCAAACCCAGAGCTCCACAGCTGACGTGGGAAAGTCAAAGTGCCACTTCTGGAAACACCAGAGGTGATTTTCCCCAGGCACAGTGCAATCTGGTCACATTCCTGATGCAACAGAGCACCTCTGTACAGAGTGCATAAATATAGGCCTGAAATAAATAGCGAGAAATACATCATCCAGTGTAAGGATTTCGAGCTGTCAGTGCTACCCACAACTTAGTGCTTCCAGGGTCCTCAAAAAGCACACACATCCACCCAGAGCCTATGGGAGGGATCTGCCCTCATCCCTGCTGGGAAGCAGCACAAGGCCCAGAGCGGGGACAGCTGACAGCCCAGGCAGCACGACACCTGCATCAAACCTGGGAAAGGTGGGAGGGTGTGCAGCCCTCAGCCCACCACCTCCCAGCCCAGGGTGCCCCTCTGGAGCAGCACACCTGGACAGTGCGGGGAAGGAACTCCCCTCATTCCACCTGTGCACGCAAAGGGGAGCAGCTGTGAGCAACGTCTAAAGGAGAGTTTGGGTTGGTCAGTGAGATAATCACAGCCCCATTTGCACTAGCACCGTGTGGCACTGGGCAGTGCCCAGCAGCAACCACAGCGAGCAGGCAGACCCAGCTGATCCCAGTCGGCGTGGGGGGACACAGGCCTGGGCTCTCCGGACTTCGTGCACACGTGAGAATTAACACATCTCAAACTGATGTTTCTTTTCTTGCAAACAAACTCATGGCAGCGGGTGATGTGCCAGACACTCGAGTTTCAGGAGGTACTAATTTGTATCTATGATGCATTTAAGGAAAAGCGTGTCTTCCTTCACATAGGCATGCTTCGGGGACTGCAGCTTGGTCAGGGGGAGGAAGGTGGGGCAGCCACTGGCAACATTCATGTCCTTCACAGGTCTCTGGAAGGAAGCAGAAGCCAGATCCGGGCGAAACGCATCGATGATGTGTTCTCTGTTGTTTTGGTCCAGCAACATAAATGTAACCTGAAAAACAGAACGCAGCAGTGATGAGTTACTGAACCCAAAATTAAACAGAAAACACTGGAGGCAAACATGCAAACACAGCGTGAAAGCAGCTGGATGCTCTATTGATAATTAAATGCAAGCTGTAACGAACGTCTCACAGCCTACGAGGTCAATTAATGGGAACAAGGGAGGCTGTAACAGTTCCCAGATGAAATACTGCAAACTTTGCCACCCATGAAATGAAATAGAATAAAATAAATCATTATTTCTTGGTAGAGAATTATACACTGCAAAGACTTTTTCCCTCTCTCTTCTGACAACTTAAACAAACTGCAGGTTTGGTTCCAGTCACTACATTCACTCTGATGATGTGGTTTGGAATCAAAAGAAACAAATATGTGGAAGACAGAACCTATAGAGTGTTTCCATTTTCCTGTCACTTCTACCAACCCGCTGTTCCTCAGCCTGAAACATAAAATACAGATAATACTTTTTAATGCAATGACGATTGAGAACATTGATTTCTATTTTTTTTTTTTTTTTGGCTGCTAAATGATACTAAGACCATCTGAATGAAAGGCTTACAGCATCATTACCACAGGAAGGCAGATGCTAAAAGGGGGGATCAGAACCTGTGCATACTTTTGCTGTTTAACCATTGTTGTGTTATGGGATCGCACTCACAAAATGAACAAAAATAAGCTCAGGATAATGTAAGGCATCTGCGGCACATTTCTAAGTGGAACTCCAACTCACATTTCTACCACCTGTGTTCCAGGCAACAAATCACCATTTCCCCATAAACTGATATTATCTCTGTATAATAACAGCCACAAACAGTGTGCCTCTGGCTTTCTCCCAGGTGGACACAGGTTGGGATACACCAACTCTGAGCTGCAAACTGCAGTTATTGCAGTAAAATTGCTGGAAAATCCTTCAAGGCAAAGTATGAAATCTCAGTTTTCCCTGAGTGTAATTCACTCAAGAGATAAACTGTCACCCAAGGTTAGAGTATGGCTTATAAGCTATCATGGAAGAACATGAGCAAACGCTCACTCCTCCACTAAAGAGTTCTCTTGAGGTCACTGCCAAAAGCAGTGGGTGCATGCCAGGATCAGATATGAAAAGTTGCCCTACTTACCTTGTGCCTGAAAGGCCACGGGAGCAGAGCATCGTAGTCTCCTTTCATGACAACAAAGAAGAGCGATACGTGCGTTCCTTTTCCTGTCCCATCCCCATTCAGATAAATCCTCAGGCAAACCTTGTAGCCGTACTTTGCAGTGTAGAATGCTGAAAATCAGAATGCTTCACTAGTAAAGCCTCCTCTGAAGATAAGGCAAAATGAGTGTCTGACATGTTATGAAAAGATTTGTGCCAAGTTTGGTACCACAGAGTTAAAGAGAACACACAGGTTGGTACAGCAAATAAGCAGTGAAAATACAGTGGCTGGAATCCTTTGAATGCCCCACACCTTGGTAAAAAATACCTGCTATTAGCCACAGAAGGATATTTTGCCTAATTAAATCCCTTCTCACATGGGAGATAACCACAGCAGAAGACCATTTGGCACCACCAGGCACCAAGGCTGTGGGTTAGACAGTGCAGATCCAGCAGATGTCACTGCAAGTAGCTGCAGCAGAGGGCAAATTGCAGAACGAAAGCCCAGAATGGAACACAGCTCTGAGCAGGGTACAGCACAGCTGCACTAACAGGCAGCAGAGCACGTCACCTTCACACGAACAGCACCTTAGCTCAAGGAGCTATTTTAATGCACGTCCCATCCAGGAGCAGAAAGAAGCCTCACTCAAGGGAAAGCAGTGGGTTTTCTAAAGGATGGAGTTCTGCTAACACACGTGCACATCGTGTTTACCTGGGGAGTACAAACTGACTGCTCTTCCAGTCACAGAGTCCTGCAGCTTCCGACTGACATCTGTTATCTTCCACAAGAAGACCCCATCGTAGGAAGCTTGCTCGGAGAACAGAAGATTCTTATGAAGCCTGCTCAGGCCTGCATCCTTCTGGGTCAGGCAGCGGTGCAGTTCTGCAATCTAGGAGAAAAAACAAAGCAGTTCTCAGTCAATCCCATCCCCCACGGGCTGCAAAAGAAGCAGAATCATTCTGAAGTCCTCACATCCAGGGAGCTCACCTCTCTTAACACTCAAAACTCTCAGGGATACCCACGTGCCTGGGGGTGGATTTAGATAACAAATATTGGAGGTCCCCATTTGAAAATATATCCGAAACAAGACAAGGATCCTGAGTGATGTGCCCAGAACACAACCCTGCACAGCTTCAGTGCCTCTGCTCATCCCCACAGCACCTCTCTCTGACACATCAGCAAGCACGTGTCGGGCAGTGCTGATTGTAAATACTTACCTTAAGTTCAAGGCCTCGTATTATGTTTTTATCAAGTTCACTCTGTCTCTGAAAGGCCGTGATTTCCAAGTTGGAGGTTTCCACTTCTTTATTGAGCACTGCCACTATATTCTCAAACACATGTAGCTTATTTTCCAGCTCAGAAATCACCTTCTCCCTCACTAATTGCTGTAGAACAGATTCATCTCCAGGAACAGAAGTTCTGGTTAAACAGTCCACTTCCAGATTCCCATTGATTCCCAGACTGCCTGGGATATGCAGCTCAGAGATGCTTTTTTCAGCACCGTTCACACTCAGCTCTGACTGTGGGATGAAACCATTTGCAGCTCTGGAAGCAGTGCACAGGTTTGCTTTCAGTTGCTTCATGTACTGCAGCAGAAGCAGCACGTGAGTCCCAACTGCAGCTTTTTCGTGCTCCTTCATCTTCTCTTTGCTGCCCTGTGAGAAGATGTGGTTAATACATTCTCCTTACAAATCTCACAGAGCCAAATAAAGCCACGACACAGAGCGAACTGCACCTTACACACACGCTGTAACCCTGGCAGTTTCAGCAGCACCTCTCCTGGTCTACTAAAAATTGATTACAGCTCTTTCTTTCTTTAAAGACACACTTACATCAATGCCTGCTGCCCTGATCACAAAGGCTGGCGAGGCTGCAGGCACAGCACAGAGCTGTGCTCCTGGAGCAGCACTCTCACTTACCCCAAACGAACACCCAACTTCAGAAAACCGACATCCATCCTTACTGACTGAGAGAACAGAACGGCTCTGCTGGGAAAAAAAGGATTTAAAACGCAAAAAAAATCAGCAAATACCATCTTCAAGGGATTCTTTCATTTACCCACAAATAAATAGGTTGGCTTAATAAACTAGTTGAGGGAGCAGCAAAGCGAAGCTGTCCATGAGAGCTATGCACCCAGATACAACTGCCAAGTCTGAAGGTGTTCTCAGGTGATCATTTAACCTAAATGAAGAATTTATTTCATGAACTGGAATACAACTGACCTGTATTTACTCATCTTTTGCCCACCTTTTCATTTGATGGCGTTTCTGCTTGCACATGCTTCTGTTCTCTGTATAAACTCTCACATGAATGTTTCTGTCATTAAAATAAGAAGAAAGGAACTGAGTACATCAGTAAAACACCTGAGCATCTTTACTTAAGAGTCTCTGAAACACAGCTTCTCTTTGGGAATGCTATTCCCACTTCACAGACAGTTAGAAGGGTTTTTCTGCATGAAATTCTGTGCAAGTCTCTTGCTTCTCTCCTGGAAAGTTCAGGTTTGAGGAAAATAAAGGGAGGATGGCTTCCCTGCAAGCACTACAAGCTCTACAATGCATATCCAGAGAACGACCACTCTTGATCTCACTGTTCAACAGACTGTAGTGTTTTCAGGCTTCTTTTCAGACAGAATAAAGTTCAGAAAGTTGGGACACATGAGTTCAAATCTAAACTGGCTCCATGTAGTTTGTTCCATGAGCAGACACTCCTTGAATCCTGATTGTGACCGTTTTGAAGGCAAGAATCCCAGCGTTCCTTTATGACTTGCTAACGCACAATGCATTAATGGTAAGGTGAGACTTTCTGTCTTTCCTGGCTGCATGGAGACAAAAGTCATTCTCCTGCCTTTGGTTCATCCTACTACAGCAATTCGTGTATTTAACACGGCAACTGTCAGCTTTCAACTCATACCACACAGGGGGGTGGTTTTCATCTTTAGTAATGCCCTTGCATGCCAGCACATTTCCTAGAGCGGTCTGGAATTTTCTTTTATAAAGTCATTTCAGCTTCAGCTCTGAAGTTTCTCTTTCGATCCCCAGAAACACCGCCACCGTTTTTTTTCCTCCCTTGAACTCATTTTGAATACTCTGCATCTGAGTTATCACACAGCGTGTGTGTTTATTTTCTTACTCACTGCTGGTTCACTCCTTCAGATCTTTGGTTTCCTGGGGGAGAAGGGCTGGTGGGAGGTTTATTTAAGGTACAGGAACGCAGAAGTCATGAGACCAGTGACTGACTGGTGAAGGTGGAGAGTGAGAGCAGTGCCCACAGCATAAACAAGCAAAATTCACATGCCACAGAGCTAAGGATTTAATGAATGCTAGCTAAGGCGAGCAGAGAGAGATCCACATCTCGAGGCCAATCTCTCACTAAGGTTTTCTAAATAAAAATTAATTAGGTGATAGCTAACCAAAATAACAGGAAGGAAAACAGTTCCTCACTGCAGGAAGATGAAGCCCACTGAGGCGGATCTGCAGTGTCACAGAGCTCAGGAAAGAGAAAGGAGCTCAAAGGACAGAAATCAGAGCCCAGGTTTCAGCCTCCAGCCCTTCCCCTGGCTTCCAAGGCTGAGAGGGATGGACATTGCTACCTCCTGCTACCCACACCTGTCTGAACATGAGCTGCATTTAGCACAGGTAAAACGTGCCAGGGTTCTGCCAGTCTCCTCTCTCAGTAAGAGCTGCTAAGATGTGAAGAGCACATGAGAAAGCTTCCCAAGAAGCGTGCTGTTACCTGCAGACTGTTATCCCAGTGTGTTGCGTAAATCTCACAGCTCAGTGGTTGGAAAGGCACAAATCTGTGACAGTTCTGATGCAGAAAGCTATCAGCTGCTGTTCACATCCAGCCTGAGATCTTACAGCAACCTTCCTGCCACGCAGGACTTGCATTACCCCGCCCTTGCTCCAGGACAGAGCTTCAGGGCTGGCAACTAAAAAGATGGAGCACATCCATCACGAGGCTGTGCCACTGCTGCTGCATCTTCACAGAAGAATCACTGCTCCATCTCGTATACTAATCTCTTTGTATAAGAACAGATAATTTTCTATCAGTTTACATCTGCCCCTCTGCACCATTTCCCCTTTCAGCAACTCAAAACAGATTCTATTTGCACACTTTGTGTCCTCAGGCCACTGCACCATGCTGCTGCTTCCAGACGAGGGAAAACAGAACAACTTCTAAAACGTTAAGAGGAGCATGGTGAAATCAGCAAACCATGAAAAACAAGAGGCACTCCAAGTGCAACAGCAGGCATGAAATTGAGATGAAAAACATGACAATAAATTAGTTAGGCCAGTAGTATAAAATCCTTATTTGAAACCAGTAAATGTTCTTACATGGTACTCACTACTGGATAAGCTCTGCTTACACTTGTGACACACGGTCACGTTATTAACACATCCATTTTCCAAATGATCTGCAAGCTTCTTCCTCATCACCACGTGTCCGCAGCCAGTGTGACAAGGGATCAAAGCATATTCACACAGAGTCTGATGCTCCTGGAAGTGAGAAGTTACAAACCCAACTTTAAACTGCAGATAAACACTCATCTATGAACATCATCCATCCCCTCCGTGTTGCTTTGCATTCTTTCTAACCTCAGGTGAAGTCCCACTCTGCAGTGCTGCTGAAAATTGCCTTTCCTGGGGCTTTTTTAGATGCTTTTTAACTGAAGCAAACAATCAAATGAAAAAAAAAAAAAAAAAGAATAAAAAACCCACACGACTTGTGATAAATTCAAACAGAAGCAGGGTGGGCTGCAAGGTCCCTCCCACCCTCAGCCATCCCATGGCTCTGTACGGTGTATGGATGATGTCGATAAATGTGAGCTGGGAATCTATACGTACTTCAAAATTTTTCATGGTGCCGCACCAACTGCATCCCAGGGTCACACAGCGCACTCTGAGCTCAGAAATCTCTTTGTTAATGGCAGCATCACCAAAGGCCTGGAAAGCAAACACAGGAAGGAAAAACCCCGTCAGCATGCGTTCCTGGGACAGCAGTTCAGTGACCGTGTCAAGATTTGGTTTACTTAGCAAGAATTTTGGTGCTATTAGGAGTCAAATAATTATCAAATCACTTCTTGGCTATGACACAGAGATGAACTATTTGATGCCACCTATATTTACTGAAAACGTGCCCACAGAACAGCTGCGATTTGAAGTTCCTTCTCACAGAAATCTGAATCACATGCGATGGATGTGCTGAGGTGATCCTAACCACGGGGTGCTGCTATGTGGACTCTGTGATGAATGCATTTAATTACTGGGCTCATTAACATCTCCTCAAGGGCAGTGGAGAGGACTTGAGACTCTTCTTCAGTGAGACTGAATTTCCCAGACCACAGCAGTCTCTGTTTAATACAGCACTGTGTACTCACGAAATGTAAACCACGTGTCAGATGTTTTTTGACTGCAGAGATCTTTTTTTTCCTGCTGTAACCACAGAGAATTGTACACTTATTCTGCAAATGATTAAACCCCACACACTTTTAATATTACGCATTACACTGGCACTGGAACAAGACAGAAATAAGTACACAATACAGAACGACAGCACAGTTCCTAACATAGAGCAAGTCAGGAAGTGGGGGGCTGGGAGGGGGGCTTTACAAATAAAGGGGGGGGAAAGTATTTACCAATCATGTTCACACTTCAATAAAGTCACTGAAATCCTGATGAGCAGCACCGTGGTGAAGTATACACAGTATACTATGGCTTGTGAATTGAGCAGTATAACGGGGAAGGGATGGGAGCTACCACAGAAGCAGGTCATGGGATAAGATAATGTAAATACATATCCTGGTAGGGCCTTTTGTTCCTCCTGTGGAAGTACCTTATTTAAAATCCAAACATATAATCAGATAGCGTGGGGAATAAACATAAAGCAAAACCGCAGCAAAGGTAAAGCAGAGATGATCAGGAAAAGATATGGAGCAAAGAACACAGCTGCTGTGCAGCCTCTGTTACGTTGTTTACTGGACCATTTGTTCTGGATGGGTCTACGGGGCAGGTCGTCGTGCCTTTGTGCTGACTGACTTCCCAGCAAGAACCTGCCCGTGCAGATCAGCTCACCCAGCACCACAGGTTTTGCAGGAAGTGCCAGAAGATGCAGTGAGAATCCAAACGTTGTAAAAGAGCAGGCAGCACTCAGTAAGACCTCCCTGAGGGGTCAGCAGGACCCATCCACGGTCCTACCATGCCTGAAATTGTTCCTGGGAAATTCAGTGCAGAATTAAGGATTTTTTTCTGAGATCTTATCAAGTTCAGTGTTATCTGCAGCTTGGTTGTTTTGCTGCAGCCACATCCTACATTTTGCTTTTTACCTCGCTGCCAGCTGACTATTGAGTTTCATTCTTGTCTAACAAATGCAGACAGAAATGTGTATTTCCCGGTGCTCCTGCGTGTAGTTAGAAAGAAAGGAAGGAGCTGAGCTGGGAGTGAGCCCTGTGTTTGTGTTCAGGACATAGAGGACGGCCTGGAAAATCCACACAGCGGCAGAAGAGATTACTGCAGAGCAGACCAGAGGACGGGTAGTGATAAATGAATGAACTGGGAACCACAGCTTACCCTTTCTTCTGCCAACAGGCTTCCTTCACTCAGAGTGCTGGGATCCTCCTCTTTGCACTTCTGGCAAACTGGATTTTTATTGTTCCTGGGAAAAAAGAAAGAAGAACAAAATAATGACTGATCACTGAACTGGAGTTCCGGAGGTCTTTGTACACATGCTAAAAGAAATTAAAATGTGGAAGTAATTTCCACTCCGAATCCAAAAGTTTTGTTCACTGAAGGTCCAATTCTTGATCGCCTTGAAGTAAAACAAATTAATAAATAACAAAAACCATCAACAAAAAGATAATGAAGCAAACCAGCAGAACAAAAAAACTCTGCCCTATTCCTCACGACCACGTCTTATTCCTTTAGGCCACAAATCGCACCTGTATTTCAGCAAAGCGAGAGCAGCCTGGAAGGAGAAAAATGAAGCTGGAACCTACGGAGCCAGCACCGGAACGCTGCCAGCAAACCTTGACAGCTGCTGCTCTCCAAAACATCAAAGCCACCATCAGCTCACACAGGATTGCTGCTGCAACCTCACCACAGGGCAGATGTACAATATCTACTGAGCACACAGCGATGCCACGTCCGCAGCCAGGACCTACCGGACCACCCACGACAGGCAGGCAGAGCAGTACCTATGCCCACAGAGTGTCTGCACGGCTTTCTTCAGGACGTTATTGCAGTTGGTGCACAGGTACTTCTGATCGGGCACGTCTTCACAGATGCTTGTGGGATATCCGAAAGGAAACTCGTTTTCATCAGGAGAAGAGTTGGGGATATCCTGCGGGGCTCTGCTTGCTTTCTCAGCCATCTGAAGTGAACTGCTGGCAAAGAGGAGGGGAGAGAAAACAGGCTGTGAAACATGCAGGCAGCTCACTTCCACGTGAGGGAACACATCGGGCTCGGGGTGCACGGAGCAGCCCCGAACCTGTGCAGCAATCTAGTGATCTGATGGACTGAATGTGCAGCTGACGTGCACGACTAAATGTCACTGTGGGTCTGAAGAGGGACCTGCAGGAAATTACTGTGCAGACGTAAAATTTCCCTCCAACGCAATGCGAAAACGGGCAGCGCGTTGGAATGAAGGGCTGGGGTTTTCTTCTCGCATTTCAGTTTACAGAAAGATGGAGGAAATGGTCCTGTCGTTTCTGAGCCGCAGTCCCATCAGTCTGCAGCACACAGAATCGTTTCCTGTACAGTGAATCCCCAACAATACTCCATTAGCACGGGCCAAAATCTGGGATTACACGTTATAGATAGGTGTGCTTACAGCGACCTTCCTGAGGCCAACAGCACCACAAACACCAACAGCAACACCAAGATGGGAAACCCCAAGGCCTCCAGCAGCCCTGTGCTGTGCCACAAACCCGGCACGCTCAGCACGGCTCCTGGTTGACGAGAGCTGCACAGTGCAGCAGCGTTGGGAACACGCTCAGGACTGACCGTGGTGGTCTCAGAGGTAATGGAAATGCGCACACTGCTGTCAGTGCAGGTGCCCTGATGCTCATGTCGTGCTTGGGGGCTGAGCGCAGGGAGTGGTGAGGGGCTGAGGTGGGATGGTGGCTGCGGGCCCGGGAGCAGCTGCCCGGTGTGTGATGGAGCTCAGAGCTCAGCTCAGTGCGCGGGTGGGAGCGCTCCGAGCGCCGCAGCGCATTCGGAAAGCCGATCCTGCGGGAGCCCGACCGCGGGCACCGCGCACTGCGGAGCGGAGCATGGACGGCAACCTCGCACTGCGCTGCCTGCACGAACCCCATCGCGCTCCGTGTGCGGGACGGGACCACCACCACCCCGCAGCCCCGGGGCGGATCCCAGCGGCTCCGGACCGCCTCCCCTCCCCCCTCCCCCCCCCCCGCCCCACTTTACCTCGGCCCGAAGAGGCGGTGCGGAGCGGAGCAGCGCTGCGGGGAGCGGAGGAGCGGCGTCGGGCAGCCCCGGGGGGGGGGGGGGGGGGGGAACGTCCGTGCGCGCTCCCGGCAGCGCTGAGCGCGGCCCTCCGGCGGCGGCCCCGGGCGCGTGCACGTGGGGATAAGGCAGATTTGCTGCGACCGCACGCGGGGAGCTCCGCGGGTGCCAGCAGAAAACCGGGAGCTCGGTGTTACTCCGCAGAGCGCTCACGGTGTGCCAGCACGTCGAGCACATCGCCTTACTTCGTTGTCACCGAGTGTCTGACGGCTTCTGGGCTCTGTCGCGCGGGGTGATCGTCCTCCTGCCACAATTGCACCCCGCCAGACCCGAACCCAGACAGATTAGAGCTGTACTGAATCACAGGTTGAAAGGATGGAGCTTCTGGGGGTGAGACAGCCCCACAGACGGCAGGGACCGCTAAGAGCGTACGCACAACACGGAAGAAATGTACATGGCGTCCTTACGCAAAGCAGCTAACTGCTTCAGCATTTTGCAGCCCACATCCCCTTCAGCTCTGCTGCACGGCAGTGTCCCCACAGCTGCACCCCACGGACCACGATGTGGGACTGAAGGATCAAGAACGTGACCCTGCGCTTTGGCAGAAGCCCTTTAATGACATACCTCTGTGTCAGGCTGCCTTTGCCAAGTGGCAGGATTTTTTTCCTGTTTTAAGGGATGAAAAATGATGGTGCAGAGGAAATTGCCACTGCAGAGAAAAGGAAACCTAAGTCGGATGGAGGCAGTTGCCATGAGCTGGCTGTAGGGCACCCGTGTGGCTTTACTGCCACATTTTGCTCACACTGCTCTGTAATGTGCTGTTGGAAGCCATAGCAAGTTGGTCAGGCACACAGTGCCTCTGCCAGGAAGGGAGCTCATGTTTCAAGAAGCTCTAAAAGCAGTTCTGGATGTGACAATTGTCGCTTTTTTGGAGGTTAATGGTTTCCCAAAGACTGCTGTTACTCTGATGGGGAGTTTCGGTTTTGGGATGAAGGGGCACTGCTGTCACCCCCATGCTGCCTGCCCGGGCTGTCCTTGCTCCTCCACTTCTGCCTCCAGAGTTCTCGAAAATATGACACCTCTATCTCGGAAGGTGCTGAGTTACACAAAGAAACGCGAGACAAGTTTTTGGTACTTTCCAAGCTAGAGATATTTCCTCTGACAAATTTCCCCCGTATGAGATCTGTTAACCGAAAACAGGATGTGGCTCAGAGGGACCGACCTCTGAGGTGTGATTTCACCACGGAGCCATTCCCCCAGAGCTCACACTGCAGCTCACAGCGTTGCTGCCGAAGGAGAATCATCACATATACACCTGAGAAAAGAGGCTTCCGAGGGAATATTGATCACTCGAGCGTTGTCCCTTTGGAAGCGTCCAAGAGATTGAGATTTTATGTCTGTACACAAATGGCATCAGTTCATCTTCAAGGTTTTCAAACAAAAACATGAGAGCTGTGCAGTTTGAACTGCTGTTGTCCTCAGCACACAGGGCAGCTTTGCTGCAGTCCAATCCCTGACCCACAGTGAGGTCTGTGCACCGTCAGCTTCAGCCCCACACCATCACGATCACCTCACGAGGACACAGCCGCGCTCACATGAAGGAGCTGGAAGGTTTCTCCCTAACTTCTGTCAGGGTTGGACTTTACTCCTCAAAGAGACATCAGGAATCAATCTTTGTTTCCTTCATCCCCTTTTCTGCCTCGACATTTTTCCAGCTCAGGTTCTCTGTAGCGCTGAACAGTCCTCAGCTTCCCAGCACGTCGGGTTTCCCCACCCCCCCTCAATAGCAATAATAATAAAGCACTCATGAAAATGAACCTTATACACCAGATCTCTTATTTCAGTTCTTCACTAAAGCAGCTTCCACAGCACAAGCCAAGGAACCCAATGAAAGGGAGGAGAGTGTTTCCCTCCACCCTGGTGTCCTGGATGCAGCACTGCTTGAGAGCAAAAGCATCAAGGAGGGATGGCTGAGGCTGCTCTCAGGGAGCTGAGTTACACAGATGTCTGTGGCACTCCTTGGTGGCACACCTGTGTCGCAGGACACGTGCCGTGCATGGATGCCTGGAGCTGGCATGGGATGGCTTTTGACAGCTTCAGCAGATGAAGTTCTGCTCCCTGCTGCTGCCTGCCTACACCGAGGGGCTGCACTGCGCTTGCGGTTGTGCTTCTGTTTCCCTTAACACGCACACAGCCTGATCTGAACTGGAAAATTCTGAGCTGCTGATTTCCATTCCCACTGCTCTGGAGGGAAGTCAGGGAGCGGGAGCTGAGCCCAGCAGGAGCTGCCAAAGCACTCTTCCAATGTTCTGGATGGAACACGAAGCAAAAAGCTAAATGCAACATTTTTGACTATAAAGCACTTGGCTGAGCATGGAGATCCTATTGATAGCTCAGTTCATCAGTACAGAGCGTCAGAGAAACGACATTATCAGAAATCTCAGCATATTTGAGCGGGACTAATTAGTGGAAACAGAAAATGGCGATATGTTTCTTTGAGAATGTCTTCATTAACTCTGTTTTATAAGAGGAGGAGAAGGAAGAGTGAAAGGCACAGCCATGCCATAACGCTGCCAGCAGTTAACTCACTTTGTTAATAAGAGCACCTTCATCCTGAAAGAGTTGTTTAGAATAAGCATAGAGGACAGATGCAGAATAAGAGTGACTATTAAGTTGGACCTCTCTTCAGCTAAGGCCATAACCCCTTTGCTGTTGTACAGAGAAAGACAGGTCTGTATTCTGAACAGACAGAAGCAAGCAGGCTCAGGGCTTTGATTATGGAACTGGAGTCCTCTCCCGAGGACAAGTATCTTGGCAGCTTTGCCAGTGACGGGACTCCAAAATCAAACTGTCACACAGAAGTTCCCAGCAGTGTCCTTGGTATTCAGCCAAGAAACCAAACCTTGAAACTCCTTGTTCAACATCTGCATCACAAATTGGGAGCTGAAACCCCACAGCAAGTGAACAGGGAAAAGTGCTCAGGAAATGAATGGTCCCATCTGTTCAGGTTCAGTAACAATGGGTCACCCTGCAAGAAATCAAAATGCGGACTGGCTTCAAAGTGAGGCAGCCCAGATCTGTGAGAGCTTTCACAAGCTAAGGCTGTATTTTCTTTGTGGCAAGATATGTGCAGGAAGGACATTCAGCATTTTTGAATGTGGTGATCTAAAGCCACATTTTAAGTGTTCCCTTCTCATGGATTTGTTTGCTAATAGGCCAGGGATGTACAAGAGCACAGGGCTCAAAGAGCGCAGGTTATGCTCACGTGGGTCAGGAACCTTCCCCAGATCCTGCTCAGAATCCACTGACTCCTTTAAAACGTTTTCACATTTAACACCTTTGAAATGTAGATCCTTGGAGTCAGTTCTTCTGACAGGCTGAATTTCAACAAGGTCATTCTTTATACATACTGAATGTTTCTGTCTAACAGTAAGCACTAAAATCTGGGGTTTAGGGTGGTGATTACCACCCAAGATGGTGCTCCAGAACTGTGGCTCAGCAGGGCGTGACACGTGTCATGGAAGATTAGCAAAAACGGGGACCAGAATGGACCTCTGGATTTCAAGTTGTATAGGTGTACAGTGATCGCAACTGCAGACATTACTTCAAGCAGTTCACAAAGACTCCAAACTTTTGGCATTGCACTAATGGTGAAAACCAATACCTATTCCTCCTGGGCTGTCAATGTCAGTAGGACTGCTCAGGGTTTCGTGGAAAATCTTATGGGCTGGGCAGCAAAAATGACATTTCTGTGGCATGTTGCTTTTGAAAGATAATGAAGGATGTTGGCTGGCTAATCGTCTCCAGCACAGACAGACAGTGCAGCTCTTTGGTTACAGCTGCAGCCCATGCCCTGCCAGCATCGCCAGCATTTAAGCCTGTATACACTGAGCATTTCATTTCAGCAGGTGTAAAGTGGCATGGAGTAATGTGAATCTCAGTGTGTGGGGAGTGAGATGTTTTTAAAGTATTTCCTCTCTGAGAAGAGATTTTCACTATTTTTGTGACTCGGGAGTAGAAATACTACGGCTGCAGATCTGGGTATCGAATGTAAGGAGTGGGACTTCTCCAAAGTCATCACAGCAATGCTGACTGCCATGAGCTCTGCGGCCTCACAGTTCAAATTGCAGAGGACGCATAATCATGGAAAGAATGCACTGCTGAGGTTACCCTCGTGAAGCCAAGTGAGACAGTGCCAGCGCGTGGCAGGGCTCTTACAGCCTGCTGCACCCAAATGCTGAACCTCTCTGCTGCTTTTGGAGAACGTCTTAGCGGCGCCACTGAGGCTGCTGTCGATAAAGGACAGCCAGTTTTCTGCTGCAGACCCCGATCTCTGCCATTCAGCATCTCAGCTGTTTCAGAGCGCACCACATACAATTCCTGTTTGCTTTATGTTCAGCAGGAATCGGTGTTTCAGTTGTCAGGTAGCAGATGAAGGAATCGTATTCTGAAGCTCAACCCCCGAGGGATAACCTGCACTTCGTGCCTCCAACTACTTATAAATAAGCACCTGTGTGTGACTGCTGCTTCCCGGGGCAGAGGAGGGCTGAAAATAGCAATGGGTACCCAAGATTTCTCTGCTATTGTTTTCTAAACGTGACTGCTGTTTTTCTGGCAGTCGGAGCGCCCGATGCAGTTCAGTGTTTTCCAGGAAATCAGTTGCTGCTGGTTTGAGTTCCAAGTTCATTCAGAACTTGAAAAGCAACGTTTAACACGAGGAATGGAATTTTGTAATGACCCAGCAACTGGCAAAGCCAACTCCTGGCTCCCGGGGGAACGAAAGAGCCAAACCCAGATATTTCTCCTAATTAGAGGTGAAAACATTACTAAATACCTCAAAAATTGAAAGCATATGCAACTGCTGTAAGGTGGTTTTTTACTGGAAAATAACTGGTGGCCGTGCCAAATTTCAGTGTGTTCTCATTGAGAACTCAGGAGATGAGGACCACATTTTGCTAGGAGACATGCAGAACGTTCACGTGGGCTGTGCGTACAGCTCTAGGTGGGGTCAGAGGAGAGCTCACAGTGGCTGAGGACAGAACTGGCAGCCCTCAGAAAAAGGAGTTTTTAAATTACTAAATGATTTTCACTCCAATACAAAATCAGGTCTGTGCTCTGTCAGCTCCTCAGCTCTGTGCCTACACTGTGTGCCCATCTCCTGCCACGTGACATCACTCATGGAAAGGCCTTTGAAGTTGTAAGATGCCTGATTGAGGATTAGATTCAGGGATTTACTGCTGCTTTGTTTCTCCTCCCTGTGTAGGATCCCACTTCCAGACTCAGAATGGAGCCCATCTTGAACACTACTACTGCGATGCAGAGACAGAAGCTAATTTCAGCGTGACATCACAGCATGACATCGCCCAAATTCCTTCTCATCAGCTCACATAAGCAGTTTTCTCTTTCACCTGGCATCCTTCAAGGTCCACCAAGAAAGACGGATGGCAGTCACTTACAGACACTCAAGTTTCAAAAAGCAAGACTTCTCACGTGCTGCAGGGACTCAGCATTCCTCCACTAAAACTGGGGGCCATTTCTAATTCAAAAGAGTTTTGGCAGAACTAATCTGGCTCACTCTGCTCAGGCCCTGTGATGCATCCAAAAAGGTCTTACACATAAATCATAAAGCAGTGCCAGAGAGCAGCAGGGTTTGGCTTGCTGCCTACCCAGTCAGGGTAGCTGGGTGCAGCACCACAGCTCTCATGGTCAGACCAAAGAAGTGCAGGTTTCACGTGGCACCAGGCACGCTCTCCTCAAAGAAAACAAGAATAAATTTGGACTGAAGCATGTATTCCTTGGACTAGTGCCCCTTATTTTTAGGGGGTGAAAGGATAAAGCACTGATGTTTAGAGGACCTGCATGAAAGCTGTGTTCTTGCACTCCCTCTGCTGTTTCTATCACAGTGGCAAACTCGGAACTTTTCGAAAGCTGCGTGTATTCCTTTATATAGAATACACAGGTGTCCAAATAAAAAGGGGAGCAACTTTTCCTGGCAGAAGGACTTTCAAAACTAAAGAAGCATGGTGAAAAACCTAAGGATAAACAGCTCTAGCTCTCTGGAAAACAAGGCTTCATGCATGATCCACTGTCATGGACATAGCTGGGTGGTCTTTTGCTCTTCAATGCAAGTAATTATAAGCTCATAATCAAAACATTGCCAGGTATACTGAAGGTCATATCCTCTGTTCTTCAGCATGATAAATTCAGTTTGTTGAGCTACAAAAAGCAAAGAGCCTGGAACAGCCTCAGCCCATTGGATATGAACTGTAAGTTTCCCAAATGGATTCTTTCTGTTGCAGGGAGTGGGAGCTGTGGGTCTGAGATGCACTGCAGTATTTCAGTGTATTGTTAAAATAAATGGAGTGGAACGATCTGTGATTTCTTAGCTTAGTAAACCTTCAGCACTGTTTATCTTAAACATCTGTTACTCCATCCACATGTTGAATGAAAAATGTTCTGTGCCTGGATACTAGCACAGGTAAAAAAAGAAAGCAAGATTTTGTCATCTGCAGGTCTAAGGAACTGAAAATTAAAACCTTAACAAAGTTATTTAATGCACCATTTTATTTTTCCTTTTTTTAGTGTGTGTGCTGAAGGCAGGGTTGTTTTTACAAGACACTGGATTTCAATGTTCATTTCTGCTACTGGCAAAAGACAGTATTTTCCACGTTCATTTTTGCAGTTGTTCCTTTCCACTTCATCTAAATGTCTTTGAAGTCTTCTGCATTATTCTCCCATCCAAACTTAAAAATCATACTTTGAAAATTAGCAGGTCATAAGAAAATGGCTACAAAACACAATCCAAGAGTGTTTTCCAAGGTGAATAATGATGACAGTTAAGTTCTAGAAGAATTACTAAACATCTGAGGATTCCTTTTTAATGAGATTTGAACTGTATTTTTAATTAAAAAATTCTCCATGTACGTCAACAGCCACTGATGATGAGATCTTCAACAAAATCTTCCATCCTGTTCAAAAACTCCTGACAAAATGTACATGCTGTATTTGAAGGCCACCACTCAATCCAAGTGCTCGAGTCCAAAGGATACTGGAACCTTAACAAAATAAAAAAAGCTCTTATTTTACAGTAAGGTCTGGGGAGAAAACCATCAGATAGAAAAAAAAGAAACAACAGTAAGAAATAGCTTGCTTTGTGTTCATGATCCTATTTTAAATTTACACATCTGAAAACACATTGCCTGACTGAATGATGGTTGAACTAATACTTCAAAAAAATACACTGTATGCTACCTGAGATTTATTACAGAGAAAAACTTGCCACTTGACAGCACTTTTCAAGGTGAAATCTCAGCACATTCTGGTAATAAGTTCCTTACCTGAAACTGTAACCGACGTTTATCTTTAAGGCTTCTTTTCCCATGATCAAATATTGTGATCCTGGACTCAGCTCAACATCAGTGCAGGTCTTCTTTTTAACAAAGGTAATTTCATTATTTTTTTGAGCAAAAGCCTGTCCTGAAGTAGAATGTCAAGAATGTAAAAAGCTCATTGAAAGAATTTCCTGCCACACATGTATGAGAAAACACAAATGTGTTCTATGGCATGGGACAGTGAGCTGTTTGCCACTTAGTGTAAAACAGGAAAATCTGTCGACATAAAACACTTCCTGCAAATTATTTTTTAAGTGAAATAGAATGGTAAATAAATTCTGTTCAAATTAAATAATTTTCTACTAATTATAACCATCTTCCAATTGATTAAACTCGAGCAAAAAGTGGGTGAAAAACTGCATGAATACGTCCATCTTGTTTTGTCGTATCAGAGATGTTGAACTGATTATAGACTAAAATTATTAACTATGATAGAGAAGAACTGCTCAAAAACCATTATGCAAATGCTGCCCTTCTTAGGACAAGAATGTACAAAGCCCATACTTGAGGCTAGGGTTTTTCACTCTCCTGAAATGAGTAGGTTTGACTCCTGATTCTTGTCATCTGCTTCAGCCATCTCAACCAAGCAGTGCTTGCTCTAAGCACAATAGTTACACAGATTAAAAATAGGACACTCACCTCTTTTATATAAATCCAGAATAGTTGCAGAATACTTTACAAAGTAACCTTCTTCACTATGAGATAAGATGTTCACTTTGTAAACTGCAAAACAAAGAGTTTTTTATTCCTTTTTCCTGCAGTATGTTCTAAGTGTACAGATGCTCAGGTAGGGAATACAGTGCCCCTTTATGTTAGTTCCTGGTAAAGTTATGGCTACAGCTGCACACTGTCTGGCTCTTATCCGATGACCCACAACTTATCCCTAAGTCAAACAGAATCATCTAGATTGGAAAAGACCTTCAAGATCATTAAGTCCAGCCATCATCCTAACCCACCAAGTCCTATCACTAATCAGTGTCTCTTACTGTCACATCCACATCTCTTGAACACCTTGAATTTTAGCAAAAGCATAAGAAATAAATAATAACAGTTCCAATATTACCATATGCAATATCACTCCGGCATGCAACTTCCCTCCTGGTATCAGCAGTTATTGACTGATCTAGTCTTTCTTGCACTTTGCTACACTCAGCTACATTGAGAGAGGAAAAAAAAAATCAACAGTTAAGGCAATGTCATCACAAAAGTGTCCTCACAAAAAACATCACGAGCTTCTACCTGATCGGGATAATCTGCTGTAACTGAGAAACACACAGGACAAATAACTGTGTTCTTAAGAGGATTTTCTCTTGTGGTTTAAAATGATTTTGTACAAAGCACTAAACTGCATTTTTCCACCAAATGAAATAGAGAACAGCTTTAGAACAGTTTACCTTCCATGCATCTGCATTCATCTCCTTCACACAATCTCACAAGTTTTTCATTTCCATATGGATTATAAAATACAGTGCATCTTTTATCTACAAGATCCAAAAAGATATAATAAATATCAAGAAAATAACAGTGAATTTTATGAGTCAGAAATTACCTGTGCTTAAAGTAACAAGGATTAGAAAGCTGTGGAAAAAGGGAAAATGTAGCCTTCAAAAAAGGAATAAAGAGTTAAAAAACATGAGTTTGAAGCCATGGAATACATACCAGGTGCATGATACTCATATACAGTGAATGTGCCAGGATTTAGCATCCCAACGTGGAAAAGCTGACCTACTCGGAACCCAACACAGAGGGGGTGATCCGCTGGCACCTGTTTGAAAGACACAGGAATGAAGAAGCTCTAAAAAGGAAACACAGGAAGAGTAAAAGTTGTTCTTACGGTTATGAGAGAGGTAACATACAGAGTCTATCTGCAGAATAACATGGCCATCTTTTATCTCATAATCAGCTATCAACTGATCAACTCCACTTGCAAGCTGTAGGGAAGAAAAACATAAAAAATTGACACAGTTTTCTGGATGATCTTGAAAATTTTTTAACCAGTAGCTTTTACACAATTTTGAGACTTAAAAATCTATCTTTGGGTTGCCTCTTATAAAGCTTATACTCTCACTTTTTTGCTTTTTTTTCTTAAATAAATTATCCTTTTACTCATTGCATCTATCATCCTATTTAAATCCTAAAACTGAGTCCCTTTATCTTGCAGTAAGAGGTGGACTGACACTACAGTAGAGATTCATCTCACATTTTTAGTCAAATAATAGTTAGGTGTGAACACTAAGAGAATCCTCCTGACACTTAGCAGATAAAACACATCCAAAAGTGGATTAACATCATCCTAACACAAATGGCAGCCACTCTCTGTTCACTTTTCTCTTTTCACTGACCACAGAAGCAGCCTGTATTACAAGCTTTAGTTAGATGTCTTCTGATCAGTTGAAGGAAGGTGATCTGACTCTACTGAAATGCCAGACTCTACACTTTGGTAGACTGTTCTCATCAGCATTAGAAGCACTCAGCAGCAACAAGAATACAACGGTACAAATCTGTACTACTAGTCTAACAGAGAGAGATGAAGAACAGTAAGTATCACAATTCTGCCAAAAAAATCTCCAGCAAAACACTTACAGTAGATAAGTCTTCTGTGTTTGCTTCCAATCCACTAACCAAACCTATGTCCATCACTGCATGAGCAGACCCTGACTGTGGCTCCCCTGTGCTGGGCCTGTACCTAAAGTAGAATAAAATTAATTAAACACAACTGAAACCAAAAATAATCTTCAATGTGTGATCTCAGAAAATCCCAAGGAAAACTCTATCAGCATTCATAACACCATCACAAAGAAATATATTCTGGATTAGTCATTTCAGAATTATGTAAGTTATCATACTTAAAGGAGCTTTTAATACTTATTTTCCAGATAACTATAAATCATCAAAGAGCTATTTTCCAAAAGAATAATGACCTTTGTCTCTATTATTTTTACACAAATTCATGGGGAAGGAAAATGAAGACAACAAGATCAGAAGACCAGATGTAATTATTGACAAGGGAGCATTAGCAGATAAATACATCTTAATCTCTCATTTGAAAATAAAATAAAAAATGAAAACAAATATGTAATTTAATACAATATTAAAACAATAACTAAGAAAAAATGTAAAAACAGAAAGACTTTATAACATTCTTAATGTAATTTCATTATGTATACACAGAGCCACAATGTGTTTCCTTGCACTACTCAAATTCCTTAACAGCTGGCACTTCTGCCTTTACACTGAATGTTCAGGAATTCAGGGTGCTTGGAAACAGCACTGAGTTTAAATGAAACATTTAGAAGCAAAACATGGGTTCAATCACTGCAGAAATAATAACAAACTACCTAACCAAACCCCAGTAGCTGTACTTACTTTGCACAAGCCTCTATGCGCCCCAATGGCTCACCATCTTCTCTGTAACCTTTTAAATCAAGTAGAGTCAAAGAAGTGATTTGTCAAAGAAGAGATTTTAAAACTCTTCAGAAGTAGAAACCCCAAACTCTTATAAACTGTTCTCATAATTGAAAGAGAGTTTTTAAACTGTTTCAGTAGCTATTTTTCATAGGAACACATTGCCTAGTCACAAACAAATAACACCGAAGTATTTTGTAACTCGGGTAAAATGTCAGCTTTAATGCTCAGTATGATTTATTGTGTACTAAAGTTGTTAAAACTGCTCAGAACGTATTTATACACCCTGTTGTAGCTGGATTAGGTCTCAATGCCTTGCAGAATTTACCACAAACCACTCTGCTATTATATTTCTTTCTTCTGCTAGAGTTTTGTATTTCTCACTGCCTCAATTGTAATAGCACTTTTACAAATGAGTAAAATCGCAATAACACAAATACATTAAAAATATTTCCATTCACAAAAAGACAATAGTTTCAAAAAGGGCAAAAAAGCTTCTAGCAATTTGTTCTCCAGTGGAAGAATTCATTAGTATCATTCCTAATGTAAAGCACATTGTCAAAAAATAAGCTTCCCCCACCCCCTGCACTGACCCAAGCAGTAATGTTTAAAACCATATTCACTCTTTACCACCATCTCTCTTTGGAACAATCTTCAATTCAAAGTTACATGACTCTTCAGAAGTACCCATTATATTATATACTGTCCTCACCTACAAACAAACAAATCAATTAGACAATATAGAAACAGTAAACAATGCTCAAATATGGCACCCAAATGTGAAAACTGACATTATGGAGCTAGGGAATCATGATACAAGCAAAACTAAGTTTGTACAGCATGATTAGTATGGTGAACACAAATCAGACTGAATAAATGATCAGCACAGCAACAAATGCAGAACTCTCAAGAAAAAACAAACCACCCCTTCCTGCTTGTATTTTCTGGAAGACTAAAAATACTAAATGAACAAGTCCTGACCGTTTTATGAACGTAACTAGTCCATATATTGTCATCCATCAACTCAGTACAAAACATAGCCAAAATGACATCCATCCCTTCAGTCTTAAAGTAAGGGCAACAAGTGGAATAGTTAATGAAATGCTGCATTTTCTTTTTCAGTGAGATACCATACAAAAAATCTGTTTGCATGCTTACATTTACTGTAGCGATTCCAGTGCTGCTGCCAGTGCTTACATATATGTCATCATCCAAAGGTACCTATGGGATTGGAGTTAAACATAAAGAGGTACAAGATAATAGTAAATAATATAATTGAAGTCAGATGAACTGCTTGTCTTTTCTATATTTAAATACAAATTAAGATTACAAACAAAAACTTCACAGGAACAAGCAGAGATGAGTTACACATTAAACAAACACACTGAATGATTAATTGTAGCAGATAATCAAATTCCTCAAACACTTTCTATGTCATATTGAGATTGGTTCGTTAAAAGATTATCTAGTAGTGATTTTAAAATTCACAGAACTACTTAAATAAGTAGTAGTAGCAGTAGTTCTGCTTTGACTTTTCAGAAGAGACACCATTCACTCACTGTCACAGCTCTTCCCACAAAGTTATCTTCTGTCAGTTTAAACAGATGAAGATTTCCATGATTTCTGTATGCAACCTTAACACCCATGTCCAGATGAAGCCGTCTGACAAGAAGGGAATATTCAGTCAAGGCCTCAAGAGCATTAACAGTATCCTGTCAGAAAATGATTTTAAAGATTTACTTACAAAAATGTAAAACTAAAAAAACAGCTTCCTACCACGACTCCTTTTACTCAGCTTATCTCAAGTCAGTGGAATCAGCATGCAAATTTCTCTTGATAATGTGATAATGAACTTCACAAAAAGACACTGTATTTCCCAGAGACCACGGCATGAGAGCTAATGGATGCTAGTGTCATGTACAAGACACTGAAGTCATCATGTGGGGTCATCTAATGATATTATCCTCTGGAAGTTTCTCAGATTTTGGCACTTGAGGAATGGGAACAAAGTATTTGGAAGCTCACCTGGGTTGAGTAAAATCCTCCACCGTACCTTTGTTCTTCAGACAACCACTTGATGATTGGATTAGCATAATTCTTGTCCCCTCTTAACAAAGCAGTAAGCAATGCATATGCTGTAGTTTCAACCATTTGTGCAGTAACAGAGCTGGGATCACGCAGGTCTGATGTTTTAAAACCATCTTTCCAAAACCGATAGATCGGAGGGTCACCTGCAGAATACAGAAGAAAGGTTTCAGGTTGTCTGTGCAGGTCAGAAAGAAAAGGAGGTACTCTCTCTGCATATAAAGAGATGAAGAAACACTTCTTTTATGCCTATAAATGATATTTATTCTAGAAGCCAATGATAAACAAAACAATGTACTAGAGGATCAAGTACAATACTTAAAGAGAACTTATTAAGCAATACCTATGACAGACGCTTCCCTCTTCAGAGCAGAGAACAGCGACCTTGCAGACTGATGGTTCAAATCCACAAGAGCTAAAGCATATGAAATTATTGCCATAGTAAAGGGGCTTTGAGCAGACTGTACATTTTTCAACAAATAATCTCCTGCCTTATTTTTAGCATCATGGATTTTCTGCAAAAATAAACAGACTACAGCTTACATGTATCACACATTTATAAATGCTACATATATATTGTATACGATGTATATTCATACACTTCTATTTTATGCGTCTATCAAGACAATATAGGATTACATGGCATTTTCTACAATTTAGCATTAAGTGATCTAGAATTTCATTGTTGTTCTTTTACCAATTCTGAAAGCAACTATCTTAACCTCTGACACTGTAAAAAAGCCTGTTGATTTCTTTGAACAAATGTTAAAGAAAATGGAAGAAATTAGAACTCCAGAACGTGACTGCAGGTAGAAATAAAAACATTATTTACCTGAGTAGGGCATATTTTAATTGACTTTTCAATTCCAATAATAGAAAATGCTGTGAGATACAAAGATTTTTCTTTAGCTTCCCTGGGTAATGTACCCTAGAAAATCAAATATGCGAATACAATTAAACAGAAGTAGCTGTTACTTTAAATAACTACAACTTTTTACATTGTAGGTGAGGAAATAAATAGAAATTCCTGTATGAAATATTGATTTTACCTGAAAATATGCTGCCTCTTTTGTAAGTAAGAGCTCATTAGTAAAAAAGAGACCAAAATATATTTATTGTCAAGGCAGATCTGTTGCACTGTAAAATCAAACTACGCATTCATTTTTTCTAAGCATTCAGGATCACTACACAGCAACTTTCAGTGGGAAGACAGGAAACTTTGTAACATCATGCTGTTCTTTAAATTAGTCGGAAAGAGGTAAAATTGGCAAATTTCTCCTGGCTAGATTTCTGGTGGAATGCAGCATAGAATATCTTGCTCCTTCTATAACTTTAGTTCCTACTCCACACACATAGTAAACATGCAGTTTTCGTACCTGTAGTTTCACTGGTTGATAGTCTGAAAATTCACTGAATGACCCATCTGGCATTTGGCAGTTATCAACCAACCACAGAAGTGAATTACAAACAGAAATTTGATCAAGATTTATATATTGATTAACCTGTCCAAGAATCCTTAAAGCAAAAGCTGTCAACCTGACAAAGAAATCAAAAGTATTATGTTTATTCTCAGTTGCAGATACTTTCATATTGCTAGAGAGTAGACAGATCTGCATCATTTATAATTTAGGTATGTAAATACACTCCCACAGTTCAAAGAAATAGTGCAGATGAATTTTAATTTAAACTTAATAAACAAGCAATAACTAACCACAAAAAAAATTATAACAGGGATCAAACACCATTCTTCAGGATACAAACTCATTACAATGTTACATGTCCTACTTGAAAATACCACCCTTCAAAAATAAGCTGTAGTATGAAAGCAAAGGACTGAATCAAGCTTTTTCCAGGCACACAAATCAAAAGACTTTGAACTCACCACGTGCTAGCTTTCCCATTCCTCCACATGCTATATGAGAAGTCAGAATTTCTGAACGACAAGACACTTACAATTCCTAAGGGATAAATTAGGCAGAAAGAAAAAAAAAGATTTATTAAAATTCTATCTGCTCACTCAGATACATTACCCTTCTTATTCAGCAAAGCTGAAGGTCTACAATTCTGAAGCAAGAGAAGTTGTATCTTTTTACCTTCTTTCATCTTCCTCCTCATTTGAGTTCTTGAGGTTAAGGTTTCAGGACCCAGTAAATGCCAGTTGTTCGATGCTTCCAAGTAGTGAAACACATAAAATATTGGGGCAATACTCATGAGCTCTGCCTCTGCACTGCCCTTTGGCAGATTAGTAAGAGTACTAAGACCTTCAGGATTGAGGACTGTGGCAATTACTTCACCCATAAGATGTCCTGGGGAAAGAATAATAACAAAATTGATTTAAAGAAATGATCAGGAAAGTGAATCCATGGGCAGAATTTGACTGATTTATAAGCAATCATTCTTTATGAGGTGACCTGCACAGCCTTTTCTAGAAAGGTAAAAAATCTGAGAATAAATTCAGACAAATTTAAACATGGACTAACAGTAGACCAAAAGCTTCAGTACAATTTACCTTTAACACTGACACTTCTATCAATTTTTGTTTTAGGGACCAGGTTTAGTGGGATTTTATAACGAAATTCTTGTCGTCTCTTGATTGAACCTACAAAGGAAGATGCACATATAACATACAGCAAGATCTAAATCAGTACAGGATTAAGATATAATGATTGGATTTAAATGTTTCAACTGTCTGAGAAGCCAGCAACAAAATTAACTACAGTAACATGAAAACTAGAAATATACACACAAACAGTATCAGCTGTTGAGAAAACAGATGCAAACACTATAAGCATACTTTTGTCTTTACTGTTAAGAGAACATATTATCTTTCAGTTTATAAGTCACCTGTGGTTAAATGAGAATATATTCCATTTTCACTGATATATCTCTATATCAGCTTTCAAGCACACTACGTATTAGTATTATATCATATTTAAAAATTCATAATGGTTTACTTTTAAACAATGTATTTTTTGAAAGGCTAGCTATTCTGAGCTGGATTTGTTAGTCAGTGAAAGGAGAAGAAATCCTTGGACGTGCTCAACAAAGAATATATCAGGAAGGAGTGACAGGCTTTTCATATTACAAAAAACTTGGTCATCAGAACTGCATGAATCCAGAAAATGAAAAAGAGAGTACATGAAGATACACAGAATCTATTTTCATACCATAAACACCTTGTGGATCCAAAGTGAAACCTGCATGAAGTTCTTTTTTTATGCCTTCTGGCTGTAACATTAAGATGAAAGAAATAAAGAACAGTAACACCATTACGTATTGTAAGCAACACATGAAACGTAACAAATACATTAGTTGTCTTCTGCATCCCTCTGTGCAGCTGAGTTTTACTTAACTGTTTCACACTGTATTTAAGTTAGTGGTCTATGTCCCAAAAGTTCTGAGAAAGTTTAACAAAAGATTTAAATGAAAGCTTAGGAAAGTGTAAGATTCCCCTCCAAAAAAAGTATCTTTCAGTGAAGTAGGATGAAGCAGCTGAAAATCTGAACCAAGTACCTTAGAATTTCACATTCTCCTCGCTTACTGAATTAGATCTGGATGCATCTTTCTGATGATCTTTATATGCAAGTTATAAAATGTACGTACTCAAATTCTTTGCCATACATTTTTCCACTGCAGGTACCTCAGCTAATTCAATGATACTGCATGATATTTGGGAGTATAACAACATTAAAGCAAAGCAATAATCATACACTGATTTCATACATTTTGTTCTTTTTGTGATTGAGTCAATATGGAAATCAGAAATAATCATTTTTTCTTACCATTACACGTAATGTTCTAACTACAGTTTCACTGCTCCCAGTTGTCAGTAGTGTAAAGTTGATAGTGTGAAGACCTAATTCCAGAGGAAGAATCCTGAACATAATTGGCAATGAGGAGCCAGCATCTAGATTCTTAAAATTGCAGTTGTGCATCCTTGCTCCAGTAGCTGCAGAATCTCCAAAAGAACAGATTCCATCTCCAGCTGCTATTTTAACACAGAACTGAAACATTGAAAGATTTTAAATGTTCATCTCCATGACAGAGAAACTACCTGAGAAATATTAAAGTCACTAAAACACCACACTGAGCATTCTGTTACTAATACTCCATTTCTGTTTACAACGAGCAAGTATTACTGGTGTTACTAACTACACAATCACCACTGTTTGCACCAGGGACACACTAACAAATATTCCTCAGCAATGTAAGGGAATCACAGCCATCTATACCCGCTTCTCAATAGTTTTGCATCTTGGTTTAAAAGCATTTCATTAAAAGTAGTCATTTTGCATTAGGCCCCTAGAGAATGTAACCGGCTAGCTCAGGAGCAGGTGGCTCCAAAAATCCCATCACATATTCAATATATCATCCCAACATTTGGAATAGAACAACTGTATTTTAACATGCATGTGTTTTGGTTTTTTCCCCAGTTTATTTATTAGTATTTCAATAGAATTCACAAAGACAAATTACCTTAATTGCAGAAGCTCTATGGTTATAAACGGATCCTTTTAACTCAATTTGTTCTCCTCGCACCACAGAATAAGGAACATAAATGCTAAGGAAGATATCTTTTACAACTTGCACTTCCAATGGTGCAGCAACACAGATACCTAACAAAATTAAACACAAAATCACACTAGCCTATCTGCCCTTCTGATAAACCACATTTTTGCCACCTTTACAGATGATTTCTCATTTTTAAGAATTCACTTTGAAATAATCCTGTTTTTTCAAAAGCACTTGCTTCCTGTTCTTTACATATACTTTCTTTTACATACTCACTTTCAACTGCATTTCTTTCATATGCTTGCTGACATTGCAGTCCTTTGGGCTCCTCCTATTCAATCCCAAAGCAAGAAGAAATTCTTGTTTGAACTACCATATCTATTGGAAAATCTGTTTCTTCCTCTCTTCAGGTCCCCAAGCTATTGATAGCAGGACACAGTGCAGCTGTACTACAGAAAAGACACTATCTGTGTTTTTTTTACATTCTTTCTTATTTATTATGGGCCCCCATCAAATACAAGACACTAGGTTAGACTGGCCTTCTCTTGCATCATCATTTTTATATTCATTGAAGGCAATGAAGTAATGTCTTTTTTCTAAAATATATATTTTGATGCTGCCTCTTCTTCTTTGATAACCAGGAAAAGAACATTTGAGAATATGCATGGGAACTAAAATGAGAGGTTCTACAAAATCCAGCCTGGAAAATTACCTAATGTGTCAGCTACAACTTAATTGGGTTGCAGTACCTACCTTTATCAGAAATGCCAACACCTTGCACTTCCCAGGTAGTCAGTGAATCAGGCAGAGTGATTGACAAAGTCTTCGACCTATGTTTGGAAGTGTTTTTCTTTTACAATCAGCAAACTTATACATTAACTATTTGTTAACACCAACAGCTGATGAACATAAAAACAGCATGTCACAGAAGGACTGCGGTGTAAGACAGACAAGGTGAGATGAGAGCATATTTAGGGAACTGAACATCTGGGTTTTGTTTTTAGCTGACTTCACAGAAGCTGATGTCCAGCAAGGTAAAAAGTGAATGGAAAAGGGACTCAATAATCTGGGTGCCAGACAGCATCTCCAACATGCAGGACAACATGAAAGAATAGTGTGCTTATACAAAACTGTATTTTAGCACACGTCTTGAGTATGTGTAAAACCACTCAGGTTATATCAATCTTAGCATTTAGTTTATAGAAAGTAACCTGATGATGTCAGTAATTTTCTTGAGAAAAGTAGTACCGTGGAGAAACTTGATGAACTTCCCATAACCAGCTTTCAGGAAAATAGCTTCGAACCTCTGCCTCATCCAGTTCCAAGAGAGCTTCAAATTCTGTACAAGATGAGTAAATCAAATGAAAAAACAAACAAAAAACCCTTGCCAAAAGCCTTTCACTAAAGGCATGAAAATCATTACATCTCCTTCTTGTGGTACTACATTTTCTGTAAGCCTCAGGTCAGTCCTGATAGTAAAATAAGTACCCGAATACCCAAATCAAGAGCCTGTTCATTCCACTTCATCTACTTATATATGTGGACAAGCATTCAATATCTGGACAGATTAACAAGCAACTACATGGAGAGAATGGGGGACAAGAAGTTTCACACTCCCACTGATCTTTCCCGAGATGTTACCCACAGGCTGTTTTAGACTTAGGCAAAGGACTCCAAGTTAAGCATTCAAGCATTCTCTTCACATGAAACAACACATTTCTGCTTGTTCTAAACATGGATGAATAGACGAGTATAGCTCTCCATCAGTTCTAATAGAATTAAGAACTGCTCTATTACCCCTCAGTAGGGGTACACAGTCAAGGTTTGTGGAGTCTGGCACAATTCCTCCTGAAAAAATCCTGAGAGGTAATCAATCAGAGGGTTAACAGATTAACTAAGTTGCCACCTCTTTGTTTGTTCATATTCTACTAGATGCATTTCTCTACATGTCCACACAATAGTTAAAGCTCTTCTACTTACGCTTTCTTGCCAATATCAGGAGCTTATTAGGCTCTTCTTCCCGCAGTCTGTTTGCAAATTCACAGCAATTTAAGAACGCTGAAATGCACTTTGCATGACTCTGAATTCGACGAGCTCTATCACTGCAAGTCTCACTTACTGGATATGCTTTTACTCCATGCATACAGCACTTTCGAATTTCTAGATGTTTATATTTGGATGCTGGAATAGCAACAAAAGAATTCCCTTCCTTAGTATGAAGTTTTAATTTTCAAACACATTTTAATTAGCTACACTACACTTATTTCTAAAATTAGCTGAATTTCCATGAAGGTATAGATTTGAGGAGGAACATGGACATGTATTCTTTAAAATGCTGGAGAATTATGAAGTAGAGGAGTTTTATTACGATAAGATTTAATGGACAGAAGCTGTTCTATCAGGCTTGGTCACTGCCAGGTGGTCACTGCCATATGGTGGAACCGTGCATTTTCAAGATTTGTCTTTCCAGAAAATAAAAATAATCCTACACATATTCAACATGTACTAAATCTTGCTGATTTCAAATTGAGCATATGGTTAAGAGGCTTTATAAATTGGGTCCTATTAAATGTCATCTTCCAACTTTGTCAGCCTCTCTCTCTCTAGAATGTTACATGAACAGCAATAATTTAAACTATTACACAAACACTCATTTTCTTGATCTATAATGGGTGTGGCTTTTTTTTCAAAAACACACATTTAAAGAATTTTTTAAACACCTTCTTTAAGTACTCGCTCCTCAAAGTCAGATCGTTTGGCTCTGACAACTTCATTGCAATTCTCATCTGTTTAAAAAAAAAAAATAAGTAAGTACAAAACATGGACTTTTTTGATAATAATTTAGACTACTTAAATAGATATCCAAAAAATCACATTCCAGATTTGGAAGACATTTTTGATTTATTTTTTCAATTTCCTTAATAGTAAGTCAATTACAATAACTGATCCACAAACCATAACGTTTTTCTTCCTCAAAACTCCATTTTGTATTATATACAAAAGAAGTTTTTTTTTAATTTCCAATGTACTGTGAGCCAACAGAGAATATTTCAGGAAAAGAAATCCGTAATTTCACTTCAAAACAAGTGAATATACCTGCTTCACTTGAATCATCAGCATTTGCATTAGTTAAAAAAGTAAGCCCAGCCATTCGGAATACATCAACATTATTTTTTCCTCCTCCAGCACCACAACCAAGGTCACTCTTTTCCAATTTCAGCATTATCTGAGGAATAAATAAATTAGCATCTAACTAAAATGTGGAACACAACACATATATCAAACGATAAAGGAGAGAATTAGACATGCAGAAAGGCTACTTCAGTCTGGAAAATATCTTCACAACACAATGATCTGTACCATTTTGTAAAATCTGAAGTAATTCAACCACCAGAACTAACACAGTTGTGCTCTTGTGGCATGCATCTGAGCTAGTAAGTCAGAATCAAGTCATTAATGTGTTTATAACAGTTCTGATAGTCAATCTAGCTCGTTTAAAACTTCTAAAAATTATTCTCTCATTCAACTCCAATGAATGTTGTTTTCATTGCCACAAAGTACTGCTATGTTTTATTACAGGAATGGAATTATTTCAGTGACAAATGATATATATGTTTACTTTTAACATATACATGTATCTAAAATTCTACAAGGACTGAAAACCTCTATAATCCACTGAACGTAATAGCATCTGCCATGTCATTTTAAAAGTATGCCCTAAAAAGTTTAACCTTAAGATATGACAGGAAGAAATAAAAAGACAAATGTGGTCTCCGTGCCTCTTTGACCACAGCACTCTCTGACACCACAGCCTATTTCTGTCCAAGTGTGAAGGTTTCTGAGGAGACCATTCAGATTTGGCTTTAAAACACCACAGTTTACTGAACTATGAAATACGCATTATTTCTGTAATTTGGAAGTGACAGATGTAAACTCACAGATTTTATTCTAGATTTCTATTTTCAGGCTTACTGAAGGCATAAAACGTAACAGTGATTTGAACAAGAACCAAAAACAAACAGCAATTTATCTATCTTTTTTTGGCTATTACTTAACTTTTTCCATTGTTCTCTTTCCTCTTCCTGTTACTCCATATATTGCCTTATCAATAGATGACAAAGCAACAAAGGAATTGAACTGTGTTCTCATGTTAAGTGATACAGTTTCTCCTGGTTTATGCGTCTCTTTGCCCGACAGCAACTTAATCTATCAACAAGAAAGAAATGTTTTTAATCTTAAAAGCACACTGCTCAAAATAAACACATCCGAAAGCTGACATTTCAACACATCAAAGAAGTGTTAAAAAACTTATTTAATACCAAGTTAAGATCTGATTATAACGTGAATGCACACCCACAAATTTCAGTGCCTATTTTACTACTCACGTCAAGACTACTCCCACACTTCTGTTCCACATTTAGCCAAACTGAATCAGCTACTAACTCAGCAGGTTCTTCTCCCACAATATAGTAAACAATAAGACGTGCTGAAGGAACCATTTCTTGTGTTATCTGAAAAGACAGATGTTCGTATTCCAAATCTTTAATTCTCTTCTGAGTTCCAAAGCTTACTATCTTCCCTTTTGATGTGATCTGTAATAGAAAGATGGTGGAGAATAAAAAAGTCAAATTTGAAGTTGGATGTCTCTCACACATTATTATTTTGCATTTAGGTATAATTCAACACCCACAAAAACACATTTGGAACTAATGTGGCTAGTTCAAAGGAAGGCAGCCCTTTCCCTCTGTCTGTAACAACAGCTGCTGTCTCTGAATCTTTGTCTTCCTTTCCTTGGATGACTCAGCTCATGAAACAGTTCTTGAAATTAGCACTAGTACTTCATAATTCCAGCCTATGTCAGATTTCAAAACAATATAGTTTTAACACATAATTTATACACAAATCTGGTAACAAGTTATTACTGCAGGACTGGCATGTTTTATAGGAGGGGCAGTACACATATTCTGAACAGTTGTGTGAGTGCTACATATATTCTCTGGTGATGACAGATCTGACTGCTGAAGTTCTTCACCCAGGGCAATACATCCAACCACAAGTCAATATTTCACTTACCAAATAGCTGTAGTGATGTATATTATGAAGGTATCGACTTCGTGGATATATGTTAATACTTATGAAATCCCCTACATTCAGTATTTTGTGATTTGAAGCCCAGTCAATATAAAGATAACTTTGACTTAATGATAAGTAAACTCTTGCTTCATAGGTTTTGGTTGCTTGGTTTTCATCTGAAAGTTGTGGATCAGCAGTTTTTACCTGAAAAGATAATAAAACATCCACAAAACAGTGTCAGAAAAGGAAATAAAACCTGCATGTCCTGACTTCTGCATAGTTTAAGTACCAAGCTACACTTCAGAAAAAAAGCATAATATTAAAAGCATTCTGTAATATACCATTCAGAGAGATTAGTAAAATAAGCTAACCAAAGGTTTTCAAGTTTTCTTTAATAAAAATATTTATAAATACAAAATGAAATTGTAGTACAGAGACATGTACATAAGTAGAGCAGAAAATGTCAGTAATATGCTTTTCTACATAACGAGCACTCAGATTTGTTCTCACATAATTCAATTACTAAATAAAACATCTAAGTATTATAAAATAACTGTGATTAACTGGAATATTTTGTTTCAGAATAATTTCAAACACAATTAAATACAGAAGTAATGTTTTATTAAAGCATTTAGGTTTAAGAACTGATTATTGGGAACGATCTCTTAAGTTTATAAACTGTTGTGCTGTGCACTGGAAAAATATGCGATTAAACCCTCTAAGAAGTGAGAGAAATGGGAGAATTTAACTCACTTGAAACTCCAGCAGGTTGCTGTCAGATGGGACATTAACAACAAATAAAGCAGTTCCATCATTCATGCTTGTTTCTCTTCTCCCCAATTCTGAACCTTCTGAGATCAGCTCAGTCTCATCCATCTGCTGACTAAATGATTTTGCAGTGACAGTTAGAGGGATGTTTCCAACAAATTGATCCATTGTATCCTTCACCTGCACCTGTTTATTAGAAAATATTTATTTCAAGAATGACATTTTTCAAGCAGGAACAAGTGGTGAACCTTCCTACAACAGCAAATTAAAAAAATGTTAACAGTCAATGGAAACCAAAAGCGTGTTAAGATTTACAGCAATATTCACACAAAAAAAAAATAGTAAGACTACAACAAATTGGGTTTAATCTTGCAACGTGCAATGATACTTCTTTTAACGAACCTTAATGAAGAATGGAAGTCCGGGCTTTACAAAGAGAGGAGTAGCAATCAAATTCAGTGTGTAAGGGGATACAGAATATTTTACTCCAGAAAATTCCACTTCACCACTGAGGCCACCTAAAAAAATATTGTCTCCTTTAATAATTACATCCTAGGGCCCTTAATTTCAGCTGAAACCAGTCAGAAAGCACCTTACCCTTAGACTCTGCTACTGATGCAGCGATGTATAAATACAACCCATCCAATTCTTCTAGGCTTTGAAACCCTAAAGAACTCACTGCTTTCTTACTGTTAAAATTGATCTCAGCAACTCCATTTTCAATCTGGAAATTAAATAAAAAACATTCATTTACAGTAAATAACATAGAAATAAGAGATGGGTAAACTACATGTAAATTCTACTTTCAGCATGCTTCTGCTCACTATTTTCAGAGAGAATACAAAGGTGGACATTTTTCGTGAACAATTTCACAAATAAGATTCTTTTCTTCCTTAGAATTATTTATAATTAATGAATCAACAGCACAAGTTCAAAAAATCTGCATGCAGGCCAAACGCAGACACCTCTCTCCTTCAGGAGAGACTGTGTTTTACAGCTCTTCAATGACTACATCAGAAAGACCAAACTAAATGAGGAAAGGAGGAACAGTCTCTGGTCATGATCTGTTATTACTACACTGATCGTATGTTTGATTTCTTTTGTTCTGTAATAGCAACAACAACAACAACAACAAAAATACTTCACAGAAGTTTCAATCACAAGATTTACTCAAGTGAACAAAGGAACCAGACTGCAGTTACATTCTGAGGTGCTGCTTCTGGCTTTCATCACACAGTACATTTCTGTGCAAATGACGAAGGATTACAAAGGAAAATCTGACAATGAATAACTGTCAGTGTAAACTAGGAGTTGAGACACGTTCTCTCCAGCCTCATTCAATTGGATCAGTCCTGAACTAAGCATGTGAAGTGTACACAATTTAGGCTTGCTTTTTCTTACCTTAGTCACAATCATTGCACGAGGCATCATTCTTTTTTCATTTCCTTCTATTATTCCAAAACGTAGAAAGACATCAGCCTTTGCAAGCTTTTTATTATAAAAATAGCTGAAAATAAAAACCAATATACACGTTTTTAAGATTTCCATCCTAATGGCTGGAACTAAGTGTGCATTTTTAAGACGAGTCATTTTCTAAGCAAGGAATAGAAAACAAATGTCTACACTGAAAAATAATCACTTCGTAAGAATGTTAAAATGGTTCAGTTATTTTCATAGCAGAGCTGAAAGGATTGTAATGATATGGTTTCTTTTTTTTTTTTTTGGAAAGAGGAAAATACTCAACACAAGAGAGTCATTCTTCAAGTAAAGAAGAAAAATACATCTTTTAGAAATCAAAGTCAATTTTCCTTACCTAGCTTTCACAGCAATCCTGAAGTTCTCAAATTTATCAGAACTAATGAAGTTATTTTCTGGCTCTATGACAATGGAAAAGCTTGGCATAGCTGAAAAAATGAGTAGAAAATAAAGCCACTTTGATGTGTTTTTAAACAATAACCAAAAGGCACTCAGAAAGATGTCACTACATACGGAACAAAGAATCATGTTTCAAGTGATGTGAATTACCTTATAGCCCAAATATAAAGCTGTCAGCTTATCCACAGAACAACACAAGTTATAAAGCCCAAAGTTATCTGTTTCTGCCCTCTCCACATTTTGCATCAGTGCAACCATGTCAAAATTACCAGCACACTGCAGAATTATTATTTATAGGTAAGTTGTATTCATGCAGTCTTCAAAAATAAAGTAGCCAGTGCTCCTTTAAGCATTTCTGCATTTTCTTACTCTGTACTGCACAGCTGCCCTATCTAAATCTCACTGGAAAAGCACCAAACTGAAGATCCACATTTCAGACATGCCATACCATATTCCTTAACTTCAAATTTTGCAATCGCTGAAGTTATGAAATTCTTCTTGTACTTTGCTTCAATCTTCCAAATTCCATACCTACAATAAATCAACAACCAAACTATACTTTTAAAATTAAAAATATATATATTGAAAATGAAAGAACTGCTACTTAACAATAATTCATGTTAATAACTAGTTAAAAAAATGGAACTATTTGCATATATATAATACCTTTTTGAGAAGATTCCACTACTTTAATGTTTTAAATAAAATGATTTGAAAGGTACTTTGAAGAAATTATATAAAGAATATAAAGAAACATTCTTTATACTACTTGACAATATAGATTTTTTGTTGTTACTGTTACTAGGTCAGGTTGCTCTAGGTCCCACACAACATGGAAGTGAACACTTTGAGGCAACAAACAGCTTTGGGCAACGTGTCCCAGGGAGTCCAATGCACCACATCTCAACCAACAAAGCTATTCCAACAAAACCTTGGATGATGGCTGAAAACAACTCATTCCCAGTGACTGGATCTTTAAGAAAGGCCATCCTGAATGACTATTACATTAATCTACAAGCATTCAGATCTAGAGTGGGAATCTGAAGATGTACCTACACTGGAAAATTTATCTGAAACATAGTAATCAAGAAATATGCTCCAAAACACTCATGAAGGCTTCTGTCAGGTTCCTTCTCTCCAACTAGAGCACGGAGGCACAAACCTGATTTACATTCAGTAACTTATAGAAAACCAGTTCCTGTAATCTTTTGGCTTTGTAACACCACAATAATAATGATGCAACCCATTGTTAACAGACACTCAGGATACAAAATTAATTTTTATACAGACTGAAATTATTGCTAATTTCCTAATGAATAATAAATTGGTCAGAAAACACTTTCAAGCTAGCTACCATCCATCTGCCAGTTCAGTGTATCTTCAGCACCCTCTCAAGACTAAAGGGAGAACTGAAGAGGCATGTATTTTGTGTGCAGATCTTGCTGGAAAAATGCTGGTGATTTTCATGTATGAAATAGGAACATTTTCCTTCCTTGAAATCTATACATCTTGACAGTACTTCCATCTCTAGAGTAGAAAGTTTTAGCTTTTACTAGTCTTTCTTTTTAACTGAGCATGATAAATCTGCTGTTCAGTTTCATCATAAATATTTTCACCCACTACATCTTCTCACTTTCTCTTATTACAGTGAGGATATTCCATATTTTTGAAAATAAAGAGAGTAAACTTGAATTTCACTTCAGGAGACAAAAATCTGTACAGAAGTCAACTAAAAAAGGAGAATGTTTTGTCATAAGTTCTTTACCTATACCATTATAATACATTATGTGACATTTTACAAATTACCAAGATGCAAGTCACACATACACTGTGTATCAGCAAAACAACAGCCTTTAAGAAAAGAAAGAATAATGCTAAAGTTTCTCAAAGAGCATTAAATATATTTACTTGGGATTAGGAGGAATCTTGAAGTCAGGAAAAGAAACTATTCCAGTAAAGTCATTTTCTTCTATGATATCCACTTTTACTCCGTCTGGATCCTTGAAATCACAACAGAAGAGAATTAGTGATTAAATCATTCTGATCAAAAGGAAAAATCTTAACTCAGTGATACTAGTGGGAGCCTGTGCATGATGCCATTTTCTAGGTAGTTACTATACCAACAATAACTGTTGTGGCTAAAAAAAAAAAAAAACCAAAAAAAAAACGAACAGTACAGAAGCCACTGATAAGTTTTCTATCTTAAATGAAAGAAACAACAGTATGAAAATCACACATTATCAACATTTCTCACACCACAAAAATGAAAAAATCTAAGTGTGCAAAGTCCTTTTTAGATCTTAAGAGACAGCTGGCTACCTGCAAAAACATTTATCTGTTTTCTCGTATATCCATTGCATTGATTTCCTACATAACTGGGATTCTTCTTCTTGTGATTTATGAAATAATAAATTCAATTGCAACATACCACAATCGTTAGGACAGTTTCTCGCCGCGCTGGCTGCAGTTCTTCATTCAGAGAGTAAACCCTGACTTTCACTGTAAGATTAATTACAACAGAACTCAAAGTCATACCACTGTTGATATTAAAACTAACAAACAAACAAAGCCCATCCAAACCTAAATCTTTTAACTAATTTCTTTATTAGAGTTTTGTCTCTAGTACTTATGAAATGCACTTGACCTTTTGCCAGTATGCTGTCCAGACAATATTTACTGATGCTAGCAATGAAAGAACCTGCACCAAAACATTTTCATATTGAATCATCTGTGCAAAATAATTTTTACCATTAATATCTCTGCATACCATTTCTACAGTGAAAAAAAACAAGGATTCAGTCATTGCTGTTTTTACAAAAATATGTAATTTTTTTATTACGTTCTCAGGAAAACTGAGGAGGTAAGGACCCAGAGGATATTGGGAGCAATTATTAATTTCTACAATATGATCAAATATTTCAAAGTATTATTCTGCTAATTAAAAAATTAATTAGTAGCTGATGGCAATACAACATGGCCAAGAGCTTAAAGGCCATTTATATCTGAAATATAATTGGGAATAATGCCATTGGCTTGTAAAACAAAAATAATAATAACAGCCAGAAAAATGAGCATTATTTACCTGACTGATCTGGAGTATAAACTGGTTTGTCAGTGTGAATAAAAAGAAATCCATTCTCATAGGAAACAGGAATTTTTTTTAAACCAGTAAAATGTGGAGAAACAGCTTCCAAATACACATACTTGACTGAGTCCTCTGGGCCAGCTAAATCTGTTGGTTGAAGCTGGGAGAGAACAGTTAAAGAATATTAAAATATTTTTCAAATAGTTTTTCTACAGTATTTCTTGTCAAGATGTTGGATGAATTTGGATGAACAGGAAAGCAGAGTGAGAAGAAGTTCCTGGGAGGCATCACCTTGAGTAACGCCTCCCTAGTGACCGAATTTTAGCAAAAACCTCGTCAGTTTTCAGTAAAACCTGTGGAGCTTCCTGCCCCTTGGCCTCAGGTGACTGCACGTCAGGGGTTTATGCTTACATCTCAGTCCCTCTGGAGCTCGTCAGTTCCAGACAAGATGAAGCTTTCTTATATATTGGCTTAATCTGAATGCTCAGATGAGAACTCCTGATCACACCAAACACATCTCCATTCCTTCCTCTTTATTTTTTTAACGTTATGTGAATATGATAATGTTTCTAAAATAATCTGATTAAACGTTCAGCTTTTTAAAATTCCTCTACATTTTTTTTATCCAAAATAATTTCAATTTCAGACAAACTAAAATGAAATAAACTACACAAGGCAATCTGAGGAGCGAGGGCTGTAGGTTTCCCCTCCCATTTTAAACATCTGTAAACTTAGGACAATCTTTTCCAACTAAAAGCAACAATAAAAACATGCCAAGAAAAGTCCTAATTCCTTACTGTTACAGTTACAGAATTTTGGAAGTTGTTGTCTGGACTTAAAGAAATGTGACCAGAAGAATAAGCAACAAGCTTATCTGGAAAGCTTCGTAAGGCAAGATTGACTGCAAATTCCTTGTCATAGCCAAAAGCTTGAAGTACGACTTTCTCAGATGTCCCAAGTCGGAAGACTTTTGGTGCTGTAAGGACATACCTGTATATGAAATACAAAAAAAATAAAAGGGTAATGGAGCTATACTTATGTTTCTTACTTTCATTTGTAATTCACTTACACAGATGCTGCCAAAACAAACCCAAACGAACCCTTGAAATGTTAATGCCCCAAACAGTACACTTGCATAGCTTTCCCACGAGCAAAGTTAAATGGGGCAATTTACAGTAAAGGTGAACATGATCAAAATTCTGCAGGATTACTCTAATTTCTTCTGTGCTTTATAAATTGTACTATGCATTACTCCACAAAACCACAAACCAGGCTTTAACACACGAACACACAATCTATCTAAAATATATATGAAGTGCTGCTGAACAATAAACATTCATCTTTTCCTGAAATGCCAAGAGCACTTATTTTGATTGCTTTCTTACACACCACTGTTAACAGAAGAATCAAAATAAGCACTGCTGAATACAACCACAAAATACGCATTTAAATATGAGCCCTCCTCCAACCTGCAGCATAGTATCTGTCTTCAGGCACTACAGAAAATCTAGTGAGCACAGGCTTCACTTTTTTCCATATATATCTTGTCATTATGTTGAGAATTCATTGCAGGTAAGGAGTTGACTCTATACCTCCTTCGCCGACAGCAAATAGAGCAATTCAAGAAGCATGAGCCCTTTTTCTAGCATTAGCATCCATCAGGGAGTTCTGCTGTGAAAACACACTGATTTGGACAGTGTTGTAGTTTGGATTGTGTTGTAGTGCCTCCACTGAAATTCTGCACCTTTTCACCTAAGACAGTTGCCAACAGTCAAGTAACATTTCCAGCATGCTCTGCATTTGTTTTACTTACGTTTTATCCTGACTAAAAGCTGTTCCAGAAAATACTAAAACAAAAAAATATATTGAAGTAGCCATAGCATCTCAATCAGCACACCCACAATGCGATCAAATCTGGATTAAACGGTACTTCACCGCTGCTGCAGATGAGCAAAAATACCACTGACAGTGGTGATACATGCCACTCACTGTTAATAATTAACTTCAGGTCTTGCTTTTACTAAAATGTCACTGCCCCTTCCAAACTGCCCCTGATATTTTTCGATCAGAAATTTCCTTTTTTTGGGGGGGTGTGGGGGTGTTGTTTTGAACTAACTCCTCGCTAGCAAATGTCTTTTAGCTACTGGTATTCCTGTGGCTGGTATTCCTGTTAGCTACAGGTGAATACATTCCTGACTGTGCCCACCTTCTAAGTACTTACACCGCAATGTGAAAGCATTAGGGAGTGGTACATCTGCAACACCTACGGCCATAAACTGCATTTGCAAAAAATAAACCCACAAAAAACAAAACCAAACCCAAAGCTTTGGTGATACAGACTTTGCAAAGTCGATATCGAAGCATAGGACCTAAGGAAAAAAAAACAAAAACAACAAAACTAAACTAAAACATTAAGCTGAAGTTGTGCAACTGTGCTCTGCCCAAGCTTAAACAAACACTGCGGTCAGCCCTTACGGGAAGGATTGGCACGAAGCTGTTTCTGATCAATATTAAAAAAAAGCCAATGTGGACTTTGCAAATGAGCAAAGTTATAAGGAAGGCGTCAGCATATGGAACACACACGGTGTTAAGGTGATACTTCATGACATCCACGGCCCAGATATCTATCAGTAACGAATGAACTGGGAGGACGCTCATGTAAAAACAAAAAAGCAAACAGTAAACGAGGATGGAAGACTTTCAAGTTTCAAAATCGCTCTAAGATCGCATTTTTAAACCTTTTAAACTCTAACGGCAGACTGTCCCCATGCTCCCCCTCAGGTTTGGTTCACTGTCACAGCCAGGCACAGAGCCTCAGCTCACACACACGGCCCAGAACCGTGCGGGGAGCTTCCAGAAGAACCTCTGTGAAGATGATGTATATTTAGGTGCATCCTATGTGCAGTAAATCGGGCTTTAATGAGAACAAAACCCTCCAATACCACAAACCAGCACCGGAGCCGCAAGGACCAGCGCCAAGCGCTGAGATAAACTGCGCACGCGCTGAGGAGAACGTCGCTGGCGGGAAAGCGGTGAGGGGGCGTGGCCTCGACGAAGCCTCGCCCCCGATTCGTTCGCCCATCGCCGGCCAGCAACCAAGCAAAATGGCGGCGGCGCGGCTTCTCGCGCCGGGCTCTTAAAGGAGCCGCGTCACCTCGGGCCTGGCGGGCGGCGCAGGCGGTAGTTCTACGAGGGAGGAAGGGGGACGGTAGAGGTGGACTGCTGAAAAAAAAACCAGTGCTTTCCTACGGGGGCACCCCGCCCGGAGACGGCGAGCGGGAAGCGGCGTTACCATGTCAACCCAGGTAATCAACGCGAGGCCTGTGGGCAGGCTCTGCCGGGGCTGGGGGCTGCCCCGCGCTCCGGACAGGTGCGGGCGGGGCGGGGCCGGGGTGGGCTGCGCGGCTGTGAGGTAACCGTGCTCGTCTTTGCCGCCCTTTTAAGGTGTGGGGTTCTGGTGGGTTTTTCATTGCTGGTGTGCGGTGTTTCTGAAGCAGTATTAAAATAGCTAATTATTTTTTCCTTAAAATATGAAGGCGCTTCCCGTGGCAGCTTTTCACTGGGTCGTCCCATCTTCCATCTCTGCCTCTACAGAGCACGGTTTTCTGTCCCGGATGAGCTGTGTCCCCACGTATTAGGGCAGAAGACAGCGGCTTTTGTTTCCTTCTTTTCTTATTTATAATGGTTCAGTGAAAAATCCATTTAAATGGCCGAAAACCTTTGAGCAACAGGAGTGCTTACGCACGTCAAAGTTCCCACACTAGCGTATATTTATCTTCAGGAATCTGCTTATTGCATTAAGTTTTGGTGAAGCTCTGTCCCTTGGAGATGGTCGCTATGGGGATGGACACACAGCAGAGCGTGGCTCTGTCTGCACTCATCCTCAGGGAAACCACGTTCATCTTTGGTGGAAGTTCCTATTGATGGTTCCCTGGATCTTCCCCTCAGCCACAGCACGGCTTGTTGGCAGCAAAGAGGATGCTGGGCCAGTGCTAAACTGCTTTTTAATTTTATTTTTTCCTTTTTACTTGTATCTGGTTTTTTTTTAGCTTCATTTTGGTGATTTCTAGCACTGGTAAAAGCAGTTGGGATCCTAATCGTGTCCTTCTGTTCTCTACCAGCTATGTTAACTCTGAGCCAGGCGTCTCCAGACTCTGTAAGCCATAAATTGCAGGACAGTTAACCAGGTGAGGGTTGTGGTTTAGGATAGCATCAGTGAGCAGCTATAGTGCTCCTCTAGGTATATATTAGCCTATGAAAAATGGAGGCTGTCACCTGGTTTAAATGTGTTTTTTGGCAACCTATTATTGCTGGAAATATTTCTAATGCTAACAAGACAAATTTTCGAATATCACTTCTGTGGTGTCTCAAACTCTCAACAAGCACCTAAAATCCTTGAACAGCATGCTTCTGTAGCACTTCTGTTGGCAAGCAAACCACTACAAGTTCAGCTGATGCAGGTGATTATGTTTATTTCTTTCCTTGCAGATATTGTTCCAATGATACTCTATATTTTTGGCAATGAAGAAAGGCTGCATTAAAGAGGAATTATGTGGAAAGACACAAATGTCAGCTTTTTGGACACCTAGTCCAATGTCTTCTGTTGGTTCAAGTGCCAGATCACCGTCTCCCCTTAGCCAGCAGACATCTCCGTCTACTCACAAAAGCAGGGTATATCAGAATCAACAGCTTGATGCTACAGCAAACGTAGAAGCTACTGCTGAATCTAAGTTTCATGAAGGTATTGTATAAAAATATGCACTAAAAACACAAAAAGCCCATGTTCTGTGAACTTTGTGGTAAAGATAATGATTTAAAGATAAATTATCTGTTGGAAAGAGAAGTGATGATTTGCTTTGCTGTTTTGATACTCAAATGTATAAGCAATAATAATTAATCTGAATAGGAAAACAAGACTTACTCCTTTTAGTGTGCTGCAGAGGGAGAAGAACACTGAAGATGGGAGATATGTACTGTGTCATTTTTGGAAGGATATATATGCTTACTCTTAACACATCATTTCCTGTAAATGCTTCTGGTGTGCTGTTTCTTCTCATCTCGTGGGGGAAAATGGTTTTCAGCACTTTTCCTGTATTCAGTGTGAAGTACAAGATGAATGCAAAAGTCACCGATTCTTCTACTACTGAAGGTGGTTTCTCTGTTTAATTTCAGATGAAAATGGTGTTAGTCCAGGCGTTAGGTACATTACAGAACCCCTTGTAAAAAGTCTGTCAAAACAGGAAAATTTGGCACATATAAGGTCACTGAATCTTTCTTCACCAAAGAAGGGGGACAAGAAATTCAGGGTAAGTTACTGAATGTAACTGGTAATAACACAGGAGTGTATATCTACTGGTGAATGTGTATAACCAAATAAAGGTGTGTTTATAAGTAGGCATCAATAGCTGTATTCTGCTGGCCTAGTTCTACAACCAGCTTCTGTAAAAAAAAAAAATAGAAATGATAGAATGTCAGTGGAGGCTTTTGTGCAGAGGAAGAAACCACGAGTCAATTACAATGAAGTTTAGAACGTTAATTTTTTTAGGGTTTGGATGGTGGGTTTTTTTTTTGTTTTTTTTTTAATAGCAAATTCCCCTTGATGTAAGTGAAACTGATTCACTGCAAACTTAGATCTTGTTTTCTTTCTCTGATATTACAGAAGACTGAATTTAAGACTTCTAGAATTCAGCAATGAAACTGATTAATGTTAGAATACTGCACTGTTTTAATGAATGTGTTTGTTAAAAATCTAATTCTGCCTCATTTAAAGAAAAAAGCTAAAGCTGCAGTGCTAAGGGGTACATTTTCTGTTCTTTAGTACATAGAAAATTTGGAAAAATGCTCTAAACTGGAGCGACTGAATCTAAGCAACAATCAAATAGAGAGGATTGAGAAGCTGGAGAAACTGTTGAAGTTGCGTGAACTCAATCTGTCTTGCAACAAGATCAGGTAAGCAGAAACACTTTATAGTTTTGAAAACCACAGATAAGACAAAGCTGATGCTCTCTTATTGGACAGTAGGAAGTAAAAAAAAGTGTTTCTACACACTTGCATGCACACAACTTCCTCATTTAACAGGAATTGAAACGGTCAGAGTAGCTTTAATTATTGCTGCTTGTTTTCAAACTTCAGTCGTAGATAATTGGTTCCTGCTGAAACAGCAGTAAGGTAACAAGCATTTTTCACCCTACCTTATGATACTCATCTCTTTGGATTAGCACCCAGGGAAACTTAAACCCAGCTTATTTTCCTCATTAGCAGTTTGGTATTGTAATGAATATACTAAAAAAGTAGCTCATTACAGCATCAGTTTATAGTTAGTTCTTTACTTTTCTATGGGAAAAGTAAATAGGTGACACAGCTGAACCAAAGCAAACGTATAATAATTACATTTGTAGGAAAAGGAGAGTAAAATGGGTATATTAAATTGGGCATCAGCTCATATTTAAATTTAATTTTATAGTGGGAAGGTGTAAAAAGATTTTGTTGGCCGTGGTAGTAAAGCACTGCTGTAAGATTGTTGCATTTACTTGTTGCCTTAGCATAGTATGTAAAAGCAGGATATTCTGATTTCTTTTCAACTGTGAGTCCATTGTAACAAACAACTGTTTTTGCTGTTTCTTGAACAGTGATGAGTTGAAATAAAATTTTCTGTATCGTATCCATAGTGCCTCAGTTGCACTGTAAATGTTGTTCTGCTTCATGATGAGTTATGCTTTCTTATTTTCAGTAAGATTGAAGGCATCGAGCATCTACATAACCTACAAAAGATGAACCTCATGGGGAATGAGATTGAGCATATTCCTGTGTGGGTAGGAAAGAAACTGAGGTCCCTGCGCACCCTTAATTTGAAACAGAATAAAATATCGTCAGTAAGTGATTATACTTAAGGAGCAATATTTTCATGAACTTGTGAATTTGTTTGAACTACCAAGAATCACTGGATGTTTTTCAACTGTCAGTACAGTTGCTGTGAGGCTAACAAGGCTGTTTAAGGGGGAACTTTTCTTTTAACTCTACTTTTGTTCCAGGCATTCAAGTGTAAACGTAGTTTGTTGTTCAGGAAAGACTTTGGAAAGGTGAAAACATGACGGCTTTTTCCTGTTAGTGGTGGTGTTCCTTAGAAGTCAATTACATGTTTTTGTACTCGATGTATTTGCATTTATTTTGTATTTAAGGCTTGACTAAATTTACTTCCGTGGTCCAGGTTTTGTATAAACAGAGTGTCTATGAAATTAAGTCAGTAATGCAGTTTCTGAAATAGTAATATAATTTACTTAAGACAAACCAGCTTTGAGTGCTCTCTTCAGTTAATAAAATCTCCTTTCTCATAAACTAGTCTGGAGCAATGGAAGGTTGTGTGTATCCATGTGCTCTGGGATCTTGGCCTTCCCAAGGGCAAATGGATGAAATTTGTTCTTTTTGGATTGATAGCTTATTTTTATTTTCTTTTCATGGAAGAAGCAGTTTGATTTTGAGGAAGTTATTTTAGTCATAGCACTGTGTATTTTGGTGGGTGTGGAGTTTCCACTCTTGCAGAAACATTAACAGTGGACTCCTTGATATGGCTCTAATGCATAATGTTTTATACAACAGGAATACAGAAATGTGTGGGTTAGTTGTTCTTGGGAGGATGTCTAATGGCTGTACCACTTGTATTTCATTTAGCTTCATGAAATAGCTAAACTGAAGCCTCTACAGGATCTGACTTCTCTCTTCCTTGCTGGTAATCCAGTTGCCAGCCTGCCTCACTACCGCTCGTACACCGTGTTCCACCTGCGAGCACTGGAGAATCTGGATGGACAGCCAGTGACAAATGATGACAGACAGGAAGCTCTAAAGAGGTTTGATTTAGGTAATGATGTTACATTAGAACTATAATAAATGACACTAAACAAGTTTAGCTGGAAAATAATTTTTTCTGAATTTTTTCTTTGTTTTTCAGAGGAAGTGGAAAAGCTAGAAAGAGAGTTAGAGAACGCAATAAAGGAGATAGAGAGCCTTAAGCTTAACCAGTCCAAAGTGCTTGAACAACTTCACCGTCAAGATGAGGTCAACAAATCATTAAAAGAAAAAGCTTTGCAGCAGAAGCAAAGCTGTGAAGATTTACAGAGGGACGTGGATACCAAAAACGAATTGGTAAGATAGTCACTTGCAGTGTGTATTTGGAACAGGTTTGTTCTAAGAAATAGATGCCAACGGGAGAGCTGAAATGGTTGCAGGCTAATGTTAAAAATTAAGTACTTTGGAAGACATATTTCAAGACACTAAAGAGTGTTTTCAGTATTCCTTCTGTGAAAAGATAAGTGTATTGAACCAGCAGTCAGTACCTATCTCTCAGTTGATAGTTTATAAAAACAGTTTGTCTATAGTAGCAACTATCTGATAAAAGATCAAGCATCCTCTAGCTGCTGAACTGTCTATGTACTGAATCTCCTGTGTTATTCACAACTTTAAATGCTGCTGCATTGAGGGGGGAAAAGGTTAAGTATTTTTATAACAACAAGGTATGCCTACGAGTTGTATGCTGATCTGTTGCTTGATTATTTCTCCAGGTCAAGTGTATTAGTTTTCTTGTATTTCCTTTACATCATCCTAAAATCTTGTTACAGTTATCTTTTGTTGGTAGCTATCAAATGCAGGATTTGTCCTGTGGCCCTGGAAGAAGTCTTACTGACTGAAGAGTGTTTAGTTGTGAATGACTTGCTGGGAGCGTAGTGTTTGGCTTTAATCTTTCTTGTTAGCCTTGTCCTCTGCAGTTTTATCCTTCAGATTCTCTTCTGCTGATACTCAGTTGGCTGTTTCTTTTGTGTACACACTTACTAACCAGCAGCCTATTTCTAAAATGAAGTTTTCAGTATAGTAGGATTTGGCAGCAGATATTTTGCACCTTAACCCACTCTTGTCCTCTGGATGACAAACTCTGCTTGCTTCTTTCTCCCTTTAGCTGATGTGTTGGTTTGTCACAATCCCTTTCTGCAGAGCCTTTGTTCCTCACTGAAGGTAGCCCACTGTGCTCCTGGGATGCATGCTTATTTTTATTTCTAAGATTTCTTTGCATGTTTAATAAAGTAGAAATGTTGTGTAGAGAGTTCTGGTGAGATTTTTTTTTTTTTGCATGAAATGTTTCTTTCAAATCTTAAGTCTTTACTCCTTTATTGCAGTCTTACCTATTTATTTTCCTCCAGTAGTTTTGCTTTCCACTGTCTGTTGGAATTTTACTGCATGTTCTCCCTCAGGTACTTTTTTTTTTTACTTTTTTTTTTTAAGTTAGTGACAAACTTTCTATCAAACATCTCATCCTGTAAGCTTTAGAGGCCTTTCATGTGACTGTCTGTGCTACACTGTGGGATTCCTGTCTGCTCCTAGTCGTCACGTTGCATCTTGTAATGAAGTGGCACTTTGTGATATTCTTAACCCAAAATACACCATCTTAACTTTCTGATGTGAACTTTGTTTTGAAGTTAACATCTGCCCCTGCTGTTGTGAATTGAATGATGTGATGACAGTTCAGTGAATGCATCTTCCTTTGCTTACTGGTTTATTAGCTAAAGCAGAAAACAATGGAGCTGACCCGAGCTTGCCAGAAGCAGTATGAATTGGAGCAGGAGCTGGCATTTTATAAGATTGATGCAAAATTTGAGCCATTAAGTTATTTTCCATCAGAGGTAATTTTAAAATAATGGATCTTTGCATTCCTTTTTCTCATACTTTTCAATTGCTTGGAAATACTGAACTTCCATAGTTTTTCTGTCATTCTTTATAGACCTGTGTCTACTAAAGTTCTAAAATACAAAAATCTTACATAATTTGATCTAAACTAAATCTTGAGTCACATTGAACTTGTTGAAAATCAGTACGTCTATAAGGTACATTTTAGCTGAACAGAGCTGATGAGCAGTCGTTTTATTCTTAATAAATGATTGTCTTCATTTCTGGCTTAATTTTGGAGGCCCTCTCAATAAATTCTACAAACCAGAACGTTCTTCAGTTAGATGACATCTGAGAATTTATCCTTTTTTTTTTTTTTTTTTTCTCCCACCTAACTACTAAAGCTAACCCTATCTTGCAAAATTGAAATGAACAGTGAGAGTGTCTACAAGGAACATTACTAAAGATTAAAGTAAAGATTACTAGTTTAAGTAAAGTACTAGTACTAGTTTAAGTAAAGATTACTAGTTAACGGTGTGGTTTTTTTTTTTTTTTTTAGTTATGCCTCAGTAAAGTTTAAGTGCAACATTGTAATGGACTAAGTATGGTCTATATGACTTCTGCATTTAAAATATTAAAAAAATCTTCCAGTTAAATACTCTCTTACATTAACCACTGGCAAGACTGATTACATCCCCAAAACAAATGTGTCTGCCAGTATCAGTAGCCCGCTCATTTTTACTGGCACCATAAAAGTGTTAAATGCATTTTATGAGCTGACAGCAGCTGTGTTTCTGAGATGGGTGTGTAAATGACATGACAGCTGTGCTGCTTTTTTCATTCCAGGATGTTGAGCTTCACGACTTACCTGGTGAAAGCCCATACATTGGTAAGGCCAGGTACAAAAGAAATATGTTTATAAGAGAAGGCTACATTGCTAGTAAACCTCAGCTAATGGAGACTGGAAAATTGCAAGCAGATGAAGATGACTTGTGTACGAAATTACAGCTGAAACCTCAGTTTCAAACTCTAGATGAACAGTTGGAGAGTAAAGAAAAAGAGATTCATTCAGGTAAATCTTTGTTTTCTAATATTGAAGTGCATATAGCAGTGTTTATTCCACTGCTGAAACTTTTCTCATGTATTTGACACGAGAGTGGCAACAGTGTGTCAAAGCTATAATTGCTGTTACTTCTTGACACTGTGATTAATGTTACTGGGCTCAAAATTGGTTCATACTGAATTATCTTAAAATAATGGCAAAAAAAAAAAAAAGCTTGGAAGAATTGAATTTGGTGATATAAAAGAGATTGCCAGGGAAATCTCCCATCTGATCCATCTATTTAATTGTGTATTCACATTAAAAACTTGTTAGATCTGCTGTTTGAGTAATCAGAATACATCAGCTTTGATTATCACTGTGTAAAGAATGTATTCTGATTAACAAACCAATGGAAGATGTGTATCAGTGTTGTATGGCATATTAAAGTGTATGCTTGGCTTTTTTTTCTGCAGCACAAAGGAGATTAGAAGAGCTGCACAATGCAATAGGAAAGGCAGAGCAACAAGTTTTGGAAGTAACGGGGGAACTACGACTACTGGAGGATGCTCTGGCTCAGAAAAAAGTATGCAAAGGAGTTACTGTGTGGATAGCAGGGGAACGTGTTTGAAACAGTGTTCTTACAGAAACAGCTGTGTCTCTCTCCCCACCCCTTTTTGAGGAGCCATTGTATATGTGTACAGTGAAGATTCAGATAATTAGTAGGTCATATTCAGATGACCTGTTGTGCTGACCTGGCACTCTGGTTTAATAGTTTCTCCACCAGCTGCTTGCTTGTGTTCCTGTTTGACCCAAGCCCTGATGCTGTCTCCAGGTGTCACAGGCCAACGGGGAGGATCTGGAGCAGCAGCTGAGTAAGAAGATACAAATACTGCATCAGCTACAAGAGGAAGCCTTAGCACTGGAAAAACAAATGGAGAAACAGAGAAGGGAAATAGGGAAAAAGCAGAAAGAGCTTGAAGACTTGAAGAGTTCTCTTGCTTCTGTGAATTCCAAAGATCCAAGACATGTGAGTAGAACTGAACTCTTTTCAGGCTCTACCTGTATTCATATACTGAGAAGTGTAGTGAAGTGAATTATGTTATTTTGCTATTTAGCAGTGTCTTCAGCAGTTAGGAGAACTTGCTTTAGCTGTGACTCAGAATACACCCAATGCCTCAAAACTAAAGAATCGTAAAACACTTATGTAACCCGTTTGCAGTGCAGTTGCTGCACATTGCTTTAAGAATTAGGTCTTTATGGTTCACGCAGACATGCTGTGAGCCTTGGAAGGAGATTTTTCTCTTTCAATTTTCACAATTAGGAAGGATTAACTGAAAAGTTCTACAGTGGTATTTTGGTAGGGAATAATAACCTTCCTGTGCTGCACGTGTCCTCCTGGTGTCACCGGAGGCTGCTCGCAGTCTCAGAGCCACTTGTTCTGTAGCTTGACAGCCGCCTTCTTTTGAGATCCGCAGGAGCAAGACTTCTGATCTGAGCTACTTACTGTAATCCCGTTCAGTTGCTGAGCACGGAACCATCTGTTTAAAACAAACACAGAGCACTTTTTTTTTTTTTTAAATGAGAGTTTTTCAGTCCAGCTTGACACCTTGAAGCGTGCCAATTAAGCAGGGCTTTTTCAGCTGGGTGCTGAAGCCGAGGCCTCGCAGCCACTTTCAAAAAATGCGCCGGGCGCGGGCGGTGCTGCTGGGCGTGCTCGGCGCGGAGCCCCGGCCCGGCCCGGCCCCTCTCGCTGCCGCCGCGCTCCGAATCACGGCGCAGGAAGCCGGGCCCGGCCAATCCCCCCTCCCGGACCTCCGCGGTCCCTCCCGAGCTGGGGCCCCCTTGGAGCGGCCGGTGATGCCGCAGCTCGTGCTGAAGGCGGCCGAGCGGTCGGACGGACTCCAGAGCGGGGGTTGGGCGTCCTGCACGTGATACCGAAGGAAGAAAAGACAAAGGGGAAGCTGTAAGTGTTTGTTGTTTTTAAATAGGGCTTCTGCGATATCCAGCAGCTGCGGCGAAATGACTCAGCAGCAGCAGCACCTCTCCTTGCTTTCTGCTTGCTGAGATTTCACTTCTGAGAGCAGTGTTGGTTTGTTAACAGGTGGCAAATCGAATTGCAGCTTTCAAAGCATTAAAAATGCAGAGATTACGTTTGTTTGTTTTTTACCAGTTACTTTGTTACAGAAGTGACTTTACAAGTCGATTTTCTGGGAACGCACACTTCTGCTAGCTTGATCTCTTTTTCGAGTGGAAAGAAGAGAGGTGCTGTTTTTCACGACATCATAAATGATGTATTTTCCCAAATCCTGTTGTATTTAAACTGTAATTTTGTCTAATGGGAATTGTATTGCATTGGTAATATGGTTTTGTGTGTGGTTGGAACAGTGTGTTAAATTCATACAAAGTATCTATGAAGTCCTGATGGAAGTCAGTGTGAGCTATGGAGTCCCTGTGGAGTAGGGGCATTTCCTGGAAATACAGAAGTAGTTCTGCTTGAAGTAGAACTTGGCTGTTAAGTTAGCCTGACTTGCTGCTTGTTCATGGCATTTTTCTTTGAGGTGTTGTGCTGCAAAGGCAGTGCAAGATGACAGGATAAAGCTTCTGGGGGAAATCATGTTTGTTCTTCATTGAAAGAAGAAATACCATAGCATGAAATAAAGTAGGAAGAAAGGTAATAGTTGCAAATGCTTATAAATAAGCCCACACCTTATAAAGCTTGCCTGAACAGGAGGGCAAGACTCTGCCTAATGCTGCTGCTTGCTGCACAGATTACTTGCTTATCTGTGATTCTTTTTAGGCAGCAAAGAGGAAAACAAGCAGAACCAAGCACCATGAGATACGTTGCACTTGTCACTTCTATGAATGTCAGTGAGATACTGCAGAACTGAACAGAAGTGTGCCCTGACTTTTTAAAATCTGTGCTGCTGTTGTTCTGCTTGACCTTTCCCACCATCGTTTACAGGCTCTCATGAAAGCTCAGAAGGCAAGTAAAGAACAGCAGATGGAGGTAATGAACAAACAGTACAAACAGCTCGAGAGTCGCCTGGATGAAATGCTTTCTAGGATTGCTAAGGAAACTGAAGAGATCAGGGACTTAGAGCAACAGCTCACTGATGGTAACTTTTTTTTTTTTCCTTGTTTTACAGTACTTTTGTATCTAGGATAACATAATCGAGCTGATAAAAGCGTTGAGGTACTAAGGCCCTTGATCGAGTCTGAGCTGAGGGGTTGTTTACTAAACGTATCCTTGTCATCTGCAGTTTTGTTGCTAAGAAATTCAGTTAAAAGCAGGATAATTCTAAGTGAGGCACTGATATTTCAGTACCCTTAGGAAGCTGCTTTTGCATTTGCACTTCAGATAATGTGTCATAAACATGCTAATTTCAGAAATATTAAAGCACTTTCTTAGCTAGAACTTGAGAGCTGGTTGTGCCTTTTCTGTGTGTCATCCTCTACGTTTAAAAACTGATTTAAGAAGGGTACTTCATTAATGTTATTATGTATATATTTACTGTAAGGCTGGCCTGTGTGAAAGCTGATGCCCCAGAAAAGGATGTGATGTTTTTTAAAATGGTGTAGGCAGAAAAGTAGCAAGTGCCATCTTAAATGAAGTGTGTGTGTGTGTGTGTGTGTGTGTGTGTGGAGGGAGGGAGGTGCATTAAGAACGTGGCTTCTTCAGTACCATGAATTCATTTTGTATTTCTGTAGGTCAGATAGCAGCCAATGAAGCACTGAAAAGGGATTTAGAAAGTATCATCACTGGATTACAGGAATACCTGGAAAGTGTTAAGCATCAAGCAAAACAGGCTAATGATGAATGTAAGGAGTTGCAGAAGGATAAAGAATCTTTGCTACAGAGATTGGCAGATCTGGAGGATGAAAGAAATAGCCTGAAAACAGCTGCCATGGATGCTGAAAAAATGAGAAAAGTGAGGTTTAATGCTATTTCTTCTCAAATTCAGATACCTAAGAATAAACTTAACGTTAAGCGAGCAACCAAAATTGGGAAGGGCAAAACAGTTCTCTAGAAAAAATTAGTTTTTGATATGGTAACTTCGGTCAGATGTGTTCAAATGCAGTGGGAGCAGAACTGGGCCTTTAAAATGTATCATTCAGGTACTTAAAAAGCTTTCTTACTATCTTAGTAAATCTTATGTAAACCTTAATTAGTGTAAAGACACTAATGTTTACCCCTGTAGGTTGCACCTTTGTAACTCGTGCACAAACTTCAGGTGAAGCCTGTCCTAGTAGCACCATTGACGTGGCCTGCGTGTGTAATAATGCTGCCTGTCTTGTTTGAAATGTTTGGAGATAAGGTTTAGTGCCTCTGTTTTGATATATTAGCTTTCGAGTTAATTGTGAGCTCCTGAAAAATAAAGGAAGAGTGGCAGTGTGATCTAAGAAATCCTGTTTCTGCTGTGTACGTACTTCTGAAGTGAATGTGAAATTCCAGGAAATAGCAATGCTAGAAGGTGCACTTCAGGAGCAGCGTGAGATAAACGAATCACTCAGGGCTGCCCAAGGGAACATCAGTGCCTATGAGGCTGAACTGGAAGCACAGTTAAGAGACAGAGACACTGAAGCCAATCAGCAAAAGGAAGAATTGGAAAGACTGAAACAACTCAGCCAGGTGAGAACACAGCTGTAATGTTGCCAGAGTGACAGCCTGGGCTGATGGCAGCAGGGGGGAGGGAAATCTTTTTCTCCATACCATATCCTCCCCACCTGGATTTGCAAGGAGTTGTTGGTTTAGGCACATCCCAAAATGGAAGGTAGTATCAGTTCATCACCCTGCATTGCAGCAAGACGAAGTATTTGTGGTCTCTGTGTGTTTGTGGAATATAGCAGATGAAGGACGAGGCTGGCCTTTGCTGCTTTTTCTAGTAGAAATTCAGCTCGGTAGCTTTTTTTATTTGGCTTCCTAGCTTTCTGCTGGGTAAGAACAATGTGTGCTTTAAGTTATGCAGCCCCATTTTGTCTTACTGTGTACTGTTTGGGATCCTTGTTTGGATTCAGATGCAGTGATATAAAGTGACTGCCATCTTGGTTTGTTTTCCATTAGTCAGGAAAGAAATACAGCTGTTGCACATTTGGGTGATGAGGTGGGGTTATTAATCTGAATGTTTGGTGTTTGCAGATGGAACTGTCAGCTCTGCAAGCTGAACTTGAGAAAGAAAGGCAAGCATTAGAGAATGCTCTGACCAAAGTACAGCTAGCAGAAGAGAAGGATCAAGAAAATTATAAGCTGCTTTCTCAGTTCAAACAGCTGCAGGTGAAGTATTTGTTGCCAGAACAAGTTACCTGATAAGCAGTGTTCTTCTGTCACGGGGGAAAAGTGATAAGAATTTTACAGAGATCATAATAAATCTTGTTTTGAAGGTCAGTAGTGCTTCCTGACAAATTTCTTGTCTGGAGACCCTGCACCACAGTCTTTTATCTGACTGTTTTGGATGTTCAAATTGACCTTTGAAATAATTCTTCAGCTGCTCTACTGTATTGCAGTGGGATTGATAAATTGTTTAGATCTTAATTTCCCACAAGCCTCATTCAGTACGTGTCAGTAAGAAAGCTGTATGCAATGGGGGGGAAAAAAAACAGACTTTATTGCATCAGTTTTTCTCATCGTGGCAAGCCTGGGTTCAGTGCTTTGCATCCACCAAATCCCTTTTTCCCATTTCATGCAGTCAGAGGATAAAATGACCATCATCTTATAAAGGATCCTCACAGATATTAGCACTATAATTTCTGCCACAACTTGACGATGTGCAGAGCTGGTCTCCTTAGTCAAGTGTGGCTTCTTGGTCTAGTGTCTGGGGTGGAGGTGGCACGACTGCAGGCGCTGTAGTGTATGGATGTTGTGATGGGCTTTGGATGTCACTGTGCTTTGCTTATGCAAAACTTTCATGAAGAAAAATCTAAGATCATTCTGAATTATCACTGGAATATGGAAATCTACTTGTTTATTTATTAGGGAGACAATAATCTTCTGAAACAACAGCTTAAAGACCTTCAGAATCAGCTAAGCCATGCAGTTGGTAACTTGGTACACCCTGAGGAAGTCCTTGCTCGTATAAATGAAGTCAGGCAGAAGCTTCGGACCGGAGCAGGAGAGATTAAGTGAGTAAAATAGAAACTGTTAGATTTGTGCATGTGTTATTGCTCTGTGCACGAGAGCAATAAGTTACATTTGCTGCATCCTGCTCAGTATGACGTAGGGCAGGTCACACGTGACCTTTGGCACTTTGTGTTCAAGGGAACATCACCTGAGCTCAGAAATTATATTACTGAGGGGAATATGTGCTCCTCTTGGGTTTCACCACAAGGAATGGAGAACTTTTCTTTTCCTCTTTTGTCCACTGCTGCAAAGAATGGGAATAAACGAAGACAGGACAGAATAACATTGGGCATTGTAACCTGTTCAGCAGGTAGATGTATGTTGGATGTTTTAAACTAGCACTACTGATCTGGGCTGTGTTGGCTTTTATGTCTGTTGTGATTTAAAGTTACTATTTTCTGTCTTGGAACCTTCTCTTTCAGGTGTCAGAATTCAGCTGATGTTTTGGGGAAAAGCCTTGAAAATCTGTGGAAAGAATTTAATAACATCCTTGCTGATTCACAGAGGGAAAAAGAGAAAGCATGGGAAAGACAGAGACAATTGCAAGAGGAAATGGTATCCCAGAAGCAAAAACTGGAAGATATGCAGGAAAAATACAGACAGGCGCGTAGCAAAACTACAAAAGCAAGAGTTCCAGCTTTGTCTAAAATCTGTACCTTGGAGCTAAATCTACATTTGTCACAGAACTTGATCCTTTGTTTCCCTCCATCTTTTGAAGAAGTACACTTTTAGTAAAAGGAGATAAATTGTACACAGTTGCTTGACAGAAGCAAGTTCAGCAACTCAAGTCAGTGCATGGCACTGATTAGATGATTAGAACAGGAATACTAACCATTATTAGAGTTCTGGTTTTTCTGTTTTGTTAAAGTGTTCATAAGTCACTGACCATTTCTGTGCTGTGTATGCTGTGAAGTTCAGGTTAAAGCAGTAAGATTCATTGCCTGCTCTTTTCATAAGGCAAAGATGCCTGTAAAGACTGTAAATTGAAACCAATCAAGACTGTTTACAGTCCAGTTTTTTTTTTTTTTAATAGATATGACATGCAGTAGGTATGCCCCTTAGCAGTCTTTTCCTGGCTTCTGTTGAGTCCTTAATTTGACCCTTAGGATAATGAAGAGAGACTTAATTTTTGATGCTTGTGTAACAGTGGGGTCTTGCAACAGGGAGTTTAATTATAGGTAGAAAAATACAGCCAGTAACCTTCTCAAAAGATCACATTCCATACAGGTGTCAGAATAAGTTAGGAACTTCCAAAAGGTGATAGTTAGGAAAAGGAACTGCTTTCTGCTCTGCTATTCCTTAGGTATGAAATGTGCTTTCAAAAAATTTGTCCTGAAATCATTAAAATAGGGTGGGTTTTGCATATTTCACATACAGGTTAAATCTGAAAACAGGCAGAATAAGAACAAGATCCATCGTCTAGAAAATGAAATTCAGCGTTTACGTGAAAAAATAAGGAGTATGGAAGAAATTCAGGGCCTGGCTGATCAACAGCTCCAGGAGGCAGATGAAGAAAAAGAAACTATTCTTGCTCAACTAGAGGACTTGGAGAAAAGGGTAGGAATGGGCACAAATGCCTGCGTGTGTGCTCTGTGTTGGGTTGCTCATGAAAGGAATATCTAATTAACTTGTGAGTTATTTTGCTTCTTTAAGATAAAGATCCAAATGCAGGAGGGAACACAGAGGTTAAATATGATCTTTTTGTTTTTCTTGAACAATAAAGTTTATCTGTATTTTTGTGTTTTTGTGATAGTTCTACATATATAATGCAAAATAGGATGTTGTGGGAAGGCCTTTATTCTGTGCTACTTTTTGTTTAAGAATTAACGGTGAAACCTGTTGCTTTCCTGGTTTCAGAAAAAAATAGAAGATGCCAGGACACAAATGCAGTTTGCTAGTCTAGATAAAGAGCTGAAGGAATTAAAGAGAGCAATCATCACTTCAGATCAACTGGCGGCTGCTGAGCTGTCCATAGCTAAAAATCAGCTGCAGGCTCTTCATGGGACTGTTCTCAAAATTAATCAGGAACGAGCTGAGGTAAGTCAACACTGTTAATTAATTGTTAGTTATAATTTAGCAGTGCTTGCTAATGCCACAATAATCAAGACAGTCTTTGTTGCTCTTAAATTCATCTTCAAGTCCTTGTTTTTAATTATCCTGCCACACAAGAGCTGTTGCTTTGGTCAGAGCCACATCTTTAATGTTATAAATGAATGTCCAAGTTAACTTGGGTTAGCAGGCTGCCTTACTGCGGGTTAGAAGGTGGGAGAGAGTTAAGTTCTGTCTTCTAGTAATTGAAAATCAATCATTAAATAATGTTGCATAAGACTAAGAAAAGCAGAAGAAAAAAAATACAGAATTTAAATGTAAAGCTTTAAAAATTCTGATTTTTTTTTTTTTTGTCTTTCTACTAACATGTACTAGAATCTGTTCTGTAGGAAGACTGTAAGGTGAAAGGAGAAATAACCTGCATAAACTGCTTGCCATTTTCTTGAATTCCGAAACAGACCAGTGGTGTTTTTCATTAGTCTGCAATTCACAAGGCTTTGTGAGGCATCTGCAAGTTTGTGAGATGTTCTTGTAAACTAAACCTAAGGTAGAACTTCAATTTCAGGAATTTGAGGAAGCTGAAGAGTTCTGTGTTGAGGCAGCTCGTGCAGCTCGGGATCTTGCCCGAGCAGAAGCAGAAATAGAACTGTTACAACAGCTTCTAAAGCAGAGGGAAGAGCAAGTAAGTTGAAGCTGTGTTTCCTCTGTTATGTGAGGAGGGTGAAATATATGAGGAGTGGTTCACTGGTGTTCTGAAATGGCCATATTCAGTTGCCTGCTGTGGGCCTTTTCTACCCAAGTTTTCCCATGTCAGAACGTTCTTCCCTCACCTGCACCTGCCAAAGAACAAATGGAAAAGCTCACTGATGAGGGTGTTTTAATTTGAAGAAGACCTGTTTGCTTCAACTGGAGTGGCTGCATATGTAAGCCTCAGTCATACGAGAGGATGGGAAGAATAATTCTGTTGCATCAAAGTGGTTCATGCACTTTGAATGAGCATTTCTGTAGGGAAATGTGAGCTCATTTTCAAATGTTCTGCCGTAATCTAAACTGAAGTGCTTTGCTTTGATTTAAACTTTCTTAAAACAGCTTCGACACGAAATGGAGAAAGCTGGTGAAAAGATTGCATCAAGCTCTCAGAAGTTAGAAATTGATAAACTAAATGCTACAGTGGAGCAACAGAAAGCAGAAATTGAGCGTTTAAGATGGTTGTTGGATAATGTTGGGGCAGGTAATCTCATCTCTATCTCCTGCAGTTACGTATGGATGCAGAGCAGCTCATTTCTCCATAGTTCTCACTAATATGAGAAGCTGTATAAAGCTCTGGGATTTTACTCTAGAACAGAAAACCATTCTGTGCAGTTCTTGCACTTATTTAGGATACGTTCAGCCCCTAAATCACTGTGCTTCAGTGGATTCTCTGTGTATGAAGCAAGGACCAAGACATAGCCTTTTTGAGTATGGTGTATTTGAAACACACAGTGTGCACTTACATGTAGCACGTAGGTCTTTGCTTCTTTGACTTTAGAATGGAGGAAATGATGGTTAAGGGTCTAGTGCTTTTGGGTTCCTAGTTTTGCCAGCTGGCATGACACAACCTTTGGTCGTCTAGTGGAATTCTGTCTCGGTTCTAACATTGGAGTTGTGCTTTTTGGTATGTTTATTTATTTTCCATTAATTTGTATTAACAGTTTGAGTAACTGTTCAGATAAGGCTGATTGTGTTGTGTGTTGTTTGTACTGTGCTAGAATGCTGTCAGAGATCAGTATAGAAAAGAGTGCAGCAGTTGCCTGTATATGAACTTGTATTTCTGCAGTCTTTAAATGACAGATTTACAAGGGTAGAGGAGTATCTACATCATAACGTAATAATGTTTTGATTGTTTGCCCCTTGTCCATTTTTTTTGGGTATTGTTTCAGATTAACATGATAAAAATGAGAGAGAAGCTTTAAGCTGTCTCTTTAATTACAGGTGATTACAGTGGTGTTCCTGGCTTAAATGCTTATCAAACTGTGTGATTTATTTACAGGTAATAAGGATGAAATTGACAACTTACAAGGTGAAATTGCAGCACTCAGAAATGCACTTTCCTGCCAGAATGATTACATCACCAGTATAGCAGATCCACTGAAAAGAAGAGGATTCTGGTATTACATGCCACCATCACAGGTCAGAAATTCAAATCCTATTATGTAGAGAGCAATTTGATATGGAGAAAGTAACTTGCATAGCCTGGAGGGGGCTTAGGAAAAAGGCATGGGAGGGAAATACTCAGAGAGCACGTCAGATGTTTGCTGACCAAGCTGTAGTAGAAATGTATAATAGGAATCCACTAAACATTCAACTTGGAGTACCCTGTTTGAGATGCAGTACTGTAAATTTGTTTCTGTAAAGGCTTAAAAGGGAGACACTTCAATAGCCTGCTATTGAAAAAAATCAATGCTTTATAAAGTCCATGATTATTAAATTATTTTACATTACTTGTTATTTCTAGAATAAAATATAATACATCTTCTTTTCCTTAGGCCTCAACTCCTGCCTCCCACAGCACAAAAGATTCTGGAGTTGGTTTACAGTGTCATGGCACGTCCCCACCCAGGAGAGGGGGGAGTCAGGTCAGGAAGGAGGAGATACCCACATCAAGAGGGTGCTGGGTTTATTCACCAGTCAGAACCAGGTTGTGCAAAACCAACGCTGATAAAGGTGAGTCAGCCCCGTGGTCTCAGGTGTGTAGGATGTAGTAAACGTGGGTTTGCTTAGGGTTCACAGCTGAATATTTCTGGTACGTATGAGTGAATTTTGAAGACTGATTTCTGGTGAATCTGTTATTTACTTCTGGCACTGTTTGTTATATCTGTGTATATACACTGTGTATTACTTTGAAGCATGCCGTTCAAAAAATCCTTCTTTTAAAAGTGAATAACTTTTTTGTGTGTGTATAAAGCTAGAAGAACAAAAGAAGATGGTGAAGGAAATGAGGAAGCTCGTGCTCACAGAGAGCTGCCCTTTGTGCCACCTCCTGGTACCGTTATCTACACAGTCCTCCCAGATGGTGCTCCTCTTCCCCAAGGAACTGTGGCTTACGGCCCTCCCCCCACAGCTGCAGATGGAGGTTCAGTTGCTCCTGGATCGGTTGTCTATGGCCCACCTCCTCTGGGAGCACAGATTGTTTATGGCCTTCTTCCTCCAAACTTCTCTGTCCCACTCATTCCTTTTGGAGATATTCACTGCAACGTACCCGGACATCGTGACTTGGTAAGACACAGAGTGGCAGGGTTATGAGCAGGTTAGGAGCTGCCTGTAATGTGTGCTTTTTCAAAGGAAGGAAGAAATCTTGCTTCTACAAATTAAAGTTTTTTTTAAAACCTCCAAGTAGTTGTGTGGCAAGATTCTGGATCTGACAGCTTGTCCTGCCTTCACTGTTAGTGGCCTGATCTCTGCTACCTGTATCTGCTTATGTGTTTTGGAGCACTGAAATGGAAAAACAGAACAATCAGTCTTAATTTTGCTGTCTTGTGTAGGAGAGTGAACTCTCAAGGTTAGAAGACACAGTGCATCATTTAAAGTCTCGGAAATACAGAGATAAACGGTCAGGGGCAGCTGAGTGTAAATGTGAGGATGAAATGGGAAGGCTGCATCAAAACATAGAAGATCTTCTGCATGAAAGAGAAGAGCTGGAATGTGAAGTAGCAGAGCTACAAAGAGCAGCTCAGCAACATAACAAACACAAGTAAGAATATCACCCTGGTTTTGTGAAAAGTGGAAATATCTAGAACTTCTTCCAATGAAAGTAGGTTTTGACACATTTACAATTCATGTCCTTATTGGTCTGTTACATGTATTACACAACCTTCAGGAGGCCTCTGACATTTTGTACTTCAACTTGTTTTTCTTCCTGGGCTTTTAGGGACTTTATTGAAGGGTATACTGAAAACCTGATGGCAGAACTACAGCTAGAAAAATCCCTTAAGCATCATGAAGACATTGCAGATGAAATTGAATGTATAGAGAAGACTCTTCTGAAACGCCGAGCAGAGCTTAGAGAGGCAGACAGACTTCTCTCAGAAGCTGAAGTGGAACTTGAGAGCACACGGGGAAAGGTGAGTAAAGCCCATGGTGAAGTGCAGAAGGATTTCTGTGTTGTGTTGATTGTTTTAGGCAGAAGGTGTTTTGTTTTTGTCTAGGCAGTTTATTTTTACTTGGACAGCCTGCAGCCTTTTATAAATGCTTCCATTTGAAAATAAGCCCTGGGATAACCTGTGCTAAAAGAAACCATTTTGGTCCTTGTCAAAGAGGAGGAAGCTTTTCTCTTCTGGGGCTAGAAGATAATGACCTCCTTCTTACTTGAATAGTCAGGCAGCTAACCTGCAGGTTATACATGTTGAAAGGATGAGGTAGGATTGTGTTATCTCAGTCTTCAATTTTTGCTCTAGACTAAAGACACTATTCAGAAGTACAATCATGCCAAACAGCATTTGTCCCGTACTGAAACTGAGGCAGAGGAGCTAGAGCAGAGGGCTCAGGAAATGGCTACTAAACTTGTGAAAGCAGATCAGCAATTAAGGTATGCTATTCTTGTGAATTAGTGTCAATTAGTATTTTTGACTACAACCTTAAATATTAATTTCTGAAAGTCTTGGTGATAAATAATAGTTTCTTCTCTTTGTTCAGTCACAACCCCCCTGGGCCATGTGACACACGCGTGACACACCCAGGGGGGTTGTGGGTGTCCTCTGGAGATATTCGTGTCCCACCTGGACACCTACCTGTGTGACCTGGTGTAGGGAGCTGCTTTGGCATTGGGGTTGGACTCAATGATCTCTTGAGGTCCCTTCCAACCCCTGTGATTCTGTGATACTGCTTTTGGAGTGGGGAAACTGTGAAAATGTTGATATTTAAGAGCATAAATGCTTCTGTAGATCACTACAGGCAGATACGAGGGATTTAGAGCAGCATAAGAAGGAACAAGAAGTTGTTCTGAAGGAAATCAACAAAATGGTGTCTGCGAGAGACTCTGAGTTCCAGTCATTAAACCAGAAAGTAGAAATGCTGACTGAAAGGTAAGTGTACCTTAAATTTACCTTAAACTGAGGTCCTTCTGTAAGAGCTGTGCCCCGTGTACTTAGCTGTGCACAGCCCCGCTCGCTGCAGGGCAGTTGGACCAGGTGGCCTTTAAAGGTCCCTTCCAACTCCAGGGATTCTGTGATTCTATGCATTCTTGTTTCTTCTGAACCATGCCTTTTTCTTTGTAAGTCTTCAGAAGCTTCAAGGAGATGTTCAGGTCGCAGAAGGTAATGAAGAACATCACCTCCAAATCCTCGTAGAAGCAGAAGACATTCTTCAAGTCAAGAAAACCGAACTGGAAAGGTTGAAAACTCAGGTAAGGGTACGTCTGGTTAACTCGAGTATCAGTTTAATTGTTGTTCATGTAACTGGGGACTGTGAAGTGTCTTCTGTTCCAAACTGCCCCACATGAATCATCTAATTCTTAATTCTGTAATGTCTTTGTTCCTGTTGATACATGAATTAATGTTTGGTTCTTTTTTGGCTGAGGGGACTGTTTTATTTCTTGGGCTTGTGATAAGTTTGACCCCGATCTGGCTAGCATTTCTGGGTAAGAAATATTATTGCAGTGATCCTCGTGTTCTTACTGCACTTGAGAATAAGAAGCTTAAGTTCCTCTGAGGCTCAGTGCTCCCTGTGCAGATCAGAACTTAGTCATCACTAGTGGCCCTTATTCAGCAGGTGAGCAAATGGAGCTCATTGCTCTGATGGAATTCTCATGTGATGTGCAATTCAAGTAAATCTGTAAGACTGGGAACAGCACTGCATTTAGTTTTTGTATGTGCATAGCTACAAAACTAACGGTGTCCAGATGTGGTGGTGGTGTTAAATTTGTGCATTGTAGGTTACTGCTCAGCAACAAGAGCTGTTGTTTCTGGAGCAGCAGTTAAGTCAAAGGAAAGAGCAGCTCCGTGTCCTTCAGGACTGCATTTCTCAAAAGAAAGGTGACCTCAGAGAAGCTCTTCGAGATGGGGAGACTGAAGCAAAGGAAAAACAGCACCAAATAAGAGTAAGTTTCCAAATTAGTTTTCAGTTCGTTGTATCTCTGAAAAGAATAGAAATACAAAAACGTCACAATATTTCCACAAACAGTTTTGCTTTCTGCATCCTCTCCAGGTCTGAGAAACAGAACAGGCCAGTTTGTGATGTCTGTTTATGAACATGAGGGGTTGGACCAGGTGCACAGATAAGAAATAGAACTCTTCTCATTTCTGGGTAGTACAGAATTGGTCCTTTGAGAATAGAATTACATTAAGTGAAGGTCTCCAAAGGACTTACTGTTGCTGTGGCAAGCAGCTTCTAAAGCAAATCAGTCTGATCAGTGTGTTTAAAATGCAGCACTGGTGTAAGCCAGCTGTGTGACTCCTCCATTCCTGTGTTCACGTTCATTTGCTCAGAAAGGAATCTGTACTTTCTTGTGGAAGAAAGACTTCACTAGATTCATACACTCAGCACTGAAATAAAAGCAAAGAACTGAGATAAAGAACAACAAAACCAGCGCTGTTGTTTTCCTCTGGAGATACTTTTCCTGGTCCTGTAGTGTTGCTGTGGATCAAGTTCTTTATGGAGATTGGTGCTTCAAATTGTCTACAAGCAAGGCTGTACCCTAAATGTCACATCACTTTCTGCTTGTGTACACCATCAACCATATTCTGGACAGTTTAATTCTAGAATTTGTGGGTGATGGAATTCTTACATTGTTATAAATATTTATTAATTTTTTTTATTTTTTATAGAAAATATTAAATTTTTCCTTTAATTTTCCTTTAATAATAAAGGCAAATAATGACATTAATTTTAACACTTATTTCCACAGGAAATAAAGCTGCTTCTGGAAGATCTTAATGCTGAGAGGAGAGAACTGGATGTCCAAATTGATGAGAAAAGAGCACAGCTTTTGTTCATAAAGAAGGGTATTGGAGAAGAGGAAGAAAATCTTCAAAGAGTACTTGGGCAAATTAACAAGCATAAGATAGGTAGGTATTATTCTGTGCAGACTGCAAATAAATACACTCTAAGATGCTGGCTGTGCATCTGTGCAGTTATCTTCAGTCTTTTTGAGTATTGTGAATGGCTGTGGAGAAAGGAGAGCTGTAGGGAACACTACTTAGAGACTCAGACTCCAACACGGAGCTGACTGGTTACCCTCTGCTGGAGCTGAGGCAGTGCTTTGTGTTGCTTTGTTCTTGGGATTGGAGTTTTTCATCCCAATGAGAAAAGCAAAGCTACCATTGGGACCTAAGGGGTGAGCTGTGTGCTGGTGCTGTGTGATGGAGCTGGCTGCTTGCAGCATGTTCCCAGAAGACATCAGGGTTTGAGGGGGAGCACAGGGTTACCCCTTCAGGCAGCTGCACACTGTCAGATCACGGGAAGTGTAGTCAGCAGCAGCTTACAGACTTGTACTTCTGGAAAAAAAAAAAAAATGGACTTTGTAGTCTGCCAGTTAGATACCTGTCCTGGAGTAACACCCCAGGCAGAAAGGAAAGAGGAGACACAGGACCCTGCAGCTGTCTAGTAGAACATCGTCAGATCTGAAAACCAGTACACTGTGCAGGGATTGGTCAGCATCATTTCATCCCCCTCCCATGGTCTTTTTAGAGAATAAAACATAAGTAATCTGTTATAATAACCTTTGTTTTCTTTCTTACTAGAACTGAAACATGTTCTGGAAATGCTGGAGATTGAAAATAATGAACTTCAGGGTTTGAAACTGCAGCATGACCAAAAGGTCAATGAACTGGAGAAGGCTCAGGTTGCAGTGCTAGGAGTAAGTATTTATGTTATGGCAATTGTAGTAACAGAAAGAAGAGAGGTGTGTTCTGGGAGTCTGTTAACACCTGGGTAACAGTCTCTGTGAAGTTGGAGCACCTCATCCTGTGTGTGATCTGTGAATGGAAGGTTCTCAGATGCTGCAGATAAATACGTTCAGATTCCTTTCCACCATGCGTTGCTCATGATTTTTCTTTCCCAGGAGAAGCTAAAACTGGAGAATGTTCAGAGATTATTTCAGTGTCAGCAAGGGGAAGTGGATTGGCAGGAACAGCTCCTTCAGAAGGACCGTCAGGAAAAGGAACATCTGCTTTCTCAGATGCGCGCTCTGCAAAGTAATATTGAGTCTCTGAATAAGGAAAAGCAGAAGCTTGAAGAGGACTGTAAGAGTTTGGAAAAGACGTTGTCACAAGCCAGAAGGTGGGAGCAGGGAGGGACACGTTCTCTGTGAACATAAGTGATGGGAAATGCCTTGAATTGTAGCTTATCAGAATTAGAAACAAAGCTGTAACTCTGGTACTATAGGAAATGTCATTTCTTACTCTGTCTGGAGGCTTTAGTTTGGTCATGTCTACTGTATGTCTACAGCAGAATTAAAGGAAAATACAGCAATCAGAGCCACTGAATGCAGAGGTGTTTCTCAGGGAAGTGCAGTGAGAGATGCTATGAAAAGCAAAGTGCACTGCCTTGGAATGAGACAGCTGTCATGTTCTGGCTGCTAGGCAGCGTCCCCTGAGCTGAAAACAAAGTGCTTTGGGTCTGCACCGTGTGCCTCCAGCACACCACCACTGTGTGCTCACGTTTCACAGAGACTTGACTGCTGCTGAGGAGCGCGTCGGAACCACGTTGAGCAACGTAGAAAAAATGGAATTGGATATTAAAAACCTGCAGCAGGAGGTGGATGTACTGAATCAACAGAAACGCTCGCTGGAAGGAGAGGTTGCTGTTATACAGAAAGATCTGCGAGGTAAAGAAAGGTCAGGTCTTAGGTGTAACAGTTTAAAAGAAGTAATGTTAAAGTCGTAGTTTCTGTAACAACTGTACGACGCTGAGTAATACTGATTACTTCTGCTCAAACATCCACTGCCAGGAAGGGCTTACTGTGTGAGGTGGAAACTCCTCTGTTTATTCATTTAAAGCAATTGTAGCTGTGAAGTTATTTCACTGACTGCTGATCGAAAGTGCCTTTCACCAAATGTTTTCCTAGAAAAAAAGGACGAACGAGAGATGCTGGAAGGAGAATTAAACACGTGCAGGCAGCAGCTTCAGCTGGCAGAACAGGTTTGTGTGGGTCACATACAGCTGGGTTTAATGCAGTGAGTAAAGGGATGCACAGACACAAGGGGCAGTTCTTATCACTACTGTCAGTCCGTCACCTGATCACACTGTCTCCAAATGAGATCCGTTGCAGAGCTAATAGACAATGCCTAGTTAATTTCATTGTTCTTGCTGGGTTTGGGGTGCTTAGGACTGCCATAGTGCCTCAACAGATGAGTTTTCTTTTCCTCTTTTGAACATGAAGGGAAGGGGCAGTCATGCTGGTGCTGGTATCCCTCACGTGGGGTGTAGTGGTGGTCATTGTTGGGCATTGCTTATTTTATGTCTGTACTTATGTGCACCTTCTAGCATTTAATCTGGTGGTTCCCATTCTGCTAATCCACTCTGGGTTGGTGGACTTCCAAGTGGTTGGGGATGATGGGTTACTTTGACGTGGAAGCCTTTTTAGTCAGACACCTGTGACTTCTACCAGCTGGTTGTGGCAGTTTGTCTTCTGTTCTCTCTTTCAGAGTTTGAAAGATAACACAAAGCGCCAGGAAGAGCTGCTTAGAGAGCAGGCAACCCTGAAAGAAGATATCCTAAAACGTTTAAGGAAATGCAAGGATTGCCAGGAGAGACAGAAAAAGAGAGAGAACCATTTGCAGCAGCTCCAGAAAGAGATTGAAGAGAAAGAAACAATACTGGCCAAACAAGAAGCGGTAAATAACCTGAGACTTGTTGAGCCTGGCCTCTAAAAATAATGCAGGCAGAAAAGCTTTGGGTGCAAGTTCACAAATAACGTGCGTTTAGAAGCACAAAGCATTGCTTCAAGAGGAGTGGCAGTAAGAAGAGCTTTTCAGCATTCAGTTCTGTCTTACTGAAAACCAACCTTCCAGCAGAGGACTCTCCCTTCTTGGCAGGGTCATTCTCAACTTGAAGCTTACTTCTGTTATCTCAAAGCTGACTTTTACTTTGAGTGCTTTACTATTTGCAGCTAGTTCTTGCTCTTCTCTTCTACTGCACTTCTGTGTGAGGCCACCAGCTGTTTGTGGAAATTACCTTAAGTGGTATCAAAAAATGTTAATAAAAAAAAAAACCTGAGGGAACTGTTCTGAAATTAGAGAGGAACTGTGACATTGTGGACTGAGTACCAGACTGTATTTCTTCTTTCAGATTTCTGCTGCTTTAACTTCTGTGATGTCATTTGATGGTATTTGTTCTCATTGAGTTGTTACGAGTTAAACTGTACCGATTTAAACTTTTGTTTTTGGCAGATCCTTTATAACCTCCAGCAAAACTCAGAACGTGAAGGGAAAAAACTGGAAGAAAACACTGCTAAACTCAAAGAACAGAAACTCCTTTTGGAAAAGGAACTAATGGATCAACACAAGAAACTGGAAAAGGCAGTAGCAAAAGTAAAGCTGACAGAAGAAAACAGGAAGCTGGAGAAAGAAGCATCTCAATTTGCAGCACTTGAAGAAACTGTCAGAAAAAGCAGTAAGATCTACCACACAAATCCGTTTATCAGTGCAGTCTGTGGGCTCTGAGTCTGGGGAAACTAACCATTAATTCTGTTAGTCTTGCTTGGGTTTTAATTCAGCACTTCATTGTTTACAGAACATCAGATATCAGAAAAAGAACTACAGTTACAACAAAAAAATAGAGAGATTCAGTCTCTTCAAAAAGAATTGGAACTTTCCAAGTCTGAGCTCAACCATCTCCAGGGGCAGCTAGCAACAGAGAGGAAAAAAGCTGAGAAACAAATCTGGAGTCTGAAAAAAGCAATGAAAATGCAGAGGATGCAGCTTGAAAGAGAACTGCATGTAAGTCTTGACTGGAGGAGGGGAGGATGGTTGAGGGTTTTGCTCATTTTTAAGCAGTGAAATGTTGGCATACCCCTTATATTGCTGAAGTCTGGAAGCCATGCATTAACTCTGAGATTAGATGGATCTTGACACAGCCAGACTCCGGTATTTCTAGGCTGTGCTGCAGAGTACCTCCAGTTGCTCTTATTTAATGCTGTTTCTGCATTTTCACTTGAAGTTGTCTCATGTCGGCTCTCTTGATTCATCTTCTCAAGTGGGTGCTCACAGTAGAAGGCAATCTTTCTGCATTTTCCTAGGTACAAAAGCATGAGAATAACTGCCTGCAGAGCGGCATAGCAGCTGCTGAGCAAGTGGCACAGAATAACCACGAGAGAACCAAGTGCCTCCTCAGAGAGCTCGGGCAGATCCAGCAGGACTACATGGATCTCCAAAGCCAGGTATGAGCAGTACCCAGAGCCTGAGCACCTCAGAGTGAATGTCATAGTCAGAGCTGATCTGTTCAGGGAGCTTGTGGTTTCTGATTTTAGTGGTCAAAATGTAAATACTTCAGAAGAAAGATTTGTTCAGTTCCATGGGAAATTCCTCTGGGTTGATGTGCTTGATATGACAGCAAAGTAGTGTGACTGTTCTCTTGTAGGTTAAGACTCAAGAAGACCTGGAAAGAAGACAAAGGGAAATAGAGACCACAGCAGCACTGCTTAAATTGGAGGTGGAAGATGATATCAAGACAGGGTTTAAATCTTCAAGCCCATCTTCTCCAGAGCTGTTGGAAGATTTGGAAGCGTTTTCTGCAGTAAATAGAAGTCTGCAGTGTGGATCTGACAACCTAGAGGAGACATCGCTCGCTGACACTGACACAAGACTGTTCTCACTGGACAAGAAGTTGGATTTTTCCCAGGTCTTCCTAATGGTAAGAAGCTTTCAGGAAGTAGCTGAGCGTGTCCGTGTGGGTAACACTCAAGTTGCTGAATGTGTTCTCATCTCCATCAGGATGAACAGTGGCGTGGAGAGGCTCTCCGAGAGAAACTGCAGCATCATGAAGATCGGCTGAAGGTGGCACACCTCTTATCTGTGCACAGCTGTGTCTGCCAGGTCCCTTCCAAGAAGTCCAAACAACACAGGCTCGTGGGAGGTCCCCCTGCAGCTCTCACAGCCCCTCTGCCCATAGTGACCAGCTGCAGGGTGTCTTTGGGTATCTTGTTAGGGGGAGCAGGAAAGGAAAGCCCAGCAGTGACATGTTATTTCGAGATGAGCGGTGTTAAGTAATTATGGTTGGATTTCTGAGTGTGCCAGCATGATTCTGTCACTTGTGTCAGTAACATAACCTGCAGTTCAGGCACTTGGTGGCCATGTAAAGTAGAGCTGATGGCACGGTTCAGTTAGAGCGTATCTGCTGTTCGTTTCAAGCAGCCGATGAGAGGTGCCATAGAAATGCAGCTCATTTCTGACTTGGAGAGGTGAACTGTTTACAGAAAAGCTGATTTGCAGCCCTGCTGCTTGTGGTTAGAGAGATTCTCATGTCTGTCCTTTATGGCCTCGGGTCTTCAGACTTACTTGTAGTCTGCAAAACTCTAGGTGGATACAAACAGAACTAACCCTTTGTCCAGGCTCAGCTCCAGCACTGCATGTCCAAGCAAGTCGACGTGCTGATCAGAGGGAAGCAGCAAACGCAGGGCAGCCTTCACAGCCTGGAGCGGCAGCTTGCGGCGCTGGGTGACCTGGTCAGCAGCACTTCCTCAGACTCACTGCTCCCAGCTGAAGGTTCATCGAGTCTGCCATCTCTTCGGGATGCTCTAACAAAGACACAGGTAACCCTCTGGTGTGGTAACTCGCACTGCTTCTTGAAAGGCCTTTCAGCTCACTCGTTGTTGCTGTGCCCACGCAGCTTCCAGCTGCAGGCTTTCTGACGGTGGGACAGCCATGCTGTACTTAGTTGCCTTGCCCGTAGCTAACTGCTGTGAGGAAGGTAGGCTTTCCCCTAAGATTATCACTATTTTTAATCCATTTTTTCCTTCACGACCTCAGCTTCTAAAGGCAGTAACTCATTGCTCACTTGTGCTTCTCCCAGGCGGTGCCAGGACACGCACGCTCCCGCAGCAGCGCGGCCTCAGCGGTGGCACCGACACGTTCCTGCTCATGAGGAATGGGTGGAGCAGCAGAGGTAGGAGATGGCTGCAGCCTCGTGGGCACTGAACACTGACCTGTGTGCCTCAGATGTGGGGGCCGTGGGCTGCAGGAGGACAGGGTGGGCCCGGCACTGCTCCCAGAACACTGGGAGCAGACATACAGACCCGATGTTAATTGGTATACACTGCACCTGGATGACACGTGGGCCCAACACTGACACTGCAGTCATCAGTGCTCAGCAGAGAGGAGAAAAGCAGCCACGTGTTAGTGAACCTCAGGGCAGGCAGAGCATCCGTGCAACTGCAAATGCTGCCTGTGCTGAATGAGCTGGGGTTGTGCAGCCACAGCAGCTCCTCTCATCAACTGCAGACCCCACTCGTGTCCCCCTCTCTCAGCAGCACTGGTGCTCCTTGAGACCTTGCCTTCCTCTTCTGAAGCCTTCTACCTCACTGCTCTGTGACCCTCTGCTGGAGGGGTGTTCACCAGCAGCAAACAGTGCTGTACTGCGAAGCATTGGTATGACAGAAAAGGGAGCTTTCTGTATATATGTTATTTTAAAGTGTGGATGGAGGAGTGACTCAGACTGCTGCTCTCACTGAAGTGGGGGTACTTCACAGTTTACAGAGTTCTCACGCGTTTTCAAATGCATGACTGTTAAATAAAACTATTTTTGAATACTTTCTGAAGCCAGGTTTGTGGCCGCAGCGTGCCTCCATCCTGCCTCCTCCTCCCAGAGCCTCGTTTCTGCTTTCTGACGTGCAGTGTGTGCTGTCCTTGCACTCTGTCACACTGCTGTCTGTGCCATAGCAGTTACTGGTTAGGAGTTCGTATGCAGCGCTGCAGTTCTCTCTGGAGCTGTATCTGTGTCACTTTCTGCCACGGGAGCACCAAGCCTGCACAGAACCCAGTGCTCTGTCACTGAAGAGCGGCAGCAGGGAATGCAGGACATCTTTCCATCACCTGGCAGCACTGTCCCAGCTCGGTGGCATTTATGCCCCACTTTGCCTGGACCTGTTGCAGCCTGCCTTGTTTGACCCCTGAGGTCACTCCTACAACGATAAGCTGAGCAGCTGAAGCATAACTGCCACCAGCAGTAACTTCTCTATCTGCTTTCCAACTGCAGGCAAACAGGAGTGCCCACGCAGCACCTGCAGCAGGTGGAAAAGAGGAAGGCAGGAGGGAAGAAGTGCAGTGTAAGTGCACACGCCCTCAGCCCTGAGTCACAGCACAAGCAGAGCAAGAAACACGAGGCACTGTCATTTATCTAGATACAGGTACTTTATTTACAAATATTTAGATTAATAGCATTGTTACATCAAATGAGGAGTACAGCAGTCCGAACAAATCCTTCCTGTGACAGAAACAATAAGACCTACTGTAACTGATTCTGGGAATACAGGTATTGCACCTCAGCAAGCTGTAGCCATTAGAATATTTACTTCCAAACGTGATGGCAGCAGCAGGTCCTGGTCCCCGGGCACACCCCGCTGTGCTGCAGCCCTGCTGTAAGCAGGACGCAGCAGTGGCAGAGCTCACACGTACCCACCTACTGAAGAGTACTAGTTAAAAAAAAACTAACCAGACAGAACAAAGGGACAGCGCACAAACAAGTTACCCAAATCCTACGGCCTGCACATTCCAGTTGAGTTTTTGGCTTTTATTTAACATTGACTGTACAATACTGTGGTACCACTGCTGCCTCACCTGAACAGTTCGTGGTTTTAGTGTCTGGAGAGGGAATTTAAGACTACTCTGTATTTTAAGACTCCAAGTTGGACGCTGCTCGTGGTCAAACACTTCCTTCCCCTCTCCACTCTGAAACTGTACTCCTATTTTCTCACGTGAAGCTGTATGTGACACACAGTGCTCCTGTCCTGCCAGCACAAACCCCACGTGCAGTTCATCCAGCACACGGGGGCTGCGCTGCCTCCCCCTGCAGCAGAACACACTGTGCCACCCCAGGAAGGGGCACTCCCCGTGAAGAAACCCCTCTGCCCATAGTGTCAAAATACAACAGCAGCTGCAGCTCCCCAGAGAACACAGGTTGTTCTGACCGTCCAGTATCTGACCATTCAGAGAGTTAAAGGTATAAAAGCATCCGGTGTGCGAGAGAACCAGCCTTGGTTTACAGTGCAAGGCAGGAAACGAAGCCCAGTAATGCAAAATGCTCACAGAAATAAAGCAGGTCAGCACGCTGCTGATTGCACAGAACAGGGATATAACATGGACAGATACACCACAGTGCAAAGAGGGGGGACAGCTTCCACTAGTGTTAATTTCAGCATCAGGAACAGAGCTCCCACTGCCACCACCGCGGGGTGCGCTGCCGGGGGACGCGCTCACACTGCACAAACCGACACCGTCATACTCTGCTCTAATGCCAGCCATCATTTTCTTCAAAGTCACACACACAGGATGGATTTCACTGTCAGCTCAGTTCCTTCAGATTTTATACATGTTTACGCTCTGTGAGCAAACGGAAAGGACCCGAGCGGCACCAAATGATGCACAGCCACGAGCACGAGGACAGCTGGTGTCGCTGCAAAGCCGCACGCTCCTGCAGCAGTCCCCCCAGCACACACACCACGGGAACTCCTCCCACAGAGCACTGTTACGAGCCCCTTCCTACCATCAGAAGTCATTTCACAGCAAAAAAAAACAAACCAGAAAACAAAAAACTCATCCTTTACTACGGACAGCTCTACACGGGTCAGAGGTGGGGAAGAAAGGCTGAAGAACCGAAAATTAAACCGTACAAGACAAAGCCCTGCGAGAGTGTGAAATCATGAGTCCAGCATCAGTGCTCAGTTTAAATTATGTATCTGTGACACTATCACAAGGACAATCAAGGAAAAAAAACTTCTAGATTCACCATGCAGGAGAGGTTTTATTACTCTACTTGCCTTTGATAACCTGATTACATCTAAAGTCGTTTAGCAGTTTAGTACTGTGTTAAACTTGTTTCAGTTTTAATTAAACCCAATAAGATGTACAGAAGACAGGGGAGCAATCAAAAGCACTGCTCCCAACAGACAGAGGTGGAAGGTCGGAAATGAAGCCCTGGAAGAGGTCACTAGCAGCCACAGCCTTCTCTCTGGGGCTGGGGTTCGCTGGTTAGCCGCCCGCCCTGCGGAGCTGATGGTTTGTGCTGTACCCCCGACTCCGCGGCGTTCAGATCCAGGCTTCCATCTTGGATATTCTGGTAGATTTTCTTGGCAGCCTCCAGGAATGCATCCTCAACATTCTCTCCACTACAAGAAGAGCAGCAGGAGTTACTGAGGTTACGTGGCTGCAGGGGCAGCTGCCTGGGTGTCCTCACCACTGCTGTCTCACACAGCACGACTTACAGCACTCAAAAGCAGAAGTGCAACGAAGCTTAACAGCCCACGAGCACAACAGTGCCCAGAACCACAGCTCAGAGCCGTGTTACATCCATCAGGAGCAGCCCTGGGCACCACCATTAGCCACACATGCACATCCACTGTAGGCTGAAACACGGCCTCCAACTGAAACAAACTGACGTAGCCTAGGTCTGCGTGAGACGCAGCACGAGAGCTCATCTCTGAATTATGTTCAAGTCAAAGCTGCCATGGACTGAAGCTGTCGGGCACACCTTACCCTCACACAACCCCAAAGCTGCTGGGTTTTTGAAAAAAAAAAAAAAAAAAAAGAAAAGAAACTTGTAAAACAGTATTACACTTGAACCTTGCAGCTGTATTTAGTCATAACCAACACATTCCTCTTAAACAGGTAACATCTGATACATTACTCCAGGTAGAAGCAACTTACGTTTTTGCACTTGCTTCAAGGAACAATAAACCTGTTTAGAAACAGAAATTTAATGATCAGTCAATGCATAAAACATGTAATATAGTCCCAAATCAGCCACGTTACGACATTCAGTGATGTGCCTGAGGCTGCTGTAGTACTACATGACATCCTGTGACTGAGTTGGGGCTCATCAGTACACAAGCTGACTCCAAAGCTAAGCAGATGGAGTTCATCCAGGCTGGGGCACCAGAGGAGCTCATACACATAACATGACTTTGGAAGTGTGAGTTTGCATCTCTCAGGGGTGAGGGTTCACTTCACAATCACTACCAATAGGAAACCACCATTGGCCCAAGAGGAAAAACGCACCATTTTCTTCAGCAAATTGTTTGGCTTCTTCATATGTAACATCTCTCTGTGCTTCCAGATCTGCTTTATTTCCTATGAGGATTATCACCTAGTTCAGAAGAGAGAAAATTAGCACGATGCAAAGCTTATCAGCTTCCTCACTACCCTCCTTACTATAAAAGATGAAAATATAAAACATTCAAAAAATCCTAACTGCAAAACTGGTGTATCTCCAGGGCAGTGCTGCTCAGCAGAGCCCCTCTCTGGTCAGGAAAGCTGCCAGCTGCTGCTTTCAAGTTCTTTAAACTTCTCACGAGATGATGTCCTATGAAGTAACAGCCCTACACTCCTTCGTCCTGAAAGATGTGCTCGTGTTTTGTCATCTGCTAACCCAGTCAGAACCCTCCCAAGTTTTCTCTCAGCACGGCAGGGAGCCTTCCCAAAGGCTTGCTTCTGCAGCACTTCAGAGTCACTCACAGGAAGACTGAAGGACAACAGAGTTGTTCAGTCAGATGCGGAGCAGCACTCCTTCCCACCCCTCCAGGGACCAGGACAGCTTTTGCTCACAGTTCAGCTTACATTCCAATCTAAGGAAATGAGTCTGCATTCACTTCGCTGCCAGCACGAGGCAGTAAGCAGCAGCAGAAGTTAAGCTCTGCTCAGAGGTTACCACAATTTCAGTCTCCAACTGCTGGAAAAGGGCCCACAAGAAGTAAAGCACAGAAAGACTTCTGCAATGAGCCACTGCTTTCCTGCAAGAGAACCTGCACCACTACTGATCCACCGGAGTGGGGACATTTAGAGCTAAGCAGCTGAGACACAGAGGCAGTTTCCTTTAAAGGACACTGCTGTCACTGCAGATGCTTTGGCCGAAGCCTCCCATCTCTTGCTTTGAAATAAGCTGTCTCACTTTTAAGCTAAATGGTGTCCAACTTACAGTATTTGGATTGGTGAGGTTCCTTGCATCTGTCAGCCAGCTGCTTAAGTGATTATACGTACTTCTTCTGCAAAGAATCAAGTACAGGTTTTAGCTACAGCCTTTTATTCAAACACTGAAGTGCCAGCAGCATGGTTAGCATCCATTGAACACCAGCACATCACACCTGCTCCTCTCCCCTGCTCAAGAAATAGGGACAGCAGCATCTTGTTTGGAAACGTACTAAGATTTCCAACAAACCAACTTCAAACCACAGTGCAACACAAACGAGGCAGAGAGACAGCCCAGCTCACACTTCAGCCTGTGGAGGTACTGCTGCCTCCACAAGGACAGCGTTCACATTGCGTTATATAAAACACATTAAAGGATTTCCTGTCAGATGCTGTTAAGAGATGTGCACAGCAGTACAGAACAGTGGCAACAAACAGCACAGCACTGCTTTTGTATGTAAGCAAGCAGGGGATACTTCCACGCATACAAAAGATAAGAAGTGCTCAAAGAACATGAGTAATGGCCTGAATGGAAGATGGGGTGGGAGACATGGGAAGGCAGGGGAATTTCATGTTGCACATCTGATGAATTATTCTTTCAGAAGCATCTAAAGATTAATTTTAATTTGCAAATGGAGAACAGAATGGCTTCTGTGCCATCTCCTCCCACTGGAGAAGTTTCACTTCTGGGCCTCTTCATGGGCTCCTCCTCCAATTCCTCACATACACCCTGAGCACACTGCAATACAAGTCATATTCTGCTCTGTGCCTGCTCTGAGAATATCTCCAGTGCTGAGCAGCAGCACTCACTGCCTCCCTCCATCACCTGCAAGTGAACAGTTCATGTACTGGGGGGCAGGTTCTGAGGGTAAAGACAATTTCCTAGCCAACTTCAACACAGGCAGTCAGGATCTGAAATCACAATATCCTTTGGTTTGTTGGCACTGAAGCCTTCCAAGAGAAGCACTTAGTTCAATTCCCTACGTTTCAGCTTTTTAAGTACTTAAAGTATTCAGGAGAAGAAGGGTGGTAAGCTTCACACAACATGACGTGAGTCCTTTGGTGAAGTCAAGGGGGCAGACAAGACAGCGCAGAGGAGGCTGCAGCACCCAGCACACAGCGATGATAACAGCCAGCAGCACCTTACCTGGTGATGTCATAGACCATGAGAGCTCCTGCTGCTCCTCTGTAATAGCTTCGTGTGACAGCCCTGAATCTCTCTTGTCCTGCTGTATCCCAGATCTGTAGTTTAATTTTTTGGCCGCTAACTTCAATTATTCTTGTGCCAAATTCAACACCAATTGTGTGGGGACAGTCCGCCATAACTGTCGTGAAAAATAAGAGGCAGGATCAGCTCGTTGTGCACAGTGTCCCTGCTACACAGATCTTACTGCCATCGCTGCTCTGACATCCTGAGCTTCCTTCTCTGGGAAGGCCTTTTTAAGGAACTATTTCCTGAACTGCTTTTTTAAGAATGAAACCATTCCTTATCTCCTCCAGTGCATTTATAACTGATGCCATGCGTATCAGAAAGTATCTAGTCAACTGATCCTCAGCCCTATCCTTGCAGAAACAGTCAACTACTTCAATGCAATAGGAAAAGGAAGCTTTACAGAATTACTACGAGTTAAAAGCCCGAAACACTTGGCAAACAAATATTCAAGTTGTTTCAGACTGAATGAAGTCTGTGACCATCCACAGAAGTCAATTTCATGAACAGTTATACAGCAAATTAAATACTAAAAGGCATCTGATTATTATAATTTCATCTTAAGATGTCCATCTTTAAGAGGGATCAAGAAAACAGAGGACAGATGCACACCACCTATTTAAGCTGACCAGAGTGAGCACAGCACAGGGGCCCTATCAGCACCTTGTCTGGCTGCACCCCTTCTGCTTGTCACACCATAAGAGCAAGTCACTGCCTGTTCAGAAATGTAACCGTGTGCAGAGTAGCACTTAATCACGTGGGTTATCTGGGGTTCTGATTCAAAGCAGCAGTTAAAAATTCACTTTCTACTATAAAACAGGAACACTTAATCTGCAGCGTGCACAGTTATTTGCACATCTAGAGTAGTGCAAGAACTTCACACTAACATGACTACAGACTTGTCCACTGAGTGCGAGCTACACAAAGTCATGAGCTCCTAGCAGCCACTGCAAACTCCAATACAATGCACATTAGTAAGAAGAGCTGAAGCTAATTCTTAATTAGCTATGATAGCATACATGAATATTACAGTTGAGACGGAATGCTGAAAGCCTTGAACACCATCACGCAGGAGCAGTCCTATGTCATGAGTCACAGCAGCTACAGAGAATGACAGTGCTTAAATCTGCAATCTATGACAAGTGAACCCCCCCACCCCTTTTAAGTGCTTCATTTTTTTTCAACTACAACGGCATTTAAACCACACCAATATTTAATATTAAAATACATGCAAATTTTAGATAACAGATCTGACTATTTCACATCACAGCTCACTGGAGAAGCTGTAAAAATGCATGGATCCTTCCCGCCCCAGGACGGACACCATCCCTCCTGTTACCACACTGGCATTTTGTTTCTCTAATTGCAACAGTCGGAACAGAAGTCTGACCAAGCACAGTACAAACCTACACAGGTTAAGGTGTACATAAGCTCACCTATGACAGAGCAGAAAGGCAGGAGAGAGAGAGAGAGATGGAGAACACCGCTTTCTGTGAACATTGGGTATTGAAATACTCACATTTCTTTTCTGTGAATTGGTGAAGCAAACAGGACTTTCCTACACCCATGTCCCCTGTTACAGAAAGAGCAGTTAAGGCAGACACTGTATCACTGTTGCAACAAACATTCTGTCCACCCCACACAGCACAGGCAGCCCGTCCTTCCTCAGGTCTAGCACGCAGCTTCCTACACCTACAGTCCTCCAGATCTATCAGCGTTGCAGTCACAACCATAATTTTGGTTACAGGTACAGAGTTGCAAGCAGGGGTGGAGCACAAAATACACAAGTGATGATAACTGCATTACTGGCTTCACGTTTATGTTTCACAAGGTCAGAATGAGCTGACCTGCAAGAAACTGAAGCACAGCACATTTTGAGTGCTTGCCCTCCTCCTGTGTTATTTGCAATTGCAAGGAGAGTAAATTAAAAACATGGATAACCGACCAGCCCCAGTCCACCTGGCAGCAGTCACAGCAGCACACAAAAGCACTTGCCTTTATTTTTATCAGCTGCTAAAGCTTCAGGGGAAACGTGAGGGACTGATGTGGGATGAGGAACTAGCCCAGGAACTAACTCTAAATAGCAAGTAACACACAACAGAAGCCAACAATAGTTTGGAGGCACAGTCACACACGTACTGACATCAACATGCTCTCTTGGTACTCACCAATAATGATGTACTTAAAGATGTAGGAATAGTTGTAAGGTGCAGTTGCCATTGTGGCACTAAAAAACAAACAAAAGAGAACATATCAGAACTGCTCCTTATTTGAACTGAACCCAACTGAGCCTACATAAGCCAAGGAAAATTAAAACAACCCACACCTTCTCTCTGACCCCAACCATCTTCCCATTCACAGTTCACGTACAGACACTGAACCAATACCAGAGCCATTCAGCAGAACTCCCACACCATTTGCTCTGCAGCCCCATCAGCAAGAACTCTGAACAGAAAAACGTTCTCAGTACTGACACCTTACAGTGTCATCAGAAAAGCATTGAAGCTACTGCAGAGCTCCCGCAGGTTCCTGGCAGTCACCAGTTAACCAAGCAGACCAGCACTCAGTTGCCACATAGCTGATGGAAGCTGAAAATAAAGTCTGACTCCAAAAGAAATTATCAGAAGAGGCTCAATAAAACCAGCAGCTTGGAGTGATTACCATACACTTTTGAGACTTGCAATAGAAACGAAGGAAACCACACAGTTTGGATCAGTCAAGAATTACTTAAGAGTGCACAGGAATACTGCAGCAGTCTGGACTTCTGCATGCCCACATCAGCCCAAGTCACAAAGGAGACACTCAGGAAATCAGTCTCCACACCCACAGCACTGCCAGCAGGGCAGGATCACACCAGGGCTTAGCAGCACTTCCTTTGTTTTAAATAGCGTTGCTCACTGATCTTGTAAGATTCATTCACTAAACTTTGCTCTATAGTGGATTTTAGTGACAGTGTTAAAATCTGTTTGGGATAAATACTTTCAACACCATGGAGTTCTCTTATATAGGAGGAATTAAACACGGCCTCACCTGTGTAAATTGCCTTACCAGCTACTGCAGCACATAAGCAGGACTGCATGCGTACACTGCTCAGATTTACCATCTTTGTCTCCTTGGAGCTAAGACTGCTTTTGTCCCAGACTTCAACTGAAAGAAGATGCAAGTGCCATCATTTAAGCAAGTAGGAAGTTCCTATTAGGAGCTCACCATTTCCCTTCCTGCTCCTGCATGGCAGAGAGCCATCAGCAAAACAGCACTTGTAATAGACAACATGGCCTCAGCACAGGAAGGAATTTCCCTTCAGTCATGTGTCGTCCACATGACACACCAAGACAGCACTGCAAAGAAGTGAAAACCCAGGGAAACTTACGAGTCTGTGTCTTTCTCAAAAGCAAACTAGCGTTCCCTCAGCCAGCATTAATCCATAGCTGCAAACCGTCGTCTTCAAAAGGTGACTGCCAACAGACCTCATTCTCAGGGCACAAGCTGAGAGCCACAGCCCCACACAGCAGAGGTTTAAAGCAAACACTCATATCTAGACCTTGGAGGAAAACGCCTCCAAAGGAAAGGTGAGAAACACCAACCATGTGCCAGCTGCTGGTCTGCACCTTTCCATCATGCTTTCCTCAAGATACAGAGGCTCCAAAGGCCTCCAAGCCCAAGAACATTGCAAAGTTAAGTCCTATACATACACTGTTATATTATTAAGTCTAATGCAGTAAACAAAAAAAAAAAAATCTGGAGCATCATTCTTGTCCAGATTGGCAAAAACAGAATCCCAGACTCTATGCTGCATGGTTCCAATCAAGAATCACTTCAATCAAGATGATTTTAGATCACATTCTTCCACATCTGCAGAGGAAGCAGTACACAGAGGCTCCACAGCTCTGCCACTCCCAGGCCCCCTCCAGCAGCAGCTGCTCAGAGCTTCCCAGTGCTGCAGTGTAGCAGAACTCACTCGTGGTTTAAGACCTGCTGCCCCAACAACTGCAGCCCATGTTTCCTATGTGTGAAAGACTCCAGAGCGACAGTGTCAGTGACAGTGCGCACACACCGGTTGTTCCTGACACTGGCAAAGAAAGGCAAGCAACTACATTTGAAAACTCAACATTTAGGTGTTACTGCAGAAACACTGTACACTTCACAGCTTCCCAACAGATCTTCACCTGTCCCTCCTTCCCTCCCCCAGCCCCAGTTGCACCTCCAGACACAATGTTCTAACAGCAAACTTGCCACGTGCCATTTGCTTTCTAAGTAAATAAGTAAAGCCAGGAGGATTGTTCATGCTGGAAATCAGTCTGGTGGCAGACAAGGCTAAACCAGAGTATTACAGTGAATTACATGAAAGAGCTTGAATAGGCCGATTTATATTTGCAAATCCTTCAGGAGGAGGGCACAAGTGCAATTTTCCACACACAGTCCCCCCAAAGAAAACAGGTACTACAGCCACAGCACAAAGAAAGCTGAACAGACTGGAAGAACCAATATGAACCTAGTCTGAAAGCTCTGTACTCTGTTAATAGAATCCATCAACCTACACTGGCTTTGTGAAATGCAGTACTGTAATTCCAAGGTAGGGAGCTACCCATGCAGCTGTGAGATCTGTCCCGAAGGAAACCCCACTGTCCACCTCTTCTCTCACAGCACCAGTTGGCCTAGGAGTGCTAAGTACTCCTGAACACCTGCCTTTACAGTAATGCAGTACACAACAAGGAAAGGACAGAGGGCTCACTGCCCAAGCTTTTAAGGAGCTGGAAGGTGAGGAAGCCTTTATTTTATTAAAGCATGGACGAACTGGGAGCTCTGTGCAGGCTGTCATGAAATCTGGAAAGTCTTTACTGCTAAATATACAGTTCTGTTTACTTGACACCATTTTTACTCGCTGAAATACGCCAACTTTCCTTCTACTCTTTACTTAGAGGTCTGCAACTGCATTTCAGTATAAAAGAAACCGTCACTGCTTCGTAACATACCCATCAAAATCAGTTCCCACTTCAAAGCGGGAGTCAGAAAACCACATCCGCACTTGTAACAAAGCCCGTTCAGGAATGGCTGGAAGGGGTAACTACCTTCAGGCCACGCTCACTGCAACAGCATCACGAGGCTGCTCCCAGAGATGCCACAGACCTCACTGGGTGCACTCCTGCCCCAGCTCAGAGAAACACAATAGCAGTGAAAGCGCTGAGAAATGCGCTGATCCAATGAGCCCCAACCTCTCGCGCCCCACGCAGCTCCTGGAGAGGTTACAGTGTACAACAGACATTTACTGAAAGCTTTTGGAGACACAGAAGCAGATTTAAACAGTTCCTAGAGTTAAGCAGATACAAAAAGAAAAGCTTTGTGTCAGCACAAAGCCCGTTCCAAGGGTCTGAAACAGCCCAAATTGTATCTTGGCACTAAACTGACATCCCAGTTCTTTAGGGTTTTTTTTACCCTAATACAGATAAATCACGCAGCAGAAATGAACATATTAAAAGAGATAATGTGCTTACTGCCTACAACTCTGGGATTAAACCACTCCACCTCGCAGCTACCAGCATATCAATCTCCTCAACAGGACAGACCCTTGCTAGTAATAACACATCCCAAACTTACACAACTTTACATCATTTCTCTGTTTCACTAAATGGACATACATAACAATCCCTGCTGTAAGATAACCAAGTTCTAAAAATAAAGCTGGATCAGAAGTGCTCTGCAACGTTCAGGGAAAAAACATGAGACAACACAGAAGACACTGAAAACTCAGCCTAAGGAAACCTCCAAGCTCAGCATTTCCTATGGACAAAAGAAGGAAGTCTGGACAAGTGCAGTGCACAGAACATCAGCCACACAGGAATGCAGAGGGGGAACGACTGCCAACAGGAGCAGTTATCTGTAGAAAGTGGTGTTTCATCCCCACTTCACAGCCCGCTGACTCCTATCATATTTCCAAAATAAGGGTTTGAGTTCTCCTCCCTGGTGAGAGGGAGCGGTGGTAGAAAGAACTGTGGGACCGAATAAGTTGCATCCAAGCCTGCATAACTTTACCTTCAGCCACAGCTGATGTTACACAACATGCCAAAGTTAACCAGCCGTAAATTCAGCGGTAACAGAAAGCAGAAGTAGTTCTGTCTGGGAGCTCGGTCTGCCTGCCATCTTTCTTCCAGGAAAATCTGCCAGCACAGAACAAGCCCCAGCTCCCTTTCCCGAGGTAATGCTTCCCCAGAGCACAGAGCATTATTTCAGGATGGCAACCAGCCAGAGGATCATGCTTTACTATACACAGATCTCTGCTAGCTTTAAACTTGTGCAATTAATTTCTGTGTCATAATTAGGGCTAGAATTTTACCATGTGTCACTATAATCCATTTTCCACACATCTTCTCCCCTTTTTCTAATAAGGGGAGGCAACCTTAACAAGATACTGGTGACAGCAGCATTTCTTCCTCTAAACAAGCCCCACCGTGGCAGTATTTTCACATCTCACCAAAGCCCTGTTTCAAACACCAGCATCTACCTGAATAAACTGAGATAAGGTAGTTTGCTCTGACTGAATTTTATGGCAACGCAACTAGAACTAATTGTTAATATCATACCTGTACCAGCTGTCACGAGGCCCAAGCAGCTCCTCCTAGCCCAACTCAGGGACACAACCAATTACACCCTCAATGGGTGCCTTCTGAATAGAGAATTTTCATAGCTTTATGCTAACTAAGAAACTGCATGCCATTAGGAGGGACTGGAACCTGTCATCACTGCATGTGTTGAATACCATTACCTGGTCAGCCCACACAGAGATGATACCTCAGCCTCAGGATGGTTTGAATTTCATAGGTTCTCCTTAAAAACATACTGCTGCAGCCAGACAAACACTGCAGTTAGACTGGAGTGAGAGATACCTTTATTTTATGCTGACACCCAGGTGGTTTTGTCACTCCTCAAGGGTGTACATCAGCAGAGGAACCTCAGAGGTCATGTTCAGTCCCACCTCTGTAGAAGAGAATGCCACCACATCACCACTTTCAAAAACTACAACACTTTAAGAGCTACTAGCATCTTCACTTGTGGGGGGAAAAAGCTTAGCCATGAGTGGAGCTGGATGCAATCAGTAACTATTACTTAGAATAAGTTCCAAGTCCTCACATAAAATGAATGGGTTGTTACGCTCTTTCCCACCACATAACCTTCCTTCTCTTCTCTGCATATTTACTTAGGCTTTAATTCACAATGAACACTGAGAAGAGATCAATAGGGGAGGGAGGACAGGAAGGAGGGAAGCCTAGGGAGACTACTGTTTCAACTTATACTACTCCTCTGATGGAGACTTCTGTCATGCACACAAAACAGGGCATCATAACTGGGATCCTCCTTCAGTGGGCAGCTGGAAACACAGTCTGTAATTACAGAAGCCCATACCTGATGCAAAGTCCCATGACACCGGAAGGCAGTAACTGTTTTATCATCAATTAATACACCTAAGTAGTGAATCCCCATCAGGCAGCTGTCTATAGCAAGCTACAGAGTACCATCAAACTTCACTGTTGTTCTATTACCTTCATGTACCAAAGGCATTCAGTATGTTTGGGAACATACGAACACCTCAGCCCTCATAAAGAGAATGGCCTAACAGCCACCACTGGTTCCCCCCAGCTATTATTTTTGTATGTTACTCTTAAAAAAGCCCAATGTGTGAGACTGATACCAGAGGAGCGCCATCAGCTGCTGCCAGCAACTCATGCTTTCATAACATCACTTCTTGCTGGCCAGTTCCTTACTCACTCCTCAGTTGTTCTAGAGTCATCTCCTCTAGTGTTCCTGATTGGGCTTCACTAAAGCATCTAAAAAAGCACAAGACAATACGTTAGGCTGAAGTGACCCTCAATCAGAGCTAACAACCAGCCAAGCTTTTCGTGATCTGCTTTTGAAGATCACTCTGCAGCTCATTTCTTGCATGCCCAGTTATCTGGGGTGAGACTAGTGAGTTTGCAGCTGTGCAGGACCTTATTTCAATTGTTTCTGAAGGAATGTATTTCCTCTGCTGTTTCATGGTCACATTAAATACACGTACTAGGCCTCAGACCGAGTCAGGATTTTGAACGAACCCACAGGCCTCACACTCTTGATTTAAAATAAAAGTGAACGTATCATGCCACCACCACTTTCTGACTTACCTCAACAGCAGCCCAGCTGCACACACTGTGGTGGTTGAAACCTGTAACAGTTTCACTTTACCAAGCTTCGCTATCTTGTTTCCTAGGCTTCCTGCACTTGGGTGCAGACCTCACTTCTGACCGAGCACACCCGAGCACCACAGCTAGGTAGCACACACCTGCCCCACCAGTGAGAGCCCCTTCTCCAGCGCCCGCTCTTTTAAGCATAGTTTACCCGTTCCTCACTTATTCTCTTCTCCTCTTTCTACATGAGTCCCACCACCACCTACACTGGAGACAGAATAGCTGTTACAGAGATCTCAGATGAACTTAGCGTCACTGTATACAAAAAACAGAAGACAGCGTCAGCATCAGAAGTCAGAGCAACACGCAATTATTTGGAGACATTACCTCAAGGGAGGAGGGGGGAAAAGACTTTTAGAAAAACACTGAGGTCCACCTCCTTTGTTCCAGAAGTGTACAGCAAAGTGAGAAACAATCATAAGTTCCATTTGATGCACATGAGCAAGCAGGCAACTTCAGAAGTTCAATTTACATTCTGAATCCCAGCACCGCCAGTATAACAGGTTTGCTTTCAAACTGCTTCACAATTATTGCTTCACAATACCCACTTTCATTTTTTACAGTTTTTAAAACAGAAAAAATAAATAAGAGCTTCTTCCTTCAACTCAAATTTATGAGTTACTCAAATCCCTACACGAAACTGCTAAATTCCTCGTTAAATCATATTAGGCTACATGGTAATTATTTTCTAAGCCCCCCAGGACTGGGATTTCCTTCCCATTCCTGATACCCAAGCACAAGAAACCCTCAGTCCTAACCATGACAGAAAGCTCTCAAGACACACACCCCATTCCACAATGCAAAGTAACAGTAAAAGCCACATTTCAGACCTCAGGCTTCACACTGATCTGAGATCCAGACGGCCTAAATCCCCTACACAAAGGTGTACTTCCACACCTGCAAACACCACAGCAACACAGAGCCAATGTACTCAAAAGAAAAGAGCTCTCATCAAGGAACCTCTGGAGCAACGCAGCCACGAGAGACCCCGACACAGACACGTTTTTTCCTGGCTTCACTGCAAGGACAAAGCAGTGTAATTTCAATTCCAGGCAAAGCTACGTAAGGCAAGGATGTGAAAGCAAGCAACCACCGCTTCAGCAGCAGAAGCACCTACGAAAGGAAACGGAGAACAGAACGCTTCCACATCGGAAGCGCCATAGATTCATTCCACCCGCACCCCGAAAGTTGTTTTCCTACCAGAGTTCACGCCAACAGAGCGCGGGCCGGGAAGGGAATAAGCAGAGATAACACCACCGCCAAGCAACCACATTGTGTAACGTATGCACACAGCCACCACACTGCAGCGATTACTGAGCGCACATTATACACCCCCGGCGCGCTCCAGCGCCCGGCGATGGCGCGGTGCAGGGCAGGCGGCGGCCGGCAGCGCACAGCGGCCCGGTCCCCGGCTCCTGGCTCCCGGTCCCCGCCCGCCTCAGCTCCCCGTGCCCCGCGGTCCCCCGCCCTGTGCCGCCGCTCGGTGCGGCGGAGAGCAGCGCGGCCCGGCCGGGCCCCCGCCCCGCACACAGCGCCGGGAGGACGGGCAGGGCCGCGGGGCCCGGAGCTCCGGGCCGCCCCTCCCCGGCTCTTCCGTACCTGGGCTCGGGGAGCGTGCGGCTGCGCAGCGTGGCTCGGCCGGCTCTGCCCGGTCCGCCTGCGGGCACTGGAGCGCTCTGCTCGGGCTGGGCAGCGGCCGGGCCGGGTCCCCACGTCGCTCCGGCACTCCCTCAGGCTCTGCTCCACTGCGCCCCCATCACCCCCCCCCTGCTCCAAGATGGCGGCGCCCCTCGCACGGGGTTTCCCCTCCCACTCTGGACGGGCTGCGGGGCCGCACAAAGGTGGGCGCGAGAGGCCGCCGCGGAGCCAATCGCGGCGAGCGCGCTCCGGGAAAGTCCCGCCTCCCGCGTGCGTCGTGGGGCGGGGCGGGGCGGGAGGGGCGCGAGGCGGCCGCGCGCACGCACGCACGCAGCTCCCGCCCTGCGCCTGGCGCGCGCAGAGCGGTGGGCGGGAACTCGGTGGGCGGGAACTCGGTGGGCGGGCTCGTCTCCTCAGGCGGCGTCACCGCCCCCTCAGGTGGGCGCAGGGACGGCGGGGAGTCCTGAACCGACCCGTCCCGTCCTGTCCCGCCTCCACGGTGTAAAACAAACAGAAAAAAAACTACTTATTTTTTACTTGTTTTTATTTTTTGTGCTCAAATCCGCACTTAAAACACTAATCCTCCAAATGATGAACATTTCGGTAGGGAGATATAAAATCTCATCGCAATCTGCTACGGTCGTGTTGTTACTGTCGGTTCAGGCTTTTCCCGCAGCTGCTCCTGTCGGGGTCGTAACTTTTAAACACGTAACGCTACGCAGCGGAACTATTTTGAAGTTCAGCAGTGCCGTAAATGGAGTGATTTTTACTAGAAAAATAGGTCAAAACATGCCAGCAAGAACGATCTCCACAAGAGGGAGTCTGCAAACAGCAAATGATCCGCTGTTCTGACCCAGTTACAGCTCGTCCTGAAAAACCACAGGTCCTCAGTGTGCTTGGTATTTCCCCAGATAGTCACCGCGATCTACAAAACTTCCTGTACAAAAGATGATTAAAAAAAAAGGTTTCAAAATCGTGAGTTATTTAAACAGCACACCGAAGTCAGCTGGCTGTGCCTTTACCTCATGCTCGGGGCTGAGCTGTGGGAGCTCCTGCGTCCCTGCCCGGCAGCCCAGGAAGGAGCGCAGCCTGCAGAGCTGCCTGGCCGCATCCTCCTGTGCCACGGACACTCGGGACATCCATGGTCCTTACACTGCACGCTGAGCTCCCACAGCACAGCCCTGACCTCGGTGCAGGGCTGAGCAATCCCACTGCCCAGCCCAGAGCTGCCCAGCTAACAACACTGGGCCTCTGGAACACGCAGGACAAGCACTCCAGAGGCCACAGAGATCTTCAGGATCACTCAGCAGCTCTCCCAGTCGCTCTAATCTGAGGACCGGGCTGAGGAGAACGTCCTTTAATCCTGAACACAGTGAAAAGTAGTTTTAGAGTGTATGAGTAATCAGTGTTATTTCTTCTTTTGTCAGTGGTTTATGGGCTGGTTTGGCCCGGTTGCGTGACGATCGGTGCAGGAACCCACGGACCCACACCCCAGGAAAGGGGAACGGGGAGGAAAAAGGGAAGAGGAGATGGGCCTAAAAACAAAACAGCGGCAACAATCTGAGGAGGAAAGCTAATTTACTAAATAAGATATCGGAAAGCAAAATAACACAATATAATACAATATAATTGGAATTACAGCTAATAGATCAAATAAAATGAGCAAGAGAGAGTGTCTGATAAACCAAAGGCCTTACGCTAAATGCTGAAGGTGAGACGGCAGCGAGCACCCGCTGCTGGGTCAATCCCAAAGGAAAGAAAGAAAATGTCTTGTGACACACACACAGTTTTTATCTTTCCTTCCGAGCAGAAATACGTAAAAATACAAAGCAACACTAAGTCGTCTGGGGAACATAGTTCCTCTCTTCTGAAACAGATATACCCATTACTATCGATGATCCACGGAGCTGGAGCACTAACTCTTTAACTCTTAATGCACTACATGATGTTATGATGTGGAATACCAATACCAAGAATCATAAAACCATGACATCTTTGCAACAAAGACAGCTAGTTTTCATCTGAAACTCAAAATTCTGTGCTATACTCTCAGATATATTTCATGGAGAGCACCTTCACTTCTTTGATTCTCGTGTTTTCTGAGTGCTTGAAAGCTCGCAGCAGATTCTGAACAGCAGTTATTGAGAAAAGGCTGACTTCAGCTTCTTCATTCCGAACATCTGAGCAGAAGCTAACAACAGTAATTAAATCCCACTAAATTGGTAACAACACCAAACTGCTAGAGATGAAATGCTGTGTGCCGTCACACCCTTCCCTGTGGATTTCTGCTGCTGGAAGTCCATTCCTACGTGTCTGTCTCTGAAGTCTCTGTCAAGAAAGAACAGTATCCAGATTTTCTGGTCACAGAAGTATTGCTCTTGGGTTTATTTTTTTCTTACCACAAACCCCAGGGAAAAATAAAGCCTGCGAGTTAATGCAGTTTGATAAAAGGTTTGTGGATACTGCTCTTAGAGGGGCGTATAAACTATGTACAGTGATGCACAAGGACCAGTGGACAATGAAACACAAAGAGTATGCTCCTGCTTTGGTGGGACAACTGCCTTAAATAGATGTTGTTGCATCTCTGACCGTACAGCTTGTGTGCTCAACTAGGTTATAAATCAGGCAAAAAGGAAAAAGAATCTGCAGTGCATCGCCTCATAGTTACTGAGAAAAACTTATTAAAGAAACGACACGCAAAGCACAACCGAAGAAAAAAACACTGCTGGCATTTGTCTGGTGACATGAACACAGCAATTGGGCACGAGTGGGAAGGTCTAAGCTGCCCCAGAGGGGGACAGACACAACCAGTGCAACAGCAGCTATGCATGTTTGCGTATATGTGGTTTCTCTCTGCCTTTTTGGTTCCCCTAAAGCTCAGCTTCTTTTCTGGCTGAGCTGCAGTCTATGCAGGCAATCACAGAGCGAAGCAGCGTGGGATATTTCAGGAACTATTCTGAAGTACCACGCTTCCATGCAAGAGCCGGTCATGCAGCACTGGGTCGCTCTGAAATGACTCATTGGTCTCTGGTTGGGTTTGGAGATGCCGGCTTCTTCTTTCATCTTTTACCATTTCAGCTTTGTGGTGTCTGTAGAAATGTCTGTGGTTGGTGTTTTTTTTAATCTCTTTTTTAGTTCCTTAATGTCCTGGCAAACAGGCAGGCCCCAGCCATGCTTTCATTTGCATGGACGTGATCTCAAACCTTCAGACTGAACTTTATAGCGGAACAAGAATATTGTTGTGGAAGTAGATGTAAGTCAGTCAGGTTCTCTGTATGGCACCAAAGCAGTGAATGCGAGTATGAAATGGAAGTAGATCCCTTCGCCCACTGTGTGTGTGCACTGGAGCACAGCACGGCTTTCAGCGCTGCAGAGGGCGGTGACTGCAGCTGTGGCAGTGCATGCTTCCTTTGATCCCAACTACAGCCGAAGCGGAGCAGCACTGCCTTCACCTGCGTTACTTGGGAGATCACACCGTGCGCCGATGTCGGGTCCGCTCCTTCAGCTGCATGCTCAGTGCTACATCGAGCAAGAAGCCTGTACCTTGGCACAGCCCCACACACCATTACGGCAACAGAACCGTGCTGACTGCCAGCACCGCCCTTTCCAAGGCGTCGGTACTGCAGCACGGCCACAGAGCAGGTCACCGAGTGGTGAAACGATGCATGAGTTAGCCGTCTTGCACAAATCAAGACTCCAGCCACACAGCTTCCCGCCGGCCAGCAGCAACGACACCGGCAGCAGGCGGCCTCAGATGGCTGCGCTCACTGTGCTCTCTCATCGCCTCCCAGCAGCTGCTGGTGCACAATGAACTCTTCCAGCACCGCTGCTTTGCTGCAGAGCACCGCGGGGCCGCCTGCGCCGGGACCGGGATGAAGGGCCGCCTTGTTCCACGGCCTCAACGGCGCCTTGTTCCTGCGGGCACGAGTGGGGGCACGGGGCAGCCGTCCTGCGGGGAGCGCCCGGCCGTGCCCGGCCGCGCTGCTGACCGCGCCCCACGGCCGCGGTGAGCACGAGGAGCTGCTTGCCACGTGACAGGAACGGCGGAACCGCCCTTCCCTCCGCCGCGTGCCCGGGCCGTGCCGTGCCGTGCCGTGCCGTGCCGTGCCGTGCCTCGCAGGGCTGAGCTGAGCGAGGTGAGCGAGGCACAAAATGGTGGCCGAGGGGCTGCGCTGGGAGCGGACGGGGCGCCGGGGAAATCACGGCCGCTCTCGGGCCGGGGCTGATCCCGGTCCTGCCGCCGCAGGGCTGGGCTGGGCTGGGCTGGGCAGAGCTGCCACCGCGCCTTGGGCGGGGCGGGGCCGGGCTGGGGCGTGGTGCGCGCCGTGACCGCCCCCGGGGCTGCCCGGTTGTGCCCGGCCCCGCGCCCCGCAGCCGCGTTCCGCCCGCCCCGAGTGCCAGCAGCAGGTACGGCCGGCAGCGCGGCGAGGTCGGCGCGGAGCCCTGCGGCCCGGGGTGTGGGGCGGCTCCTGGGGGCACTGGGGGTCGGGCGGGCGGCGGCGGCGGCAGCTCTGAGCCTGGGGCTGCCGGGGGGAGGTAGGGGGAGGGGGCGTGGGGCGAGGGGTAGCGCTTCGTGTCTGTTCGGTGCTCGCAGTAGCGTAGCATCTCGGTGCTCCTTTGTAACGCTGCTCCCCGCAGTCTGACTCGGTGTTACACCGCGCCGTGAGACCGGGCACGCCGTTAGCGCAGCCCGCTGCTGCCCGAGGGCGGAACGCCGGCCGCCTGCTGCCTGCTGCGCCGGGAGCGGCGGGGGCTGGCTGCTTCTGTGCCCGGGGAAGGGATGTTTGTGAACGCTCTGAACGGAAATTCCATAAATGTGGATACTTAAAATTATTTGAAATGTTTCCTAGGAAAAGTGTTTAAAAAAAAAAAAAAGTTATGGGGATGACTTGTTTCAAGGAGGCCTCATTAGTAAGTAGATCTCATTGAATAAAACTGCTTTGAATGTTATTTGCTTTTGGATGTGAAAAAAAATCCGACTTTGCTAACAAGGATGACACTGGCATCAATTTCCTCTAAGTCTCTTTTTTTCCTTCTGTTTATTACAATTCTTTCAGTTTTCCACTACCAGCTTTGCATGATGCAAGTTTATCAGTGAATAAACGTTTCCTTTGCTGAATTTATGGCATGGCTCAGCTCGGGGTACTTCTGCTCTGGAGCAGAGCACAGTTCTGAAGCACCTCTCATCCTCTGGGTTTCCCAAACTACCCTGCAGCGTGCTGTATAACATCTACCCCGCAAAGGAATTGTTGTCCAAGTATGCAGGGTCAGGGCTTGGCTATTGCAAATGGTTTCCCTCATCTTGTCCATGAGGTAGTTTATTCCACAGTCCGTACTACACAGCACAGGGAGCTCTAACTTTAACCCGTAAGCTAGCAGGGAGAAGCTAGCAGAAGCAGCGCTGCTTGGCGGCTGTGGGCTGTGCCGTGCCGTGCTGCAAGGTGTACCCGCACGCTGTGCGTTGTACTCTGCTGTTCACCTCCAGTGGAGGTAGTGGGAGTGCCGTCCTCTGCAGTAGCGCTCCAATCCTGGGTGTCAGCTTTCACTTACCCGTGCCATCGATGGGCCCCATCACAGTGCTCACTTGCTGGAGCAGCATGGAGCTGTGCTTCACAGATCTCACTAAAACTCAGCGTGACAGGAGGGTAGGAATTGAAGTCATGCCTTGTAGGTGTATGTGGATGGCAGACCTCTTAAATGCTGTGCTTAGAGACACGGAAGAGTCTTCCAGTGGTTGCCTGAGTGTTCAGATACCGATGCATTTTAGTGAGAACTGGGCACACGCAGTGGGCAGAGGAATGTCGCCTGCCCTCAGAAGAATGGATGCTTTCTTCAGCTTGATGAAATTCCAGTACCACAGGGAAAATACACGGAATCTGAAACCTGCAAACAATCTTTGGCTACTTTTGAATGTCTGAAGGGTGACAAAGCAAAAATGCTACTGTTAGGTTCAACTTTGATTTTACAGGCGCACATCCAACCTGTTTGTCAATTTGTTCCTTTCATCACCAAGGCATGGATGTGAGATAGCATTTACAGTCCGGCCTCGTGGTTCTGATAATGTTACCGAGGGCTGCCAGCTCCAGCTGGGAGGCTGGCTGTGTGACAGGGCTGGTTTTGTAGGTACTTTATGTATTTTTGTGAGTGCCTCAGCTGCCTCCTGAGTCAGCAGTGTCACTGAGGGGGGATGCTGCTTCTGGGAAGAAGAGAAGGTAAGAGCCTTTGTATGCTGCGTGGAGCAGCACATGGCTGTTTTCAGGGGCCCATGCTGAGCCAGTGCTTCCCCAGGTTCAGATGAAGTAACTTTCTGTATGCTGGGTGTTGTACAGTGTGCTAGTGGGAACCAAACCATTCTTAAAATAGCCCTCTGACTTATTTGGTGCTCTGGATTTGTATCTGCTTTTAGCTGTCTTTAGGAATACAAGCTTTCCAGTTTAATTCCAGACTCAGTGTTGCTACTGGCACGTTAGTCATGCTTATGAAAGAAGATGTTGGATAGGGATGTGGAGCTCCACAAACCATCTATTTCCCCCTTTTGCTTTGAAAACCAAACCGAAGGAATATTTTAGGGGTTGGTTTTTCTTCTTTTTGAAGTTGCAGATTGGTTGCAGTAAAACAGCGTGGTTGCTCACAATGAGTAACTGCTGTACAGGGAGAAGCAGCTGTTCTTGGTTATTGTTCACTTTCACAGCACTTCAGAATTGCCATATGAATTGTCCATTTCTGAATATGTCTCTGTCTGATCACTTTGTGTACCTTTGCCATGTAGTTTATTCTGCTTCTCAACACTAGTTAAAGTTCTCATCTTTTCCGTTTCATCGATTAATCATCATTTAATCACTTCAGATACTAAGGAGACTAAAGGAATTTGAAGGAAATGCTCTGGATGATTGATTCTGATTCCATAAAAGGAAAAGTGTTGCCAGGGCTCTCAGCTACAGGCCGGGCTGGAGCTGTTTTGCCAGTATCAGACGGTCTCCCTAGGTGGGGGTAGTGCACAGCTATGGAGCCTGCCATGTTTAGTTCATCTGCAAAGTATGTTTCTGCAGGAGGCTCCACGAAACAGCAGCCATGTCAAGAGGTTACACAGCCTGATAGAGCCCTCGGGGCAGGAGCAGAGGAGCTGTCTCACCAGCTCGTCAGTGTCTCTGCTCTGACAGGAGCTTGTAGCAGATGTTTAGGCAAAGGGAGAGAATGGTGTTTGTACAGACGCATTTTCTTAGGTCTGTCATTGTGGCTTTTGGCAGTTGAGGCCTGCCATTGTTAGGGATTTCATGAGCTGAAGGTTGCATTCAGATGATCATGTTTCATAGACAATAGTCATCCCATCCCTTGTGAATTTCTCTCTTTTTTTTGATCCCACTTGCAGTTCTGTCTCCTGAGCAATAATTTCAATTTTGTGCCTGCAGAGAGGCATTTTTGTTTCCTTTAAAACTGCTACACAGCAACTGAGTTGTACCTGTCCACATAGAAGCAATGCCTTAATGCAAATACAAAAAAATAGAGGTGTTTTTTTTTTTTTTTGTATTACTGCCTATGTCATTTTCATGCCCAACATTAATTCCAGAGTTGGATTTTCTTCAGAGCTCGTTCTGTCATGAATTTGTCTCATAAGAACAACTGTGAGGATCTACCATGGAAATAAGTCACAGCTGTCCCGTCTCCAAACAGGAGTGACTGGGATGCTGCTGAGCCATGAGGCAGACTACAGAACCCTCACAGGTTTATGTCACTAAAGGTCTTCTGTCTTCCCATTGTTTTGGCTTTTAGTAGGAATAAAAGTAAGTGAACTGGTGGCAGAAGTGTCTGAACAGACTGCAAACACAACAGGCCTGGAAACCACGCTGTGTGGTTGTTTCCCAAGAAGTCCAGGATGTTGGCAAATTTCCTCTATTTACACTACATCCTACAGTCTGTGTTTTTTATAGCAAAAGTACACTGGTTGCCAGAGTGGATTCATCAGGCCTTTTATGATCTCTTTGGCACACGGTTGGGTGATTGGCTATTTTGTACATATGCCAGTATGCCCATAGCCTCCGGGTACAGTTGTGCTGCCAGTGCTGCCAGTACTTGCCTGATCACAGCAGTGAATGCTTTCTTGCAGCATCACGAGCCCTTCGCTGTGCAGACACTCAGCGTATGCAGTCTGCTGATCCGGATGTGTATCTGGGGCACTGGGAGAGAGCTGGTTTGGTAATATGGCTCTATTATATCCTGTCATGGGCAGGTTCAGATCGGACAGTGTTCATAGCTGTCAGCTTCCAGTTCTCCACAGCTGCTCAGTGAAGGAAAGCGTGAGCAGAAAAATCAGGGAAGGAAGTAAGAGGTTGTCACAGTAAGTGCTTGGACAAGCAGCAGGGTTTATCCCTGATTATCCACTGATGTTGCATTTGCAAGGTTAGAGCTACCAGACAGAGCTGCAGCAGCTTTTCCTCGGGGTGCTGTCAGTGCTTGGCTCAGGAGAGCTGCGTGAGGTGGCATGAAGACTCCGTCCTGGGACAGGCAGGCTGCACCAGGGATGCTCCGTGGGCACAGCCTGGCACTGGTGCTGCAGTAACTTGTTGTGGTGCTCTGCATTGTTCTGCTCCTTCATACTTCCCTTTGGAGAATTATTTTATTGTTATTATTTTAGTTTTTCTGTTTGTCCTTGCCCCTCTTTGAGGTGAACTGGGATTTATCCTCAGTCAGGATATTCAAACCAATCTGCCAGAGTTTTTTGATTCAAGTTTGGGATATGATAGTGACTGGGTAGAAGGATTACATGGTTTGGACTTCGATTTTTTTTTTTTTTCCCCTGTTCTTATTTTTACCCATTTCAGAGTGTTTTTCTTCATGACAGACTGTGGGTTTGGTCTTTCCTCTTTTGCCCCTCATCCACTTCCCATTGACAACCTGAAGCTGCTTTCAGCTGGTGTCCCAGCACAACTGGGAGAGGGAGAAACAGCCATCTGTCTGCACTAGGAACGAGTCAGGCGGTGGGATGCTGTCCAAAAAGAAAGTTTAAACATATGTTATTTACTGAATGTTTCCACATGCAGTAAAAATAAAGCTACAATTCAAAACAGCGCCTTTAAAACACTGGAGAAAATGAATCATCCCAGAATCTCTTGGGTTGGACGGGGGTTGCTGCTCTGAGAGCTGTCTCCATCAGGGCTTTCCCTACTTCCAGGCTGCCTGCCTTCAGAGCTCTTGTGGTTCCTCAGCCCTGAAAGCCTGAATCCCGTTCAAAAGAAAATTAAAAAACACTGTTTAAGCACCAAAGCGAGAGCAGTAAACACTCTCCTGTGAGGAAGAAGGGCGTTTTCGGCATGGCTGTCAGCAGCATTGCCTTCTCATGGCTGCAGGCCACCAGGGGCTGTGGCAGTCAGCTTTGTGACAAAAACGCCTTCATGAGAAGTTATCTCCTCAAGCCAGAATGACCACATCTGCATGTATTCAGAGAACTGAAAGGAGAACTGTAATAGCTCTTATGTTAATGGACTCGGAAGGAGATGTTTGGGAGGAAAACTGCTGCCTGTGGGATGGGGCAGCCCTGTCTCGGGTGCCCCGAGGAGGAGGACAGTGGGGGAGTGCTGGGCTGCTCATGCAGGTGCAGGGCTGCAAGCGGCTCCTGCCCATAGCAGTAGCTCTGTCTTCTGTGTCCTCCAGGCTGGAACCACAAACCTGCATCATCTGTACATCTCAGGGATTCCTCATGTTCTGATCAGTGCCCCTGAATTAGAAGAAGCATTTTGATTTTGAATGTCTGTGAGGTGAGGAAGCTCCTGTTCGTTCACTGTGCTGCCTGTCTGTGCAGCACCACGAGGCCGGGTCTGGAGTGGGCTGCTGGTGGGGCTCAGCCATGCTGTGCCTGAGGGGCACATTTCCTCCGTGTGCTTTTTAATCACAACTGTTTTATTCTCAGCCCTAGCACGGACTTCTCCTGTCCTTGTCATCAGTGTGGCAGTGGCTTGTTGTAAGCCCTCTCACCTGTGCCTGCAGCTTCACATGGAGCACTTCATGCTTCCCTTCTGGACTCCTTTTAGGTTGTCTCCTCTGGTTTCCATCCCATCTTCTCTGGTAATGATGTATTACTCTGCGCTTCCTTGGGTTAATGATAATGGATTGAGCAGACTTCTGTGCTACTGAGGAATGCATTGGCTGGCTCGCAGGGGGAGAACGGTTTGCATCAAGTTGCAGATCATTTCCCCTCTGCACAGCCAGGACCTGATGACTGCAGGGAGAACATCTGTGTCATTTCCCCACAGCTGACCACAAACATGTCCTCACTGCCTCCATGAGCGTACTTTGGCTGTCACCACCAGATCTGTCTATGAGGCTTGATAGGGAGTTGTAATCATATTTTAATGTACTGGATTATGTCTTATGGGTTATATAAGCTCTCCTTTAAGACATGTTTTCGGCACTGAACAGTGATTTGTGTCCAACTGCAATTCACTATTCATTTTTGCTTGCAGCTGAAGGAGAGCAGCTGGTAGTTTCCACTGATCCATTCTTATCTGTGCTGTGTGTGTGTAAGAGCATGATTCAGCTCTCACGTATGCTAAGGTAGGGCTTTTAAACAGTTGATGGTATCAGTAGATTTTCTCTGGGCGTGTTTCAATCAGATGGGAGATCTGTATATTCTCTGAGAGTTTCTCCCATGTAAGTAATATTCTTCCTGATTTATATCACGCAACTGAGAAGAAACTCAAGCTTTTGTGTCTTTGCATGCAGCAAATTTTCACCCTTGCTGCATCAGACTGAACCTGCTGTTTTCATTGAGTATTCAAGAGGTAGAGAGACCAGAATAGGGCTGACATGACTCATAGTGCAAACAAACAGCTGGAAAAAGCGAACAATACGCAAATCATCTGGGTGTTCTAGATTGCTAAAGTGGTTTTGTAGGAATTTTAACTTTTAAATGCAAAAACCTACTTGCCAGTTGTACAGATAATGCTGTACTTTGTGTCCTGGACTGTTGATGTGAGTTCTTTGTTTACTTCTTCAGGGGGTGGGAGGAAAGGGGTTGTTCTTAGTGTTATGTGTATGTGAATTTAAGGCTGTCAGGAGACTGAAAACAGAACTCATCTCTCATTTTAGATATTTTTTCAATGCCTGTCACCATGGCAACAAAGCTGAAGTCCCATCAGATTTGTTTTCTGTAGCTTACTGAAAAGTTAGTCATATTATATACTATTTTGGAAAGGAGGCAATAAAGAATAGAAAAGGAGCCTCTTTTTCAGTATGTACTGTCATCGGCTGTTAATACTGCGCTGAACTGTCTTCCCTTCTCTGTGAAATGCAACATGATGTCTTGCATTCCTTATTGTCAGAACTTGAATGACTCTGTAATGTTCAATCTGACAATCTTTGTAAATTCATCAGAGTTTTTATGGGTTTGCAAAGGATCAGAGAGAAAAGAAACGGTTGTGTGGGTAGTCAGAAAGTGTAGATTATCTTCAAAGTGTAGGAACAGCTAAACCTGAGATAACAATTTGATATTTGATCTGCTCAGTGACATTATCTCAGCAGTGCTCTGGAGTATGCAGCTCTTGCTCTGGCAGTGTTACTGTCACACACACAACCTGCTGATTTTGCTGGGATTGATCATGCCAGTAGTACTTCGCTCCTAACAAAACAGAGACTCTCTGTTCTTCTTTTGCTGCAGCAGAAGTATGCTGGTGGTTTACTTCTCCTCTTTGATACTGGAGGTGTAGAATGCTATGAGACAAGGGAGCCCTTCTTTTCCTGAGGAGGGATATTATTTCTTTGGAGCAATCCATAGACTCTGGGCAATTGTTGACAAATAAATAGAGGGAAAGAAAGAATTGCCTGGGTGGAAATGCAACTGTTTGCCTCCAAGGTACAGTGAGGATTGAGGCACAAGAGCCATTTTTGGAACGTGCGTGCTGTGTGGTTACAGACTTCTGCTCAGATTTACTGTTCTCCCCATATTTTAGAAATTCAGAATGTACTTGGCAGTTATTTTGATGCCCTGTATTATCTATCAAAATGAAAAATACTGCCCTTCCCATCTAGAAATGCAGAAATTGCTTCAGAAGCATGCAGCAGGTGTTTTTAATGCTCTGTGGTGCAATGTTATGTTGGCTGCAGAGCTCCTTTGTGGGCCTTGTTTATACAACACGTTTAGACAAATTAACTGAACCTATCATGAACTAGGAACTGGAGTTGTAAATGAGAACAACCATATGGTGATCTGGCGTGCCACTGTCACAGCCTCATTTCACTCAGTTGGGCTTTCCTGAGCAGCCCTGTGTGGGTAAGTCCTTTTCCAATTGCTGGGTATACATATGGGAATGGACACAATTTAACTGTATCTCAAACAAACAAAAAGTTGTTCTCAAAGAAAATGTGTGCTTGTTTTTCTCTTTTAAGTTGCTAGCAGAAAAACTATGTATAAACAAGAGTGCTTGTTCTGAAGGTAAGCCTGAGCTCTCCGTTTTGATACGTTGTCAAACAAAACCAAGCACCCTCATGAGTGCTATTTCTGTTAAACCAGGGTGCTAACAACTAGCAGTCAGACCTCTCAGGTTCTGTGCTTCATGGAAATACTTAGAATATCTTTTTCCTGTGTAACACTTAGACCTCTTTACAGCTGAAGCTATTTAAACTTTTTTTTTTTTTTTTTCAGCTGCTCATATTCAGTGAATATCCTGAAAAAAAGCCTCCAGGAGCTTCATCTAGTGGCTTAAAAATATATATGCTGTTCAGTGCCTGAAATATGTTAAAGTACAGAGCGTCGTGAGGAAAGCCCTTTGTGCTAATATTTGCTTTGTCATACAGAGGAGCTGCCTGCTAAATACGAATGCACATTCTTTTGCATTCAATCTTGCTTTAGTCAATTTTTACTTTAAAAATTAACTTTAAAAGCATTACCATTACTACCTTGCACATTTTGTGGTCTGAAATACTCTGGCATTACCAGAAGTCAGAGAATGTTTGGTTTGATTGCATGCATTCCTTCAGCTCGGGTGAGCTGCTCTGGATGTTTGAGGTTGAGTAGGAATCAGACTGGAGCCCAGGGGAATAAAGTGTTGTCTTCTTTTTTTGATTCTCTGAGACTGGATGATACTGTCTTCAAGAAAGATATTTTAGGCAACATTATATGCCTGAGATGATTGTAGGTGTGAAGATGTGACAGTAGATTTGATGCGGAGGAACTAGTCATTAATTGTTCCCACTAATTGGCATTGCCATGTGATGAAGCAGAAGGAATAAGAGATTCTAGACTCTGTGTTCATAGGTGTTCCTCACAGTCGGACAGGACGTTCCTTCCTGTGCAGTGCTGGGCCAGGTCTGAGCAGAATGGGAAGCACAGCTGCCAGGGCTCCTGACGGTGCTGTGATGGAGAAGATGCAACCAGGATGTTTGCTGGGCAGAGGGACAGGAGGGTCTCCCTGGTTCTTCTGGCCTTTCTTTGAAACAAGCGCTTCCCAGCCTTTGGAGAAATCATTTAAGAATGTATCGAAGAAGCAGTCTCCAAATTCTGCTGTTGGTCTGTGGGATGCACAGACCTTTGCACAGATTCAGCATCCACGACGCGCCCATTTCACGTGTTGTGTGTGGTACTTCGGGGTGCGTTCCCTGTAATTATTTCCATAGGCCAGCCTGTGAGATAAGGCATGCTCGGACAGACCTGGCATGGTTGTGTTGATTGCACATCTGGATACCATAACGAGTTGTTCTCTTCCACTGTTTGCTCAGAACATTGGACTTCTCTTAAGTTCTTGTTTTTATCACTATGCAGCCAAGTGCCATTTAGATGATCCATCTGCACTGAAATCCCATATTTCAAGCCCTTTCCTTGTTTTCCTTAAGTAACTTCTCTTTGCATAAGATGCTGACCCTGTGCAGCACTGTTTCTATGACTAAACTGGACAGTTTTATTAACATCAGCTTGAAGTTTGCCTTTTTTCCCATGTCTCCAACAAGACATCCTTTTTGGTATGGTTCTGGCAACCTTATCTGGCATTTGCCGGCAATAACACATCCAGAGCACAGCTCTCTGTGGCTTGACTCAACGACACAGCATTTTCACAGCAGTAATAAGCCGTACTGGCATATGTTACACTTATTCCCTTCTGACATGCTTGAGATGAATCCTTCCCAAAGATTATTATAACACACAATTTATTCACCACAGCTCTCTTTCCTTCTGCAGCTAGTTGACAACACAAGCTTGGACTCAGGACAGAACTTATAAAATGCCAGGTTAATTAGAGGACCACATCTCGGTGTCTGCTTCCTTCCATTTCTCACCTCCTCTCTTCTGTCTGCCTCAGCACTGGAAAAAAAAAAAAGTCTTGGGGGATTTGAGCTAAAATGGGATGCTAAGAGTGAAGACTATCCTGGGTCTCTTTGGTTTCCGTCTGTTAAGTTTGGCAGTGTCTCACTGTACAGACTTTTACTAATAAGAAGTCCAAAGTATTTTTCCATTTGGAAGGGACTTGTCTCTTTCTAACATTGTGCAATCCAGTCATCTCGGTTTGGGTGTGCTGCAGCTGCAGAAGCCATTCACAGCTGGCTTCCTCGGAGCTGTCCCAGTGCACAGTTAGCTTCCAAAGCTTTGTCACCAATTTCAGGCCCCTGATGCTCTGAAGTTCTTTCACAGAAGTCAGAAATATCAGCAGAACTAAGAGATTGTTTTCATTATCTACTTCAGTTTGAGAATTTGCAGTGAAATTTTCACAAGTACGTTAACTAAAGCAGTGCTCGCCAACTTGAAATTTCAAAATAAAATGTGTCAGCTTGAACAACAGAGAAACAGTGTTCTAGGAAGAGAGAGAAAGTATTCTCATGGGGAGAGGAGAAGGCACATGCAAAATGGGGTCTGATCTTTCCATATGGGAGTCTTGTGCATGTAGCCAGGTGGAGCGCTCGGCCTCCTATTGAGGCAGCTGCTGAGAGCTTGAGAAAGCACCAACCTCATGCTGTCAGTAATCCTTCTTGGGGTGCATTAAAAGCAGATGAATAACCAGCAACATAACCGCACAGAGGCTTTAGTTATGTTCCTCCCAGTGCTCTGGGATGTGCACTGCAGTGTGTCAGGAGCAGTGTCTGCAGCCCTCGGCAGTGTGCAGCAGGTGCCGGAGCTGCTGCCTTAGCTGGAGGAGCATGGGGCTGCTCTGCACCTGGGCTGCCAGTGCTGGACGTGGAGCATGAGGCTTTCTGTGCAGCGTGTGTACTGCACCGGTCCATCTCAAACTGCTCTGGCATGTGTTACCGTGATAGAGGTTTGTATAACATGGCATTCAGGAGCAAGGCGCGTGATGAATCTCACTTCCTGCTCCTCTGAAAAGTTCAGAGAGATGAAGGTGCATTCCCTCCATCCTCAGGTTGTTCAGATGTGTACCATTAGTGCTCCTCTGTCTTCAAAACCTCTTTCTGCAGCCCCTGCCATCTGGAGCAGGCTTGCTGTTTGTTCCTTTGTGTCTCATCAACTTTCCATTTAGTTGCAGTCTTCAGCAGACAAAATGTTGCCTTTGTTGTTGATGTCTTTTAATTTCTTCCTATCCCCTTGGCCTTATGACTAGATATTTGGCTTGCTTCAACATCGCTGCTGTGTCGGCTGTAATAGATAGCATATTGTCTTGAGCTTTGCCTGCTGGGATTAAGTATCTGTAAGTGGCTGAAGGAGTCTGAGGTTTCCCGGAGGAGTGTGTGCACAAACACGTTCCGCCCCGCGTTGCTGAGGGGGTGGGCGTGTTTGTCTCTGATAAAAGATTGCCTTCTGCAGCACTCTTCAATATCGGCAGGAGGAGGAGGAGGAGGAGGGAGCTGGGACTCCCTGCAGCTTCTGCAGGAGGAGGGAGAAACCCATTTGCTGTTAGGAATGGGCAAACAGGACTTGGGTTATATTTTTCTCACCGTTTTTTGCACAATGGCTCTGAAGCTGAGCTGTGTGAGCTCCATGTCTGTTGCAGGGCTTGGATATGTTGTTACAGCAGCTGTGGTGCTTTCAGCTGTGGTAAGTGACCAGCACCACAATTAAACACTGACAAGCTTTTCCTTTTCAATACCTTATAAGAGTCGCAGTATTTTCTAACTTTGTATGGAGTTTGCACAATTTTATAGTGGGATGTGGGGAGAAATGAAGTCTGGCTGACTGGAGTCCTAGCAGTAAAAACTTGGTGTTTTCCATCTTTATCTGTTTGATATCAGCTTAGGAGTCACTTCGGTAGCTAACCTGCTGTTTTGCTTTCTAGTTTGTAACATTCTCTATTTCTGCCTTGGAAGCTGAGCGTATGGTGCTCTTGTCCGTCAGCTCCTGTGAACTCCTTTCTTTATTGAATTACTGGATGCTTCTGATATAACATTTTCATGTTTTCTTCCCTGTTGTCTGATATCCCTTAAAGGCATGCTGTAGCATACAGTCAAACTTCCTTTGCCCATGCTACAGAAATGTTCTGTTTACTTTCAGCGTTACCGAAGTGAATTATTTTCGTATGTAGGTAAATGAAAGTATTCATGATGTTTTTATAAAAGAAAAATCTGTATATTGTAAATAGATTGCATTTGTGCGAAAATGTGCATTAAAGCAGAATCACAGTGTCCCTAGGACAGGATCTTATCTGTAATACTTTAATTCCTAAAACAGAACAGTGACACAGAAATAGTGAAGTAATGTGTCCATTGATTATCAGCAGAAGAATATAAGAAACTTTGTAACTCTCTCTTCGATGATATTCACAATGTTTTCCAGCAAGAGCAGGGTAAGATTGCACAAGAACAATAATAATAGCTGGGTAATATTACACAAACTGTGAATAATGATAAATAATTGTGCAAGCTGTACAACAAATAATTAAAAGTGGCATGTCCATTTCCTGTGGTCTTGGACTTTTAAGCAACATTTATAGAAAAGAATAGTTAGCAAGGAAACTTGTATTCCACTTATGTGCTGTATTGATAAGGTAGAAATTTGTATGGAAAATATATGAAGTAAAATCAAGAAATTAGGCAAAAAACCCAAACAAAAACAACAACACTAGAGAAAAGAGAGCCTACGAAGGAATGTGCTAGGGATAAGGCAGAAAATAGGGTTGTTTGGAATTTAAAAGTAACAGTCATCAGTTGAGAAAGATTTTATTTATTTATTCATGCAGTTCAGAGCAAGAGAAAAGAAAGGAAACTCTCCACTCATTGCCTGGGACAATAGAGATCAGAAGCAATATAATTTAAACAAGAATTTCCTTGTACTGTGTGTCTTGAGTAACATCCTCTGTCCTGCCTGTAGCCTGTCAGCATGGTGGAGCACGCTGAGTTTTCGAAGGCTGGGAAGGAGCCCGGCCTTCAGATTTGGAGGATTGAGAAATTTGATTTGGTACCAGTGCCAAAAAATCTCTACGGAGACTTCTTCACAGGAGATTCCTATCTGGTGCTGAACACCATCAAACAGCGGAGTGGGAACCTCCAGTACGACTTGCACTTCTGGTTAGGTAAGTCTGGTGGGAGTGCCCATGCTGAAGTGAATTCTGTTCCTGTCACTACTTTGACATTCTCCAGTAAGTGTTACCCAAGGAAAGAAGGAACAGAACTTTTGGCACCCTGAGAATGCAGTTTTGGTTGCACGTATTGCTGCTCACCTTGAATGTTTGAAATAGTTTCTGAATAGAGACTACAGCCACCTCTGTCCCTAGAAATAGGATTGTGTTATCAAAATAATGGCTTTTCTGATCAAGGTGATGTAATTCCAAGTTCTCCAGAGTCAGTTGTTAGGCCCACAGAAAAGACAAGACCTCAGATGAGAAAGTCTGCTGAAATCTTTTCCATTTCGAGGGGTAGAGGTCAGTTGTTATCTCCCTTGCTGAGTGTGTGTTCCTTTTTCCCATGAAGTTCAGACCTCTGAACTGGCCTTCTGTGGTAAATGTCATCGAGTGATGTGGCAAGGCTTTCCCCAAGTTCTGTAAAGCCAAGACTCGCTGGCAGTATCATAGTTAAAGCTATGTAGGACACTTGCATAGTGGCTTGCCCTATTTGTCATCTGTCCATAGCTTTTCCATACTAAAGAGATTCCAAACTGTTGAGGAACTGGTGCCCCGATAGTCTCTGCAGCCTTAATAAGCTGATGATGTCTTCCTGCAGATTCATCTGCTTGTGAATTTGGCCCAGGAGAAGCTTCCTTCCAGAACAGGGTGAAATAGCAAAGGGAAAATGTACGATCCTTACTAAAGGCACAGCTGTGAAGCAGTGGGGCTGCAGCAGTTAGGGTGTTTCATAACCCCGACAGGAAAATAAACTTTTTTTTGATGCTGTTTGCAGTCATTATTGAAAAGATTGCAAACAGCTACTCTGCAGGCCTGTGTGGAAGCTGAACTTTCCAGGAATCTCCTTGTGCTTATGCAGTTGAATGCTGAGGCAGAAACCTTGCGTTCTCTCCATGTTTTTACCTTTTCATTTCTTAGGAGATGAAAGCTCTCAAGATGAGCGTGGGGCAGCTGCCATATTCACTGTTCAGATGGATGACTACCTTCAAGGGAAAGCTGTCCAGCACCGTGAAGTGCAAGGCCATGAATCCTCAACATTCCTGGGGTATTTCAAGTCTGGCATCAAGTACAAGGTAGGTTATGGCTGGACTTTTATCCTGCCAGTCTGAATCAAATCTGCAAGAAATGGCATCCTGCCCACTTCTCAGAAGAATAAGAATTGCCCTTTTGCCAGTTGATTAAAAAACATTCTCAACCAGATGTTTTCAATGAAGTGGAACTGACAGGGTGGAGAACAGCAGATCCCAGTGGGAGAACTTTGGCTCAATTGATAATGCACAAGAAAAGCCCCAGGAAATTTTAGGGATTGGGGTTTTGTTTTTCTTCAAGAGGCAGAGGGAAAAAAAAAACAGTCCCAAGATTTCTGGAATGAGTTTAAGAGCAATCCAAGTTAATGGGAAACGCCTACTCAGTAGACTTAACTTCTCCCAATTGCTTAACTAAGATTGGCTTTGCCTGTCTTTTTTTCTGTGCTCAGTCCACCTCCACAGCGTAAGGATTATTTTTTTTCTTTTTAATTTTTGTCTTAGGCTGGTGGTGTGGCTTCTGGCTTCAGGCATGTGGTTCCCAATGAAGTAACTGTGCAGAGGCTTCTCCAGGTCAAGGGCAGGAGAACAGTCCGAGCGACAGAGGTCCCTGTGACCTGGGAGAGCTTCAACACAGGGGATTGTTTCATCCTTGACCTTGGCAGTGTAAGTACCACGTAAAAGATGAGTTATCAGACTTTCAGAGGCAGGAAAATTCTGATTAATTCACTTTTTCTTTCTTTTTTTCTTCATGCTGTGTTTAGTTATCTCAAGTGTACAGCATTCTGAATCATGTAGCTGGTTTTCTGACCTCTTTCACTCCCAGACATGCTGCTGCTTCCTCCAGAAAAGGTCCTGTTAGGGTCTGACAAGTGACAGCTGCATAATTTTTCTTTCTCTCCAGAATATCTACCAGTGGTGTGGCTCCAACAGCAACCGTCAAGAGCGTCTGAAGGCCACGGTGCTAGCCAAGGGGATTCGGGACAACGAGAGGAACGGTCGCGCCAAAGTCTTTGTTTCAGAGGAAGGAACAGAGCGGGAGGAAATGCTTCAGGTTGTTCACTTCATCCGTTTCTCTGTTCTGGAATGGGAAGGGCAGTATGTGAAAGAACAGAGGCAGTCGTTAAATAGGCTCAGTGATGTTTGTCATTACACAGTTTGTGCTAGTGTTAGAAGCAGACTCACTTCAGTGCGGACTTGCTGGGACATCACTATGTCTTTGCTGTTGCTGATCTAGAAGTTTCTTTTCATGTTCCTTGAGACTGGAGCATCTGGAAACAGATTATTTTGGATTTGCTAGTAATGTTTTCTTTCCCTTCTCTCTCTCAGGTCCTAGGACCAAAGCCCAGTTTGCCACAAGGAGCTTCTGATGATACTAAAACTGATACAGCCAATAGAAAGCTGGCTAAGCTCTATAAGGTAACAAGAAACAGATGGACCCTGACAATTGTGGAGAGTGAAGTAATCTTTCCACAGTTAGATGGAGCTGGAATAGTGTAGAAGAGCTGATCTGATCTGACTCAGAGTCTTTTAGGAACTTATTTAATTTAAGCGTATGAACTTTGGTTCCTTACACTGCAGACCCATGTGCTTTTTACTGTCTTTATCAGAGACTAGAGTCAGCAGTAGGGATTCAGCTGGAACTTTGCAGGAATTTATGAGACAAAGGCAGAGTGTGAGATGCGTGGAGGGGCACTGTGTTAAAAAGATGAGAAGAATGGACTAGAAACAGGCTTTACCTCTTTCAGCATATAGTGAGCATGATGAAGTAATGATTCGGAAGGTAACATTTGCCGTCAGCTAGTATGAGTGCAGAAGACTGTTCAAGACTTTTTGGGAGGAATTCTTCTCTACAGCCATCTCCACTAATGACTTGGTGAATGTCTGCCAAGATGGTTTGTGATGTAGACCTTAATTTATTAGTAGGTATATGATCTCAGGCCATTAAACCCACAGTTACCATGACAGCACTATTCAGTTCTCAGACACAGTTCATTTGCTTTAGAAGAACTTTAATGGCTGCTTTTGCATCAAATATATTTACCATTTTGGATTCATCTTTGATTCTAGTGATTTCTGCTTTGCTAGATGTATCTGAAATCTTCAGAGTAAGTGCTAGGTTCTGTCATACTGTTGCTGTGTCAAAAGTACCCTGCTTGAATAATACTAGTTCCTGAAGAAGTCACTGCATTCAGGTTGATTTCCCTTTCACTCCGTGAGTTTTGGACTACTGCCATGAAGCTGTAGGGGAACAGACAATGCCTTATCTAATCTCTGTGCTGTGTTACCACAGGTCTCGAATGGGGCTGGGAACATGGCAGTTTCCCTTGTGGCAGATGAGAACCCCTTCTCCCAGGCAGCACTTAACACAGATGACTGCTTCATTCTGGACCATGGCACAGATGGGAAGATCTTTGTTTGGAAAGGTATAGAGATGCAGGTGGAGCTGGTTATATATGCATAGGATTTTCATCCTGGTCCCTGTTTCTTTTGAGCCAGTTAGGAGAACGTACTCTTGATGGTGGTGGTGATTTTCAGGGCCTTAGATAATGCTATCAGCATTAACAATCTCAGAAAAGCACTCTCATCTGAAAGGTCATGTGCTGAGATACTGGGGTTTTGTGTAAACGAAGGCTTCTGGAAACCAGAATGAAAAAAGTAATGTCATAAACAGAAAGGAAATTGTTCTCTCAATCATCATAGAAAAGCACGAAAGAAATAAAAAATTCATTGAGTACTTGGCATCATCTTCTAGCTGGAATTCCGTGCCCTTCAGCGTTTGCAAAAGGTTGAAGTGCTATGCACAGTTTTTTCTCTGGGTAGATGAAACTTGTTAAAGTTGATCTCTCCTATTTTTTTTTTCTTTAATCATTAAAGGGAGGAGTGCCAACTCTGATGAGAGGAAGGCAGCCCTGAAAACTGCTACTGATTTCATCGATAAGATGGGTTATCCGAAACATACCCAGGTAAGGATGTGCAGCCCACCCAAACATGACTGAATGGTTTTGTACCACACAGGCCACTGACTTCAGACCACAGCTCGTGTGAAGTGTCAGGTCAATCTTTCAAGTAGCTCCTGTTTTGGTGGATGTGCTCTTCAGCAGAGAGGTGCTGCAGTGTATCTCCAAGGCTAACACTGTCCTTAGAATGGCATTTACCTTTTCCACGACCTCTCAAGAAGGTGAAAAACAGAAGATATGTGGAAATTTGCCTTTCTTGAAGTTTAACATCCCTTCAGCTTCCCTCAAAACTCAACTTACACTGAGTATACATCTCCTAGCATATTCTAAAACCCATATTGTTGGTTGTGGTACCATCCAACACAAATACACAAAGGCTTAAAGACTGATTAACACTAGCTTGGAAGAAGCTGGGGACAGTCCTTTCAAATGAGTGGTTGCAACCAGCATGAAACAGATGGTTTGTGATGTGTCTTCAGTCTTGGTAAAGATCTATTTGATATCTAATAACTGGAAATTTGATTGATTGCTGTATTTCAGATGTCAGCGAGACCTGACATGACTTCTTAGTACTGCTTTGTGACACCAAGCCCTTCACTGCTGTAGTCTCAGGAGAATTGTACGAGGCAATTCTGTCAGCTTGAAATCAGGACTCCTGTGAAGCAAGCAGTAGCCAGAGCTACTGTGGGGTCAGGCAGCTCCTGATGGGCTGGTTCTTTTGTTTCAGGTCCAAGTCCTCCCTGAGAGTGGTGAAACACCTTTGTTTAAACAATTCTTCAAGAACTGGAGGGACAAGGACCAGACAGAAGGACTGGGAGAAGCTTACATTTCTGGTCACGTTGCTAAGATTGAGAAGGTACCATTCGATGCTGCCACTCTGCACACCTCCAGGGCCATGGCTGCCCAGCATGGCATGGAAGATGATGGCTCTGGTAAGAAACAGGTAAGCCATGTTAGAATCCTTTTGAAAGGTTTCCAAAATTCTCTTTCCTACTTGATGGGTTGCTACAAGAACAGTTGGAGCTTGATACTCATCAATGCTGCAGTTTCATAAATGCTGAGGAAATCTTCAACATTTAAGATATTAGGAAGGTCTTGAGAGCCCTGCACTCATGTGGTATAGATGAGTTGTCATTTTCACTCCAAATTTTCCCTGGAGACAATGCTTCACCCAACAGCACTGACCCAGACTTCTTTCTCATTTCTCCTTGTCCCCATTATTCGGGCTCTTGCCATCACATATGTGATGAGCGATTGTCCTAGAACACCTATCTGGCGTGTCTGGATGTATGTATTTGTACATAGAAGCAGTGATAAAGATGGCTTGAAAGAGCTGGGCTGGGAGTCTTAGCCAACCTTATACTTTTCAAAAATCCCCAGTAAACTAAGAGCTCTGTTTGTCATTGTCCAACTGAGAAAAATCAAAATGGTCATGTAATGTACAAAATGGGCATCAGTGTTCCAGTGCTGGTAGTCTAACTGACATTTCTCCTGCACTTCTCACCATTCTGAAGGTCTGATCAAGATCTGGGAGTTCACAGTAGTAGTAACTGACTCTTCCTTGCTTCCAGGCCTGGCTGCAGGCTGTGGAAATCTGTGGTGGATGGGAATGACTGATTTTTAGTGGCTTTCCCCAGCAGGTGGAGCTGCAGCACTGCAAGTTTTGGGAGGCTGAATGAAGAAAATGAAATGCAGGGCCTGCTAAGGAACATCTGCTCATTCCACTCAGAAAATTTCTTCTCCTTTTGTGCTATTTTTTCTAGATTTGGAGAATAGAAGGTTCAGAGAAAGTGCCAGTGAATCCTGCAACATATGGCCAGTTCTACGGAGGGGATAGCTATATTATCTTGTACAACTACCAGCATGCTGGGAAGCAGGGGCAGATCATTTACACTTGGTAAGAAAGATTGGGCCTTTGTGGAGCTGTGAGTCTACTTTGAGAATGAGTCACTGCTGGTTCCCATTTATGGAGGATCCTTGGGGAATAAGATTCCACCTAGAATAGTATTCCCTTCCAAAACACTACCAGAGGTCTGGAAAGTTTTGGAATTTGAATGGAAGGAGTTACTGTGCTGGCATCTTTTTCACTTGTTTGCTTGCTTGTTTGTTTGCTTTTCTAGTGGTAAGTAACCCCTTCTTTGGATCAAGCTCTAGACTTATTGCAGAGTTTCTACATCTGAGACCACTGTAACTAACTTTGAAACCTTCATTGGTGGACTGGGACTGTTGCAGTTCCCAGGCCATGACTTTAAACAAGTCTCACAGTGCTGATGTTCTTGCTTCTCAGCAATCAGAGTGGGCACAGGCAAGCTGAGTAACTGAAACCAAAAAGGGTGCAGTCTGTGTAAGTGCTGCATATATAGTTCATGCTGGCAGTGCTAACAGGATGTTTTTAAGCCATCTGCTGGAAGGATCTTTGGAGATAGGCATGGAGATACTAAATAATCTGCTTATTATCTAGAAAACATCTGTATCTCCTTTTCTAGTAGTCATACAGTCTAAGACAGTGAACTTCTTCATGTTGAATGAAGTGCTTCCAAGGGTTGGTAGCATAAAAGTTTTTCTTGCATCTTGATCTCTGTAAGGCGCATGTGTTGGGGAAAAGGCTGAAAATACAACTCACTTTTTGCCTTGTCTTTCAGGCAGGGTGCTCATTCCACTCAAGATGAAATTGCAACTTCAGCATTCCTCACAGTACAGCTGGATGAGGAGCTGGGAGGCAGCCCTGTGCAGGTGAAAAAGAACAACAAACAAAACAAAAAACACAAAAGCCCACTGAGAATAAATAGAATATAATTGGTTTTCTCATACCTTGCAAGTGGCACTGAGCCTTCTGCTTTCTAGTATTAATAGTTCTCAGAAATTAACAATCTGCGTTCCATACAAATTAATGCAACATGTTGGCAGCCAACAGAGCTTGCTAGGAGAAGCAGAAAACACCCTGGATATATTTAATTAATAGCAGCTGGATCAGCAAAGACTGCAAACTCCATAAATTCTGTAAGAAGATTCCAACCAGAAATATGGTGGCAAAAGTCCGTTTCTAGCACACCTTATACTTCTCTTCATCAGCACCTTTAAAGTGACAGCAGGTTATCTTTTTCTCTAGAAACGAGTAGTACAAGGAAAGGAGCCACCTCATCTGATGAGCATGTTTGGTGGAAAGCCCTTGATTGTTTACAAGGGTGGAACCTCAAGGGAAGGAGGCCAGACCACCCCAGCACAAACACGGCTGTTCCAGGTCCGGTCCAGCACCTCGGGAGCTACCAGAGCTGTAGAGGTATGTGGCTAGAGCCAACCTGTGTGTTGTATACATAAGCTGCAAGGGGAACACAATCTCTTTGAGAAGAGCAGTGGCCAGATTGAGCTTTCTGATGCCAACAGCATTTGAGCAGAAAGTTGTATGTATCTGTAGATTGTATAAAGAAACACACGTTTGTTTACTTTCCATACGACTGAGCTTAACTCACTACCCAGATGTGGGCAAATATACAACACGTATTGTAACCCTGTATGTTTGCATGGGATGCCTTGTTAGGAGTTTGTTCAAGGATAGATACTAATTCTGGTTTTGAAATTACGGGCTCTACATAGAGGATGTTTACACCTCACACATGCAACATTCTTTCTTTTCAGGTGGATCCTGCTGCCAGTCAGCTGAACTCCAATGATGCTTTTGTCCTGAAAACTCCCTCTGCTGCTTTCCTCTGGGTTGGACGAGGCTCCAACAGTGCTGAGCTATCAGGGGCACAAGAGTTGCTGAAGGTTCTGGGGGCTCGTCCAGTACAGGTTTCTGAGGGTAGAGAGCCAGGTGAGGGACAAACACAAAGTCTGAGGTCATTTCTGTGTAGCTGCACGTTTTCAATAATGATTTCATGGATATTTTCTTTTTGTCTCCCAGAAGGAAAATGTGAATAGTCACAGAGTGTGGCTTCTCTGATCTAGCATCTTCCTGATGTTAACAGTGCACTCGTGTTTGTAGGCCTTTGGGATTTTCTGACTTAGAAGAATGCTTCCAAGTCCTACCCAAGCCATACTGCTACTGTGTTTGCCAGGAATAGTTGAAGCAACAGTGTATCTTCTTTTTCAGATAACTTCTGGGCGGCTTTGGGTGGAAAAGCTCCCTACCGAACCTCTCCCAGGCTGAAGGACAAGAAGATGGATGCTCACCCCCCTCGTCTTTTTGCATGCTCCAACAAGAGTGGACGCTTCACCGTGAGTATCTGGGAAGATAGTCAAATAATTCAACATTCATCCGACAAAGCTGAGATAAACTTGGTCTGAGTCTGCTCCGAGTCAGCTAATGGGCTGTTAGATCCAATTAGGATCCTCTGTAGTGTTGCCTCCAGAAGGGAAAGCATTAGCACCATTTATTTTTTTGCAGAGACAGCAGCTACTTCTATAGCAACTTTCTTAACCGTTAGACTGGTCCTCCCCTGGTGAACAACCAGCATTGCAGCTCCTAAGGTTTTAACTCGTGAATCTTTCAAACAAAAAGAGGCAACATAAAAAGTCTTGTGCATGAATAAAAGACTGTTTTTCTAGGTAGATAGAGACTGATTTTTGTATTCTGTTGCATCAGAACACATCTGTAACACAGCCTGAGTTGTGTGGTCAAATACCATGCCAGCAATATGTTTCTCACTGACCAGAGGTGAAATTGGAGCCCTGGTAAACTGCATTTTTCTTGGAAAGGTAGTGATGCTTGCAGAATGTCCTCATCTTTTGACCTTTTGTTTTTCAGATTGAAGAAGTCCCTGGAGATCTGACTCAGGATGACCTTGCTACAGATGATGTTATGATCCTTGACACATGGGATCAGGTATGTCATGTTTACCTCATAAGGAGAGAAGCAGAGAATATACATAGTGTGGCTCTAGATTTAGAGATCCAAATTGCAGTCACTAGCAGGATTATTGAATTGTAGAATCCTTTCACCTTAAAGCCTGAGAACATTGGTTTAAAATGTAAATGTATTTTCTGTGACTGCAGAGGGCTTGTATTAGTTGCTACGCATGACACAGCCTAAAGCGAACCCAGAGATGAATTTTCTGTCTGTTTTATGTAAAGATGTTCAAACATCAGTTATTTTTTTCCTGGCATTAAGATAGTGTGCAGCTTGTTTACATAACTAGAACTTCCAGCAGATTAACAGCAGTCAGAAAGCTTCTTGTCACCTACCAGTAGCTTTATTCAGGTGGGTCAGTGATCCAGGGACGCCAGGAACAGTATGTTGTATGTTCCTGTTCAGTGTTATACTCTGTTCACTGAGCCCTTCTCTTTCATAGGGACATCAGCTTTTGCTGCAACAATTCCTGTGATTTATTTATTTTTAATCTATAGGTCTTTGTATGGATTGGAAAAGATGCCCAGGAGGAAGAAAAGACTGAGGCTTTGAAATCTGGTAATGTCATGACATTTTTCTTTCTGACATTAATGTTTTTTATTTTCCCACCATCTGATTTTAAGTCGGAATATTTGATATTCTGAGAAATATATCTCAGACATAACATTCACTGTTGTGATCAAAATGATCACATAGATTGAGAAAGGAGGATCCCAGAGATCAGCATAAAGAGGTACAGTATTTAGACACACTGCTGAAACCCTAACAGTGGAAAAGTATCCCTGTGTGGGTGAGTATGGACTGCTGCTATATTGGAGCATTTTATAATCCTACCCTGTTTTCTACATAAAAGTGCCAGTCTTTGAACAGGTGTAGATAAAATTGTGGAATATAAGCTTAATGAAGAATCTGAAATTGTATCTCTAGCATCCATCTACTGCTCCTTAAGATTTGTACTACATGAGATTTTCTTCTACTTGTGCCTTTACAGCTAAACGATACATTGAGACCGATCCAGCCAGCAGGGACAAGAGAACTCCAGTCACAATTGTTAAACAAGGGCTTGAGCCTCCAACCTTCTCTGGCTGGTTCCTGGGCTGGGATGATGACTACTGGTCTGTTGACCCTCTGCAGAGAGCAATGGCAGATGTGGATGTTTAGCTAACAGGTTTTTCCTCTTTTTAATAAAGCAAGTTTAGTTCCTTCAGTGCCTTCAAGAGCTGCTTCCTCCTGCTGGATGGATGCTAGCGTGGCAATGATGTTAACAGCCAATTAGCTGTGCAATAAGTACCAAAACCAATCACAACCAGTCGTATTGCTGTACTCCTTGCTTTGATTATTTTTAATACAGTAAAGCTTGTTTGGAATAGGAGAAGAATAAAATGGGTGAGCTTTGTTACTAAAGATGAAAACATTAAACAGAACCTGTAGACCCCACGTTTGAACTTACTTGAAACAAATACACACCTTAGAAAATGAAACCTTCTTTGTGTTGTTTTTTTTTTTTTGTAAGTTTGTTAAATGTTTACAAAAAGGATTTCATGGTGGTTTGGGATGTTTTGTTTTCCCCTCCCTAGGACTTCTAACATTTAATACCCTGGTAAATTTCCTCTACTCTTCTCTTTCAGAAGATCAAGCAATAGTGAATAGCGTTTTTTAACTCAGGATCAGAGGAGGAAGCGTTGCTGTTTTCAACAAGAATTCACAGGGGTGACCAGTACATAGCAACAGGTACACTCATCTTCCCCCAGGATTAATGGCACTCCATACAGTAGCTTTGTTTTCCTACTGCAAGTGTGTGCATATAGTGATGCTAATTAGTACATCTTTGTTAACCATGTTTACACCTCTGCAAATGCTTAGTTCTGCTTACCTTAACTAAAATACTGCCCAACATCTGCAGAGAGGTCTATTGACTTTATAATGCAGAGGTAATAATGGCTGAAATTACAGAACCGACCTTTCCAGAAAGGTGATAGAAAAAACAAACTTCATGCTGGCCAGTATCAGGACAAGTGCACTTTATTCATTGATTTTGGGTTTTGTTTTCTTTCTCATCTGCCATTAATTAAGGTCTCGATTCCAAACTGAGTTAACAGTGGTTGCCTAAAGAATCTCCCTCTCCTGCAAACTTTTAATTCTAATCCCATTTTAATCTTTAATGACATTTACAAAACAGGTACAAAATACGAATACAGTTTATCAGACTTGTACCTTGAGACTACATGCACTGAAGATTATGTGTATTAAGTGTAAACCTTTGTATCACAACTAATAGCACAGGTCTGTTCAGAAGCACCACTGACACATTAATCATTACTTTGTCAGGTATATTAACAGTACAGAGCCTTCTGTTAAACACCCCCCGCTAATTACAGTTAGGAATGCATTTATTGGACCTGGATAAAATGCAGTGTTTAAATATAGAACAAGAAAGGAAGTCTATTTACAAACAGGAATCGGGGTTATGGCTTTTTATTTTTAATTGTTTTTTGAGAAGATGTACAGATAAAAGCAGACCCCGTGACTTTTCAGTGCTTTAAGAGTCATAAATCGACACAGGCATAGCAACAAGAAGCATATTGTATCATCAGCTACAGCAAGTCTACATCATTCCTGTGTGGCAGAACAGAACTGGAAAGTTCCATTTTGCTAACATTGGCTAATAGCTGTTTCTTGTGAATGGGGAACTATTGTAGGAAGTATGAGCCTGACTTTTAGAAGTACCCAGTATTCTCACTCCTACATCAACTTCTATTGTTTGTCCCAGTGTAAGCTAGGGAACAAATGCATATGACAGGAATCAGATGACTTCATCACATACAGATACACTTTCTAAAGAGAATACAGTTAGGGCTGCTCCACTTCCCATACAGGAGTACAGGCTCTTTTCATAACAGCAATACTTCTCTTTCCAAATGTTGGATCATCTAATCTTTGCCACAAAGTTTTATACACTGTTTGAAAATGCGAATTACAGATTATTGCTTTCTTATCTAGTACAGTGTGGATACATGCTTAAGATCACAACCTGCTTCTAATTTGGTTTGATTTTTGATTTCATGTATTCTGATGGTCCATCTTCACAAACTTTACATATGTATCTTATTACACACTCAGCATAAAAAAACAGAAAGGCTCCTCAGCATTTCCACTTTCTTAATAATGCCTTAAGCTATAATGTGGAGGCAATTTGGTGCTGCAGACACTTGCTGATTGCGAAAGAAAAAACTGCAGCTAGCGTTTCACACCTAACATGCCCTGCAGCATGTCTATGGGCAACGGAAAGATGATGGTGGAGTTTTTCTCTGCAGCAATGGTGTTCAAGGTCTGCAAATAACGAAGCTGAAGAGCAGCAGGGGACTCTGTGATAACCATAGATGCCTCTTTCAGGGCCCTGGAAGCATTCATTTCACCCTCAGCTGCAATTACCTGGAGAAGCAAAATAAGTGGAATGGAATTAATTCTGATGCAATACTAAGTTAGAAGTATGTCAGATGACTTCAGCCTTAAGTCATAAATCAAAGACGTTGCTTATCATTTTAATCAAGTGACCTCTCCTACTGCCTTTTTTCACTTAGATATAAGCTACTCTGGTTTGCCTTGAAGGTTCTCTATGCCCATTTTCTATTCTTTCAGCACTGCCTACTAAAAACAGAAGGTACTCCTCCTCCATATCTGAAAAGCGCTTGACAGATGAATGACAAGTTTCTCATCGGGAAAATACCTTTTATTTCTTCATTCTTTTTAAATGTTTGCTCATTTGTAGTCATACATATTTTTACCAGCAGGGCTCTTCTGCACTGGGACAATATATTCTGAGCATGTGTAAACATTCTTTTGAACACCAGAATAAATAATAAAATCAGGAAGGAATTAAGCTTCAAAAAGTAATCCAAAAGCTAATATTTGGAGCCTTAAAGATCTTCTGCAGGTCAGCTGAAGGATGACAGAACTACCTTTTACAGCTGTTTCATTTCTCATGTGAAGAAACAAAAGAGAAAACAAAGAACTTTCCGAAAATCAGGGCTGAAAAGCTGGAAGGAAGTCTGGCTCCTAACTGACTGCAGTCTCCAGCTAATAACCTCAGAGTTGTTCTGTTCGTGTTTTATTCTTGTAGTTAAAAAAGCAGGATTCTACACTTTCAAATGAAATCTCAACTGCACAGTTCAAGATGAAACAAGTAACAAGTGGCTGGACCCAAATCCACAAGAATCCTACCCTGCATTCCTATTTGCCACAACCCAATATGGAAAACAGTCTTCATCCTCCAAACCACTGTGTTAAGTTATTTATGAAGGACAAAAAAAAAAAAAAAAGCCATAAAAAAGCCCCACGAAGTGCACAAGTCAATGCCATTACCTTCGCTCTCGCCTCCCGCGCAGCTTCAGCTTCTGCAGCCATTGCTCTCTGCAGCTGTACAGGTAATTTCACATCCTTGATCTCCACACGTTCCACCTTGATGCCCCAATTATCTGTTGCATCATCAAGTGTAGCCTATTTAAAGCAGGACAGTTAACTTCAGCCATGTACTTGGCTGCGAACAAGTGTCTGAATCTGAAGAAAGACGATCGCACCAAATGCATCGTCTTACAATTTTTGCACTTTCTATTTAATGCCTTTTTAGTACTTACAGTATCCTTTGATAATTACAAAAGCATAACTGTTGTAAGCAAATGCTTAAAGCTTGAATTCTGTGGTGTGATTTCCTTCAACAGCAGCATTTTGACGTAACAATCCAGAATTCTCCTCACAAATCCCTCCTCCTTACTTGCTAGCCCACTTAGTTTATTATTGTTTTACTCACTCATTTTTATTGGACTGAATAGCATTCCAACAGCCCTCGATGGGGTTTTGCCTAAAGCTCCAAATCAAAACCTGGGTTACCATTTAAAAGGTAAAATTAAGTCCCAACCTCCAATTTATCTGCAGGATTGATGCATAACAGATTGTTGAATGCAGTGCTTACGCTGCTCATACCTGCATGTTGTGTGCTATCTCCTCACGGTCAGAGAGAATCTGAGAAAGGTTTTTGGTTCCCAGAACATTCCTCAAAGTTGTCTGAGCTAAAAGACGTGTGGCCGAGTCAGCGTTTGTGATGTTTGCCACAGCAAGGGTCGCATTCTGAACTCTGTAGTAAACCACTCCATCTACATTAACTGTCACGGAGTCCTTGGTCAAAATCTAAAAAGCAATGGCAAAAACATATAATAATACAATATAACTAAATACATATTTGTTAATTCATACTTGTTTTGCTGGACAAGTGCCTAGTTCTTCCCCAGGAAAAGCAAGTGCCATGAAGGCCATGTTTTACACGTTTTATACATGTATGTTGCATATCAACACCTCTACATAAAGATGCACAAACCTTTCAGCCTTGCCCTGTCATGTTAAGATTGAATATGATAACAGAGTGCTCCTCATTGAAAAATCAGTGCCACTAGCTTTGCCACAGTGTTATTTCTAACTCACTTCTTCACACTCACGGAGGGATTTGCAATTCATAGGTGACAAAAAAGTATTCAGAAATAATTTACACCAAAACACGTATGATTTCACCTGGGAAATTTTAGCCTTCAGTGAGGCTTATAATATCACATGCATGAAAGCAGCAGATTGAGTGTACAGGGATGTGAGAGGAATACACAGTGAAGGACCAAGCTAACAGGAAAGACTCCAAGGATGTTAGCAATCCAAAAGTTATTGTGTTGAAATGCAAAGTGTATGGGACCATTCCGTTCAAAGTATGTTAAAGTACTCTAGTTCAGAATATAGACTGGAAACGTTTATGAGAGGGACTTATTTTGTGTTTCTGTGCAGGTAAAAAGGCTAGTAACAAGCATCATGGCAAACAGAGGACACAAGCGATTTTCACTCATATTTAACTTCAGTCACAAGACCATTGATTTAGCAAGACATCTGTGCAGGTGTGTCAGTTTATAAAACAAGGGCAAAACAGGCAAGCTATTTAGAAGGCAGGTGAGGAAAGGAGGAGTGTATTTCAGCTGCACTGTCAAGCATCACAAGCCGTTTCCCATAACACAAGTGTGGATGTAGCTGGAGGCAATTCTCAAATACTGATTATTCCATAGGAAGCTTGGGACGGACAATGCTAGAGACTCCAGCACAGCAGTGGCTGTGTTAAGTTAGCTGACTGAACTGCAAAAACTTTGTACATAAAGGATGTCAGAGTATAACGAAGCCCAGAGAAGTGAAGGGCCTGTGAGATGTTTTAGAAATTGCTAAGTATGTCTGGCTACCAACAAAACTGTTTTTGTCTGCCTGAAGGCCATACATATCAGCTGTGTGTCAGCATCACTTCCACGTCTCATTCCAAACAGTGCTGTTCTCATCTGGTGGTTCATTGTCCTTCTCAGAAGTTTGATGGAAACGTCACCCTGTGTTACTGAAGGGATGTGGTATTCTGGGCAAACGGCAGAGGAAATTGTGAACATCCTCACTGCTAGATTCAAGTGATCTCCTTAAACCCTGTATGCTGAACAAAAGATGGGCTTGCCAAAATAAGGACAGGTATTCTTGATGCTTTAAGAGAAGGTACATGAGAAAGAAGCTATCATTAATACTAATTATATTTTAATGTTTCATTATAAAGAGAGTGAAACAGTGCAAGTGAGCATGTGAAGAGGTGTTCTGTGTTAGAAGATGAGGACCATGTCACTTGACAAGACAGCAGTACATGTGACATTCACCTACTTTCTGTTTCCAGCCTACTCATTTTAGTTGGCTTTTTGTAATAGCATTAAGAAAGAACGGACAGCATGCACAGAAGTCATGCCCTACTAATATTTTATGACATATTTTTGCTTCTACCTACTGAAAACAGGGAAACCTAAACCCACAGGCATAATTTAATCAAGCCAAAACAAAAAAAAATGTAGAACTTTACTAATACCATATCAACAGCTGCAACCACATCATGCCTGCCACTGATTAGGTTTCTACCAATTACCCTTTAGAGCATGCTATGACAGCTGCCATCTGTCTACATCTACAAGTAATGATGGGCAATAAACTGGCTGGCAAACATGACAGAAAACAGAAGCACCAGGCAGGTTGCTTCAAATGTCTATCTTGAAAAATATACCAGATACACAGCAGACACAGTTAAAATCAGCAACATACAATTGTTCATTTTAACATTTCTAGAAGACTCCTTTTGTATTCTTTGCTGTCTCTTTGCATTACTTAGTTCAGCTAGCTGAACTGTTGAGACATTCTGCTCAGAAATTCAGATGTCCAAGTAAAATTGGACAAGAAATAAAACACGTTTCTGTACTTCAGAACCTCCAAACTGAAGGATATCAGATGACATGAGGTGCCGTATGTCTCCATATGTCCCTGTACATAGTAGGACATAGAAGCAGCACGTACACAAAACCCGTGTATGATAGCAGACCACCGAAAACTACGTATGTTCTTCACAGTACGCTTCACAACAAGCAATGAGTCTACATTAAAATTACCTGCTGCCCAATACTGAGAGGAAGAAAGGAAAAATAAAGTGCAAAAAATTCTGCAAACACTTCAGCAGATACAAAGGCAAGTGCAAGCTCACCTCCTGGGGAGGAATATCAAAAGAGATGGTCCTCATATCAACTTTGATGAAGCTGTCTGTGCAGGGCAGGACAAAAAAGAGACCTGTAGAAAAACATGTGAGAATGGATCATTAGAATAGATGGCACCAGCTATGGCAGTAAGCTTAAATCATTTATACACTGTAGCTGTACAGCCCTCTTTGGACTAAGCTCAGCAGTTTCCTAGTGGTTTTCATGCCAGAAGAAGAGAAGTATGCTGAGAAGCCTCAATTTGCTCAGCTCTAACTAAGGAGGTCTAGGAAAGGCTCACACATAATTAGCTTACTACCTTCTCCCTATAAATAACATGTATTGTCAATAAAGTTACAACATTTGTGAGAAACTCCAGTCTAACATCTGCAGGCAGCTATAATTTTGCCACTGACTCAATCAGAACAAAAACAAAAAATACTCTCCTGGACGTACCCGGCCCCTTTGCTCCTCCTTTTAAGATGCGTCCAAGTCTGAAGATGATGGCTCTCTCATATTCCTTTACAATCTGTAATAAATAGCTGGACGTCACCCATGAGTTTCCGGAAGGCTTATCATGGATTACAAAGTACACATGCCAGTCCTAACACAGTCCTAAGTCTCACATCGAATAGTGTTACATTTTATTTCTGTACTGGCTGCTGTTGTGTATTTTAGACTAAACTTTACTCCTAAAAAACAAAGAGCAAAAGGAACAGTAAGAAAACTGTTCCCGAAGAAATATTCTTCAGACCACAGCACAGTCTGTCAACAGCAGAGGCAACAACACTTGGTTGGGCAGCACCATGCAAGCACTGAAAGTGGGCATTGGGAATGTCCCAGCAACAAGAGATCGCAGCACAGTGGATGTGGCACAGCAGAGGTCTTCCACCTGTAGTTCTGATGGAGTGCATCAGCCAAAACAAAGGAGTTATTCCCTCATGTTTGGAAACTGGAAACATCAAGCTCAAAGTGCTCACAAAGGGCACATTCACTAAGAATCTATCACGTGTACAAATGTGTGTGTACACACATACGTACACTTACATACACATACACAGAGAGCTCCTGAAAAATTACCTCTGTTTTTAAAGAAACCAATCCTTAGAATTATTCTGATATTCCAGACTATCTTATAAACTGACAGTGACTGGGCAGGCGTAGGGAAGATGCCAGTGCAAAAATTCTTTTGTTTGAAGATTAACAAACTGAAATGCTGGAGTTTGCCACAGTCCAGGAGAATATGGGCTTCTTTGTGTTTAAAATCAGTAACATAATCCTAAATTGGGAAGCACTGCGTTGCTTGAAGTTTTAAGCCGACTTAGCAGTGAAAAGTTTTACCTTTATGCACATCCAGATTGATACAGGAAATGTAAGAACAGTGAAAAGAAAAGAGAAGATCACCAGGATCCATCCACACACACCGAGGCCGCTATCAGCATCGCCTGGAAGAAAGGAGCAGAAATTGTCACATTTTTAAAAGAAATCCTGTGAAGGAGAACACCTGTGATGGGACTTTTCTTTCAAATAAGCTGCTGTTCCCATTCCTCCTCTGGCCAAACTCATCAGGTGTACATCACGTCACATTAAGAGCCCGGTCCTGCTTTCTTATGCACTGCTCTGGAAGTTGTGAAGCTGGCTGAGGGCAGGATGTGGTTCAGGTAACACTGGTACAGAACAAAGCACGCACATCTCCACCCACTCCTTTAGCTAACAGGTACAAACAGACTTTCAAATCCTCCTCCCCCAGGTCCTCGAGAATGACCATCTATAGGCAGCAACAGAAATCCTGTTCCTTTTTGTGGACAGAAGCCAGAACAACACTTGCTTCAAAAGGAGTGGAATGGGAATACCCCATGCCATGCCTGGCAACAGGACACTGCTAATTGGATTTGTGTTCCGATTATCCGAGATGCAGAGCTGAGAAACACACAGCAAAACTGGCTAAGTATGAGGAATAAGTCTCCAAGTCCCCACTCAGCAGTGATTCTAAGTAGAACCAATTTTATTATAAAACAGAATCTTGATTTTGAAAAGTACTCATTGATTTTAATGACATGTGTAAGCATGTGGGTGCCTACGACTGAATTCAGCATTAGCAGCGGACGCCTTGGATACAGGGAAACGATTCAGATGAGTCATTATATATCACTAATTTGGAAAGCAAATGACAAACCGTATTTTGTGAACTCAGACCCACAGTATTTGACTGAAGTCACACGTGTCGACAGATTGAGAGGACCAGGAACCAGCATGGAAGTTTCCATTCCTCTTTCACACAGTTTGTGAAACTCTGCCACAGATCTGCACAAAGTAACACTGAGTACGGAGGTGCAGGAGTTAAGTTCTGTTCATGAGCTGTCAGGAACTTCAGAGTTACTCAAAGCTTCCGAAGTCCATCTGCGTGTAATCTACAAGTTCACCTGCCATGACAATAACCCTCACTGAGGCGTGTAACATCACGTGCCATTTTCCAGTTCCTCTAAGAGAAGTCACCTACACAATCTGCCCCACAATTTATTTCTAGGAATTCTGCAAAAGTGAAGGAAATGCATTATCTGTGTAATACATGTGGGCACTGAGCAGCTGTGAGCCAACACCAGCCAACGCGTTACTGAAGAGCAAATACCTCCCATTTCGTAACAAGGCATTAGCTAACTTAGCACTGAAAGAACGAGACGCTATTGCAGCGACAACGCCTGGAGACCATAATAAAGAGAGGAAGTGCCAACCAATAACTGTTTACTATTAATCACTGGAATCGTGTACATTAAGAAAAAAATGCTATGATGAGAACAACTCCATTTGTATTACTGCGTCGTGGTCATGACAAGACGCTCAGAGTCCAACTTACGGCAGAAGGAGCCCAACTCCAGCACCATGACTCCTACAGCCTTGTGTCCATTTCTCAGTGTGCAGTAACCCAACCTTCACATCCTGAGCTCTCTCTTGCTTGATTTGCTAAACCATTCTATATCCCCACAGGTTCAAGTCAAACACTCCACTTTTTGCACACTAGTGATAGTCCTGCCCTTCAAGACATCCAGAGCTCACACTGGGAACTTAAGCAAAGAATCTTATTTTGAGGCAGTCTGCAATAAATTATGTACTTCTTTAAGGAAATAAACCACGAGGAGAAAGAAAATTAAAACCATTTCAATTGAATTAGCCTTAGACCCCCTTGAATCTGATGGGAAGAATTCCTGCTATGTTAGCAAGGAACAATCCCTTGGCTCATCCAACAGGATGACAATGGAGGGGCAGTTCTCCCGTGACTGCTCCCAACGTGGCACAGCCTTCATTGGAGAAGTATTTTCTTCCACAAAGACTACGCAACGTGACCAAACGCAGCGCAGTCAGATCGCAAACGTACAGCTGCCCAACACGGTGATGGGAAAGGCCCTTCCTCCACAACCATACAGACATCCCAGCAGCCTTACAGCACAATGCATGTTGGAATTAACTGAGAGCAAGGCTGGGATACCAAACAGGGGTCTGCACTCGCATGCTGCGACCTGAAATCCCGGATAGCATGGGAATGACCGAGCAGGGTTATCCTGTGACAGTTACTCAACTGCCTGCTAATGGGCAAACAGTGACTAATACTTTTGACGAGAACTCGTTTCTTTTTCAGAGCATCTCAAAGCATCTCCTGTGGGAAACAGCCAAAGCGATGTTGCCTAATTAGTCAGAATTACGTCTAAAGCCTCCTGAGTCTGTAGATTCTTTACCCTGACAATTATGTTTTGACCTCCAAGACAACACACCGGAGAGCCAGCCGCACACGAGGGGAAAGGGCTGCAGAGCCGGGATCCCAGCAACCACTGCTGGATATTAATAACGAGCACAGAATGAAATGCAGCTCCTGCCAAGGATACCGGAGCCACACATGTGCCATCGGGGCCCACGCGGACCTGCGGTTATTTATACCGCAACTCGGATTACCAGCCAGAGCCTTTGTGCACGGTGGTCTTAAGCAGTCACTTCCTTCTCGTGTTGCAGCGCGCACCGGCCGCGTTATTTCGGGGCATCCCGTGCGAGATTCGCTCCGGCAGCGCCGGGGCAGCAGCCGCGCGGCTCCAACCGCCCGAGACCGCGAAACCCACCGCGCCCGTCCCACCCGTCCGCGTTACGTTCGGATCAAAACGCAGCCCCGCAAACAACCGCTCCCCAACTCCTTCTGTTCCCGTGCGCGGCGGTTACTCCCGTTCGCTCCGCGATCTTGCGCGCTCAGCTCCGCGTTACCGCGCGGGGAGGGGCGAACTTCAGGGGAGAAACCTCCGAACTTCGCCGAGCGACGAACTAAATATCAGCACTACTCAAAGAAAGTCCAAAGAAACGGAAAAGCGGAGAGCGAACCCTCGGAGCACCGACAGCCGACGGGACGGGACGGAGCCGCCCCGCGCCGCCCCGCACCGCGCGCCCGTCCCGTTACCGTTCCCCCGTTACCGTTCCCCCGTTGCCGCGCCTTCGCCGCGCCGCCCGCCTCGCAGTCCGCCATGGCCGCCCCGCGTCCCCTCCGCTCCGCCCCGCCCTGCCTGCCCCTGGGGGCGGCCCGCGAGGGTGGGGCCGCGCGGCGGCCGCGTGCGGGGGAACCGTTGGGGCCGTTGGGCCGCGCGCTCCGTCCTCAGCGCGCCGGGAGCGGAGGAGCAGAAGGGGATATGGGGCTGGGGGAGAGGCGGAGGGGGCGGCGAGCCGGGCCGCACAGGGGAAGGGGGCACGGCCCCCACTGCCGGAGGTGTCCCGCCCTGCAGCTGCCACGCGTGGGGCAGTCGGAGCTGTTCCCGCCGGGAACGGTGCAGCGCAGGTGGGCGCGCGCAGCTCCGGGCGCGCTGCGATGTGTGTGAGGAAAATGAGCGCCCGCCTCTTCTTCTCTTTTATTCTTTGCTGACCTCAGGTCTTCTGGAGAGCGCTGAGAACGTCTCCATTTGGCGAGGAAGGGAGGAAGGATGTGCTTGAAATGGGAACAGTGTTTTGTGCAACCACAGGGCAGAGGAGTCACGGTGATCTCCCAAGTTTGGTACTGGAAAGTTGAAGCTGGTGCCAGTAATAAGGTACGGTGATTTGACTATGAATTGGGTTACGTGTATCATTATTGATTTACGCTTACACTGGGGGTCCCTTCCAACTCATGCTATCCTATTATTCTGTGGTTCTGCGGTCATTTCAGCGTCTGTAAATTTGCCTTATTGCTAAGCTCGTTAATTCCGCAGCCAAAGCCTTCCATCCCACACGGAGCCGGCGACCTCACCCCATTTAAAGCTCTGATGGCAACGGTTCGTGTCCTTGCGTCCAAAGGTGCGTTACCGTTTGCTCGAAGAGGAGAAAGCCTTCTGTTTTAGGCGCCCAACCCCGCGGCCGTTTGCATTTCAAGGGTTTGCCGGCGCAGCCGGAGAGGTGCGGGTCGGGATGCTGTTGTGTGGTTCGTTACTGCCATCTGCTGCAGCGCGAGCGTTCTTACAGCTTCACAGCCGAGACGGGGGGGCTGTGGGAGATGCGACCGTTATGTGGGAGCTACAGCCTTATAACCCAGGGTATAGCGGTGTCGGAAGGTCTTATTGCGTTTTTTCGTTTCAATAAATAAAGGAACTGAAGGATTTGATTTCTGGCTCGACAGAGGGCAAGGACAGTGGGCTTGAAAATGGATCTGGGAATCCTTAGGCCTGGTTGGAATTCATTTACATCGGTCAGACTGATTTTAAAGACGGATGCTCACGGCAGCACCGATTCCTCAGTATCATTCTGAAGTAATGCCTCCATTTATGCGATCCTTCCATGGGCTATGGTGTGTGGGGCAGCCCGTGAGAGCAGCACCCCCATGCCCCTCTCATCCTGGGGGGGGGGGGAGAGCAGCTGCAGCCGCTGTGTTTCACCTGTGTGCATCCAGATGCGATTTCTGTCCTCGGAAAAAAACTGAGAGCGGAACACAGAGCGACCACGAGGTGTCAGCCGGGTCCCAAGCACAGCTCTGCCTACGGCAGCCTTGGAAACACTGGTTTAAGTGTATTGGTTTGTGTCAATCCCAGTCCTTCTTGCAGTACAGTTGTAGTCTGCAACAGCTGCCAGGGGCTGTTCCCCTAAATGCTGTTCCTGTGCTCCCAGACGTGCTGGATGTTGCTGCACAGCTGCCGGTGCTGTGCAGAGCCCCACGTGGTGGTCCCACTGTACCTGAGCTCCCACGTGCTGTGCATTGTCCGCATCCCACAGTGAGTGCATGGAGTGATTTGGTACTGAGGAGCGTTACTGTGCTTTGTCACTGGTGTTTCTTTTCCCCATTTAGCAATAGGCTGTAAGGGACTCTCGCAGACATTTCCCTTTGCTGTCTTCCATTCAGTTTTAGGGGTGAACTTAGCTTCACATAAGCTAAAGCACTTATTATATTCTTATCCGTATATGCACTTAAATATTCTGTAAACTTTTGAGTTGGAGTTATACCTCTGGAGAACCATCGCTTTCCATCACGTGAGGAATTGCAGTCAGTCCGTCTGCACACTTTGGTTTTCTTGTGAAGAACATGAGTTTCACTCAGTTCACAACTGAACAAAAGCAGACGGCCAACCCGACCAGCGCTTCCCACGTCATAGAAGTCTGCACTTCATTTCAGAGCCCCTTTTTATACCATGGAATCCTTTCCTTGAGGTGGAAATAGAGCATCTATCATTTGGAATCAATAACCCCACAGGAGAAACGTGATACATTCAGTTGTTTGAAACGGAATCATTTCTCCCACATTAAAGGGCATATCGTTAATCACATCTTTGAGCCTGGGAGGTGAATTGTGGGGAGGTTGTTTACACTGATGGATATACATAGCAGCCCACTCAGCAGAACTCATCCGCAGGGATCCCTGTGCTGGGAGCCTGCAGTCAGGATGGAAGCTAACAGGCATAATGTTTTTCTGATGTAGCATGCTTTCCTTATTAAAAATATAAAGAAAATCTGTTCAACCACTCAGCAAATGTAAGTGCCCAGCCACCCACGGGCAGCAGACACGCTTCAGGAATCTCTCAAGCACTACAAACGAATAAATCCCTTTGATTTCTCGTAGATGTCCCATTGGCAGATCTGAGGATCCACATTCATGGGTTATATTTGTTTATTATTATTATTTTCTGGAGTATTTCTTGTGGCTCGGAGCAGAGAGCTGAGCTTCCTGGCCATGCAGCGGTTCAGGAGCTCGGGGCGCAGCCTTGGTGAGGTGCTGAGCTGCCCAATGCCAGCAGGAGAAATAACAGCAGGAAAAAAAAAAAAGTTGAAGCAAAAAAAGTAAAAGTGATCTAACAGTGGTTTCCAACATTTAACGGAGTCTACCTCTGTGTTTTATGGCTGTACTGAGTGAATATATTCTAAGCTAAAGCAAGTAAGAGGCACTGGAATTTCCCAGTGCCCTCCAATAAGTTTCCTGTGAACCCTTCCTCTATTCCCTCTGCCATTTCATATGCTAGTCGTGTGAGCGAAAGGATTTGCTTGTCATTTCTGGGCTTACCCACAATTCAGTTGGCAGCTGCTGCTCTTTTTGAGCTCTTTTTTTCCTCAGGATAATGATTTCTTTGCTTCTGTAGATGTGGCGAAGGAGAAAATTTGTGTTTAACAAAACAGAAAAAGTCTCAGGTAATAGAGAAGAGAAAGGAGAGCACTGGAACAAGCGGGAGTCATAGAGGTGCCCTTAAAGCAGCAGTGCAATGGCACGTGAGGCTTCCAGGAGCTCAGCCTCAGACGAAGTGCTCCCATAGTTTGTCACTGAGGGTACAGATGTGTGTCCCCGTGGGACAGCCCGGAGCTCCTGGTGCTTGTACCCCCTCACAGCTGTGTTCCCAAGCTGCTGGTAAGCATGGAAGTGACCTGCAGGATAAGGGAAGGTGGTATTACTGAGAAAAAGGACATTCATGGTGCACGCTCCAGTCTACTAAACATATGTTTTATGTATATGCATAATAGGCCTATGTTTTAAAATAGAATAAGTTACTGAAACCACTTCAGGACAAACAGTGTAATCTAAATGTGCTGACAAAAGCGAGGGCAGTTTCTGCTGCGACACATTTCTGACAGCAGTCCTCCAGCTGTACTGGATCCAGGAATGAGCTGACAAAAGCCTTAAGGAAGCGGACACAGACACTGCCACTGCTTCACCCATTGTTCACAACAAAAGCAGCCCCGAGCAGAGAGCAGTGGGCAGGGGCAGCCAGCCAGTGGCACTGCACAGCACCAACCTCCCTGCTCACACATGGGCAAGGCCTCCGCTGGGGACAGTGACATCAGCAAACTGTACCGACTGTGAATGCGCTGTGTGAAACCACTGTGGGTCATCCAAAGATCCGTGGATGTGCAGAATGGAAGGAGCACCGTGAGGCAGAACGAGGACCCCGTGGCACCTGCCTGCTCCTGGACATGTCCCTCACAGGGGTTTTGGAAAGCTTAAGTCATTCTTGGGTTGAACTTAAGGACTGATTTTACATCTCTTTCAAAAACAGCACCGTTACTTTGAAAAATTGCTATAAATGCTTTTATACAGAAGGAGTTTGTGTTGCAGTGTTCGTGATGCGTTGATCATTTGCCTGGTGTGGTTTCCCACGGGCTTCTCTTGAAACCTGAGTGCCTGTAGCAAACTGATGTGAAGCTGGGACCTGATTGACACCCAGAGATTTCAGCACATTACAGAACCTGTTGTTTTTCCGGGTGCTCCCCATCCCTGGCAGCTGTTGTTCTTCTCTTTCATTGGTCTTTCCTTTTCCCAGTCTGTTTCATGCAGTGATGCAGATCTGTGCCTCACATCCACACTGCAATTAGAAACAGTTACACAGGTTGCCACGAATAAAAGCTTATCGTGCCAGAACAGTGATGACATGGTTCAGATGCTGTGGTTATACTTTGAGGAGCATTCATTCCAGCATGTCAGTCTGCATGGGCGAGCAAAGTCCCAGCCCTTATTCCTGTCCTGTGCTCTCTTCCCACCCTGGGGACTCTGCCATGACCAAATGCAGCGCTGACATGGCCTGGGTATGTCCACCTGTCCTTCCTTCACTCACAGCAACTGCAAAGGACTGTGAGAGCATTAAATAATGGAAGAACTAATTGGTATTTTTGAAAATGTAGCATTAAGGAAAGCTGAAAGTTTATGAACAGGTTTGATAGAGAACTAAAGGACCCATGATGTGTTTCTATGGAAACTACAGCTTAAGGTTTTTATCTGATGAGATTCTAAAAAGAGAACAATCTGTCTCTTTTCTGATTTCGGTAGACAGAGAATAAATACAGCCAAATCAATTGCTAAGTGGTCTTTGAAAAGATAGCTAATGAAGTGCTTCAGGATGAAAACTGCTGCATAAATGGAAGGTAACACTTCTGTCTTAATCATTGCCACTAATTATGAGATTTTTAGGACAGATTGCTGGTGAGAAGCTGCAGCTCACCAGTCAAAATATTTGTGCATGTTTCCGTGCGGTTGCTGTCCCTGAATTATTTATTTATTTGCACTTAGTGTGAGTATGAGAGCATGGCACGTTGCTCTGCTGCGGGGTGGCAGGGCTGGGCACTGCTGCCGTACACTGTGGGGCTGTGCTGGCAAGGTTGGCACTGCACCATGGGCTCTTCGTAGAGCAAGTGCAGCGTGCTGGTCGGAGGTGAAAGCTGAGATTCATGAAACCATTGTGCTATTTCTGTCCACGCTTTTGTGCTCTTCGATGTCACTTTCCTCGATCGGCACAGATTGGCTCCCAGCTTTGCAGTTCATCGTGTGCAGTCTATTCATCCTCACTTTCTTCCAGATCTTTTGGTATTCGACAGCAGAGACCACTCCTCACTTAACCAAGCCTTCGTCCAGAGCCAGCAGCTCTTGTGCTAGCTGGGATGAGTTCCTCCCCAGTTCCACAGGACACACAAATGACTTCATCATGAAAATAACATATGGCCGTGGTTAGAATTGGCTGAAGCTGGGATGTTTCCACTTTTGATTCTCTTCTAATTTTGATGGTCACAGCAAATGAAATAACAGATGTATTTGTATCTGCATTCTAATGAAGAAAAATACCATACTGAGGTTATCTGAATACTAATATACACGGTCTCTTTTTCTGACACAAAAGGAATCGTACCCTTCTGCACAGTGATGGCTTCTTACAAAGCAACAGATGGCTCCAGCAGGCAAGAACAAAAGCCCTGGGACTTGGCTCTTACACTTGTATGTGTTGCTCCTTCTGCACGTATTGTAAACTCTGAGTGCTGCTAAGGTGTCTGTAGAGATTAGATTAGTGGAATAAATAATTTTGGAACATAGTGTTGGTAGGCAGGAAATACCATTTCACTGCATCGTATTAACTGTGAATAAATAATTAAACAACCTGGTCCCGAATGTAAGGGAAACCTTTTTAAAGAAGCGTCAGTTACAGCACCTTGTCATGCTCACACTTCAGCTCAGGGTCTGCTCAGACTGTTTTGCAGTGCAGATTCTCTCCTGGATTGGTGCTGAAAATGTGAGAGCAGTATGGAAAACCATAGGAACATACTTCCAGCTTATGGAATGTCTCTTTTTTCCCACCTCCTCACAAATCTCAGAGGTTCCTGTGTCCTCTCTCCTCTTGCTTTGGCTCTTTATCCACTGTTGGACCACATCTCTTGTTTGTGCTGTTTTCCTGCAGGCGATACATGCAGCACTGTTTCACAGATCTGTGGGAAATGATGCCGAGAGCACAGTTTGCTGCTGCAGCTACCAGGCAGCCCCAGAGTTCTGGGTTTCTTATGGTGACACAACTTCCGGACGTTTCAGTGGTCTGATTTACTGCTCTAACCTTAATGAGTAAAATACACTGAGCGTTTGGGATGAATGAACTGGACTTCAGATCAATGTAATGATAGTGGCAGTGGTTTAGTGGGAGTAACGCTTACTGCAAAACCAAACAAACAGTGTGTGGCAGCCTGCATGGCCGCCTTGCCTGCACACTGCTGTTCAGGAGCTGCTGCTCTGTGTGAGCCCCTGCGAGCTGCATTCAAATCCATTTCTTTTTTTTCTCCTGGTCAGGATTCCTTAGCCCACCATCTAAAATGTCAAGCTTATCATTTTTCATCGAGAGGTTTAAAAGCTACTGAGATGATGGAAGTGAGGAACTGAGGTGGCAAGAAGTCCGTCAGATTTCACGTTATTTGGATCTTACTGATGTGCCCAATACTGCTGTTGTGCTGCTGTGCCTTGTACCTCGGGAATGCATGTTTGTTGTCTCTTCATACTGAACATGGATTTCCCCCTGAGCCTGCAGTCTATTTCCTGAATGACCATTTTTGCTCATGGAGACAATTTGCAAAAGACTGTAGGTCGTGTTCTTTATTAACAAGTTGGTAAAACTCCCTCTGTCTTTGGTTAGAATGGATTCAGCACTGACAATGGCTGAAATCCCACTGCTTGCCTCTCCTTTCATCGAGGGCACTGTGGCTTTTAATGGGTTGCAAGTATTCTTAGAGGAAACTGTCTTCCATTTGGAAGGAATTTATGTTCCCATTTCTTGTTGCATACATTTCTGATTTGTCTTTTTCATGTATGTTAAAGATATGCTGCAGTTCTATCCACAGACATGCATGTTACACCAAAGTACTTAGAGCTGTGCCACAGTTCCCACTATAAACAACATTTCTCAAGGTTTTATTACTTGGCTGTGGAATTTCCTTCTTGTAAATGCGACATACACTCAGACATAAATTGTTTTTAAATGTATTTTAAATGTCTATTTCCACTTTTTTTGAGCTATAAAAGAAAGCAGTGCTTTCCACCCTCCAGGTCACAGCAACCCACGAGCTAGGGAGGAGAGGAGGGTGAGCCCTGGTATGGCATGGAAGAAACTGCTCTGGAATGAAGAACTCGAGGTGACGGCACCTGCAGTGATGGTGGTAAGTCATCACTGCGCTCCGAAGGCAGCTCAGGCCTGCACTGGAGTTTCCATATTGCTGTAGAACAAAATACATTATTTGTTGTGGCACATGGGAATTGTTTCTTCCAGCTCCTGTGAAGCACGCTGTATTAATTCTCCTTTGATAGATTCTTTCTGTTGGGCTGTTGTCAGCTCTACCAGGAATAGACACAAACCACCATTTTATTTTAATCACTCAGCTTTCCTCTCCTGTAGGGTAAATATCAACTTCATATAAGAGAAAGTCTATTACAGGCACTTTGAAGTAGAACTGTATGAACTATGGAATTTGCATTCAAACTGAAATATGTCCCAAAAAGCCAAATTCTTCTTTATGTTTTGATAGAAACACATATTGTCTGGTTTGGATTATTGTCTGGTTTGGGTTATCTGATAACAAATTTGAGTGTTTCTCCTTTTTTTTTCTTTTTCCTTATTCTAAACCACTGTAAAGTGTACTTAAATTTAGACTACAAACATTATTTGACACGTAGGACAAAAAGAAATTTTATCTAGAAATGAAGTTCTTTCCCCCCATGGTCAGTTTGGTTGTCCTGTGAGTCAGAGGGGAAATTCACCTTTCTGTATTGGAACGATCTGGGAAGGAGCACGGGAAAAAATGGAGACAGAAAAGGGGGAGATTCATTTCGTGCATACTCCGCAGTGTTCTCTTTCAAAAAGTGTCTTCTCCAATTATCCACAAGAGGGAGTTTAAGCTTTTTCCATGGAGAAGCAGAAGGTCGTACTAAGGTGTGCTCTCAAGAGCCTGAGTGGAAACCGGTTCGTTCAGATATCGCAGCCAACAGAGCTTAACAGGAATCATGAGCTGAGGGAACGCTGCAGCATATTAAGCACGGGGCCATCTAAGAAAAGCTGTTTGCTTTGTTTTGTCGCCATAGCATCTTCTGAGGTTCTCTCTCATCACTCATTAGTTGTTACTGGTAAGCTGCACGTTAAGGAAATGCATTATGAGAGGTAATTTTGGTGCTGGAGGGTGTTGGTCCACGAAGCCCCACCTGGCATTGCTGAGCTCAGAACGCTGATAGCAAAGGCAGCCTGCACACACCATCTGTCACTCAGGTGTGTTTTTCATCCTCCGAGTAGAAGGAATTAATCTGGAGGCTCTGCTTCGCTGCTGGGATGTACAGGGGTGAGTGGCAGATGGGTCCGTGGCCTTGCACTGACAGCCCGAGTAAAGGAAGCTGAGATGCTGGAAGGTTCGGCTGTGGGGTGGCCTGGGATGCTGTCACTCCTCACCCTCTCACCACAGCCATTCCCACTTCTGTGTGCTTCTAGAGCTCCCTGTGCTGGGGAGGGCGAACAGTGTGGGTGCAGATTTTGGAAGTTACTGTGTGTGTGACTGTAAACAGGGATGCTCCTCTCCTTGCTAAAATTATTTTTACAGATAGCAGCACACAGCGTGGTGATGTCATACCGGCTACCCGCTCCGGTTCTGAGCTGCAAATTGTTAAAAATAAAGAAAATAAAGAGCCCTGAAGTTCATTGAATTTGAAAGAAACTTTCCTTAGGGCTAAAGAGAGGAACGAAGGAAGAAGTGTTGTCCGTACTGAGCATCACTAGATCCAAACAGGGGCTGCATTAGTGAAAGCGGACTGCTTTTAATCCATTGTGAGTCTGCACCGCCATGAAAAACCTTCTGGCTGAATTATTATTATAATATCACTTATGTTTAAGCAGAAAATCCATTAGAGCCAGAGAGGCCACAGCATAGATCTTAATTTCAGATCAGATAAAAGGAAGCCAAGGCTGATAAACCAAGAGTTTGTGGCAAAAGCTAAAAAACTAAATTAGGGGAATCAAATTAAAGAATTCAAAGATATGAAGAATGATTTAAAGGCCAAAGGAAAGCTGCCATGAAGACACTGCCTTTCTGATGGCGTTGTGGAGATGACCCATGGGCTGTTCTGTGGGGGTGGGCACACTGAAGGGCTCTGCTCCACCTGGGACCTGTGCTTCCATCATGTGGTCTCTTCTAACAGAATTATGATGCTATTTATACCTTTCAGTTTTTCAATAAGAGAAGATTATTTTCCATGTTTGCCGGTGCTGCATACACCAAGAAAAATACACATTTCTAAACAAATGTAAGGATTCTCATTTTGAAACGAGGCATCAGTGCATGTGAGTTTAGAATCAGAGCTGCCACAGATCCTGTGGTAAATCAGTTTATCTGATTTGTCCAAAGCATCCTGTAGCCCTGCAGTCAGTGTAACTCAACATCTTCCCTCTTTGTTGAAGAGAATGCTCAGATCCATTAGTTAATTCAAGCTGAATAAACTCTGTGGTGTTTTCCTGCCAAAAACTACAGAAGGGAATATTGAATTGTTCTTTGGAAAGGCCCCTAGGATCTGTCACATCGATTCAGTATTTGTGACTAAGATGCAGATCTGCTCTTGTGTGTTTATGCACCATCAGGAGCTGAGGCTTACTGCATATGAGGAAGTCAGAATGTGAACCTTGTGCTTCCTCACGTTACAAAGATCAGATAGCGTGGTGAATGCAGTGCTTATAACCCACAGAGCACTGCGGCCTCCTGAGATTCCGTCTGATGGGGATGGCTTTTCCTGCGTGCAGGTTCAGTTCTGTGCATGTTCTCCTTGCACTGCTAGCATCTAGTGCAGGTTCCTGGTAGCACCTGCTTTACTGAGAGGGGAAGATGGAGATGGAGAAAGTTCTGTAGACTGATACTGGTGGATGACCCGTGATGAAACTGTGCTCCACTGACATGAAGCAAGCAAATGCTTGGCCTTCTTCAGCAGCAATCTCTGGCAAGAGTGGAATAACAAGGCCCACCCTCTTCTGGAGAGACCTCCTGTCACTGCAGATCAGAGGACTTCATTACCGTTTGAGTTATTAATGACACTTTCACACTGGCTCATCCTTGTGCCACTTGAAAACTGTGCAGTGATTTCATCAGGGAAAGGCGAGCACATGAGAAATTGAGCAGGCGAAAAGAGGGCATCATTGCAGACACTGAAGCTTTAGAGAGGTGCACTGCTACACAGTGAAGCAGCTCTTCTGTACACTTTGATACGCAGCTCCCAGAGTCTGCTACGACTGTCAGAAAACAGATCATCCAAGCTATATAGTGAATGGCTGGAAGATGGGCCAAAAACAGTTCGGGATGTGCATGCAGGCAAACCTTGGCCATGGCTATTACAATGTGGCTGTCAGAACAGATCGAGCAAGAGCAGATTGACACTCTGCAAAAGGCACCAGAGGGAAAGCAAGCACAGTGAGTGCAGCAGGGTGCACCTCGACACCTGCAGCCTGTGCCGTGCCACGAACCACCAGAGGTGAACACTCTCCAGTGTCTCATGCAAACTGTAGAACAAATCTCTCTTACCTTAGTGCTTCATGTGCATGCTGTGCTTGCTCCAGGTAATCAGTACATCAGAGCACAAAAAATTTCCTCCAAAGCAAAACATGAGAACAAGAAATGATAGGTTGTCTTTATATGGTACTGATGTAGTGGCATTGGCACAGATGGACTCAGAGCTGTTCAGCTGTTGAACAGTGACTGTACAACACACTACATCATTCGTAAGCATTGCCGTAATGAGGTTTTACAGACACAATTTCTCCGTGTTTAATTTATGCTGAGTGTATTCAGAGAGTGAAAGATTATCCAGGGAATCCTTCCTGCCGTCGGAATAGCAATGCCTTTCCTTTGCAGCTTGCTTCCTTCCCTTTGTCCTGTTCTGAAACTTCACGCTCTTTTTCTATGACTGTATGCTATCTTTATATAACCAAGGTAATATTTCACAGGCATTTCAATGGACAATGGTGCTGTCAAGGACTATGTGCTGCTTCCCACATTACATTGCTAAGCAACATACAATATAGCAGCATGATACCCTGCTGTTGGTAAGAAGTCAAGCTCCAACGTTCAGTCAAATTATTCTGATCTGTTTTTCCGTTACACAGGAATCAACTTCCTTCAGCACATAATTAAAGATCAGTATTAATAGTAACAAACACACACAAAAATTGGATATTTTTTAATCACAAGCGTCAAATACACACACATAAGTATTTTTTTTCCAAATCAGCCCTGGACAAGTGGCCCTCTTTGCTATTTTCCAATTGTGGGCTTTCACTGGCTTTGAGATTTGCTTATATTGAAGTATTAATTGAGTGAAATGCTTCAGCTTTGAAACAAGCCTGTTTGCTCATCAGCTTAAAATCGCATGTGCTCAAAGCCCTGCTTACATGCAGGTCCACTTGAGAGCAGACACAGGATGTCAAACCCATGTTTGGAGCCAACCCTTCTATTTCATAACCTCTGCCTGAAGTACAAACTTAATGGCTGATGAGGTAAAATCTCAGTTATCTCCTTTATTTTCCAGACAGATTCATTTAAAGCCAAGATAATTAGGAGTTGGAAAAAATCTAATCTGTACTCATATTTGGAAACTCACATGGGACATTTCATTGTGCAGATCAATTTTGCCATCTGATATCATCTCTGAAGAAACATGCATATTTCAGTTTGATTCTTGATTATTATCGTAAAGGAAATAATCAACAGGATGATCACTCGCAATGTTAGCACTTTTCCTAAAGGATAACATTCTTCTAGAATGTTTCAGTAGATCCTGAAAGAGGAATTCTGTTACTTACAGATTCATTAAGCCTTTCCAATCAGTTGTCTCCCACTGGCTTATAAAATACATTCATACTAGTTGTGCTTACTGTGCCTCACTTTGCAAAACTTTCACACTGTTGCTTCCAAGGATGATTTCAGCATTTTACTGTTAGCATTAGCCACTGATGGGGTTCCAAGCAGCCATTGCAATGTTTATTTTGTAACTTAAGGAGTTGGAGCATGAGGTTGAAATGTGTTATGAGGCAGTCGTGAACCATGTAACACACAATGAGACAGCATGGGCAGGAGCAGGAGTGCAGGTCAGCGGCTCTGTGAGGTTCCTCAGTCAGTGGTAGGAGCAGCCAGGCTGATCCTGTGCAAGGGGGAGATTCTGGTCCTCCGAGAAGCTGCTCCTCAAGAGCAAGCTTGTTCAGCACGGGGATGTGCTCCCCTGGTGGGCTGTGCAGTCTGCTGCTTTGAACACTTCTATTCTAATAGCCAGGCCTCCTTTGTCTGTTTGGTGTGTGCCAGCATACCAAATGATTCACATTTACCTGGGGGAGGGAAGGCCCAAATCCAGATATCTCTCTTCTCCACTAGTCTATTCCCATGTCTTAATTTAAAAACAGACGCGTTTTTTGGATTCTCAGTGCCTCTGGAAAGACGGTTAGCTCTCTAAATGGCATGTGGAAGAAATTGCAGGCTTTGAGGATGATAATAATGTGTATAGGTCTGGGACAGAGAGGCTTAGTGTGAGAGAAGTGCTCTTGGTTTGAACAAGAGCAGAGTAAACAGATTGGCTGATAATGCTGAATGCCATGCAATTTCTGTTTGAATTAGCAGGTGGGGAGGGAAAGGAATGTAAAGGGAATGAGAGAAATAAAGCAGCTCATGCTGAATGGTGAACAGGAACAGAATGTTGCCAAGGCATCATGAGAGAATGAAGAACTGATGGAGAAAGTGAGATGAAATTGTTGCTTTATCAAGGAGTGAGCAGAGCTCTGATCTTCTGTGTTCAGAGCCTGCAGTGTGCTCCTGCAATCCAGACAGAGTCCCCTTCCTCTGACATGCCTGGTGTGCCCAGAGCTTCAGAGTGGGGAGGGTTTGATGGTGGCAGAGACCCGCAGCAGAAGAGAAACCTGACAGAGGGGATCGCAGCCTGTGCAGACTGACAGGCATTGCCTGGACTCAGGCACAGCCAGCTTCATCTGACACTAAAATTATTCTATCAAGTGATGGGAACTGATTATAGAAATTTATTATAACTCCTAGTGAGAATAAGATGGCAGATCAGGACACTGCTAGATCAGATAAAAAGAATGCTGCCAAAAAAGAGGGGAAAATGGTGCGATCCTCTAATCATTCTAATAGTTTCAGTTACTCGAATAAAGCTGGAATAAAGTCTTTTCTCTGGCATCTGAAGGTGATAATATTGCACAGGGAGAGGAGTATGGCACAGGAGTATATATCTGTCTGCAGATGATGCTGTAACAGTCAGTAGGATCAGCAGCTGAATATTAATGCTCCCATACTGCAGTAGGTCGAACTTGATAATTCCAGTTTGTTACCCCCAGTTTTAGCCTATGTGCTATGCATGGGATCACAGAGAAACAGGCTTGTTTGGTTTGGGTGTGGATGGGTGTATGAAACCTTGGAAAAGGGAAAAATGAAAGAGCATAATGCACAGCTGACTTCTAAGTAGCAAGTTAGATCCTCAAAGTACTCAGGCAACAAATGGCACAAGTGCTGTCCATTATTTACAAAGAAATCTTTTTTTTTTTTTTTTTCTGTAAAGCTTGATTAGCATGGACATGTACTATGTTCAGAAACCAAGACAGTGGGAAACTAGAAGTTTCCCACACATTCTGTAGATAAGTCAAAGGATCACCCATAGAGAAGCAATGGACTGACAGGAGGAGTACTGTAGGGGTCAGGAAAGGAAAAGAGTACAGGTGTTTGGAGTATAAGTGATTGATTATTTAGGATTTTTTATTCATCAAGGTTATGGGTAGCAGGTTTGAACCTTGCATTCACGTACCAAGAAGAGCGTTTACTCTCTGCCTTTTTACTTTACCCTTCTGTTCCCATTGATTTCAGTGAAGTTTCTAATTTTCTATCTGAGCCTGAAATGAGATTTGCAGTATATACTTCATACCCACACCAATATCTCAAGAATTCCATGGAAACCTCGGGTTAAAAAAACAGTTTATCTATGTCAGATGGTTAGATCTATTTCTGAAGTCTTAGCTTGGGCAAAACTAATTGAGTAGGAACAGAGACTGTATTCTCATACTCCTATTCTGCCTAGAGCAAGAAAGAGTATTGAACAAGTGAATGTGAAATCAGAAGTTAGGGAACAACACGGAGGAAGAATGACAGTAATATTTCAAAAAAGAGACATTATAGGTCTATTTTATCAGAAACAGATTAGAAACACGAGGAAAGAATAAGATGTCATTTATCTTGTGTTTCTCCTTTTGGATGACACAGCAACAAACAAAAGTTACTTCAAAATCTTTTCTTATTGTTGTGTGGATTTTCACATAAAGCAAAAGACCATATGGAGTAATTCATTCTAAAAAGCTGTTAAAGCAGAGAGGTTGCTCAGTCTGGAAGGACAGCAATTAGCTGAATCCCTAAACAAAAAGGAGACAGTGAGGAACAGCCAGGAAACAGTGAGTGAAGGCAAGAAAAGGAGCAGGCTCTGAGCAAGCAGCCTGGCAGCCTTGGAGGATTCAGAGTACGGCTCTCAGAGCAATAGCTTGCATCTGTGGGCTTCAACACTGTCTGGAATATTTCTTTTTTCTAAGAAGCATGTGCTAATTTGCAAACAGAAATAAATATACACTTCTGATATGGTATTTCTGTACTGTAACTATGTATGTGTGGGAATAATCTACTGATCCGTGGAAACCAAGGTTTCAGAGGAAGAGATCTGGATGTAGGCTTTCTCTCCCATTTATAGTCAGTGTGACACAAGCTTCCATCTGGACAGGTCCATTTCTTCACAAAATGTAGGGCCTTGTTCACGTCACTTACCTTGCTTGCATCTCTGTTGGATCACATAAATTAAAGTACCTCAGGTGCAGCTGAACTTTGCACTTGCTTTTTCTACCTTTTCATATTCCTGTGGAAATTTACAAACCGAGAAGAATGACTGATTTCCTAAAAGCCCCAAGGAATCGAATCCAGGCCAGAGGAACAAGTCACAGCCCTGGTGCCATCACATCCCATCACAGAAGCAGAACAGCTCACTTCACATATGATTTTCCGTATGTAAAAAGAGATGTATACGTTGTGCTCAACCAGGGCTATTTTTCCAGCAGGTGTTGTCAAGGATACATGAATTGTTTGGGACAGTATGTTATTTTAGCCTGAATCTTCATAGAAAACTCTGATAAAACTTTTGTCTCTGTTTCAAGAAACAGCACATTATTTTCTCCGTCTTGCTGCTTGATAAAATACCCTTCAGAAGTGACAGTCATGATGAGTTTTGTTTGATGTAAGAAGGAATTATGTGTAACTCTTCAACATCTACTCAGCGCTTGTAAGATTCTTGCCTGATTTGGACAGCCCCGGCGCTCTGGTCAGCATCCAAGCACTTTTGGATAATTTCATCCAAGTTTTATTAATGACATATCATTACAGCAGTTGCCATGTGCTACATTTACATAACTGAATAGCAAAGAACAGCCCATTCTTTAAGGCAGTCCATTGATTAAGGAAATGTACATTCGTTACTTGCACATCCTGGATGCAAAGGAAGCAGTTGCAGACTTTTATAAAAGAGCTGAAAAAACAGCAAATGCTTCTTGTTCCTGTTTCTAGGAGACAGCTGCAGAAACATAGCTAGGAATCTGCAAAGTCAGCCAGGGTGGAATCTCAACAGACAGCTCGGTGAGTTGTGCACAGAACCCTCTGTGGTGAAGACCTTTTGTTATTTTCGCCCAGGAGTCACTTCAGTTTTATTTTCCTCCATTACACTGCCAGTAGGAGTTTACTGAAGACATACTTGCATCAGTTTGAAGTGTACAGTAGCAAGAAGTAATGTTATAGTCTAGCTACCCCAAAAACACTAGTTACCTCCAAAAAGCACTCTTCTTTTTTCTTAGAGACATTGACTGCAGTCAGTGATTGCTGGCATATCTCATGGCAGAATATTTAACGTGTACTCCTTTCACAGCCATCCTCATGTTACCTAGAACCAACAGCTCTGACACATTTCACATGGATTACTACTTAGAGGTTTTTGTTCCTCATGACAAGATTCAGTAGTTTGTGGCAGAGATTTGGGCAGAGGGACAAAGCTGGTCTTCTCAGAAACTGAAGTTTATTATAAAGCCCCTGAGGTCAAAGATGGTTCAGTAAGTTGCATCTCTTGGGCTCCTATCAGACACTGAACTGCTCTTACCTCAGAGAACCTTCTTATCAATCAGACCTCTAAATGGTTCACAAAAAAACACACAGCACTGAAGGGGAAGATTAAGACAGCCACAACTTGCACTGAAATCCCAGGGAATGTCTTTCACACTCTTCATCCGGCACAGGACTTCCAGCCCTTCGTGCTCCGTTTAACTGTTCCACCGTCTGTTTTTCCCTGTGGTTGGGCTTTGTTTAGTTCTGGGTGAAAAGTTGCTGCCTTAGATGTGTGATTAGAGAACCACTTTCTTGAGACAATTAAGATACAGGTCTGCTGATTTGACAGGATACATTTCTGTCTCCGCAAATAAAGGATCCTTAGAGGATGTCTGTCCCATTGCTCCAGTTTGTATGAAGTATATTCCAAAAAAGCACTCAGCTGAGAAAAAAAGGCTTCCATATGGCTCTGGACAGCCTGGCAGACAGCTCTCTCTTTCAAAAGTTCTTCAGTGGTAAGTTTAAAATAGGTCATAGTCCTGACAAACCTTGTGCTAGCAGGAGCATTTGCTAGCTAGAATTGGCAACTGGAGCTGCCTTGCTGCTGGGGCTTCCAGGAGATCCTGGTTGCATTCAGATTCATTGAATTAAATGGTTGAATTGCTATCAGTTTCTGGTGAGGCAGGGGGATTCAGGATGCATCAGTTTTCAGTTTGTCCTTGTGTCATATTCAAGCACATTTACGACAGACACAGTTCAAGCAGAGAAACAGCACAATAGGGCTTTGGCATGAACTTTTGGATATGATCATCCCTGCCTTTGCTGTCCAGGGCAAGATAAGCTGATCTCAATGTGAGCAGACCCAGCCATAAACAGTGACTTTGAAAACTTGCCAGGTAAAGCCAAAGAAACAGGGAGGCTGGTTACTTGGTATGAATTGTTATTCAGCCCTCACAAAAGAAGAGGCTTTGACAACACCCTCGGTAACCTTGGCAGACGGTTTTTGTTAAGCAGGTCTGTGCTTCACAAGCTTTTCAACTTGCATGCATTCATTGCTCCCTCCTACATATGAATTTATGTTTCAAAGAAGGACTGTGTGGTGGCAGGCAGCTGTGGCATCATGCTGATCTTTTACACTGGCTAACAGTGACTGCATCAAACAGCAGGCAGAATAATGTACCACTCTTCTGTTTCTCAGGAGGAAAAACACTGAAACTCTTCTCATTTCTTTTTCTAGATGTGCAGCCTTAAATGTTTTCTCTTTATTTTAAATAATGGAGATCTTTCAGTCTCCAGCTTCGTCCTCTCTCATGCTGTGACTACTGAAGTGACACGCTGAGGAGGGATCTACAGGAATTGTATTTGCACAGATATTAGCAACTAATACCTGTTAGCAAAAGTTGGTCCAAAAAGACTTATGAAATATATCCTTTCCATGGAGACAAATTCAAGATCCCCACATTTCTACTGCTTCCAACTTGGACTGTATAGCTTAATCCAGAAATATTAACTTAGTTAACGAAGAATAACAAGCAGGTTAAATACAGATCCATGTAGTTGATAAGAGAGAGATGAACTGATTTGCCTAGAGCTTTGCAGGAAGTTAGTAGCAAATTAAAAGTAAATACTATCTTTCCCATTTACAGTTTCGTGTTGGGGTATGAATTAAAGGCACATGTGAGCTGTGATTCCCATCTTTACTGAAAAGAAATAGGAGTTAAGAAGTAACAGCAACCAATTTCTGTGATGTAGAGTTTTACACACTGAATACAACTGGAGCATGGCACGTAAGTGTTAAAATAAACATCATGCAGACATTAGGCAATTATGTGCAGCTTCATTTTTTCATCTCATCTGTAGCCATCTAATGGAATGTAGAGATGCCCTGATTAGATAGAAACAGAATACATTTAATTTCCACTTCCTTCCAACCATTTCAAAATTCCTTCCTTGAAAAGTCAGTTTTCCCAATCTCTAAATTGTGCGTTCTACTTAACCTCATAGGTATTCCACAGAATATGCTAGCTAGACTTCTCTTTCCACACTCATTAGTTCATTGTGCTTGGCTCATTTCCTGGTATTTGGACTAGCATATCCTCTGACCATTCAGGCCATTTGTCTGAAAATCATTTCCCTCTTCACTTCTGCAATTTTCCATTCAGTGCCTGAGCAATTAAAATCCCCAGAGATCAAAGCCCTGGTCTTCCAACTGTCCCTTTCTCTTCAAAACCATTGCATGAGCTGCTTCCCTGACTGCATGAGCTGTGCTCACAAAGACACATGACAATTGGTCAATTGTTAGGAACTGTGAATGCTGCCCTAGCCAAAATATTGTCATTGTTCTGACTGCCACATTAAAGATGAATTTTTACTGCAGAGCTGTAATTGCAGATGAGCAAATAATTCCAATGACATTAAGATCAAATCAGTTCTCAATATACAGTTGTTGAGTTCTAAGTAAGTGTTATTTTTCTCTGCTTTTATCTTGTTTTCTTGGCCTTGGTTGTTCTGTTAGCCTTCCTGGGTTACTCCTGACTCACTGCAGGAAGGATTTCAGAGGTACTAAATGGTCTACGGGAAGTACATTATCTAACTAAAGCATCCATTTCATGGGAAAATATAGTTTCTTTATGTAATTCAGGTTGACTCAAACATTCGTCACAGTACTGTGTGTTGCCATACACTGGTGATCAGAGGTCTCCAGCACCTGGAGTTCATCTCCTGTGACCTGGGTTGGCTGTGTTAATGAGTCCCTCTGTGTGTATGTCGATGTATCTCCAGATTTGGGGTATGGGATGGGCAGATGAGACCTGTCCAGGTTTGCTCACCTCCTCTAAGTGCCTCCTATGCCTGCTCTGGTCAGCCTTTGTTAAGTCAGACTGGAGAGATGTGATATGTATCCATCAAGAGTTAACACACTTTTTTCCTATCGTATACTAAATCCTAGACTGTATGTATGACCTAAAACAGGTGGAGGACTGTTAGGAGGCAGAGTGCCATGTTCCTGGAGTCTCAAAGTAGGTGGTTTTGTGGGGAAGGTGGAAAGAGGGAGGTTTTTTTGTTTTGTCAGTGAGGGGGAGAAGTAGTGAAGTTGTAAAGAACATAGGGAGCGTAGGGTGCTAGGAGAGAGAACACAGGGTTTGCAGCACTGTAATTTAGACCTAGGCAGAGATCTCAGAACATTATTTAATAGGGGCTATACACTGTGCAATACTTAAAACAAATAGATGGAAATTAGTTTTTCTTCAATTAATATGGCATAATTCTCAGGAACAGTACCAAAGTGTTTTTGCAAGGTACAATTACAGTAGAGTCACATCAACCTGCTAGGTTAATTTCTCCATACAGAACAGCATGTTTTCCTCCCTTCAGCCAGCCATTCATTTGTCCGCCTACAGCTCGTAGTGCCAGGCATGAAGAGGTAGCTCTAAAGCACAACTTACCCAACTCTGCAAAGAGTGAGCAAGTACGGCAGAAGCATTACCCAGGGGCACCAAAGCAGCAAGCCCTGCACTCTGTCGTCTGCCTTTGATTCCTGTGTCATCTCAGCCATGACAAAACACACTAAACCTGCACAGAGTGATCCTTGGCTTAAGATTTAAACAAAAGAATTCTTAACAAACAAGACGATCTTCATGTCTGTGCTGGAGTATTAAGGGAAGAGTCTGAATCAGAAGTTCAAGGTAAAATTGACCCTGAAAGTCTGGGTTTGGAGGATTGAACAGGGTTGTTGTAACGGCAATATAACTTTACCTTTTTGAGAGACATCTTGTCTTATAGCTGCACATTGATGTCTTTTTCAGTTATTTTGTGGAGATGGCTTTGGATTTTGTATTCCTGAGCTAGGTGATGGAATAAGTCCTCTTCTTCAGTTCTTGTACTGTGTCATTTACCCAAGTTCAAAGCACTTAATGCTGGGAACTTTCAGCTGTATTATTGCGAGATAAGGCATATTTCAATATCTGTATTATAGAAAATTGAGGCACATGAAAGAGTTCTGAATTATGTGAAGTTTCAGGGAGTGAGTGGCAGACCCAGTGGCAGAGTAAAGGTGACCTGACTCCTAATACTGTGGTCTAAGTACCAACTAATATTGTCTCTGCTGAGAGTCTGCAGCCCCAGAGCCTGGTGTAATTTGCCATATGATTCTGGCAAAGGCAGTGCTTGTCCCCTGGCTCAGAAAAACAACTTAGCAGCAGCTCCTAGCTTGGCAGAGGAGGTGAATGCAGGACGAGGTGTCCAGCAGAAGGCTGTTGATGCAGCAAGATCCAGCTGCTCAGTGCGGTCACCCAGTTGCCCCCCTGGTGGGCAGTGGCTGCTCTATTCATTCTGCAAACAGCCTCTTTCCAAGACAGCCCTGGGGACACAAGGGAATGGCAGAGTTTATTATAAACCGAGTAAAGGAGCAGAGTATTGCTGGAGGAGATCCAGGGTTATAAAAGATTGGAGGGGGAGAAGGGGGGGGGAGGGAACAGGACATAATCTGTGCTCATGTGTGAGGGGGTGGGTACTGGTGGCTTCAAGGAGGCATTCCCCAAACCCTCAAGACCTTTGCTGGTTTTGGTGCGATTTTCTGCAGTGCGCACTGTACTGTGTCAGACCCCACTTACTTTTTATTGTATCAATCATTCTCTTTATGCAGCAACACGAATCGGAGAACGCTTGCAGGTCCTGTTCTGAATGAGCTCCGCTCTCTGCCAGCTCAGCCTAGTTACATTGCTGTAACTATTCTGGGGGATGGGAGAAAAAGGTTGCTGCTACTTTAAATATAATGCATTAAGAGGATGCTGGAAAAAGGCCTGCATGCTGTAATACCCAGCCATCTAGTTGGAAAAGCAGCCAGATGTAATACAAAAGAAGAAACACAGCCTCTTATGGATGCAGCACTAATTCATAAATCAGGTGAATCAGCTTAGGCAACTGCTGTGTTTTTATGCCTCTGCTGCATGGAGAACTGCATGTTGGATGCTTTTATTTGAAGTAATGGAACCAGATAATCCCTTGGACCAGGAAAACTCCAATGGTAAGAAGTAGAAAACATAGAGAGGAGAAAAAAAAGGATAGTGAAAGAGCGTCTGAGTTGCACATCCTCCTTAAGGACAGGGTTAGGCATGTGTTTTTAGTGGCTTCTGCATGGATCAGTAGAAATGAATGTGGTAATGTGCTTCACATTATCTTAAAAATCACTCTGTTTACAGGGTTTGGAGATAAACATAGTAGACTGACGGATACAGATTGCTGTAAGGAGCAGGAATCTGGCAGAATTGGTGCTTTCCTCGTTAACCTATCTCCTGGGTAGCTTTTGCAGAGTGGAAAGTATCCTATGCCTTCTATGTTATTCAGTTCGGGGGTCTTTTTGCCAGTGAGAAAAGAATGTAACTTCACTCTGTATGTGCTGTCAAACGTAGCATTTGGAAACAGCTTCTTTATCTGCAGAAAGCTTTCCTAAAGGCAGTTGCAGTGAGTAATTTACTTAGAAGGATATATTTAGCTGTGGACCACATCAACTCACCCTGGAATTAAAATCTGTGGTTAAAACTGCAGCTATTCCCTGGGTTTATAGCATTCCACATGCTGATGTTCTGGTATCTGGTCTATTAGAATGCATACAAAAGGAATAAATTGGGGTGAAAAGTTGTTTGCAATAGGGAATCTTTTTCTCTGTTAACAGAATGGATCGACTGCATAGAGGACAAGAAATTACTTACTTTTTGGAGAACAATGTAAGATAATGAATTAGAATACACTGACTCTCAGCTCTTCAATATGTGTTTCGTGCTGTATTATATGCATTTGAAATCCACCAAGTGTTTTACTTTCTGTGTATGTATGGTTCAAGAACAACCCATGGAATTCCCACAGCATATTTTCTGCTGATAACCTAGAGCTTCAGGCACGGTGTAGCTGCAGTGTTAATATCACAGTAGAACTAAAGCTGTGCAGGAGGAATGTGGTTAAGGGAATGAAGTAACATTTAAGCTATGTGAACAGTTGACTGGAGAGATATAAGTGGGCAGCATTGCTTTGTTTTGGGCTCTGTGCCATGCTGAAGTTGAATTGTATAAAATCGTCACAGACAGAATTCAGTGTTGTTTCAAATGATAAGATTGAATTGAAGAGCATAAGGTAGAATCACAGTTTTTAACTTCAATTATCTATTCTCCTTTATTTACATTTGTTTTTCTTATACTTCCTCTTATACCACTAGGATGTAGGACTGAATCTTGTTTTTTTCCCTCGCTAGAAAGAAGTTTTAGGACTGTCAGAGAAACGCGTGCGTATTTTGGATTGATGCTAACAAACAGATAAGCATGTATTCTTTCTGTCCCAACATTAGTCTGGATTTTTGGATTCACAGAGTAACTCTTTGGGAAACATGAGTAACTTTTATTCCTCCAACATGATTAAATGGATCACTAAATTTAGAATGTGTGCACTGTAGACATTCAGTATATACACACTGGACCATTTGTTGGCCAGAAGGTCAATTGCATCGGACGCGGTGCTGCTGGAGCTGCAGGTCTGAGGGATTTATCTATGGATGTGATAACGCCACACATTATTTTTGCATGGATTCTGTAAGTAGAAAGTTTTCAAAAAAGAAACAAAAATACATGCTGGATTCTGGTAAGATAAGCTTTTCCTTTGAGAAGGTTTTCTGGCAGCTGTCATTCACGAAGCAGTCTTTTGTCCCTTTTATTATCAGACAGCTGAGCCGCTCTGAGCGCACTGCTAACTATTGTGTTTATCTCACCGTGCTGCCCACGTGACAAACATTAATGTCTTGGGAACTGACCTCAACTTGAGCTGCTTTCTGTAAAAGTGCCTTTTCGCCTTCAAGATCGTCTAATCAAATTCCTTCTTCCACTGACAGGATGAAACCTGATATTTCGTTATTGATTTACTAGGTTTACCATACACCTGATCTTAGAATTGAGTGTCAGTTCATTCTTGGTTGCTTTAGGACAGCCCAATGAATAGATCACTGATGATAGCAAAAGCTGTTCTGGAGAACATGTGATAGTTACACACTTTAGAATTGCTCCTTTTTCCTCTCGCAGCCCTTTCACTTCAGTGGAGAGATACACGAAGTCACCTGGAAAGACCTGAGTGAAATATTCAAGACGGAGAAAGCTGTGGCTCATTTCTGCACACAGCATTCTTTCCTAATCAACCTGGGCTGCCAGACTTTTGCAGAGGCACCTCATAGATGTATTAAGGAAGGGATTAGAGACACATAGATCTATTAAAGATACATAGATGTTTTAAAGATGCTCGTGACCGGACCAGAGGAGGAGCAGCTTGTTTGTCAGGGTCCTGTGTTGAGATTTTAGCTGTGTTAGTTGCCTTGTCACAAAAGACCCTCGAGTACAATGAAAAATGATCACCTGTGGGTGAAATGATTATTGTTTTTTTGCAGTGGTCCCTCGTTGAGCTGTGGTACTCACAGTGCTTTGGACTTGGTAGGTTGCTATCCATGTTGATGTTGGTGAAAGGAGACAAATGTTTTGTGGCTTTTCTCCATGTTTACCTAGGATAAGGGCTCACATAAAGCTACACATTCCTGTAAGGCTTTTATAAATCATTACAGCACACCTCCCCAATCTTTTCTTTTCATTCTCTGAACATAAGGAGAGATTATCATCATTTTATGATCGCTCAGCTCTAACTTTTGGGCATGTTATTTTTCATGTACTGGAGTGGATTTCCTTGATTCTTTTCACCAAAAAGAAAAAAGGAAAACATCTTTTTGAAGCAAAGTGCTGAAGAATGTGCTGATTCTGAAACCATAACCTTAAATTACCCTTTTGAGAGGGATGACATATCAGAGCTACAGATTCCTCTGTTGTTCTGTAGCCACTTGCTGTAAGAGTGGAAGTTAACTCAGTGGCATTTTGTGTGCCGGTGAAGATTTGTAAGACTTTGCATTTGTGTACAAACTCTCGAGTCCAAAACATCTGTGAGTTGTGCATATCAGGTGTCTTCTAATTGCTTAAATTAGAGTTTTTATTGTTATAGTGAGCACTACTATCACCTCTGGATTTATCCTGTTGCGTAGCCTGACTATTTCCATGTGAATGAGTTATTAGACATTTAAAGACACAGTATTCTCTGGAACAACCTTGCAGAGCAAATCTCAGTGCTTGGTTTTAGTGGAGTCATATTCCCCGCATCATGAGTGGGAATCACAGATACAAATTGTGTACCACAAAGGAATGGAGTTAAACCATCGTGCTTTGATAGTACAAGAACAGGAGCATGTATTTTTCAAACTCCGACATGCATAATGAGCCAGGAGGATTTCATGAATGACAGCCAGGCTGTTGGTAGGTTAAACTCTTCAAGCAACGTTATAGGGCAGTAAGGAAACCTTAACCTCAGCAACACCTTAAGTGCATTAAAGATTGTATTTTGTAGAGAGAAAAGCAGTGGTAAGGACTGGGAAAACAGAAACTGATGGAGATTGGATGTGAAGTTCACTAGCACAGCTGTGCAGGAACACAAGATGGCTGCTGCAGGTGAGGACTGAGGCATTTTGTTTAGAGAGAGATCAAAGATCTACTTTGGAATGGGAGGAGGTCCTGAGCATGGCTAGGAGCTGCACTGGGCAGCGATGCAGCTGGGGCCAAGCTGGCAGCCCTGACGGCAGAGCTGGTGGCTCCCCAGCACCCTTCCACTGCACGTGTACGCCATGGCCTTCATTTCATTGCATTGCCAATAGATACGTATGATTGACTTTATATGATCATCTGCTGAAGAAGGTATGATCTCAGAGAGAAAAAACATGAGATTAAAAATGAGAAACAGAGAAATCTTTTCAATAGTCTTTTTGAGAGTTACTCAGGAAATGCTTTTTTATCTGCTTACCTCATCCAGCATGGCTATTGCTGGCTGTTGTTTGTGAAGAGTTCTTTGATGTAATGTATTAAAAAAAAAGTGTATATTATTACTAGAAGTATTTACCCAAAACTCTCTGAGTAACCAGATTCTTTAACAAAGTGTTTTCTCTGGATATTCCATTACATAAGTGAGGTCTGTCTTTTGGTTGAAGCGGTTACATAAAACCATACTTAGTGATTTTCAGTTTTCAAGGCTGATCTAGCTGTTGAGCATTGAGACATGCACATCATTCTTCTTTCTCTGTTTTCTCATCCTGTGTCTATCTTCATGACTTCTGAGAACAGAGAAGTAAGGAAGCACGTGCTTGGTAGCAGGAAAAATGGGGAAGAGGAAGATGAATGCCAGTGTACTGCATAGAGCAGACAGATGCAGATTGAATTCTGATGAATTGTGCATAAGAGCAGTAGACACGCTTTGGCTGGCAGTCCTTTTCTTTATAGTGTGCTGTAGTTTTCTTCCTTTTACCAATACCATGTACAGATTCTAACTATAACTCATAACTCATGGAAGATGTGCTGTGCCAGACGGTAGAACGGAAGGAGGAAATAGCTTTTTTATGGAAGAGGAGAGTTAAATCTTGGTGGTCAAGGACAATGTGGAGTATTTGCACTTAAGAAATACTGGTGACAAATTCAGATAAAGTGTCCTACGTGATGGCATTATTTATTGGTGAACATCTGAAATAGTGACAGCTTAGCCCTGAAGGTAACATTAGGCCACTGTTCAACATCATTTGCTGAGGAGCCTACAAGTACTATGACCAATAGGGAGAGTACTCTAAAGAAATAATCCAAGTATGTGTGGTGATCATTGTTGGAAATAGAATTTGCCTGAACTGTCAGTGTCTGTGTGGCAAGTAGAGCAAACACTACAGGTAGGAGGATGTAATTGGATTTCTTTATTGTCCCTGGAACTTTCTGGCAATGAAGAGAAAGATTTAAAAATAGATATAAGCACTCTCTGGAAACTTCAGCGTAATTTACTGTATGCGGTGAAACGGAAAGATCCAGTATAGCTTTAGTGAATTGTTCAACAGTATCAAAAAGGCAGAGAACTCCGGGGGAACTGGAGGCCAAAGATTAACAAGATTACAACGTAATGGTTTGTAGAATGCATTCTACAATCTCCAGGTTTAGAAATAAAATATGAGTGATCTTCCTTTCTCTCACCACTGACATTTGCAGGATGGTCAAGCTGATCAAGAAACAAGCACCCCACCAGACAATAGCATGCAACAAGGGAGAGCTGTCCCTATGAAATCGCCAAGGAGTGTCTCATGAATAGAATGCAACCTTCCATACTTGGAAACAGTGGAAACAGTTAAAGTAGAGTCTTCATTTTTTTGGTAATAAGGGGTTTTTCATAGTCAGGCATTTTCAAAGCCTCTATCATTTTACTTCCAAAATGATCAACTCCATAGTGTGGCATTGCAGCAAAGGCTTCCTGTGGCTTACCTTCAGCCACTCACTGTACTGCTCTTTATTGTGTCTGATTAAGACATTTGTTAAGGAGGTTTCTCAACACACACATGCAGTCATCATGTCAGTTAGAGAATTATGATGATAACGTTTACATTTAGATAGGCTTCCCTTCCGAGCATCTCCAAGGAGCAAGCACATGCAGAAGATTTAATTGCAAAGCACTGCTACTGCTGATACAGACTTGGAGGCCCACCAGATGCCTTCCTAAGTGAGTCAGTAGTCAGTGACGCTGGCAGCCACAGAGCTTAGTGCAGCGATCAGAAAATGTCTGCCAAAAGAAAGCTTCAAGAAATGTTTGTTTTCCTACCAAATCTCGATAAGCTTCTATTTGTGTTACACCTTGAAATATTTTTCTAGAGGTAGTTGGGAAGTCGGCAGACAGCAGTGGTAGATGCAGTAGCAGCAGCCATTCTTCTTTGTCCGGTAGCACAACGTGAGGGCTTGTTTGCTGAACCTCTGGGCATGGCATGGCATGGCATGGCAGATTGGTGCCTCCGAGTGTAGGTCCTACACTTCATCCAAGCTGCAAAAAACCTGGTGCTCGGTGTTTTGAAACAAGGAAAGTAAGATGCAAACAGAGTTTTCTTACTTGTTCCAGAATAAGTAAATACACATCTTTGACTTAAAATAACAATAGTAAATGTTAGACCATGGTTCACAGTATTTTACTGTCTCTTATAGTTTGCAGAAAGGAGCATTACTCATGGCAGAGGAAGCATCTCTCTTGAGATGAGAGCTTTTCACAGTTCATGTGTCAGACAGGAATGCAAAGGATCAATTTACAGCCATAGACAAAGATGTGAGAGTGTCTGAGGGGATCTGCAAGAATTCTGCTCAGCTCAAATAGTTTCACTGATTCCACTCATCCCACTGCAGTGCGTTTTTGGCTAACCCAGAGTTAATTTCTCAGTGGCAGCAATAAAAGCTTTGTATGTAGACTGCAGTGAGAGCTGGCACCGGAACGTTAAATGCAATGCTCTCTTCTTGCAGCCTTTTCTCTTGTAAAAATAAAGAGAAGTTCAGTATGTTTTGGAAGGAGCATAAGGACAGCACTTTGTAACAGGGAGAAAACTGCCAGTGCTCCATAGCCCTTCTGCGGGTTACTTGCGTGGTTTAGCAGATCATCCCTTCCCACTCCCTTGCAGCTGTCAGGAAAAACTGGGCATTGAGTTGTGCAGTAGTACTGAAAAGAGTTCCCTGGGTGAGACAGTTGCAGCAATGGATCAGCTAAACAAGGCCGCTGGGAATCGTTTGCAGGTTTGTTTTCACAGCTTTTGGGTAACAGTTATACATCACCTGAAGGTTCAGTGATCACTCAGATGTGCCCGTTCTATTGTTACTCAAACTTTAGACAGAATCAGAGGAAATATCACTATGCATAGGAGTGACTATGTCAGTGCTAGCTTTTCTTCTAATACCATTTGCAAGATCCATTAAGTTAGGTCTTAATCTTAGAGATATTTATGGATGGATTCTGCATACATGAGATGCTTCACTGAGTTAACTGGAAGTTGTTTGTCTGGAAGACCACACATTCACTTTGTCCTTTTTGTCTCTTTCAAATGTTTGTAGCTTTTATGGTTGAAGAAAACAAACACTAAGATTGAGGTCTTGTTGTGACTTCCAACCCAAGATTGTGTTGACAATGGAAATTAAAGATCCAGCAAATGTAATCAGCATTTAGGATTTAGGATAAAACAGGTGCATTCAACTCAATACCAGTGCTGAGTACACTCTGGGCTGCTGAACCGCCTGCCTGTGCCTCTGACTGGGAGAGAGGCGTGTTTTATTTTCCCTGCTTATTCATTTTCTGAGTCATTCATCTTGTGCTATAGCTATTGAAAACTGTAACAGAGTCTGGGAAGCGCTTGGCTTTTCAGTGCTGCCTCCTGATTGGCGTAGGGAATGCTGCTGGTGGGGAATAATGTGTGAATACCATCTGCTCCGAGGAGCTGGGAGTCTCAGTGAATTTTGCTCGGAGAGGCACCTTTAGCCAGGACTACAGGCAGGGGAGCAAGCTCGCTTTGGCTGTTTCTTAGCTAAACTTTCAGTAATGCCTGGATTTCCTCTCTGTTCCCCTGTTAAACTTTTTTGTGTTTTGCTTGAGGGCTGAGGTGCTTCTCCTGTGGGTTCTGGGGTTGTTTTTTCTTCTTTCTTTCCTTCCTTCTTTCTTTTTTTTTTCTTTCTGTATGGGATTTCTTCTCGGTTTCAGAATGCACACAAAGTGGGGAAATAAATCAGCAAGTTTTGCAGCTGTGTATTGCAGCACAACAGTCAATGTGGAATGTCTGAGTTGCTATGAGAAACTACTTCCAAAAATTTGACCTGCTCCAAAAGGTAAGCAATTAAGGACTTTGCATTTCAGGGGCTGACTTTTTACTTACACAGAGGTTTTGTTTCATTAGGAGTGACTGTCTCATTCGGAACGTGCAGTCGCCTGGTAGCGATGCCTGAGATCAAAAACTGTTCTGTCTCAGAATGTCTTTAATGAGCCTGAAGGAATGAGCAGACTTGGAACAATGATCGTCTTTTGCTCTTTTGTCTAGAAATAGTTTTACAGTAGGTTTCAAAAACAAATGTTGTGCAGTGCAAATGTAATTGCAGTTCAGGACTGCGTATGTTTTTGGATTTGCATCTTTTTGAAGAGAGCTTTCCCAACTCTTGTTTTCCTGATTATGGAATCTCTTTTTCAGAATGTTACCTCAGCCAAAACACAGCTATTTTTCCAGCAGTCCAATGGTGCATTCCACTTCAAGGAGACAAGATGTAGTTTGCGAGCCTGTTAGACCCTGCTCACTAATGACCAGCTGGTGTACATTCAATCACTAGAAAGCTGTAGCCATGCCTTTAACCTCAACAGGCCTGCCACCAGCAGGATTGTAGGGCACCACTCTCTCCCACTATTATCAGCACATGCTCAACTTTTTTTGATGATATTAGTTTAGGAGGTGATGGCTTGGTTGCTTGTTTTCCTGGAGGTTCCATTTCAGTCAGACTCTTGTATCTACAGAAGGCAAAGTTAGCTGAGGGAGCACATGAAATGTTGGTGTTTTACAAAATGCTAGTCTTCCTCCCAGTGAGTCAGATTACTCAGTTTGTTGTCATCTGTTCCAAGGAGAAATCTGCAGAGAACATCTCCAAGACTTTGTTTGCTGAGAGCCTTAGTATTATTTGTTTATGACAAACACCTAAATGTTTTTTCAGCTTTCTCTTTTGTGTTGGAATGTTAATTGTAACTATACCTAAACTGAGTGTGTAAGTTTCAAGTCACTCCCTGTATTCTAAGAGAAATGTTTGGTACCTACAGATAAGGAACTATGAATTTATGTAACTGATACGTGATCCAATTGAAACTTTTCATGCTCAAACACTTTTACATAAGCAAGAGAAAAGCCTGCATCTAGCATAGCTCCTTGCAGTCAAACCTCTTGAGCTAATGTTCCTGTAACACAGGAGAGTCGTAGCTGTCTCTGGTTTCACTAAGAGGTGTAAGTAAGTAAGTAAATAAATAATTAAAAAAAATCATTTAATAGAATCACCTAGATTGGATAACGGTCTTCAAGATCACCAGGTCCAACCATCAACCTGACCTACTAAGTTCCATCACTGAGCCACGTCCCTTAGTGTCACATCATCAGTCCTGCTGCAACTTGAGACACTTTCACCTAGTCATTTTTGTGGCAAAATTCCAGGTCATCAAAATGACACTTAATGGCAAAAAATCCTTTTTTGGTGAAGCCTGAATCAGGAAAATTCTTGCAGGCCAGAGAAGGAATGTCTGAATCCTACTGGAGTGCAGCACCAGTGCAGTCCATTGGCTGACAGTTGCTTTACTTTCCTAGGATGCAGGATATAGGATTAAGGTCTCACAATACCTGGTACAAGCCAAGAGTGTGTCTCTCGTTTTATTTACAATTAGATATCTTGAAAGGTCTTACATGTAATAGTGTAAATGACATTTTCCAGGAATGATCACACTTATGGGGATATAAAAGCTATTTTTCATAGCTGCTGATAATAATAATAAATGCTCATCTAGGTCTTTTCTGGTGGAATTATGTTGGCAATTGTAAATTTCCCAGTTGCCATTTATTAATCTGTCATTGGGCCAGACCTGATAATTTCAGTGAGGGGTCATGAGGAATAAAATCCTGACCTTGGAACTTCCTTTCCATTCCAAGCATGGCAGAAGGGTTTCTTAGCCTTTGGAAGCAGTGTCTCAGTATCAGCAGTAATCAGTAGTTGTTATTTCCATTTTCCTTTAATGTGATTCTGTGTGCCTACAAAGCATGTCTTCTTGTCCTGCCTGTTGCTAGTATGCTTTCATGATCCTCAATACTGCAATTTCTTACATTTTTCAGTCTCCTCATGCCAGTTGAAATTTGTTCTTGTCATCCCCTTCCTGTAAAGGGGCATTGAATTAAACTTTTATCATTGTATTGCTGCTATATCAGATCTTCTGTTCCTAGTTAGCTCCTTAGCCATTCTTCTTCTCTCCTGCAGTCCTCCTCCTTGTCCATTTCCCTTTCTTTCCTTCCTGCTACCTCCAAAAAAGAAATAAATTGTTGGAGATGTTTGTCCTTTTACCATGGAGAGCGAAATCCACGTGACATGCTTATAGGAATTTGGAAAATCTCAGTGCTATTTTTGTCAGCAGATTGGAGTATTTGTTTCCTTGAAGATGAAGAATTGTCATTTTCACTATAGGTAAGAGTGCTTTCTTGCTAGAGTGGCAATCTGCCAATGCTATTCCACCATTGTGTGCTTGTAGCTTAATTTCAGGAATCCACAAAGGTTTCTTTTCTTCCACTTCAACTTCTCCTGCCTGCCTTTGTTGTCAGACTTTCTCTGGCAGTTCGGTCTCACTTAATTCACAGAGAATGAGGCTGCCTCTTCCATACTTTGATGCTTGGAGTCCAGATAGTAGATTTTTAGTGAGCTTCAGCTTAAGACAGATCTGACCTACCTAGAATATAGGCTTCCAGATTGTAGATGTGAACGAGAGTGCTGAGGCACTACCATGAACATTAAAGATCTCTGCACGTGTCTGTGGTAACTATTTCTTTTGCCTTTTTATGTAACCTAATGTTCCTTTTTCAAGGAGTAAAATGTAATAGGAACTATTTTTGTGTTCTTGGGAGTATTTTTGCTGGCTTTGAGCTCCTCTGAATAGATGCCGCCTCCTGCGATGATATCACCGCTTCTGGTGCTTGCCAGAAGACCACAAAAATAAAGTAATAAAAAAAAAAAACAAGACCAAGATAAAATCCAGATAAGATAACAAAATCAGGATTAAAAATGGCTACCTTACCTTCATTTAGATCAGATGAAGCGCAAAAGCAAGTGTTTTAAAGAGAAAAGAAGAGGTAAGAAAGAGAGGACTTCAGAAAAAGTGGCATTGTAGGGCAATGGACTAGAGAATTCCTGGTCTCTGTTTCAGGTTATGTGGGACCATTTTGCAGAACAGTTGTGGAAGTGAAAATCAAGTTTGATTTAGGATTTCCTCATGGAAGTGGTGAAAGCTCTTCTCTCTCAAGGGCTTTAAACCGACATCCACGCACTCTTCATGGGAGGCAGTGCTAACTCTCTGGCTCTGGGGTGGATTGTCTTGAAGTCTCCTGAGCCAGGATCCCTGGCCACTCCTGCTGCAGACAAGATGTAGTGGGACTGCAAATGAACAGCGCCTTGTGCTCTTATTTTGGGGAATTTAGTATTGAAAAAATACAGCCTGGGTTTTATGGTAGTTGTGTGAATGGCTGTATAACGGATTTTCAACGGAATAAATTATTTCCCATGAGAGGTCAGCTAATTTCACTTGTCTTCTTCCTCCAAACTCGTCTTTTTAGGTAGCACTGCTATGTCTTCCTCTTTGGCTGTGGTATTCCTTCCACTTTATTGTTTTGGCATTTCATTCCTTAGGGTTAGGTCTTTAAAACAGTTAACCACCACATTTAAATCAAAGTTGGTCAAAATAGTAGTGACTGTGTATGTTGTTGTCGGTGTAGGCTGCATTGTCTGTTGGCTGAAATGAATGGCAAGGCTCATGCTGCGCTACCCGCCGGCCTTCTCTTCTTGCCTGGCTGCCCTTGCCCAGGCTGCCATTGTTGGAAGAGGAAGGCTGCTATGTGAACTCTGAATGCTCCATCAGTGCTGTGCCAAGAGTTACTGCAGAAGAATAAGCGCAGAACCACATTAGTGATCCTCTCAGCCATGAACCAAAGACACACACTTTCTTTGTAAGAATCACTTCAAGCTTCAGGGCCCTTCTTTCTGGGGTTCTCATGACTGGGGGCTGTCACAGGCAAACTTGGTGTCGTGGGCCTCCAGCTGAGGGAAAGCTGGAGGAGCCGCAGGTGCATCAATAAAAGCCATAGGTTAAATCTGAAGTGTACAGTAGAACATAAAGCTATTACATTCTAAAAGTCTTGGGCAAGGTTGAGATTCCTTAATATTTCACAAAAAGAGAATGCAGTTTAGATTACGACAGTATGTTTTTCTAACTGCAGTATGTGAAATGTTAACAGGCTATGTCTGTGGTTTATAGATTTTCACAGAAAGATTTCATGGTAGTATTAATTGGAAAAATGATTATAATTACTAATAGGATTAAAAAGAAATGGAGAATACTGATAATATATGCAAGCTTGTGCTTTTAATAGTTTGCGTGGGTGAACTGAGGGGGGAAGTAAGATGGAACAAGTCTGTTCTTAAAAAAGAAACCCTTACAGAAAGATTCATATCTTGATGTGCACGGGATCCTCAATTTTTTAGGCAGCTTGGTAAAAACAAACTCTAAAGCAGGGAAAAGATTGACCAGGGAGATGTGATGGCAGATTGTGGAGGTTGTTAATATTTCACCTCTGGGGGTGGAGCAGAGCTCGGAAGTGACATTGCACTCAGGTTTTGCCAAGCTTCTCCCTCAATAGAGCAGTGTGCAGTATAATGTGTTTCTGGCTGGGGAGTGGTGATTGACCAACTGGAGTACATCAGCCCAGCACTGCTGGAGCTGCTTGCCCAGCGTCTGTCTGACCAACACAGTCATCCCTGCCTTGCTTTCTTGAGCAGTGAAATTCCCATACCCAAATTTAAATCTCCATTTGTCCACAGTTCAGGCTAGAACACAGGAGATATACTTCATTCACAGACAAATTCAATTTGTGGCTTCAGATAACCAATGCCTGTTAAGGTTTGAAATAGTCATTTTATGAAATCCTTTAATGTGGAACTAGCCTCAAACCTCCTTGCTGTTACCACTATCTGGTGCACAGCAAATTTATTCATTTGAAACAATTCTTATGGCAAGTGGGCACCAGTGCTTGACAGTAAAATTGAGCATGGCTTGAGATTTCCTTCTGCAAATTGTTTTGCAAACTGTCCTGTCTGGGGAAGCTTGGAAATCTCTCCTTTTTCTTTCTTTTTTTTTCCTCCCAAATCTTTTCTTTTGATAGCTACTTAGCATTGTAAGCCATACGATGCATTTGATTGCAGTCATCAAAATTTACAGCTATCACTGTAATCTGCTCGCTGCTGTCAGCCATCTGCATCACCCCTCGTGTTCTGTAGAAATCCAAGAGAAAACAAGTACATAGTTAATTTTAGAGCGCACATCACTCCTCTTAATGGAGTTTTGTGTGCTAAATATCATCAATGTGCAATGTTGTGCAAATAATTTGGAATAAACATGAAGGAACTGACACACGAGTAGATTCCATGATGTTTACGGCCCTCATGGTGGTGTTACAGGTGGGAGAGGCTGGGCTGCAAAGTGTTTGAGTTGTTCAGGACTCTGGGCGCTCTGACTTGGGGTGTCTGACTGGAGGACTTTCATTTCATGGAATCTGGACTTGACATCATGTGAACAAAGAGGTAACAGTCTACAGATTTCTCCTGAGCACACCAAGGCAGGTGCACCTGCTGTATGCGCCTGGTGATGTGTGAGGGGAACAGAGACTGCAGAGCAGTGTAGGAGTGAAAAAAATCTGTCTTGATTAAGGAGAAACCCAGAGAGGTGGAGAAGCAGTGCTCTGTAAAATAGCATTTATTTAATCCTGTGATACTTCTGGTTTGGCTGTAGGACAGGCCAGATGGAGAAAAGCAATCACACAGATAACAGGGCAGCCCATCTCTTACAGCCAAATCCTCTGGATATGGCATCTCGTTCTGTGGCCTTGGGCAAGCCATCTACTCCTCTGTACTTCCCTCCATCCGTCTGTAAATAAAAGTTGCCAGATGTCTCACCTAATATGCGATTTCCTGTATTTCACCTTCAAATCCTGTGATTTGTTTAAAGCCATGTGGAATGTTACCCATCTTGTTCTTTCCTCACCCTGCAGTACAGAACCCACATTGAAATACGGGCGACCAGACTTCGTTTGAGTGTTCAGGGCTGGTTCCTCAGATGACATCTGCATTTAGCCAGGCCTTCCAGCATCATGCTTAACCACCATGAAGAGGTGAAAGTTTCCCCAGCATAAAAACAGTGCTTTGAATGTACTGATCACTGTGTGCTAACCTTGACATTACTGATCTGCAACAGAAAAGTCAGTACGAAAAATGTTCACCAGAACTGCAGTTTTTCCCAGCACTGTAACATCTCCCCAACTTTTTCTTCATCAGGAATCCATGTAAAAGTGCACAGTAAACCTCCCTTCGTTTCCTGAATGTCTCTCTGATTAGTGCAGCTTTCAGCTAGTTCTTGTGAATGAGGTGATTGTATTCAGGTGATTGCAGAAAGGGCTGCTGATCTTAGCTTTATAAATATTATTCTGAATCTAACTTTGTTAAAGTGATTCATGTAACATGAGTGAGAGGCTTGCGAGCTCTTCAAATGAAAGACCACACACTGTGTAATCTTTGGAGCCAATCCTAATCCTGGCTCTGCTTTTCTTAGCAAAAAAATTGGAACTCTGTGATTATAAAACACTATTAGCTAATACTTGGCTAATACTTTATCTCTGCAATTGGAATCTTCTCACATGAGATTGTTCTAACCATGCTCTAATTCCTACCTGCATTATCTATCACACTTTGCCTCAGAGAACTGGAAAACTGACTTGACAGTGGCTCAGCAGACCAGTGATGTTCTTACTTAGTGAGATATGGCAGGGAAATACTGCTAGGTAGAAAATCCCTTTTCTGATGGTCTCTGACAATTGAAAAAATGAGTACCCAAACCCTCCTCTTTGCATATGTTTTCATCCACAGTGGCAAGGCACTCTAGAAAGGGAAAGAGTTCCTCTTCATGAGCAAAGCAGTAACTAAAGGTTGGCTGGATCCCGGGGCTGCCCACGGCCAGGCAGTCTGGTGTCAGCAGCGCTGCCCAGGTATTGCAGCTCCCCGTGGTTCCAGGTCTGCCCACATGACTTCTGCAGCAGGCACGCAGCAGCAGCAGCTCTGCTACATCCTGTTCCCAGCTTGCAGAATGCTTCTTGTGCTCGTTGGATGTGCCTCTCTCTCTCATGTGTTCTTCCTTTATTAATGCGGTGCTGCCAAATGCGCTGGACTGCTGCCCGGCAGCTTTTAAATACTCCGGCCGTGAATGGGTGGAAACCTCGTCAGTCGTGTTTGTACTGCTCTGAAGGAGTTCTGTGGCTTCTTCCTAGTTCTGCTCATGGCAGAAGGCATTCTGAAAGGAGGTAGATACAGGTGGCTGCTGTCAGGGCTCTGCCTCAGCTTGTCCTGGGGAGACGCGAAAGTGGGACACGGTCTGAAATTTCCCAGAAACTTGCTGTGATTTCATTACGACTTGAAGCAAATTTCTGGAGAACTGCCAGGATGAAATCATGTGCAGCCATCCTCTGCACAAAAATTTGCCTATTCTATAAAGCCTGGATCCAGGGAGAAAGCTGGAATCCTTCTCACCAAGGAGTAGGGAAAGAAAGATTTCCAGTTGTTATTAACAACCCTAGGATTGTTCTTATTTGCACTGGAGCAGAAACGCATAGAAGAACCTGGAGACCTCCAGTCCACACTATGCATCTGAAATCCAAATTGATCCTGGTGAAAAACATTTTGGTTGCTTGACTGAATCTCCAAAATTGAGCTATTCTTCATCACAAATCCAAACCGAGAAGTGAGCTGTTTGCCATCAACTCAGCTACTTTGTCAGGAACGCAGTAGGAAGAACCTGCTGCATTCTGCAGGTTCTGAACAACAGGGTGGAATGGACCTGGAAGAATCCCACACGTGGTGCTGCTGCCTTAAAACAAATAACTAGCAAAGGGTTTGAGATTACCTCATAGGTTTAAAAGAAAAGAAAAGGGAGGGAGGAAGCCAGAAGCCAGCATGGTGCGCTGCTTGGCTGGTTGGGCACATTTTCAAGGCCTCTTTTAGTTTGAGTAATTAATGCTGTGTTTTATTAGTAATGAAAGCGGGGGCTGTTTTGTACAGTGCTGGAGCAGTAAAGTGTGACTAAGCAGAAAGCTGAACTCTGGTGTAGCATTACTTCTGCAATTTATAACCTGCCAGTATGGTTATACAGAGAATAAAACAAGTTTATTGGTATTCAGAACAATTGTATTCTCCAGTCAATTAATAATTACCTCTGTAAGGTAGCTTCAAACAAGTGATAGTTTTATAAGTAACTGGAAAAGTATCTAGTGTGACATCTCTTCTTGGAGGCAGCCCAAAGACGTGCTCTTTTTTGGTGGTTTATTTTGAATGAAGCAATTTCCTTGAGAAAATATATGCACTGGAGCTTGAGGGGGGGCTTGCAGCCTTCTTACAAGTTTGTGGTGATTCCAGCTACTTCCCTTTATGTTTTGGTGGATGAAGTATGTATTCTATTTTGTCTTTGGGTGAAGGACCTGGAATACTGGAGGATGCCGTTGTACAGCTCTAGAATGATGCTCTGTTGGTGAGCCTTAGAGGTTACAGTTTTCCTTGATTTTTCAAGAGCTTTGGATGCTACAGCGTTGACTGCAGCAAACCTCCTGGTCACTGTTGGACAGCAAACCATCATCTCCCCGAACTATTGCTAAGCTTTGATTTGCTGAATATTTCTCTGCTTCCACAGGTGGAGAAGCACCTGTGGTGTTTCTACATCTGGCCCTCAGGGTCCAAACAGAGCTCTAATTGATTGTTTGAATCGTTCAGCTCTGAGGGTCCCACGGTTACTGCTTGATCTCTGCTGAGTTACTGCACAGCTTTAGGCAGCGGAGTTTTACTGACTGCAGCAAATAAATTTGCCGTGCTTTATGGAGCACGGAGAAGCTTGTTTTCTAAATTTTAATTGTCTCGATAAATTGTCTTAAGATTGTGTCCTATTAAACTCCAGGAAATTAATGAGAGCAATTAAAATATGGACAATATTTGGAGGGTGTGATTCTGCAACAGTACAGTTAGAAAAGAAGTGGTAAAATTTGGTAGAGGACATCATGAGGATGGTAGGGATTGTGGAGACACAGAGTGCAGCTGCCTGGGAACCCCCTTCAGTCATGTTCTTTACCTCCAGAGACTCTGAAGTCCCACTGGGGACTGTCTGGTTGTGCTGTTTGATAGCAATTTGTTCCTTTATATGAAGACATATCCCAGAATCCTCAAGATGATTTTGTCAGCAGAAGGCCTGACATGAAGGTGTTCAATCAAAAGAATGCCCGGAGGACAGAGCACTGTGCTGTACTTCCACGTTCTCCTCGTCTGTGCCTCGCTGCCATTCCTTCCCTGCAATGATTTCAGAGTTTGGTGTTAATGCTTGCAGCAAGGGGCGTTCTTGCCCATGCACCAAGTGAAGGAATGTTCATTCCTTTCATTGAGGGAGTTGTTATGCGTCGTGGGGTCACGCTGTGCATGCAGCACATGATCCCCAGCCCTTCCCAGACCTGCTATTTGGATAGCATTTGGATTTCTATTTGCAAGATGAGAACGTTGTCAGAAACATGTCAAGCTGAAGCCTCTACACTGCTGTATCTCAAAGCAGTAATTTAGAAAGCTCTAATGATTGATGAGCATTTCTCGTTGGAGTCACAAATGAGGAACAGACACCAACAAATCATGCCACGCTGGTGTTTGAATTGCTGAGATGCTGTCTGTGTTCTGGCCAGCAACTCATTACACCAGGAGGAGATGAGCAAGGTGCTGCCTGGATGTTCTCACCTCCGTACAGCAGCTGAGCCCTGTCCAGAGCCACACGAAGGGCAAAATATGGCTGCAAGTTTGGGGGCTGCACCTGAAGCACTTCTCTGTGTTCCCTTATCCAACAGCTCGGAGAGGTGAGCATGGAGGCAACACTTAGCTGTGGAAAACTCCTCTCCTGACTCTTAGTTGAACTGGGGGATCTGGCCTGTGGGCAAGCCAATGGATGGGGACGTTAAGCACAGTGTGTGTCATAATGAGATTTTACAATGTGAGTCTTGGCAGATGTATTTAATATCTGGCAATTAAAATAGCTTGACTGCCAAACACACTAACCACGGTCAGATTTTTATAAGGTCCCATGAATTCCTGGCCTTGATATTCATTGGAGGAGGGAATTTGTGAAGAGGAGGGAAATATGGAAGGCAGAACACGTCACTTCTTACTAATGTCCATTATTTCTCCTGCGTAATAAGAATCTATGGCATGTAAGATGGAGTTGGTAATATTATTTTGGAAGATCATAATGTCAGCTCACTTGTAAAGTTGTTCTGGTTTCAGTCTTTCTATAGGAATTTACCTTATGCTTCCGGTACTGAATAATGACAAATCTGAACAAACAGAGCACTGAGCCTCAATCCGACGTGTAAATCTGTGCACACGTGCTGCAAGCAAGATAGCACCCACGGACAGATTTGTTTGTGTTCCCACGTGAGCCAAATGCTATAGTTTTACTTCTTTTAATTATTCAGCCCTGAAAAAAATTGGCTGTGAAATCCCAATAGACAGAGATAAACCTAGAAGCTGTAATGTGCAGCAAAGGGTCAGCCTGTGGCCTGAATGTGCTCAAGAGTGTAGACATGGACAGACCCCTTCATGGTGAAATGGAATGAGAACTTGTATCATTTTCATGCTTTGCAGCACGCAAACTATTTCTGCTTAAGCCAAACCTAAAGCCTGGAAAAACCGTGAGAATAAATTTATCCAAATTTGCCATTCTGATCATTTGTTTCCGTCTCGACTTAATTCAGGTTGTCAAATTAATTCAGTCCTGACGTGGCAGAGGAAAGACAAATTAATGAACGGAAGCTCTCTGAGTGGAGGATCCCTGTGCCCTCTGTGAGGCTGTGCACGGCTCTGCCTTCGGACCGTTCCCCAGTACCGGGGCTCTGCCAGCCGGCCCCTGCCCAGCACAGCTCCCAGCCCAGCCACGACAGGCAGGGAAAGCACTTGAAGGCCCTTAGAGCTCAGAGCTGGAGGCTGCATTCCCAGCGCAGAAACGTTTGAAAGCTATTTATGTATTCTCCTGAGGCTGCTCGCAAATCACAAGTAATGCTTTAAAACAGAAACAAAACAACAACAACGAAAAAAAAAAACAACCCCCCGTGTGAAGGTGTAGAAAAAAAAAGGCCAGGTCAGGACTTGTAAGAGAAAGAGCCAGTGCTGATCGGTGTTGGGTTCCTCGCTACCTGGCACTGCAGCACGTAGCCTTGTTAGATGCAGGGTGGTTGTGTACGTGGCTCACTGCAGCGGGCTCCTCAGCATTCCTCCTTTGAACATCACCTCTCTGCTGCTGCTGTTCGTGGCTGCACCATCAGAATGGGAGCAACCCTAAGCTCCCACCTCCTGCAGAAATGTCAGCAACCAAGGAGAAGACAACGCTTAATTTTTGTTGTTGTTGCTGTTGTTCAAAAGGAAAAGAAAGTCTTGTCTTGGGAAGAAGGGAAATCAAATAAAAAATTTAATGCTGGAGGAGAAAGGCAAGAAATGCAGTTGCCATGGAAACCGGAGCATAAGTAGAAACTTTCCAGCAAAGAGCAGAAACCAAAAATGAAAAAGCGGAGTGCAGAGAATGGCAGGCAGCCAGCAGCTCCAGCTCTCTCTTCACTCCTCTCAACTCAGTGAGATTTTCTTAGTCATCTTTCCACATTTTGGAAGCACTCTTTGCATGCAGAGAGTGGAGCTGGGGCTGCAGTCAGTGTGCTGCACCAGGATGAGCAAACCACAGCGTCAATTGAACTGAGGCAGGCTGAGGCAGGGAGCACTCCATGTGCTTCCTCTGGGTGCTGCTTCTGCCAAGGATGGAAGGAAAAATCATCTGGGAACGGGTGTAATGCCCCGGGAGGTTTGGGAGGTAACTAAGAGATGGGCAGCAAGCATCACGAGTCCTTGATTCATACCTTGCTCAGGCTCCCAGATGGCACTGCAGCCATAAGCCACGTAACTGTGTATGAGCTGAAATCCTTCTCTGATTCCTTTTGAGTAGGGCAAACAGAATTCTCCGAGTCCTGTGGTGACCGAGGCAAGGCTGGAAGGGCAGAAGTGCCATCTCTGGGCCTCTGCTCCCATCTCACATCACACACTGCTCCTTTCAGAGGGTAACTTTAGCACAGGATGTGCTTTGCATTCGATTACTGCAAGCAGCATATTTCTGAAAATGGGTGTATTTCAGACATCAGGTTCTGTGTAGGACTCTGGGATAGTTTCTTGCTAGCACATTAAAGGCAGTTGTAGGCAGGAAAGCATTAAAGTCATTGGATTAGCAGTTATTAAGTCCTCATGGATTTTAGCACGCATGGAAAAAGCAGATTGGAAAGCTGGGAAAGTTACCCTGTAGCACTGCAGACCCTGCTGTGGCCAGGAGCCGATGTGGATGGAAGACTTTGAGCACAATTAGTTGGGACTGTGTGCTTTTACAGATGGAAGCAATGAAACCTGTGGTGCTCAGCCTTTACAAGTCATACTCTTGAAATCAAGCACGTGCGTGAGAGATTAGCTGACTTGAATTCGCACTGTCCAGCATCTCATACGACTGACTTCTTGTTCAAGAGCAAAAGGAGGTGCACAGTGCAAGATGCAGTCCGGCTTTGTTGGGATGCCCACATGGTCGGGATGGGAGCAGCCTGAGGTCACAGCTCTGGTGCACCTCAGACTGAGCTGAGCTGCACGGCCACCATCTCACCAGGCCTCGTTCCCCCCTCACATCTCTTACTTAAATACAGTGCAGAACTGGAGGGGCTGTGTCCTTGTTGTTGTTTGCCTGCTTGCAGTGTGTGTATGTGTGCATGGGTTTTGGTGGCTTTTTATAACTGGGAGCGTTTTGTGCAGCCGACACAGAAATTCTGTTAACTGAAGAACTGGAAATGTCGTGCAGCCCGTGCTGCTCCATCCTGCACGGGTGGAGGGCACTGAGAAAGAATGCTTTTCAAAATCCACGCATGAAAATGGCTGCACGTGGAAAACGCAGAGCCTGACCTTGTGTTTATTTTCCCAGGTGACTTTTAATACCGAAAGCAAACTGAATTCAGCCAAAACACCAAGCACGGCGGGCTGGCTGCTGCCTCCGCTCCTGGTGTCGGGGCGGGGGGGACGTGGGGGGGGGAGGGGGGGGGGCGTAGGAGGAACATCCGTTCTCCCAGCTCCACAAAACGCTCCTGCGGGGATTTTTAAAGGGGAAAACGTCTTTTAGGAGAAGCCGAGAGGCGCGGGGCTGGGTTGGCTGGGGGGGTGGGGCGGCCGGCGGGGGGCAGCAGAGCCGTGCGGGAGCGGCGCGGGCCGGGATGCGGGGGGGGGGGGGGGGGGGAAGGGATGCGGGCTGTGCTGAGCTCTCGCTGGGATGGATGATGGATGCTCCCCGGGCGTGCAGCCGTCACTTTGGCAGTTTTTCCGGTGTGGTGGAGAAAGCAAAAAGAGATCTGATGCGTATTTGCATGCAGATCTACATGCAGAACGTAACAGTACTCCGTCGGACCCACAAACGCTGACATGGCACTTAGAGCTGCGGCGTTTTCAGCTGAGAAGGGTTCCTCGTTTCTGCATCCTCTGCTCTGCGTCGACAGCAGTTCTTATTGTTTTTCTTCTGTGTCCTCAGAACAGACTGAGACCTTCCCAATTGTCTTTGAGCTCTATGGCTCAATTTGAAACCAATTTCTGCCGGAACAGTCAAAACAGTGATGGACCTCAGGGTTCATTTATTACTTAGGGATGCTCAGAAAAGCTGAGACAAGTCTACGAGTAATGCATGTGATCTGAAGCACAGACACCACTGGCAAAACCTTCACCAGGCCCTGTACCATGTTGATTTATACACACCCACGTGTGTCACAAAATGAAGTGTGCAGTGACACTCAACAAAACAGTGCTGCAGCTGCTGCCAAGGTGAGCTCTGAAACAGCTCTGCCATCATGCCCTCCGTGCTGCATTACCATACACAGTGTGAAGGTAACCACAGGAATTGCAAAGAATGGGTGTTTGGGAAATGCCCTATTCCTGCTGCGCTGGGATATCTGTTCTCAGCATTGCTGTGCAGTATTTTACCACTCGGGTTCATCAGTGTTTGCCAGACTGTCTTGTTTAGGTGGAGATGTCTTATGCTGACTGAGCTCATCCTGGAGGAATCTGTATCTTGGCCATCCCAGCTCCCTTCAGCTCAGGTTCTGGGCTCTGTTGCATTCAGTCTCATACATAAACACGGGGTTCTGATCCGCGTGAGACTCTGAACAGAGAAGAAGACCTTTTCCAGTACCGATGACTACTTAACGCTCAGCTTCTAGCACAAATACAGTGCTGGAAACGTCCTCTACCCCTCATCAGAGTTTTGCACATTAGCCTTGGCCAGCCAAAGCCTCCTGTGCTGGTGAGCCTGCACACTCCACAGCTTTCTCTGCGCGGTGCAGAGCGCGCTGCCCCGGCATGGCACACCTCCTCCTGCCGCGCTCTGTCGTGCTGGGACCAGCGCTCAGACGGCGGTGTAATCTGTTCCAGAGATGTTCAAAGCACAGCGTAACAGAAACAGTGAAGGGCATTGTTTGGCTGACGTCCCAGCCCAAGGTGTGCTGGAATCAGAATGTTAATCGCAAGATCTTCCTCAACCATATTTTTTGCTGGGGGTTGGGACTGAATTCGGAATGCAAAACGTGCTCTTCCCAGATTCTTCCCTGACCTTTTGCCCTACACTTTCCCTTTGCAGTTCTGTGTTCAACACTTTCTGCTGTCATCCTATCAACCTTAACAGCCTTTAAATAGTCTGTAGGCTCTGGGCAAGGGTTACCGTATTGTTCCTCCTGTCTCTGCAGGTTGCTTTTGGAAGGAAAGATGAGAATGTATTGGAAATGATTTGCTCCTCTGTAGTTCATAGAGATCTTACGTATCCCCTTCTGACAGTAGGCATCAAAAACAGAATAGTACCAGCACTCAAAAAGAGCTGTCAGTAGGAAGATCAGTGTCCCTGCTTAGTTGTCCCGTTGCTATTTTTTCTCATCAAGGGGAATTCCATTCATTCTGTTTCAGAAGAGCCTGTTAAACGCAGCCTGTACCAAACTCTCAGCGACTGTCTGTTAATAGTTTTAGATTTCAGCTCTGTGGCCTCCGACTGTATGTTCCTTTAATATGCTCGCAGCTCCTCTGGGAGGACTGAGCCAGGAATAACCAACACTTTCTGAAGCCAGGCCTCCTGCTTTCAGGCTGTTTCTTTTTGGGCCTCATATGTGCTCGCTCTGCTCCGCAGCTCAGACTTAGCTTTTGCAATGCCTGTACTGAAATAAGGTGCTATGGGGCATCTGAGAGGGGAGCACAGCACCCACTGCTTTCCATTTTGCTGGCTAAGGGAGGACAAAGGACTCTTAACATTTCTCCGCAGTCGCCTCTTGGCTTGGCATACTGTTCATTTCAATAATAAAGTGTTTCCTTTCATTCTCAAACAGTCAGGCCCCTGCCAGAGCCATAATTGTTCACAGATGACTCATTTTGGCTGCAGGATCAAAACGAGGGAAAAGTGCTGTTTGCACAGTCTTTGAAACGCACAAGATGGGAAGAGATGTTCACGCTTGATATTTGTACCATATGTTGTTTCTAAATTTTATTACAGAGCCTTTACATTTCAGAAGAGATCCGACTTTTGTCCTGGGGAGGATTTAGAAAGAAAAAGGTAGAGTTTTGGGTGAGACTGAGATCAGCAAAAGCCAGCAGTACAGTTCCTGTTGCAGAAGGACCCTGCAGGGGCTGCAGTGGGCTGCCTGGTGGGGCTCTTTCCGCTCTGATGTATTTATGAATGCATTGCTTGGGTGCTGCTCAGTTGTGAATTTTATCAACTTCACATTGGACATTTCATTCTTTGTATAATTTGTTGGGAGATCTTGCGTTTTCAGTTGTAGCTGCTGTTTGATTTGCTTCTCTAGTGAAAATAATGAATGTATGTGGAACATTTCCAGTGAACAACTCTAAGTAGTGACCAGTTCTTTGCTCCATTTGATCGTTAGTTCTCTTTCAGAGGATTACACATTTGCTTCAGAGGTACCTGCAATTGTAAGTTCAAGGAGGTCAAAGATCAAGTTAATTTTTTCCCGATGGGAAATAAGGATTATGTATAAGGATATTATGTGATTCCTGCATTGCTGTCCATGAGTTGCCATGTGTTCTGTAAATTAGGAACAATTATTTGTGTTTCCCAAGAATACTGTTTCAAGGCACTCAATTACTTTAAATAAAACACCAAACAGGCATTAGAGAATTGAAAATCTTTCCAGTTGTCTTGTCAGAGCTTAAATGCCATTGTATATATTTGTATCGGGTTGTGACATGATTCTCTCCCATGAAACATCTGTTGGAGATCAGATCTTGAATTGGAAGGCTGGGGAAAGTATAACAGGGATCTGAAAGCGGTGACCTGCTTTGATTAGGGTTTGCCATTTCATAAGGATCAGTTTCACCTCTTATCCTGATTTTCACAGGAACTGAAGTTTTGATCCATACCTTTGCCATCCATCTTCATCTAAAACGCAGTCAGCAGTGTCTCCTTATTAATCAAACTATTTTATTGTTTGTCCTTTTCCCATAGTTTTTGCACTTCCCCCTTGTGCTTCCCCTTGCTAGTCTTGCTGTGCTCTGTCCTGCTGTTTGTGCTCAGCAAGAGTTATAATAAAATTTCTCATTTTCAATGGACAGTTCTTTGGAGGGCTGATTGTACTCTGCTTGCAGTAGAAAAATATTAAAATTAAGCATCAGCTTTCTTTGCACTGAAATATCATTTTTGACTCCTGAATAGCACAAACTCTGAACTACAGATTATCCAAGACTGCTGCCATGTGGATGTACCAGGAGCATGTTGTCAGGTGGCATTGGATACCCTTTGCAGTTGCTAGAAGGAAAGAAACTTGATAAGTCAGTAAAAGAGACTATTAGAAGAATAAAGGGTACAGATTCACTAGGAAGAGTTTTTGCTGAGCTTTTTCCCTATAAAAGTATAATGGGCATATTAGTGAAGTGGGCATGGACAGACAGTTAGTCTTGTGAACTCATTGCAGCACATGGACCCTTTGTCACACTGGTGTTGTTTCACGTGGGGTCCTCACTTCTTGCAGGCTACTGACTGTAGATAACTTCTCTCAGCCCAGGGCTGTGTTACTGCGCTTTGACTTCATGCCAGAGGGAAGAATGGGGATTAAAACAAGCCACTCACACAATGGTGTTTAAAAAGTGATAGAAGGATTTCCAGTTGGCTTTGTAAAGCAGTCTCTAAAAACAATAGCTATGTTTTAGTGTTTTAACTTGTTGCCGGGGCATGCTTTGAAGTGGATGGTGTTTTCTGCCATGTGCTGTCATGCAAGTCTGATAAAGGAGATGGCTAAAGAACATCCTTGCCAGAAACGTTCCTTAAAAGTGTAATCTGGTGCCAGAGAAGTAAAACAAGCAACTACGTTTCTAGTATAGTTTGCAAATTATGTGGCAAGGGAAGGAAGAAAATAATCTGTCACATGGAAAATGAAGTTTGAATTGTGTGTACACACATCAGTGATTTGTGATAGGAATGTAAGATCATTATCAGGCATTTAAACATGAATTAGAGATATCTAATATATTAATTAATAAAAAATTAAGTCTTATATAGCATGTGTAAACATTTAATCTTTCATTTCACTCGTCAGCATGGACTCTGCCTTCGATGCGACATTACCACGAGTTTAAACACCCCAAGTGTTGATTCACGAAGTGCTGTGAATCTCACACGCCCTTGTACTGCACTGTAGGAGGTGAGCTGGGCTCCCCAGGTTACAGAAGGGTTTGTGCACAGAGTTAATAACCTGCTCATAAGACATTCTTCCCCTCCTTGACTTGGGACAGAATATGGTTCCATGCAGAGAAGGCTAATGATGCCCCGCAGCAGAACTGCTGATGGATTTCCCTGCCTTCTCAGCACACCACATAGGAGACCCTCTCCATTAGAACATACAAGAAATAGCTGACACTTCTGCCTCTGATAACAGATTTGGCATAGGAAGGCAGCGATGCCAAACCTTCATCACTTCTTCCCTGCAGCAACATGGCAGCAAGGTTACTGCTGAAATTCATAATAAAAATACATTTAGGAACTCGTTTCTTTGGTTATGTGGATATTTTCATCAAAGTTAAGAGAGAATACATCGTTTCCTACAATAATTTACTATTATATTATATCTCCTAATTAGATGCCTGAACCAAGGGTGATTTTTTTAAATTACAATTTGTTGATAGTGAAGTTGAGAATCTTAAGCATGTTTCCGTTTGATTTTTACCCTAAAAAAAGTCATTTTGCTCTTTTTACTCGTATTTCTTTTTACTAAATAGAAATAAAGATATCTACTTACATTTAAAAGTGCTTAGGTTTACAACTGAAATCATAATGCAAACGTTTTTGACCAAAGACTTTATTTCACAGCACTTGATTTGAAGAAAGAAGCTATTTGTAAATAGTAATCAGGTGAGAGGGAAAAACGTGCCCCGCAATGCGGTAACTGCTGTGGTTAATATCAGCACAAATCTGGGGGGAAAAAAAAAACCCACTGTTGTCTATGACTGCACAGACAACAGTTCAGAGCAGTCGTATTACGATGCTGAGGTGAATCATCTCGGAACAATCCCACAGCGTTCGTCCTTCTCCCATGGGAACGGTGTCGGAGTGGCGGTGGCCGCCGGAGGGAACGCTTTATGGCTGCAGCCTCTGCGACAAGGACGTGTGTTTGTTTTAGTCTGGCTGACGAGGTGACCCCGCACATAGCAGCGCTGGCTCGGCTGTGTTCAGGGAACGAATGAAAGAGCGGCAGTGAATGCGGCTGTGTTGGCTGTAAGTTGAGTTCACAGCAAACCCACGGGTCGGCTTGCAGAGGTCACAACAGAGCGCTGCTTGAATTTTGTCTTGGAGAAGGAAATGGGAGATCTTTGGAAACACAGAGCCGGGGTTACTCTGCTAATCATTCAATGAATCATTGTTAACACTTTGTTTTAGTAATAAGCTTTTTGTGAAGAATAAGGGGGCTTAAACAAACATTTCCTCCCAGCAGCTACTCGTGGAGGACGCATGGTGCTAGGAAGTGTCGTACTGTTCCCATCTGTGTGTGCAGGGCTTTGTTTGGTGGAGGTTTTTGTGCAGAATTTTTCTTTCTGCTGTGAGGTTTGCTATGGGAATTTTTGCTATACAATGGAGGTTGTACACTCGTGGTTGTTTTTTGTTTTTTTTTTTTCCCTCCTGGGTTATTTAAAGCAGCAAGCTGTTCTGAGGCATTGGATGTTTGATTCTGGCAAAAGTTCCTTCTTCAATTTCCTTTAGTCCATGTGTTAAATGATTTAATTAGGTCTGTGGAAATGATAGCACAAATCTTAAGACAGATTTCAACTTCTTACGTTTTATTAGCACAATTACCAGTCAGGTTATAAACCAAATTGTCTGAGCAGAGCGTTCTTTGTTGTCAGGAATACATGTAAATAAATCTGGAGTAAACGAAGAGATTTTGTTTTGGTCTCCCCCAGCGAGCTGGAAGCTGATTTGAAAAAGTTTGTGTTCTTTACCTCTATTGTTCTACCGGGAAGCAGCCAGGAAGCGTTCAGCTTTGAGGTCACTTTCTGGGCCTTTCCCTGTTCTCTTGCGGTAAGGAGCTCGTTGTGCGGAGCAGGAAACGTCTCCGTTTGGGTTCCCAGGCGCCCTGGCTCTCCCTGTTGTCCCTGCAACCTGCCTGGGGACCGAGCAGCCCTTCCTGCGTGAGCCCCTTCACGTGTCCTTCATCAGCCACTGCAGCGCAGTGGATAATGTGTTTGTCAGCCTGCCGTGGTTGGGAGCTGGGACGTGGGACCAAATTCCCCCTGTCAAGAAGCTGCTGGCTGTGTAGAGAAATGAAACATTGCGGTCCAAATCTCAGCTGGCTGGTTGGCAGGTCTGTTGGGAGCTGGAGGTAAAATTCCCAGACTGTGGTTCTGCTTCTCTTGCTTGTCTTCCTGCATGTTCACATCTTTCAAATACATCGTGACTATTCCTCAAAATCAGGACATAACGTAATAAAAGCCAAAGATTTGAGTTTCCCAGTTAACATTTCACATTTCCACCTGAAATTTTTGTTCTAGCTGGGTGAAAAAGAGAATGTACACACATTTTAAGTACGTTGAAAAGCTGAGCAGGTATTTGCAAAAGCATCAGTACTCTGCTGGATGGAATACACTGTAGAAAAAAAAAGACACTATGATGCTTAATGCTTATTCATCATGAGGGGATTGTCACAAGAGAGAAGGAAGCCTGCTCAGCTCTTTGGGCGAGGATGGAAGGCTGGGGGTGCAGGCCCAGCTCTGCCTCATCCTTCCCTCATGGCCTCACTCACATCTCCTGGAGCTCTGTTCTTCGCTCCCAGGTACTCAAGCCTTCAAATGTATCACTGAAGACTTTTGAAGGAGGAAAGTTAAAAATCAGATGTTACATTGCTTCTTTCCTTACAAATCAAGTCCATGCTCCCAGAACAGAAAGAAAGAAAATAGATTTGTTTTTTTTCCTAACTTTTATGATTTTTAACTCGTGGGCTGCAGCCCACCTGCTAGGTAGAGTATGGTTACTCATTTCTCTAATGCATTTTTGAATATTCTCCTTCTGGATGGTGTTCTTACTTAGAATCAGTTGACTGTGTTGCTTCTTTAGTTGCTCTTTTTTCTTTCCTTTTTTTCTTTTTTTTTTATTTCCCTTGGAGGTGGTACTTGGGAGCAGGGAAGCCCCCACTCAGACAGCAGCAAGTGTGCTCTCCAGGGAGGGGCCACAACAGTGCCTTTCAGGTGGCTGGGATGTGAGCAGGGATGGAGTGGAAGAGTTTCAGCACAAACTTCTTTGACACTGCTGCTTGAAAACCAGGTCTGTTCTACTTCTCCTGGTAGGAGTAGAACTGAGCTGAAAGTTAAGTTCTCCTTACACAAAGGAAATTGCCTTCCTCTCTGGCTCTGCGTATGAGCTTATATATCCCTGGTAGCCTTGAGGCAATAAGCCTGGAAATCTGCCAGCTCGCGGGATGCTGAACTGCATACCGCAATGAACTCGAGAGCAAACCCAAGCAGGCAAACCCAGAGAGCGACTAGGATCCTGCAAGAACACTCGTATTAATCCTTTGTTTAAAAAGTCTGATGCTTTGTAGAGATGAGTCCTTTGTTTATTGCCTCAAACCGTGAGAGGAGTACTGTCACTCTTCAGAAGATAAGTGTTTCTATGTGACACGGAGAGCAAGGCAGCACTCAGATGTTTTTCAGCTTCTTGCTGATAGATCTGCAGTTCTCTGACCAAACAGTAATTAGAAATTCAACCAGCGTCCACTATTCCCCTCTATATTGGCCAATACAAAGCAACTGCTTTTTTTTCTCCTTTATTTTGCTAACTTTTGAAAGCTGATGTTCAGTTCTTTGTGAAATAAATGTGGGAAATGAAATGAAGTGAACTAAAGCTGCTCTCATCCAGAAGGTAAATGCAGAGCCCGTTAGTTACTTGTGTGCACAAATCAGTGAATCCTCATAACTTTACTTTGGGGCCAGGACTGTGCCCTCGAGAAAGCAATGAAACCCTCACGTTCAGGATGAGGGATTCAGGTTCCTTGCCATGAAGTCTAAGGGAGTTAAGAAGAACGATTGTTTCCCTGTAAAGTCCTTTGGGAAAGCAAGTGGTTTAATGGTACAGTCTGCATTGGGAATGTGCATTCTGAAGTGCAGTCATTATTTTCCCAGCACAGAGCAATAAACAAATGATAAAAAAGCTGAGTGTTAGCCCCCGAGAGGCATGTCTTCCAGCAGCCCCCATGGAGCACACAGCCCCGCTGTAGCTGAGCAAACCCTCAGGCAGCAGCCTGCTCCTTTTGATGTCAAAGCAAACAAACCCACGTTTGTGTAGCTCTCCCTGTCCCAGAACTTATTTTGGTGCTAATTTACAATTTACTCACATGCTGTTAGTTTTGGTAAAGGAGGGAAATAAATCCAGTGTTAAGAGGGCTTATAAGCGGGTTAACAGAGGGAGATGGCAGGGGACACCGGGCTGACTGTGGGTGCTCTGACCTCCCTCTGAATCTCAGTGGTGTAAAAACTGGGCATTTTACTGAGATGTTACGCTTCAGTGGGCATTTAATTTCATAGCATTGGTTACTGTTCAGTGTTGGCACCCCAAAATCACCACTGTGCTCTGCTCCATTTGCTCCTCTCATGGAGTAGAGCCCAGCAACTGAGCTCATCTCTGCCTCGTGGAGGGAACAGCCCCACTGTGATGTGTTGCTGCAGAGATAGATTCTAAGGTTGTCAGCTTTCCTCCAGAACAGTTAATATACATCTAACGTTTGCAAGTGGTAGATTCTGCTACACACAAAAGAGCGTTTGTGTCAGGATGTGGCTTTCAGAGAGAAAAAAAAAAAAAAAAAAGAAAAAAAAAAGAAGAAAGGAAGAAAAAAAGTAGCGTTGGATTAATTGGAAAGGTCCAGCCCAGTCACATTCCCTCCCAGACGGGTCATTCATTTTGCTGCCTGCTGCTATGCAGCATCTGAACTTAAAGCCTTCAAAAACTTCGGTGAAGTGAGAGAGACAGAGGCAAGCTGGCTAAACTTGAACGAAACTCCCAGCCGCTTATGCTTTTATTGCAGGGCTGCTTTCTCTTGTCATGATAGTTTATAGTCCCTCATTAACTTCTCCTGTTTTATGGTCACCTGCGTGGACATTTCTGAAGGCACTGGGCTGATTAACAAAAATATCCATGAACGTGGAACAGATGCTTAAGTACATGTGAGTGAATGTGCAGGGAAAGCAGGGCCACCTCCTGCACCTCCTGATCATTCCCACCTGCGCACCCAGGTGAGGATGGCTGGTCTGCGTCCCACCCCATCCCAGGTGCTTTGAGGAGCCTGGCTCCAATTAGGTAAAACCAACCCAGGTGCACCTCACCCTTTTAGACTGTCTGAATTTGAGTGAGCTTTTATCATGGTTGTGTCGAAACTTTCAGTTCTATCAGTGCCTTTTTTTGCTGTTGGGAATGAAGAGTTAAAAAATAAAGTGTGTCGGCTCTTTTAAAAACATTTCTAATGATAAAAGCAAAATAGTAAAAAGCTTCTCTTAAGTTACCAGCTCAGTTATTAGGATACCCAAACTCTGAGACAGATGTGAGTGTGTGGCTTCTCGTCTACAACAGTTCTGTCACTGAGCCTCTGTATTTTCAGATTTTCCCATCACTGTCTTACAGTTGTTCTTGGCTCTATTTATGAACTGAATCAACTGCACGTGATGAGTCTCTGGTCATTTGGGAAATGTTTTTGGTCACTTCATTATTATTTTGTATGTTTTAATCTACACAAATATGGAAAAAAAAAAAAAACCAACATTCTGGATTACAAAATGAGAGCAGACGTGTAGTAAAACGAAGCCTTTTTGCTGGGATGTGTTGTGGGGCTGGGTGCCAGCTGGTGCTGGGTGCAAGCAGAGGAATGTCCCTGTGCAGCATCCCCCTGCAGCATGGGATGGAGCCTCTGCTGTCCAGCTGGAGCTCCCTCCTTGACCTGAACTTGTCATTGCCCCGGTGATTGGCTCACTCCAGCACAGTTGAATTCCTTACGTGTGGCCTCAAAACCAGGCATGGACTTCAGTAAAGACTGAGGCTTGTTTCCTGCCCTGGAAGGGTCCTTCTCAGCTGGTAAATATCTGTTTTCACTATGCAATATGTAAATAAGCAAACACAGGTTTTATAGGATTCTGATGTTTTTCACAACTGAGTTTACGAAATGCTGAAGGCTGGATTGTTGGCCATAAAGAAGGGACACAGCTCAGAGGAACCAGAAGGCCTTTGTTCCTCACATCCAGCACTAACAGGAGATGTCACACTGAGGGAACCAAGGCTGGGTGGTTTCTGCCTCTTGTCACTGAAGGTACAACTCGGTATAACCTGGGGAAGCTTTCAAACTTCTGAAGAAGCTCCAACAGCAGCAGGGACCACAGAGATGCGCTTGCACAGATGCCTGGGAAACAGAACAAAACTGGGACGCGATACAGAGAGGCACTGTGCAAAAGCTGTTTTCCAGCTCACCCCACTCTGATGAGATTTTTCTGCTATCTGCCAACTTGGGAGAAGTGGCAGCACAGCACGTTCAGTCCTTGGCCACCGCTCGGTTTCTGCGGTGCGCTCTGCTTGCCCTGCACAGTGCTGTCTGTGCCAACCCATGAAGGAGCTTTGATGCAGGAATTGGGACAGTGTGCCTCCCACCTGACCTTCCACAGCTAAGCGTGGAGTGCAATTTTTGGTCTGGTTATTCTATTTTGTGATTCTTTTTTGCTTTTCTTCCACGGCTTAAAGCGTTAATTCTGCCCAACGCGACGTACTTTTATTGAGCAACATGAGCCAGAGACAGAATCCTCACTGCCATCAGAACCCAAATGGTAAATAGGCTCTTTCTCTAATTCACGGGATGTGCTATAACTCAGTTTGAATGTTGAAAGGAAATGGGCCTCCAGGGGAGTCTGGAGCTCTGTTCATTCAAGTTCTAATTAAAGTTTTCCCCTCTCAAGTTTCACTTTATTTTCCGGGGCTTTTGCTCCACCATGATTATTAACATGTGTCCCACGGATCGTTACAGCGCTCCGTGCCCCCGTCGTGCTGCAGGCCGTGCTGCCCGGCCCTGCATCGCGGTCCAGGTGTGGGTTGCACTGCTGCTGTCCTGCAGCGAAGCGTTGCTTTCCTCCGGTGCTCGGTCGGATGCTGCTGTCCAGCGGGGACGATCCAGTCCAGGATTTCTTCCAGCCTTTTCTTCACGTTTCAAGAGCCCAGGCCAACTCTGGCTTCCTATTCCGACTCCAGCACGCTTATCTTTTTGGGGGCAGGATTGTTAGTACAGTCTATCTTGCTTGCTGCAAGTCTTCCCTCTGCTGAGACATGTACTCTGGTGCCGCGTTTTTGTTGTTGTTGTTTTTTTTCTCTTTTTTATGTTTTCTTCCTGTTGTTTTTCTTCTTAAATGTGTAAAGTGAAGAGTTCCTCTTCCCCCCTCTCCCTTTCCACCGCACAGAACAACCTCCAGTTAATTAAACGCTGGAACTGTTGCTACTTTGCCAGAGGGGGAGAGTGAACCTGTGCCTGCATGTGTGTATGTGTAAAATAGACAGAAAAATGTCAATGAACAGCAGGAAAAGTTCTGGGAGACCGTCCTACTACTATCGTCTGCTCCGGAGGTCACGACTTCAGAGACAGCGAAGCAGATCCCGGAGCCGGAACAGGCCGCTTAGTAGGGGTAATTGCAACCAAGTTCTGTTTAACTGGCAGTGCAGAGACAAACGTGCTGATGCTTACAGGTAGCTTCGGTACTGTGCGTGAGAGTGACCTGTGCAAGTGTGTGTAAGTGTGCCTGCAGGGAGCGAGGGGAGGGATTGCTGCTGGGTGAGGAGCTCTAACCCCTCGTGTGGCCGTGACTAACCCTTCGCTGTTACACCGCTCGGTTATTTCAGCGTGTTGGCATTAAGGTAACCACTGCCTGCTAGTGAGCTGAGATGTTTGGAGGCCTAATTGATGACGATAGATATTTGAAGTTCCTTGATTAAGAGATGTTATCTGTATGCCAAGATGAATTGCTGGAACTTGGTTCTCCACGGGCTGAGTGTCACCAGGGGTTTCAAAATTACAAAGCTGAGAACAGTTTAAGGGTAGAAATTTTAGGAAGAGCCTGCAGGTTGTGCTCCCGAGGCGCTGGGGAAACCTCTGGGACTTGTATTCCCAAATCACTTTGCGCTTTTAAAAATCCTGCTCTAAAAGGGCCTATTTGTCCTCATCAGCAGGAGTTAAGTCCACAGAGTAATGTTTCTGTAGGGCGTACTCACTCATGCAGCCCGTTTATTCTACTGGAGGCAGCTACTGACCCAGATGCATTTTTAAAAATAAGCTATTCTGGCTCTCTCTTCCAGTGCAAGCTGTGTGTCTACTGATGCTTGTGCCCGCTGTTACAGCAGTCAGAGATGGGTGGCTTTGAGCTGTTTTGTGTTGAGCTGTCTTTGCAGAAAGGAGGAGGAGGGCTGTGTTGGCCTCCAGAGGGACAATCCCATCATATTTAGAAAATCCCGAGCTCAATCAAAACCATGAATTAACTTTTGAGTTGTTGTTCTTCTGTGAACAAATAGCTATAGCAAAAAGCACAGTGGCAGTGCTTGGTGCTCTGTCAGGTGTTTGTCCACATCTCGTACCTGCGTCACTGGGGTTAATGCAGACGTACCCAGTAGAGCTCAGAGCAGAGCCCAGCAGTGCAAGGCTTCGCTTCACGCAGTGTGCTCTTCCTCCCCTGACTTACAGTACTTTTTCTGGATGTGGAATCATTACTGGGAAAACAATAGAAAGCTAAATCAGTCCCTGAGCCTCATCCTTTCCTATAAGCAAAACAGAGCTTTTCTTTCCATGGTTTTTGTTTTGGTTTTTTTTTTCTGTTCTGCCTGTGAGAGAAGAGTGTTTGTAGCCCCACAAGCGTGTAACAGCTCCTTTTCCCCCTTTATCTGTATACTGCTCTAACCCAAAATATTTTACTGCCATTTCAGCTAGTGAGACAAACAAAATGTGTTAGTTTCTCTTAGGTAACCCAGTGTGAACTTATCAGCACAAATTGTCACGAGCACCAGGAATATGCAGGCAGATTTGACTGAAATGGAAATGAATCCTAATGTTTGTAAGAAATTGGATTAGAACCAAACGAAATCTTCTTGCTGTTGATCCCTCCCTGAGTGTTTTGTGCTTGTGACACGTCTCTAGGATTCCTGCCTGCTAGGAGAATCGCAATGCTCAGCACTCATTCAGCTCTTCTCATCTGTAGATCTTACAGGGATTTGCAAAATCTGGACAAGAATTCTCATTTTCTATATGCCGTTTTCTATTTGTAAGAGATGCAGAAAGCAAGATAAGCAAGTTGTGGAGGAATGGTGTTGAGCAGCAAAGTCCTGGGGTGTGTTTGGGCAGAGTGAAGGAAGAGCAGAATGCAGATTTTTGGCCAGTGGATGGTTAATGTGTGGGAGATGGTAGGGCTGCAGGAGCAATGGGGAATGCGTGCACCGGAATGAGCCTGTAGGCTTTGGTTTTGATGTAGCATTAATTTCCAAAGCTTACGAGCCTGAACAAGGAAGGAACTGAGGGTCACCTCCTCAAGTACTCATCTGCAGTGTCATTTGCCATTGCTAGCTAAGATGCTCAGAGACCAGATATTCTTAATGGAAAGTTTTTGTAATCTCATGAGAATTGGAGCGATTTCGCAGGAATTGGCTCTGGCCTGTCTTGCCACTTGCCTGTTTCCAGGCCGTTCCCTCGCGAGTCTTTCTCACCCCTTTGCTGCACTCCAGGCAGAGCTCACATGGATGGAGCTGGGTGGTGAGCTTCTCCGCACAGTGCCGCCCAGCAAGCCGGGCAGCAAGCTCTGGGCCAGGGGGCTTGCTGAGGGCCAAACAGCTGTTACACATTTACCAGGAGGAGGAGATCTCTGCTGGCACACGTTCCCCCTCCCCGCATCTGGAATCGCTCGCTGTACCGCATCATTCGCGGATGCAGCTCCCGCGAGGTGCAGGTGCTGCCATCTGCTGCCAGCACGGCTCCTGGCCGCTGCGAGCCCACCTGCGTTCTGCCAGCCAGAAAGAGGAGGTTGTGTTTAAACGGAGGTATTCCTGTTCTGCCGCCTCGCACTCCCACCCCTGGGAGCGTGGCGGCGGGATGCTGCTCGCCCCAGGAAGGCAGGACTGGGCTTTGGCCATCGCCCACCCAGTGCAGCCATCAGCTGTGGGGCTGGCTGCTGGGGAAGTGGGCCTTGCTGCGGGGGGACCAAGGAAGGGATGGCTGCTCCCTCGGGAAGGCGTGCTGCAGTGCATTTTAGATAAGGAAAATGAAGAGAATTTGCATTTCCTATGCAAAGTAGCTAAGGAAAGTCGGGGGCTGCTTTCTGTTGGGACTCCAGATGGACACAATCTGAGGTAGCGTGCAAAAAAATCTGTAACACTTTCAGCTGTGTTCAGTGACAGCCAGCAGATTTGATGTCTCGTATGATGTTATCCTCTGTTCTGGGAGTTTAGAGTTCTCCAGCCAGCCTCGGTGCTTAGGGCACATTCACCTCGTGCTGCAGTACACGTGCCCAGACCCCATACAGATGAAGAGGTCTGGAACTGTCGGGGTGGCAAACCAGTCCAGAGCAGGGAGGCATGCTGGAGCTTCCCGGCAGCACACAGAAATTCCTGCAGTCTGATGGTGGATAAACTGCACAGGTTTCACCCACTGTTAATTTTTATTACACTGATGATAATGTCGGAAATCTCCCGGCTCTGCTTTCCGCAGGGACGTGGGCCATGCTGCAGATCCATCACTTAGTTCAAAAGAACGATAAAGTCCCCATCTCTGCCTGTGACCATCTGTTCAGCTCAGAGGTGTGTGTAAATACATGAGGAATCACGGCTGTAATTATGATTACTGCCAGGTGATCCATCTAATGCAGCAGAAGGCGTTGGGAGGCAGAGGGGGCAGAAGGGAAATTCTCGGCAGAAGCAGCAGCTGCCTGTGCCCGTGGTGTGCTGCTCTGCGGCCTCCTCATTCTATCCCTGCTGCTTCTTAATTACGGCCATAACGAAGGAGCAGGGGTCAGGGGCAAGTGCAGTGAAAATCCAGTTTCCTGATGGAAGCTGCTGAGGGTGCTCCATTCGCCGGCCCCGATGCGCATCCAGCTGCTCCAGGCCACGTGCTCCGGAATCTCGGAACACGTTTCATGAGCGCAGGGCTGTGTTTCTGATAATTTACAAGTAAATTGCTTAATTATTGAACCATTTATTTAAAAACTGGAAGCTTTGACATGTTTTGCTTTATGGTAATAATAGTTATTATTCCAGCGTGCAACAGAATGACGTGAGGAGGCTATTCCCAGGCTTGCTTTCCAACTGAACCACGCTGAAAATTCATGTATCCTTCTCTCATTTTGTCATAAATGAAAATGTGTTGTATACTATATTTGCATGTTCTCCAAAAGGAAGTGCTGTGGTAATAAGGAACTTCTCCATCTCTTATTTTTCTTGTTTGTTATAAGTGATTTTTTTGCCCACGATTAACCATCTCTCCTAAGAAACTGCCTTCTGTTGCTAGTTTGTCTCAGTGGGCTGAGACAGGAGCCTGTCTGAATTCTTAGCAAGGAGAAGTAGAAATAGTGATTTGAATCGAACGCAGCTTCAGCTTCAGCTCTTTCTTCTGTAGAACTCTGTGGGCAATCAGTTGTCATCAGAGCACTAACAATTCGATAACAGTTTGATTTCCTGATCTTGAAGCTTTAGTGTTCCTCCTTGGGTGCAGAATCATACAATTGCTGTGGGTGGAAAAGGCCACTACGACCATCCAGTCCAACCATCAGCCACCACCATTCCCTGTGCTGTTTTTTTCTGAAAAGCACAGAGAAGTAAGTGCTTTCATGAATCTTCACTGTCAGCCCTTCTATTTTTAGCAGTGGTGCTCCAGCTGAGACTTTGCTGTATTTGCTCACAGAATGAAAGAAGCCTCAGGTAGATGTATTCTTGTCGTCAGTGACAGAGATGGCATCGGCTGCAGTAGCTCTGGATTCTTCTCTGAGACTTTCCCTCTGCCCCAGGGTAGCAAGGAAACGTGTGGTTTTTGCATCTCTGAAATCTTAACCACAGTCCTTACTTGCAAGTAGGAACCCAGAAATGGTATCTTTAAAAGATAACCAGAAACAGCAAAAGTCTTGATGAAATTGTGAGGGTTGTCAATCCTGATTAAGGGTAAGTTAGGAATTTACTTTCCAAGGGACAGCCCATTTAATGCTGTGACAGAAATATGGGCATTTTCAGTAATTTTCAAGCAACTTGAAGTCTGACCGCTGACTATTTTTGCTCATCCTCTGCTTATCTCTTTTCCACGTCCTTTCCTTCTGTTAGGATCCTCCCTTTCCCCTGGCAGCATTGCTAGGAGGGACTCACTGTTCCAGAAGGAAATAAGCAGAGGAGGTGCTCCCAAGTAATGCAGAGTGAGTTTTTATCTGAAAGCCACAGGTAATAAGTGAGAGAGGTGAAAAACCCAGTCTGCAGAAAGAGAACGGCTTCCAACAGCATGCTTACAGCAGTTCTCCTGAGCTCTGACATATTAGAGTAAGTTTGTGTCCTTACAGCTGTGGCAGTCCAAACAATTTAGACACAGAGCTGCCTTTTAAAGCTTTTAAACCTGTATTTTCCCTCGGAGGTCTTCTAGCGTGCCACTAATCCCTTAAGTTATTGCACTGAAGGCACTCTATAATCCTTTCATTTACTCTGGTCTCAATAGAGATGGTGAACTAGCTGGGTCAGTTCCCATATTTGGTCGTTATCATTTTTGCTTTTTTCACTTCAGACATGAGCTGAGGATAATTTGCTTTCCTTTAACACTGCAGAGAATACTTGAAATCTAGATATTAATTGCTCATGTGTTTGTGTGCATGCATATTAAAATATGTATACAGAACTCAGAACTTCCTCATTCATTCCACTGTTGCATACAGCCTCAGGGTCAGACTTTCAAGCTTGGTTTCCTCCAGCTCCTTTGGGAACCAGATGTAAAAATGCATGGCTTTAAAACCTGTGAATTAATACCCAGCGTAGAAGAGCTGAGCGTCAAGGAACAGCAGTTTTCATGGGTTATCTCTGGAAGCCCCATCTCCCCACACCCATGGTGGACAAAGCTTTTGGCGTGGGATTTCTTGGCAGTGCTGGAGGCAAAGCTTTGTGGTTTAAGAATGTTGGCTACTTAGCATTACTTTCAAAGTTCATCTTAAGTTGAGCGTTGAAGCATTCACTTTGGGGAAATACATGCCCTGCTACTGCATAGGCTTTGAGAAACATCAACAAGAATAAGGAAGGCCAAAGTTTTACTTCATTAACTTTAATGCTGAAAAAGAAATCCTCAGATGTTGAGCACTTAATGTTTCTTTTTGAAGAAACCAATTTATTTCAAGTGCAAGTTCCTTTTGTACGTTATGTGCTCACACTTTTGATTTCTTACAGCACTTCTGCGCCAATGAATTTCTCATAGTGTTGGAGATCAAGCCTGGTCTTGTTCTGAAGTACCCAAATGTGGTAATAGGTGGACTGTTGTAAAATTTGGCATCTGGAGTTAAATTACAGGATGCTTCTTAAGCTTCTTGGTTGCCATAGTAACAAGTAATAGTCATCTTCCGTGATTAAGCAGTGGCCATGGAAACCAAACGAGCAAGTTTTAAATGAAAGATATTTTCCCTTTACATTTTTAGCTGTCAAAAGGTTAACAGTTATTACCTTCATACCCTTAGATGAGAACAAATCCCGGTCTGGTCGGCGTATTTAAAGCGAGAACATTTGTGTTCGTTTCAATGACTTTACTTCTAAGACCAGCTGAATTTGGGGTGAATTCCTGCGTACAGTTTCTGAGAGTGAGGTGTGGTGCATTAATCTTCCTAGGGAGAGCGAGTGCTGTGTGCTGATTCGTCCTGCAGTGCTGCGGTGCGGTGTTACATGGCAGGGCTGTGCAGAGGGAGCCCGAGCTGCCCCTCACTGCGCAGGGCGACTCGTGGGCATCCCACAGAAACCCCTACAAAACCAGAAAGTCCTCTGTGACCTAAAGCTGACACGAGCCCTAACATGGCGGGTTCCAGCTGCACAAAGCACTGTGTTTTCAGGCCCTCTGTCACTGCTGCCTTTTAATGCTGTCTGTGAGATCCTCCATCAGTAAAGATTACTGTATTTTGTCCAGCAGATACCAAAACTCTTATCCAGTTAGGCAAACATTTTTATTCTTCTCCAAGTGAAACTGCATTCTGATTTCAGGAAGAACTCTGACATTCCTGCAATGTTAAGGCAATCTAACTCGGATTAATTGGCTCTGGGCATTAAGAGTCTTTCAGGCTGATGTAAGAGCTGCATGTGCTATGTGGATTTCAAATCTTAATGTTTGGTCTATTATGCAGATGGATGTGAACGGAGATATGGATGTGACCCCATTTATCTCTCTAATGAAGTGCCATCAATGGAACATCTGTTTCTTTGCTGTAGAAGATGAAATCTCTGATGAATCATGCTTATAAATTAAGTGTTTATTTATTTAATATTCATCTTGCCGGTACAGACCTGTTAGAGCACTCACCACGCACGACTGCAAAAAAAGGCCTCGTAATTACCCCCACCAAGTCCTGTGTGTATCTGCTGCTGCCTCCCACACGGTGCGGGCTGCCCCAGGCTGCGCCGTGCTTCCCCCTGCATGGCAGCTGCCCTAAAAAGACACAGCCCAGCAGAGCCCGGCAAGGAGCGGGGTGTGCAGGTGGGAGCACAGGCAGGGCTGCACTCTGCCTGTGCAGCTCCGTCCCACCCGTGTTACACCACAGGAGGGAAAAGGGATTACAGACAGACCTGTAGGAAAAGCGGTGAGCTCTGACCCCAGGCAGGTGCACAGACAGGTGAGAGCATGGCGTAAGAACGGGCAGGAGATCAGAGGAAGCTAAAATGAGAGCCAACTTAAACAATCCAACTAAAGCTTGCAGAGAAGTAAAAGAAAAATGGATGGGAACGTCAGCTGGTGTTGAGAGCTCTCCGACATGCTTTGCAGGCAGGGAGCTGTACCAGGGCAGCAGGACTCACAGCCACATCAGCTGTACCACCACACTGTGGCCAGAGCCTGCAGAGCATCCTGGGCAGGGCATGCTGTGCTCCTGCCTGTCCCCATGGTGTGGATGGGTGCGTGGCTTACACCTGCAGAGCATAGATGACAGAATGTAAGAGTGGTTCCTTTGCCCTGGATGGTGTCTGCAAGTGGCAGCCATGCTGATAAAGTGCTGCAAAGGAAGCAGCACGGTAACGCTTCAGAACCTCTGCAGAAATGTTAAGCATGATGGATGAATCTAATTTAAATCTCCCCTGAGCTGACTTCTTGTTCTGCAAACTCCACGTTGCTTGTCTTTATCATCACATAGGAGGAAGCCGATGTTCCACTTCACTTTATCATCTTTTCCAGTTTAACCAGGGCAGTAGCAGTCTCTCCCATCTGGTCCCCAGCCAGGATACAGCTTCGTCTTTTTCTGATGTATTTTTTAAATCTGAGTTTGATTTCAATTTTACCCTGGAGAAAAGGCTCCTAATAATATGCTGTTAGCAAAAGACGAGTTTGTTCTCTAGACATCACACCAGAGAAAGATAAATATCATACATATTTTATTTCCAAGACTGATAAATAAGGAATAAAAAATACCAAGTATATATTACAAATGTCTAATTAAAAATACAAGACAGTAAAAATTGAGGTTGTAATAAGGGCTCCTTGATCAGCATGGTTTACTCCTTATTTTCAGAACGGGGAGGTTGTTTTCTGGATGCTGTGTGTTCTGTCACTGTGGCCACACGAGCACCAGGCCCAGGGCTCTGTGCTTGGGTCCAACTTTTGCATGTGGATCTGTTTCTGAATGCGTGGCTCAGTTTTGCTGTGCTGGATGGTAGCAGAGAAAACAGAGGAATAAGTGCATATGTAGATAGAAAAATACAGCACTGCTTTTTGAACTCCTGGATTCCAAAGGTGCTAATAGCACTTGTTCAGGAGCGTTAAGAGGAATATTTGGTATTACACACTCCGTGATGTCTCAGAACCTGACACAGAGAGGACAGGAGATCCATTAAAGTGCACAGTGTGCCATGGCAAGGGTCAGTGCGACTAAAAATCATTATTTAACAAAGAATAAGCTCTTCTTGCAGAAGATGTTAGTCCTACTGTGAGAGAACATGCTCATAATCTTTAACTGATGGGAAACAGTTTGTTCCAATGTTCTTTATGAGTTGATTTGTTTTCTGTTTTCCAGCCAGTCCAAATAAGGCTCTTCTGTTTGCTCAACTGCTCCAGGCACTGTTCTCGTGGCTGTAGAGGACACTTGCTGGTTTTTCAGATAGGCTTTAATTTTTAGGTGTCCGGTGTACACCAGGAGTTGGACTTGATGGTCCTTGTGGGTCCCTTCCAACTCAGGATGTTCTCTGATTCAGATGCCTCTTCGTGCTTCCAGGCAGGGCTCCAGCTGGGTCTGAGAATGGCAGTCCCTCTTTCAAGCTCAATACAGTGGTTTTGTAACATTTATGTTGTCTGTGAGGGAAACAAAGGTAAAGCTGAGAGCCTTGAACCTGATGGGTGCCGTTGTTGTGGAGAGCAGTAGCTGTAGGCACACCAACAGCCTCTAATGGATGAGGGAAATGCTTTGTGCCAGAGTGTAGCACAAAAGGCAACTAATGATCCCTTGTTGCTGTTGTTGTTCTCGAACAGAGTGGTTAGATAAATGAGATTTTTTTACGAGCTGTAGCTCTGTAAACTTCCTTAATTGTCTGAGAAGCTGGAGAAAGCAGGAGAGCATGAGTGCTAAGTGAGTGGGGAGTAAATCACAGGTTCTGGTGTGGGGGAGTCCTGGGTGCAGCCAGTTCTGCTTTACAGAACTGTATTTAAGCTATAGATTCTCAGATGTGGAAAGAAATAATTTTATTCTAATATAAAAAGCGCTGGTGACGCAAATGTTCATTAGCCTGGGGAATATCCATCCTGGATGTTCATTAGCTTTGCTTTTAGACGAGTCTGATTTTTCAGAGGGCATCATTACCTGCCCTAAACTTTTTCTTCTCAACCATTTTTACTTAAAAGTCAATTTTACTGCCTAATAAAGGCTTGACTTTTAATTAATTTTATGTGGCATAATGGTCATAATATTGCTGTAAGGGATCAGCTGGAATTCACCAAGGAGTCATTAAGGCGGTGGGTGAGATGTTCCAATAAATAGCTGTGCAGGTAACGGAGCAAAGAATCTGACCTCACATCTGTACTCCACATCCAGCCGAGTGGAACAGAGGACGTGGAACAGTTGTGTCAGCGTTGCTTATCTGTCAGTGGTTCTGTGCTGATCTTTGCCCATTGGAAATCAGACATTCTTGCATCCCTCCTTCCCACCCAAGTCGTTCTTGCCTCTTGATGGAAAAAGTTGGCTGAACTCAGTGTTTTCTGACTTTGCTTATTCCCAGGGTTCTGAAAAGTGCCACTTATTCTAACAGCATCTTCTAAATAGGCCGTTGGGTTCAGATTAAAGCTCTGTGTTTCCTCCTGGACTCACGTGGCCACCTCAAGCTTCCTGAAACACACCTTCTCCCCCAACCTCTTATGAGAGTTCTGAATCACAGACACTACAAACATCTCCTCTCCAGGGATATGTTCTAACTCATCAATGCCACTGTGAGCCACGTTAAATAAATCACTTCTGTCACTGTGCACCTCCTCCTCTCCTTTTGGGTGCGTAGCAAGGAGCTACTAGATAATGCAGAAATTAGAGAAATAACAGCTAAATTCATTAAGCAATAAAATTAATTCATGAAGGGTAATTGTAGGAGCAGAAGACCGGTAATTCCTGTTCCCTCTGGTTTCGCAGAAACTCCGCCCTGCCACAGCTCTGGGCCCACGGTGGAGCCCCACAGCAATGGGGCAGAACAGGGAGAGGTCGCAGAACAGAGCGCACCTCCGTTGCTGGGTCACTGCCCAGGGCAGCAGCCAGCCTGACCTCGCCAAGCTTTGGGTGCAGGGTCTTTTCCATCAGCTTTTGGTTCTGATGAGCTCCTAGTTTGCTGAGGAAACTCCGGAGGATCTGGTGAAGTTTTCTTGTGCTCTCAGGTCTCCGTTCCTTAAAGCACATCACCGCGGTGCTGCGAAGGAACCTGGCGGTTCCCAACCTCCCGCAGAGCCTCCCCAGCTGCCGGCCTGCCCAGCATTCCGGGCATACCTCTCCTCTGCTGCCTCCGATGAAGTCATCATCTCCACTTCTCTTATTCCTGGCTTGTTCGGAGTGCCATGGCATGTGTGCTGCTGACAAGAACAGCTTCCTTTTGGTGAGTCGAGGGAGACGTTTTCTCATTGCTACCTCCTCAGTCAGGTTTGCACCTCCCTTTCTCTCTTGGAGTTGGAACAGCTTCATAGCAGAAAATCAACTTGCTGGGAAGTGTCTGCTTGGTGGTTATTCATTCCAGCTGGGTCTCTTTGCTTTGTTTGCTCTGTCTCTTCCACCGGCTGATCCCTGGAATCGTGTGTCAGACAGCAGGAGAGGGGGAGTGCATGCAGAGGGATGAGCAAGCAGGATGAGCTGAGGTATTTCATTCCCACTAAAAAGAGCATAAAATCCCGACGATCTCCGGGACTAGCTGTGCTTCACGAGAGCAGGTAATGCGAATGTGCGAAGATCTCACTTGTTAGGTGAAAAGTAAACAGTATTAACGTCGGTTCCGTGTGTGTTGCACATAATGACTGCTCTGTGGCAGTGTCTGGGGAGGAAGGCGGCGATGCTGAGCGGGTGACCCACGCTCGGGTGCCGTCCCACCGCCGCTGCCCCACAGCCCCGGGGGCTTTGCTGCTCTGTAACCATTTCTCAGCATGAAGAACAGGCACAGGAAAGCAGAGAGGATTAATTACTCTGTTCATTCAAGTGCCTTGAACTAGTTATCAAATGTGTTTATTACAGTACAGAAACAGTTTCAGAAGTACTCATAAGCCCTAGGACCTAAATTAATGCGTAATGTTTACACTTCATGTCCTTCTGTTGGCAGTGAACTCAGTGGGATGCATTCCAACCCCAGCAGCTTATAAAAACGCCAAGCACAGCATGCACCAAAAAGCACTTTGGACCCAACTACGTATGATAACTTAGGGGAGGTTTCAGGTTTTGTTAACTGCAAAGAAGATTATCTTTGAAGATCTCATGCTGCAATGTGGGAAACCCAAAACATCACAGCCCTCTGTAAATATTTGGAAAAGCAGGAAGCGCTTCTGTTTGTTTCTCCTCGCTTGGGTTCCCCTGTGCCTGCACAGCGCGGCCGAGCCCCAGCCCAGCACAGCCGCAGCGGTGCGGTCCTGGGAGGTTTGGGATGTGGGCTGCAGCCGGAGCAGGGGGAGTAAACCCAAATGTGAGTAGCAATGCTTGGTACTGTGTGAGCAAAGTGCTGAAAAGTGTCATCAGAAATGGGGAGGAATGTAGGTGAGGAATCGCTGCCAGAATAGCACAGTTCTCAGAGTGACCAGTGAACCACCTCCAGTCTGACACTGAGATTTCCAAGAGCTTCTTAAAGACAGAAAATACGCTTAGGTGAACCCACTGTCCAACTGCAACGAGACATCCTCCTGCTCATCTGTATCTATGCCATCTTTTATTGGGGCAGCATGCTGTGGGCTGGTGGGAATGGCTGTGCTCCTCGCCATGCCACCAGAACTGCTTTCCACAGCCGTGCTGCTGCACTATCATCCTCATCTCGTGAGTACAGCTCCAGGGATTTCCGGGTCTCTGCGTCATGAAGGAGAGGTTTGGAGGTTTTCAGTTCATAACAAGTTGAGGACTTTGTATCAGCAAACAGCGTCCGGAGATAGTGCACGGGTAAATCCCCAGGTCAGATCTAATCACGAGTAAATAAGCAGACAAATGAAGGTACAATCGTGGAATTTCAGTGAGCTGAGGGATAGTCCTCGGCTAACAGAGAAATTCAGTGGCTAGCAAGGATGTTATCTGCTAATAACCAGTGCTTCTGAAATGTCAGATACTGAACCTGATCTCCTGTAGCTGGCTCGCCTTGTGCACAAGTACAAATCTGTCAGAAATCACAGAAAATAATGCTGGGAGAGCCTCAGAGGACCACCTGCCAGCTCTGTGCTGAGGGAGAGGAGCTCCATGTGCTGAGCACGGCCTCACTGGGAGAGCTGTGGGCCGTCGAGGTTTTTTGGTAGGCTTAAATGTACGTAGGCAGTCAATTCCTATGTATAACTGTCTGTGTCAAGAGGAGACCTCTTCCAGTGGCTAACATAAACATCTGCTCTAAATTAAGACATTTCTTTGCCTGCTTCTGGTGGATACAGAGTGGTTTCTTATCTCTGCCTCGCAGTGCCCGCAGTCGCTGCCTGGAGGCTCTGCTCCTCTGCTCTGCTCCTCTGCTCTGCTCCTCTGCTCTGCTCCTCTGCTCTGCTCTGCTCTCCAGGCACAGCAGCCTGTCCTGGGACCTTTCCCCTCACCCTGAAGTAGGGAACAGGGCTGCTCAAACCTCTATGTGTTCTTACTCGCTACTGGGCTAAAACTGCTCTGCTGTGTATTTCTCCTAGTAAGGAGACACTAATTTACCCGTGTGCTCTTTTTACTTCTCTATAAAGCAAACAACTTCCCTTTGAAACAAACAACTCCCTCCACACCCAGTCCTCCTTCTAGTTATTTCTGGTTTCTTATAAAAGAGTTTTGTAATGTGTCTCCTGCAGTGATCCTCGCGGTGCTTACACAAAGCTAGCATGGAAATGTGACTGGAAGCTTGAGAATGACAAGAGGCATCAGCTCCTGACCCAGCTCTGTGCTGTGCTCTGGGTCAGCGTGGTGTGCCGGCCAGCTCTGCTTTGGGCAGATGGTAATCACAGAGTAAGGATTTAAGAGCACAGTCTGTGACTTCAGCGCAGACACATTAGAGCCAGGTACTAATCAGCCCTGGGTCATAACACGCCGTCCCTTTCTCTGAAGAGGTCTGACTGTGTGGTTGAAAGAGGAAGCAGAGCGGCAGGTTGCATTAGCAGAAAGCTGTGCATTGCCATCCCACTGCGGGGAACACCGTGGCGTGGCAGCCCTGTGCGGAACAGCACGTCCTTCTCCATGCAGGAGGCCCAGCTCTGCCCTGCAGCTGCTTCTCACCTAATCCCACCGTTCCTGTTTTCCAGCCATGCATATGAGAAATGCTTTATACAATATTTATTGGTCTGGTCATCAAGAAAATGTAAAGCAGCTTCTTTGGTCGTCTCGTCGTGGTGAACTCACTTGCAAAGCCGTATTGCAGTCGTTCCTTTATGACGGCCCCAAAAAGGCCATTCAAAGGGAGGCAGGGGAGCCTGAGTTTGGAAAAAGAAGGCACCAAAGGGCTTGTCTGCTCCTCGAGATTCAGAGTGCAGCATTCTGCAGAGAAAGTAACACAGTAATCAGAGGGCTTGGCTGGGAGTTGTGAAAGCAGTGAGCTGGCTGATTTTGGCTATCGGGCAGGTGGGATTGCCAACCAAGGAAGATGTCACTGAGCACTCACCTGCTCCGTGAGAGGAATCTGCAGTGTTCCTTCGCAATAGTTAGGGGGACTTCCCAGGAAATGTTGAGTGGAATTGCAGCTCTTGATTGTTTCTTACAGAACCTGGGTGACAGCAGCCTTTGGCAAGGGGAATGCCTTGCTAAGGGGACAGCCTTCCTTTGCCAAGACCTGATTGCAGTGAATTGCAGATGGCATAGACTGAGAATTGGCAAACAAATGACCCCTAAGTACTATTAGTTAAGGGAACATAATTGTCTGAGACGATCTGAAGGATAGGGTGTTCCATCTTTAGATTTCTTTGCATATTCATTTGTAGGAGCCTCCCCTTAGCAGCCTGTGCCATCAGATTTCCCTGTGTATTCTTCGGGCTACCTCTCATTCCAAAGATTCTTACTAACGATGTCACTGGTGGGCATTTCTCTTGCAGGTGAAATTCTGTGTTGGAAAGGGTCCCCCAAGTTTACGTCAGCTCCTTTTTTTGTGGTAGTTTTTATGCTCTTCATTTTTAAAGAAGGAACAGCTGTGGGAAAAATGAGCTCTTCGGTGTCATCCTGAAATTGCTGCTAATTCACTGTTGCTTTGGCTTGGATTCCATATTATGTAGTATATAAGTTGATGTTACTTATCCACACAGTCAAGAGGAAATCACTAGAGGAATTAGGGAACAGAAACACCCTGTGCCTGTATCCCTGTCAGCAGTTTCCCTTAGGAGAATGAAGTCCACGTGTACAAGGATCTGTACTTTGCATATAATTGTCACTCAGCTCGATGTTTTTTTCTGTTTACCCATCTGCAGACAGGAAATAACGATAATGCCATCCTGTCATCTGAAAGTTACACTTTTGTACGAAATGCTAATTGTTGGAGGTGAAAGTCTTGCTGGTGGAACACTGTTCTAGGTGGCTGTAGGAAATCTGACTGTGGTGCAAAGGCACCTCAAAGGATGAAGCTGCATTTTGCACAGCGTGCTGCCATTGCTGTGCTTGTGTGTTGTAATTCCCCTTTGTCTTCTCTGCCTTCCACAGAGTCCCCCCCCGAGAGGTGTGGGCAGAGGCGCAGCATGCCCAGCGGGGTCGCGGAGCGGAACCCCACCATGGAGCCTGCGGCCACAACGCCCTTCCGCGTCACGGTGAGTGTCTGCCCACACAGGGCTTTGAAATAAGGGAGAAGAGTTCGATCATCCCAAAAGTAGAGGTGGTGGTATACGTGGAAGCATGTGGTTAGCAACAAGAGGCTGTAAAATATTTGTTTGTAAAGCAACAAGATTTGTATTAGAATCCAGAGCAGGTTCGGGTGAGCTGTTTTATTTGGAAGATTTTCCCGGTGAGGTTTCATTTGTGAATCCTTGGGTCATGCAGCATATTCATAGATGTATTTCCTGCTCTGAAACTGTACCATCCATCCTCATCCTTCCACAATAGCTTCTGCACAAAGAGGCTGCCAGGCTGATGGCTCCCCAGAAACTGTTATCCTCTCCTAGCAGGAGCCAGGAGGAGCCATTCTCTGTTTTACATTTCTTCAATCGTTTTGCTTTGCAGTTCTCTGCTAACATTGCTGTTTTGTTGTGATAACAGTAGGTAAAGAATGGGAAGTCATTTGGGAGTGGGAAAGAGCAACACCACTAACATGAGGAACAGTGATACCAAACACAAACAGAACAAACCAGGTCTTTGAGCTCTGTGGGGAAGGGAACTACTACACCCATTACAAATAAGGGAGCCAAAGACACAAAGAAGTCAGTTAGTGGCTGACCAAGGGACCTGTTGTTGCTGAGGCCTAGGTCTACCATGTGCGTATGACAGAGTCATTGCCAAGAGTTTCACTCCAGAATCTGAAAGAGGAGGGAGTCCAACCGCAGAGCTTCTTACAAGGACTGCTTCATCTCATTGATAATATCAAATCCAAGTAATGATTTAATTTAGGAGTATGCTCAGAGGAGTACACTCTGACAAACTGAGGCATAGTGATGCCCAAAAAATGGGCAGTGCAGTTGCAGCCTTGAGTGGCTGATTTTCTTTCAATGCATCATCAGCCCCAACACATCTGTAATTAATGAAATGTCCCTTTGTAATCAGCTGGAGATGACAAGGTCTTCTGGGTAACGTTTGGAGGTAAATTCCATTAAAAGTAAGAAAGATGTGTTTATAAATGTTTAAGAATAAGTGCAAGCATCTTGTCTTACACAGCTGCAGACGGATGTACTCTGTATGAGTGATCACCAAGGCTGCCAGGAGGTTACATTTTTGAGAGGAAAATGTCTACTGTGTGTGAATAATAAGCTTGAGTACAGACCTTTCCATTCAGAGAAAAGTACCGTGGTCTTGGAGCTGGTTTGCCTGACGTGTGTTTATGTATTTCCTCTGCAAGCCACACCTACTTTACAGGCTCAGCGACTTCATAGCAAACCTAGGTGGGTAGAACCAGAATTTCAAAGGAAAGACAATGGTGCAATCTGAAAAAAACCCGAGCACGCCCAGTTCACCTGAGAACATTGGTACTGGGAATGAATCACCCACAATGGTTTGCCTAAGGAGTTTATTTTAGTTCTGTGCATTGTAAGTTAGTGGCTGCAGAACATTCTCTCTGGTGTTTATATTCTGTAGGCACAGTATCCAAACACATGCTGAATATGAAAGAGGGGGGTGGGTTGGTGCTGAGCTGTTTGCTGAATGAGATGGGAAGAAGTGCTGAAGGCAGTGAGTGGATGGCAGGAGCTGAGCTCTGTTTTGAAGGAGTGTGTGCTGTATATGGCAAATACTGAAGACAATGAAACAGAAAAACGACGAGATTTGCTGTAGGGGCGTATTTGGTTTTCTTCTCGAGCTGATGAAAGTTCTTCTCCCAGGAATCCCCTGTTCAAACAGAGCAAAACGCAGAGGGCGTCCTCAGGTCCGGTTCCCCTTGTGGCATCACCTTCCTGCCCAACAATGTGCATCGTGTTTCAGTGCCAAGAGAGAAACTAATTTTTTATCTCCAACCCCTTGTTTCACAAGCCACATGCTACGTACCTGAATTGATTGTCAGTTATCAGTGCTCTGAACCTTTGAGCACAGCAAGCAGAAACACAGGACAGCTAACTGAATAGGCATGCTTTTGCTTTGTGCCTTTCGTTCAGCAGAATCTGTCGCAGTAAATGAGTATCTTTGAACCTTAAGCACTGCACTGCTGGTGAAAGAGGCAAAGAATGATGGGAAAATCTGGATTCTTCAAAAGGCAGTGGTCTTGGTAGTATTTTTCTTAGTGCACTTGTAGTCAGTGAAAATCAAATGCTGCTTATTTCTGTTCCGATGATGTCTCCTGCTCTGTGTTTTTGGGGAAGTCATTCCTGTCGTTAAGCAGGTCAGCTCATGGTAGTGAACCAGCCTATATGGGATGTGGCTGCTCGCTCTGATTGGCTCGGTTATTCAGTATGGATTAAGTAAGGGCAATCATCAGATGGATAATACGTAGCATTTATCTCCTCTCAGTTACAATGCACTATCATCTCATTTCTGTTTCTGCTCAGCCCTCCGAATGTTATTGCCATTAATATGAATGGCTTCATTACATACATAGTTTTTATGGCTGCCTAGATCTCAGCAGATGTCTGACTTAAGAAATATTCTCCCTCACCTTCCTTCATTAACCAGACAGGAACATTAGCAGTCAGTCCACTCTGGCCACTGGGAATAGTAATTAGCGCTTCAGTTTAGTGGTAATGGGATTATTACTTTTGAGCCTTCTGCTGTAGGTTTTGATGTTGTAGGCTTTTCATATTTTATAGCTGATTGTTCTTCCCTGACATCTCCATCCTTCTGCGCTGGGTCTCCAAGGGACTGGTAAGTTCAGGAGCCGTTGCGTTCAGCTATTTTGACGGCATTACACTCCCAGTTGATTTCTCTCATTTGAAAACTAAAGCAATCCATAGTGGAAGTGCTCTCTCCCCATTCTGAAGTTTGCCAGGCAAGTTACGGTTAATTGGGTGTTACATTTTTCATAGCAACTTTTGGAAAACAACAGCTTACACTAGTTTTTTGAGTCCTTAAGTATAACCTTGAAAATCAAGCCTTAAGTTTTCAACATCTCAGTATGAGAACTGTTCTTATTCCTTCCACATCGAGAATTTTTAATAGAGCTTATTAAACATTACAGGAACGCCCTTCATCTTAGTCATCTCAAAGTTGTAAAATAATTATATTCCATTTAAACCTATCTGGCTGAACTTTTGTGCCATCAGAGCTTTGTATGATCTGATGCAGCCTAATGAAGCCAAGTCTTTAATCCGAGCGACTCTCAGCTGAGGCCCCCGATTCTGAATCTGCTCTGAGCATTAGCTCAGAATTCAGTTTTGGTCTAAATCTGATTGGAAAACTAGGAATGTAATTCATATCGACAGCTCTACAGTGCTTTGTGTGGATTAGCCGAGACCTTTCTGACTGCTGCATCAGTGCCTAAGAACAGGAGATGTGGTGCATGTCGGTATCAAATGTGAACCCAAGCAGGGACATTCTGATCTTACTGAGAGGATTTGTTGCGTCATACATGATGACAGTGATGGAAGGGACTGACCCTGTACTCACACACATCTTAGCAGGAGACAATGAGAGTTAAGCAGTCTGTCTGGGACCCTCCTTGTCTGGCATGATTCTGCCTCTTGAATGAGGAGACCGAATAAAAAAGGGTTTTGACAGAAGTCACTATCTGAGGGCAGGAAGGCAGGAGGCTTGGCTTAGCGTGAGGTGTCAGCTCAAGTGTTGCCTGCTTGCTGGTGACCTGGAGCTGGAGCCTCGCTGTTGAAGCCATTCTCTGGTTACAAGAGTATGGAGAGGCACTTAGCTTCTCTGCGTGGAATTCAAATAGCTTGATATTTGAAACGGATTAACTTGAAATCTGTGTTGTATTTTACCAAGCACAGCGACCAGAAGATGAGAAAAGTCTTTAACCCTCCCACTCCGCGCGCCTTGCGGGGAAATGATGGGCAAGGGTGAGGCTGCTGAGACCTGCCATTGGAGTGCTGCCATCTATTGACTGCTTTTATTAAAGCCTGGTTCATTTCCCAGGCGGAGCTGGAGCCCCACCTGGCACTGAGCTCGTGAGGAAGAGGTACGCTCACAGACTGGACCAGGAAAGCTGAAGGATTTTTTGCTGTTACTCTTCCTCACTGATTGTGCAGAGAGCTTCCCTCCTAACAGAATGAGGCCATGTGATGTGCATCCCAAATATTGTGAGTGGACAGAAAATGACACTGCCCATCTTACAGAGCTGTGTTTGGTGAAGCATCTGTGTGCTCTTTCTTCCCCCAAAATTCTAAATAGGGTTTAGAACTTTTTCTCTCAGCCCCTTAATCCTCAAGTCCAGAACCAACCACCTGCTTTCCACAACCTCAAATGACATGTGCTTCTTGTAGCTGAAGGCACATTGGCCTCAAAACCCACAAAATCCATCCATGCAATTGTGTAAATCGGGTCAGAGAAGAGACAGTTCTCACAGATGTTTCAAAGTGCAAACCCAGTGGTGTACACGTGTTCCACCATTGTCACTGGCAGGCGTGAAGATAACTGGCAGCTCCCTGTTTCCTCATGGCTGCTCATCTTCTGCCTGTCTGCTGTTCTGTGCTTTGGATGTCTTGGAGCAGGAGCTGCTGGTCTCTGTGCTTCATTTCCATGGTGCTTCCCAGGTGGGATGCTGGACACTGCCTCGCTGAAAGTCATCACAGAATGGCTTAGTTTGGAAGGGACCATAATGATCACGTAGTCCCAAGCCCTGTGCTGGGCACGAGGTGAGCCCAACTCGCTGTGATGAGGTGCTGGAGCCACAGAGAAATAGGAATTCTTTCTAGGTTTTAGTTCTGCTTCTAATGGTAGTGTGTTTTCCCGGAGTTTTTCTCTCTGCTTGGGTTGAGTACCCAGCTGAATTTACAGTGATACATTATAAGCTTCTCTTATGGCATTCCTCCATCTATCCTGCTTTTAATCCTTGATAAATGAAGTATTAAGCACTAATGGCATACCGGTAAATGGAAACTCCTGGTGAGATGAAGGCGAGTGACCCTGCTACCACTCCCCTGAATGTCATCCTAAATAAAGGGATCCTGTTCACGCTGCCGTCAATGGGAGACTGAAGGGCTTTTCCCAAGTTTTCCCAGTGTGTAATATACACTCTTTTCCATTTCATTCCAATATTTTTCTTTGTCAGAAGCAGTCACATAAGCTGTGTTTTAATAGTTTGACTTTGGCAAATGCATCCTCCTGCGTTTTGTGAAGAGCCAAATGGTGCTTCCCTCGGCACGAACAGCCCGTCTTTAATTGAAATGTAATTGTTTACTAAACCATTCCAACTGGAAGGGAAAATTACTATCATTTTGGTCTGTGGCTGCATACATTAGAGCGCCCTTTTACGGGGACTGAATTTAAGGAGAATAGGAGCATTATCACAGACGATATATAAACAGAAAGCTATTATCATTAAACTGTCAACTGCAACTGAGTTTGGATAACCAGCGTTAGTGGCAGCAAGAAGTATGCAAATTACTTCGAGAATGTATCTGTCAGCTCAGACACTGAGGAACAGGACATGCTTGGAAGCCTTGAGTTTCTGAGCAGTTTGGGGATCAGAAGAAAAACGAGGTCATCCTGAGCATTTGCAGTTATTTCTACTCTCACTGGCAATGTTTTGCAAAAATTAGGAGCGCTGCTTAACTGTCACATTCGTTTCTGTCAGGTACAGAAAGAGCATGCAGATTTTGTCCTCCCCAGCGCGGTGGCTGACGCACTTCCAGGCTCCCCGCACAGGTGGCTGCCTATTAGTGCTCACATTTTGCAGAGTTACCTAACTTAAATGTGACCACGCAGCAAAGCCAGGAAACGTCCTGAGGTGGATTCCTCAATTGCTGGTGCCCTGTCCTGGTGTTAGCCACTGTTCAGCTGCTCCTAATTGCTTCTCTGAATCGTCCTTCGGTTCCAAGAGAAGTAAATGTTCTTCTCCATGTTGATGCCATCATGTGAAGAGGAATGAGTGGTTTTCTGGCCTCTATGTCATTGCTGCAGGGCAGATGTGCCTGCCTTTCCTACCAGCCTTGTCAGGACCCCGTTACCTAATTTCCAGTTGCTCGCTGTTAGAATTGCAGCCTTCTCACTTGTTTTTTTTTAAATCACATCGCTAGTGTAAATCTCATGGGTAATGTAAATCTCTGGTCTTTAAGTGCTGTGTGTACTTAGTGAGACATAGGGCAAATTCTAGCTGAGGGTACTTACTGCTGGCTAGCACAGCAATTGGGAAGCAAAACAGATTAAGTGATTCAAATCTGACCTGGGAAACTTCAGATTTTCTAAGTAAATGCAGAGGCTCCAACTGGGGGAGTAGAGTCACTCCAGATCTGTGCCATTGTCAGACTGCAGCACTGAGCTGCACTTCAAACTGCTGTGGATTTATTGTGTGCATCAAGCAGGAGCTGGGAATAGCGGGATGAAAGATGTGTGCTATGACCTGCTTCTCTGAGAAGGGCCCAGCAAGGCACAGTATGGATTTTTTTTTTTTTCCTTTTTGAACTGTGTATGTTCCAGTGAGGTCTCTTTTTAGAGCCTGCAGCTGTCTAAAGGACAGTTGTACAGAAAGGAGGAGGCACGGGGCTCATCAGCAGCTCAATTCACGCACTGAGGCTGCTTTTCTTTAACAATACTAGTAATCCTATTTAAGTTTGTGAAGCATGGTTTGGCCTGCTTGTGGTTGCTGTCAGAGTGACGTGGCTGGACAGCAACGTGTGTACGGACTGCAGCAAGGCCAACTCTGCTACAGGCAGGGGTGGAAGAGGACCTGGCATTGCCAGCACCCACTTGATGCCTTGTGCAAAAAGAACTAGTAGAGCCTGGTCAGCTCCTGAAGGCAGCCAGAGCCTTTCATTTAACCCACAGTGGTGGCAGGTCCCCCTTCCTCAGTTCCTCCAGCACTCCTGTTGGAGCTGCACAAGAAATACCAACAGTTCTGTATGTTTTCATGGAGGGAACCCATGGGAAGAATATTCAACATTTAGGCTGTAAGTAGGGCTAATAGGAAATGCTAATTCACATTTCATTCTTTTGATCAGTGTATATTGAATGATAATTACAGTGATAGTAGTTGGCACTTCTGTAGCACCTTTCATCTGAGGCTGTTAAAGTGTTCTGCCAATCTCAATGAATTCAAGCTTGCAGTCACTGTGGGGTTGCAAATTATCATAATGCCTTAAACTAAATGGGGAAACGAAGGTGTTGAAGGATTATATGACTTTCCCCATCCTTCATAATCTGTATAAAAGAGTTGGGACTGCACAGTAATGCTGCTGGTCGTCCTTCATGAGGAGCAGTTCAAGGCATCACTTGAAATGGTGAAAATTATTGAATCTGTCCCGATGACAGTGCTTACACTGCTTGTTTCTTTGCTTGTGGCAGTTGCACCATTTGCTATCTGCTCACGTGTCCTGTTCCGTTTGGTTCCGTTGCAATGGTTTGAATTTCACCCACAAAGACCAACAGCCTGAAGCCCTCTCTGGATTCTCTGCCGATGCAGCTGGCATCAGTTCTTTACAGTCTTCCAATTCCAAAGGGTGATCAGAACAGAAACAATTACTTCTTGCTCATTTCCAAATTACTACCAAAAAACATTGGGTGATATATTAATCCATTTCCTGGAAGTCCAAATGCAAACATCCTGTGCTGATTCACGGGCTGTGGGAAGACAAATGAATCTGAGTAGCCTCACTTCAATGAAAAGTGAAGAGTAAAGAAGCAAAGCTTTACTTTCTTTAGACCTCTCAGACTCCTGGTAGCACCAAGAAGAGCAATTAAATATACAACTTGTCCGTGCCCCTTTAATTTGTTTCAAGGTCACAGATGAAGAATTGTACAGCAGATATAAGAGGTAGGGTAATAAATACATTCAGTTTTTCCACTTTTGGTAGTGCTGATGTTGTGCTTTCAGAAAAGAAGTCACACAGTGCAAGGAATTGGTGCTTAGAGGGCCCCAGTGGCCTTGACCGTCCGTCTAATGAGGACCTTAATCTGAACTTTCTCTATTTGGAAGCATGTATTGCTTTAGCTCATGGATATTAGGTACTAACTTAGCTATGAAACTGATTGTAATTGAATTAATAGAAGTGTTTTCATTGCCACAGTTAACACTGAGTAGTTATCATCAAATAATTTCCATGTTTGGACGTAATTTCTGAAACAGATTTTTTTCTTAGACTATACACCCCTCCTTAATAGCTGTAACCATGCCGTATTTTGAGCCATCCTTTCCTGGATTTCCTCTGTGTTAAATGGTTCCCATATTGTCAGCATATTCTGCTCAGAGCTTTGGTGCTGCAGCAGGAGATTGGACACGTGCTGTCCCAGTGGACCTCACGCTGCCCTTGGCAATGGCTGAGCAAGGCTTTCCAGGCCTGCAGGAGCTTAGGGTGCTCCTTTTGAGCAGGGCTGCAAGGGCAGATCGTTGGTAGGTTGTTATGGAGGCTCCTTCCCCTCCAGATCTCAGATGGTGCCACTGAACATGAGGAGCTCCCTGCAGGCGGTGACACTGCTGCTCTGAACCCTGCACGGCAGCTTGGATGGTCTCACAATGACACGATCCTGGCAGCTGAATAGCTTCTTATTGCTGTGGGGCTGTACAGAAACATACATGCTCAGATGACATTGATTTCTAGATACTTTTTTCAAACTTCAGTTGCCGTGGAAACAAGATTCACTTTCTCCTCCACACTGCCGCTGTTCCCCAGCACTGCACGCTGATGAGGAGCAGACCGTGGTCATCCTCCCCACCCTCTTTTCCTCCTGGAGCGCAGGGTAGCCATGGCTCAGGCATCAAGGGCAATTGGACAGAGATGGCACGGGCTGCAGTCGTCCCTGAGGTGCTGTGGTGCTCCTGGGTTTTGGGGCTCTGCCAGGAAGTTTATCATCCTCCATAATTACAGTGGATCATATCTTACCTGCAACGCTCTTCAGAGCACCATGGAAATGAGCTCCAGAACAAATCATATCTTTATTTCCTGAATAAACTGTAGTTACATACACCCTTCTGCAGAATGGGACTCGCAGCACTCAGCATAGCATGGCTCTGCCCACTCCGCTCTCCTCCCTCCCATCGCACCACCTCCCCGAGCACATCCACCTGCTGCAGTCCCCTTTCAGAACAGACTCAAAAAGGCTTTCCTGGTGATTCATACTTCCTATCAAATCTAGAAATCCTTAAAGATTTGCAAACAGTTATTTGAGTGCTGTTGACACTGGGAGGCAGAAGGGGCTCAGGCTGCGGTGCCTCCTCGTGTCAGACGCTGAGCACAGCCTCCCTCAATAATGACCAGGAGTCAAAGCAGTTAAGGAATAAATGACGGAGAATTAAATCTGCCTGATAGAACTGAAAGTTCCTGCTGGGTGACAAAGTTCTGCTTTAAAGGTAGTAAATCTATTGCTAATAATCTGGCAAGAAATAATCTGCCGAGACCCCAGCGTGGCTCTGCTGCTCACAATGCCCACCATGCTGTTTTGCAGGGGTATAAAGCAACAATGACCATCATTTTTATCTCCAGTTCTTCAAGGATATGTGTTTATTTTTGTTTTATATCTCTGACAACTTTCCAGATGAGTATCCTGAGAAACATCAGTGTTGTGTATTGCTATCTCCCGTCTCGTTCTTCACCACCTTAACCTGAAGGTTAAGGTAAAGCTTAGAAGGAAAAAGGAGGGAGTAAATGTGGGCAAAATAGAAAGGAGTCTTGGATTGTTTTTCATTTGAAATTAAAATTGATGAGTGAATATTTGTGATTTCATCTGAATAAGTAAAACTGCTGGCAGCCTTTCTACTTCATTTTGCACAGAGGGGGCAGGCAGAGACCTCAGTTGCAGCCTCTGAGAGGATGTTGTGTGCTTCTGGGCTCCTGCTTTAGCTGGGAAGGGGCCTGGAGGTGTCATGAACTATTTTGCCAATGCATAAAACCACCTGAAGTTGTCCATTTCTTTGTGGCATGGTTTCAGGTTAAAAAAAAAAAAAAGTCTTCTACCCCATCCTAGTTATTATTGCCTGTTCCAGTCTTAAGCTATCTTAATTAAAATATCTGATCCATGTGTCATTATGGACAGAAAACCTTTTGAAATCAAGGTGGGTGTGCTTCATGTAGCTGTCACGTGGGGTGTATTTATTCCTCTGCTGTGATGTTTCTCCTTTTCACAGTTCTGTAAGCAGAAACTGAATCAAACTGAAACACTCAACAAATTTTCTTTAATTGTGAGGCTGGGACAAACGAACTTAACTGTTGGCACAGTGTCTGGAGATGAGGTTGTCTAGAGAGGTGGCACAGGAGAAATGTGAGACTGACGCATTGTCTGAGTTACAGGAGGAATTCACGGTGCCTTCGTGTAGCTTAATGTCTTTGATTGCAGATGTAATTATTGCTGAATACAAACGCTCCAATTTAAGTTTCAGAAGTGCAGTGAAAGTCTTCGGAACTAAGAACATCTGCGTGAAGCATGAGTTTCATTTTTAAAGGAGCAACTGTTATTGCAAAGTTACACAATGAATGTCTACCTTCATAGGATAATTATATTTTATTTTTTTCTAAACATATGATCTACCAACTGTTTTTTAAAATGCATTGGTCCAGCACCTGGTTTGGTAGGGAATGTGTTATTAAAAATGCACAGCACTTGTCAGTGAAAATGCAGTGCATTTACCACTGTGTAGACTTAGAGTTGGTCTTCAAAACGATGGAAAATGAGGTTATCCCTTCCAGTATTTGCTCTGCCCACGAGATTTCAAATGGAAGTGAGTGGGAAGGAGCCTGATGTCTAGATACAGTGTGATGTCCGTGTGCTGCTCCTCGGCCATAAATCAAAGTAGGACATGCATGTATAAAACACACTCGTGAAGCATTTTATTCTGTATCATATAGCAAAAGTGGGCTTTAAAGGAGAACATCGATGTAAGCAGATTTGTGGACACTGCTTTCTCACCTCTCGTATGTTCACTGCTCGTTCTGGGGAGCTCTGGTATCTGTTTTAACGTGAGGCAGTGTATTTACGTAACCAGAGTGCTGGTGTAGGAATGAAGCATTCCTGAGAAGTGAACCTGGCTTTGCTGCTTATCTGCCGTGTTGGTGCAGCAGATCACTTGCACACGTGTGCCTTGAGAGCTGTGCTCCCCGTGCCCCACGGGGAAGGAGCTGCAAGCTGCTGGGCAGTGCTTCCTGCTGCCCTGCTGTGCTCCCTTGCTATTCTCCTTGTCAGACAGCGACCTTGTTGAGGCAGGGATCTTCCTCAGAACATATTAGGGTATGTTAAGATATATATAAACTGTATTTGCTTTTCTGATTTTGTAAAAGACTGAAGTCAACCTGATATATATGAAACCACACCTTCGTTCCCTCCATCAAAAGGCAGTGATTCACCCTGACTATCATGCCTGAATGGGATCACCGAGCATCCAAATATACAGTCCTACCATGTCCTATAAATTCTTTATTTTGTCTTTAGTGAAATGGCCACTGTGTTTTAAAACCAGAATGAATGTAATGATTCATGGCCGATACCAAACGTTTCAGTCATTACTGAGCTACTAAAAGTACAGTAAAAGTTTGAATTTATAGGAGTGTGAGTAATTTTCTGTCAGCTGGGGGTTATTCCTTCTACTCTAAAAAGCACTCATTCTCTCAGTATCTGAGGTTTCAGAAATATTTACCAGATTGGAATCTGTTGCTTTCCGTTGTAAAATAAATCTCCTGTATATACAGTGGATGGGAGATGGTAAATGTGAAACTTATTGCATTTAATGAAAATCGAATACTTAAAACCCCCTCTACCATAAGCAACTCATTGGATGTGTTCCCAAACCGCTTCATAGCAGTTCAGCTGTGTACCTCCCAGGTTCAGGGGTTCTGTTTCTAGTTACTTCAGGCTGACCTAGAGAGGATGATTCCATAAAAAAACACATAGAAAACTGCTGTGGAATACAGTAGGAGTCTACAGGTTAGTTGTTACCTGCGGCTTTCTACCCGGTGTTGGGTATGTGCTGGAAATCTGGGTGTGAAATTCTGTTCCCTGCACGATGCTGGCAGTGCTCAGCTCCTCGTGGGACGTGCTCTGCCACTGTCAGGGCTGTTCCTGCTAAAGAACAGGCAAAGAAGTTTTGTATATGAACAGTCTCTCCTCTTGAATGGTTGATTCCATTGCACCAGTTAAAAAAGAAAACTGTTTTATCCCATTGAATTTCTCCCCCAGGTGACATCCTTGCTTGGCTTCATCTAGGCAGTCTGTTTCTTGTTGCTTTTCTCTTTGGGTAAATAACTGTTTTGTTCTTCAAGGTTACTTGCATTCTGCTTGTATCTCTGTTTCTGCATCGTTCATCCCTGATTGCTCAATTACCCTTCTCCTACCTTCCTAAGGAATATTTATGTGTCTGGGTTGGATATGAAAAGTTGACAGTATGATAATTATGGAAATGTGAACAAATAATCCAGAGTGGTGTTGTTTTGTTTTAATAGGAGAACAAAAGAATCCAAACTGAAGGATCTGGTGATCCCTGAATAATGATGGCTGTTGAACTGCAGCTGTTGAACTGCAGCAAGGTTCTTCCTGGCAGCTGCATTCCTGCTATCAGACTGTTAATGTGCTGCTGTTCCTTGTGGATACTGCATGTGTCATTAGTGCTGGTGCAGACAGACTTCCCCAGGTTCTGGTGGCAATACCGGAGGGCTTTGGCTTGCTGGATGTTTTGGTAGTTCTCTCATCAAGGACCAAAGGTGTGTGCCGGCTGGGGGTGACCATTTCAGTCTTTCCCTGATAGAAAAGAGCAGAAAAAAACAGTGTAATTCTGCAAAGAAAGTTCTAGCTGAATGTCGGGAGAAATGACCTGAGGGAAGAGGCGACAGTGCTAGCTGCCAGGCTGCAGGGTTCTTTCTCCAGGGCAGTAGGGGAAGACCTGTGACCAGGATATTTTCAGCAAGATATTTAAAGTCTATATGAGAATAGAACATCAGCAGCAATCCTGTATTGAGCAGACATGGGAAAATACACAAGATGTTGTGTGTTGAAGTTACTGCTTCTTTTATCTGTGATTTGCTAATACTTGCATGTATTAGATTTGCCACATTCTTAATTAACCCTCAGTGCATCTCATTTGACATAATTTCAGTTTCCATGACCTAAACAGACCCATGCTGTCCCTTTGGTAACCTCTGGGACTTCAACGCATCTCCATCTGATTTTTCAAATGGACAGAACTAAGTATTTCCAATGACACTGCAAATGTGATTAATCTTTTGCCATAGAAGGGCAGTGTTGCTAAGCAGCACTTACAACACGGGCTGTTTCTCACATTCCCGGGCTGCTTTCTGGCCTGGCTCACTGACATGCCCTCGTGAGCGTTTATGTACTCTATCTGTGTTTATTCTCAAACTCTGAATGCCCAAAGACATCTGACCACAGCACATGGAGCGATGCGATTTGCAATTAATCGCAATTGCTGGGCACCCAATATTCTGGAAGCTGATTTTTTTCATTCTTTTCCTTTCTCTCCTAGTTCCAAGACGCTTGTGTCTCAGAGGGGTTTTCCTTTTCCCATTGAATAATGCTTGAAGGTACCATCAGTCAGAGCTGGTGGCTCGTGGATAGGTCTTGCTTAGTGTCAGACAGGAGAGCTGCTGGCAGCTGGGTGTTTCCATTGGGACTCACAGCACAGCTGGGAAAGGCCCCGAGGTTTCTGAAATAAAACAGAAGGTACACTGAGGGGATTCTCGCCCACTTGAACAAAGGTGTACCTTTAGCCTCCTCTGAACACAAAGGGGAGACATGTCAATCTGTGTGTGAATTTCTGGGTCAAGAAATAACAAACTGATCTGGTTTTCCTTTTAAGTTTCCTCGCCCTTTCCTTGGGGTTGCATATTAGGCAAGCCTTACCAACGGGAACAGGCTGGTCTGTCATGTAAGCTGAGTGTGGGTACATCAATTGATAAACCTGCACGAACTTACCTTCTTAAGTTAATTCAAGGATTCTTATTGGTCTGGTGTAGTCCCACTTCAAATGACAGTGTGGCTGAGTGGCTCCTGCATGCCACGTGCCCGTGTGCAAACAGATCCTATGGCATCCCTGCACGCGCGGGGCTGCCCACCTCCTGCATAGAGCCCTCCATCTCATCTGACAGGAGAACTGGTGGTAGGAAAATAACTTTTACCTTGCAAGTTCCAATCAAAAGACCCAACAGAAGTAAATTATAGATTAAGTGTTCGAAAGGATACTTACAGTTACAGGCACATGCCTCTGAACAAATGAAAAATATCTGATCCGTAAAGGTCAGTGCTGTACATGAAATTCCCTCCTTTCTTGTATCAGTGCCAGGAGACCACTCAGTGGATTACTTCAGTTCTCGGGCTTCCAGGAAACACATTTGATGCCTGAACTCCCCCTCAGCTTTTTGTGGTCCTTGGAATAGTTTAATGCAGTCATGCTCCACAAAGAGAATAGTGGAGATGCACACTTAAGTGTCTTTACCTGGTAATGAACAATATCAAATGCTGTCTGGAAAAACCTTCCTTTTATCTTGAAAGCTGAGACTAACAGGAGTAGCTGTAGAAACAGGTAAACTCACTTTTGTTGTACATTCATGACTATAATAAGATATTAGCATTGGCAGGGTTCTGCTTGGATCACAAATGCAAGTATAAATTATCCATCCGTGGAGCCTCAGCAGAAGGGTAATTCCGTGGGCTGTGATGGATGCTGAGAAAGACCAGCAAAAAAAAAGATGATTCCAGACTTAAAGAAATTTAATATTAAAATAAAAAGACAGGAGCAGTAGAAAAGACCTCCCCCAGTTTTGTACCCATAAACATGTCCTCGATATATAGAAGCAATGGACACCTAATATAAAACACCTCACTTGCAGCACGTGCTTATTTGTGGCAGTTTCATTATTATGAGTCACAAAAAAATATTCTGACATGCTCTCAAGTCCCCTCTCATTGAGATTCGCTTGAACCGAAACAGAAAGCGATGGAGGAGTGACAAAAATAGCCCCATCTGTTCACTGCTTCCTGCAGTACGTCTTTACAGAGTTTGTTCTGTTGGTCTTTGGGTAAGGGCATAAAGAAGGACTTCTGTCTGCCTCCCCAGTGTCTGTGCTGTGCTTGGTCACTGTGCTTGGAGAACACTGACAGGTGCCTGGACTCTTCCAAACAAAGGCACACTCGAAGCATTCAGTTTGATGTATGGACACGTGGTGTTCTTCGTTAATTTCAGTATATTGTGTTTCCATGGCACTGACTTTTTGCCTTTCAAACTTTATCCTGTGGGTTCACTGCAAGTGAACATTAACGCTGTGGGAATCAGTCCCAGACCCATGAGACTTGGGGAGTTACTTTATACTGAGTAAAACAGGAGCACAAGAGGCAGACGAGACTTTGCCGTCCTCAGTGCTGCACTCAACGTGGCAGCCCTCCCTTCTCCCTCCTTCCCAGTCATCCTTGGCCCAGGGCATATGGAAGTACACAGCTCCTGCTTCTCACAGGTGTGCAGCTCTGATCAGCTTGCACATATGCTTTAAAAGTATTATAATACTCAAAATATTAAGATAATATGATATAATCAAATGTTCTTTCAGGGTCTTGAGTGATTGAAAATGCCTAGGTTGATAAGCAGGAAGAATTAAAATGCAAATCTCGCCTTCTTCCATCTGCGACAGAGATGGTGGTGTCAGACTTGGGGTTTGTCCAAATATGTCCAGAAAACCCCAAGACACAGCAGACTGAATTGTCCTGCTTTGAACTGTGGATGTCCTGTTCCAGCTTAAAGAGCAGCGTCTGTGATTAAGCCATTCCTCAAACGGATTTGTTTTGCCTTCTTTCTTCACGTCTTATTATAACTTCAGTCAGCTCTTCTGATTACAGCGATTGTATTCCAGGCGTGAGGATGTCAGAGTCAAAACTGCAGAAGCAGAACAAGAAGAAAAGGCCCTTGCTCGTAAAAAGTGAAATCACTTGGCTGCACAGTGAGAGCTCTGCTTGTCTCTTTGCTCGTTGAATTCTGTGCCACACTCCTGTGTGGGCTTTGATGCCCGGATAACTTCCATACAACTGCACAGGTTTGTGTGGTGCTGTGCTCTTGACCAGAATGGTCATCTTGCACAGAAGTTAGGCTGTGCAAGAGATGAACTTTCACAGTTGGTACTTCTGCTTGCATCCAAAAACATATTTCATTATTTACTTGTGCCCCGTGCCTAAAAGGAAGGTAGCATGGGCCTGAGATTCGCTTCCTCGTGCTGAAGCAGAACCTGAAAAACCATCTGGGCTCAACAAAGGCCATTCTGTACTGAACGAAGCTGAAGTGTTGTCCTCATTTGTGCAAATTCTGCACTGGTTGATGAGGAGCCCTCAGGTGCACAGCTCACAGCACAGAGCACCCCGCTCCGCTCTGCCCGCCTGCTGCAGTGGTTTCCTGCTCTTGTAACGCCCGAAGGGATTCTTTGGCTCTTCAGATTTCTATTTGTTGTCATTTAGTGCAGTCTATTAACTTCTTCTCAATGAAACCTTCCAAGCTAGTGGTGTAATTTTTTCTAGTGGTAGATGCTGCCCACACATTGGAAGACACAGTTCTGCCCTTGACAGCTCACAGGATGAACTTAAAAGCATATAAAGAACATGTAATGTAAAGAGCAAGACTGAAATTAATAGAACTCACAAGAATGCAGCAAGGCCAGAGGAGCAGGCGGTGCTTGCAGGGTAGCATTAACCTCATTTCATCTGGAGATCAGGATCATATGGTCTTTAAGTCATAAATGAGGAAGAAATGGATGATGCATTTATGATCTCACCAGGAAAGCATGGCAGTCACACTCCAGGTCAGATTCTCTCTCTGTTGTCTTTGTGGCAAGTGAGCTCCTCTGTCTATTTTTTTTTTTTCTTACCCCATCTAAAAATTATGGGATGCAGTAACTCACACGTGAGAGTCCCTGGTCTCTGGCACACACAATGGAGGTGCGCAGTATTGCTACAGCGTTGTAATTTGTCAGCATTAAAAAGCCTGACATCTCGTTCTCCCAATGAAGCTAGCAATGAAAACTGAAAATGGCAGAGTGTGATCTCCTTCTGGTAGCAATGAACGTAAAAACAATGCGAAACAGAAGGAAAGTAATGTCTTACTGCAACCCTAAATTCTAATTTCCAGATCCTGCACGAATCATCTAACAGTTGTCGGGATGTGACATATAAGATAGGGAAGGAAAACAACGATCGTTTCTCTCAGAGGGTCGTTGCGTTTCTCCTTCTCTATTCCCTTCCTGAGCTGGGGATTTTAACAGTAATGCTGTGACACGGCCGTGCCCTGGCTGGCCCAGCTAAGGACCAGCACGGGGACAACCACCACCGAGTGGTGGTGTTAGGGAAATAATGGCCACATTTCTGGTTTTGTTCTTTGGCCGGGCTCCCTAGCAGGCAGCCAGCAGCCTGCCCCAGCCCGGACAGGAGCACGAAGGGCTGATGGCTGAGGGTGATGTTGGCTGAGGGCTGAGCACGGCAGGAACACCTTGGCAATGGTGTAGGCACTGGAGGAGGACATCCCCAGAGCCACGTTGTTGCCCCTTTCTGCACTTCCTGATGTTTCTCTATAGCATACAAACAGCATTCTCTGATGGTATTTCTTGAGGCGGCCTTCGGTGCTGTTTGCATCCTGTTGGTGTGAGACACAGTGGCCTGAGCTGAGCGTGGCAGCGTGAGGACAGCTCCCAGAGCAGGGCCCGGCTCACGTGGAGGCACTTAACGATCCTCATCTGTGGGCGAAGTGGCGCTTAACGAATGCAGAGCACCTCTGGATATCGAGATGTCTGAAATTCCTGCTGCACTTCCACAACAAGTGCCACACGGGCCGCCCCAGGGCATCCGCGCCCCGACGGGACGGGATGTGCGCTGAGCACGTGCGGGGCGGGGCGGGAGTGCTTAATAGCACCGAGTCAGGCCGTGCTGATCCTCCCGCAAAACAAACGAAGGGTATGGGTTATAAAAGGGAGCTGCTACAGGGCGTGTGAGCCGTGCCTGCTGATGGAGGCTGACGGGAGGAGGTGCCCGGGGCTCGGTGGTGCGGGGCACGCAGAGCTGCCCGCGGGAAGGTGCCCGCTCCTCCTTCCTTCCCCACGTCTGTCAAAAGCAGTGCTTTTTCCAGCGGCTCTTCCTCCCTCTCCCAGGGATCCGAGGGGCACGTGCAGGACCTGGGGCCGTGGGGGCTGTGCCAGGGATCGGCTCCATGTCCTGCTCGGCTGTGACGGTGCGGGAAGGGTCGGACGCCGCTCCGGGCACTGCTGCCAAAGCCCCACTCGTGTTCCCAGCACCGCCCGCTCCGTGCCCGACCCACGACGGCTGTAATACCGCACACCGCAGTAGCACTATCCTTCTATTGCCTTATTTAGCCAAGAGATTGAATACAACGTTCCGGTTCCGTAGGACGTGAAGTCCTATCCATAAGCACGTACCGCGTGGCAAGGTTTCCTCCGGAACGCTTCGCGGCGGCGGAGCGGTGCGGGACCCACGAGCGGCGCTCCCGCACAGCAAGCGGCGCGTGGATCCGCTCGCGCTCAGGTGCTGCGTGGGCACCGACCCCACCCGGGGCCAACTCTGCCGGCGGGGATGGGGGCTCGGCCGGGGGGGGGGGGGCAGTCGTTGCGCACGGCGGGCGGTGCGGGCGGCCCCCTCCCCTCCCCTCCCCACCGCTCCCCCCCCACCCCCCCCGGTGCGCTCGCCTCGTCTCTCCGACGGGATTTTGATGTGAGCCGATGGTTGCCACGGTAACGGCGGCCCCGGAGCCCCGCGCCGCCGCAGCGCCCGGCCGGGCTGAGCACGGGGAGCGGAGCGCGGGGCGGGCAGCACGGCAGCACGGCGGCACGGCGGCACGGCAGCACGGCAGCACGGCAGCAGGCCGGGGCTCCCGCTCCCGCTCGTCTTAATATTTAGTATTCTTATCTCACCCCACAGGGGTTCCTCAGCCGTCGGCTTAAAGGCTCCATCAAAAGGACAAAGAGCCAACCGAAGCTCGATAGGAACAGCAGCTTCCGGCACATCTTACCTGGCTTCAGGAGCGTGGACAATGAGAGGTGAGCGGGCGCTCGTCGGGGCGCGGAGGGGTGGCACGGGGACGCCTTTGTTAATTGTCCTGCTCATCTTACTCGGAGCGACGGCACGTCCGTGATAGAGGCGGACTTGCTTAATTGCGCTAGGGGTAATTCTGATGCGTTTTTTAGGTTGAATAGAATGAGGAGAGGAGCCCGTCCGATCGGCGTTGCTGCCCCCAATAAACCCGAAGTTGGTGCGCCGGCACAGGGATAGCACGGGGGGGGGGGGGGGGGGGGAGGGAGCGAGCACCGCCGGCTCAGCCCTCGTATGGACAACAACAACCGCGATGTCCCCACGTCCCCTTCCCCGCATCCCCACCCGCACAGCGGAGCCGCCTCCACGGGGAGCGGACTGCGCGCGGAATAACGGGGAAACGAGAGAGCTGGCGGTCGTTTTTCAGCTGGGTCAGGAGGTGAAGCTGTGCAGTGGGTTTGTGTGGGTGCGTGCGTGAGACTGCCGCACGTTTCTGGGTGAACTTATGCGTGAATGCACGCGCAGAGCGAGGGCACGGGTGGGTGTGACAGCCCCACCGGCAGCACACATGGGCGGGTTGCTGCCAGGAGGAAGGTCCTCAGCCTTCCGTGAATCTCTTCAGAGAATGGCACGGAAGTATTGAGGTGCCAGAAAAACTCCGTCTGAAAGATATGGCAAATGGGGCGGACGGGGATGTAATCGTTTTGTGGCAGGGCTGTTACAAAATACCAAGGCAGTACTTTAGGACCCACTGAGCACGCAGACCCAGGGAGAACTTTTTCTTCCTTTTATCCATCCTCACCCATCGGAGGGGCCGGGAGCCACCGAGTGTTTCTGAAATCTGGATTTTGCTTGAGGTGACCTACGCTCTTCCCTTCTGGATTTAGCAAGTGAAAGGGCTGTGCTGGTCAGCGCAGGGAAATATTGCAGCGGCTGCTGCCTGCCAACGCAGAGTTGGTGCCATTCTGCGCTGCAGTTTTCGCAGCTGCTCCGAGCTCATCCACACAGAGATGAGCCCCGTGCTGCTGGTCGCCCCAAGGTAGGCACGCTGGGCAGTGTTTTCTCTCTCTGGAGACAAGTTTTGTTTCGTTCTGCAAATTGCCAGTGTAGGGCATGGGAATTGCCAGTGTAGGGAATGAACTGCTTTGGCCAGCCCTGCAGCCAGAGTCGTTCTCTCGGATTAATTCCTGTGGTTCCTCTGCTGTCCCTGAACAAGATTCCTGCCCCGTGCTGGGCAGTGTCCCTCCACACAGAGCTACATTGACCACAACTTTTCTCCAAAGGGATTTGATGAATGGCTGTAGTGCATTTTCAGCATAGTGATTAAAATGTGAATCAGAGGAGCGGTAGCATTCGTCAGCCTTGAACGAACTGCAAGGATTTGCTTATCTGAGCACTGAAAACGAAGGGCTTCAGGTATCACACAGGCTCCGTCTGTGATGCGCAGACACGCGGCCGTCTGCAGGACACCATCTGATGCTCAGTAGCTTCTGGCAGTGAGCTTTCACTCCCTGGCTTTCCCAGTGCTGTCAGATCAGTGAGAGTGAGCAGGTTTCCTTCTGCAGAGCTCCTTGGCCGTGGGTACAGCTCTGGGAGAGGTGAAGGAAAGCAGCAGCCGGGCTGCTCGGTGACACACCTACGGCATGGTGACAGCAGATCCTTCTGTCTTCCTGAACATTCCCATCTCGATTAGAATGCACGATGCACGCAGCTCTGTGTGAAGGGACTTGACTCTTCACATCACTCTCATTCGATTTGTGCTGTGGTTCCTTATCTCTCTTGAAATCTGAGAAGTGCTTCAATGGAGCATCTGGTATCAGCGTAGTTGCTTCCTAAATATTTGATTCTTGACTCCATCTTGTTTAGAAGCTGTCTGTCTGCAAACTCCTGCTTTCCTCGTGGAACTAACCATTGTAACAGCACTCTGTTCTGGGGCTTTGCAGAATTTTTGCAGGTGATGCCGTAGCAAAAAATGAATAGTGCAATAAATGCCTCTATATATCCAAAAACCCTCTAAGTATTGAGCCTCAGTGGTAGGAGATCACGAATAATTCCGTTACCCGGGTTCTGCATATCTGAATTGGTGCTGTTATATCTCCTCGAATCTTTGTTTCTGCGTTTCTTGCCTGTCCTGTTCATCCTGCTGTGTATAGCATGTGCATGAATACACGGGGTGTGCACATACCTGTTCAGACACCCGGCTGTGTGGACGTGCCATTGCCATGTACGTGGGGCAGAGAATAGAAACGCATCCGCGTTTGATAAACGTGCACATTTAAATTCATTATGTAAATTTTAAATGGCACATGATTGCTTCCTGCCACAGAGATCTGAGCAGTGTGAGTTTTATAACAAAGCACAACGAGGAAATATCTGTAAACATCACAGAATGTCTCACGGGCAGTGCTTGAAAATCACCCTGTTGTTGTGTGTCGGAGCCTCATTCTGCAGCGGCACAAAGGGAGCGGGCATTCCCCGCACCGAGCTGCTCGGCCTGAGCGTGTCCTGCAGTCCAGGAGGAGCTGACAGCTCTGCTGTGTGCGGGGTTTGTCTGTGCAGAGCTGCTGCTCCGGGAGGTCCAGGGATGCCGCCTTAGGAAAAGCCTGGCCGACTTCTTTTTGTCTGTAGAGGACATCTGAGAAACTGTCTGAAGCAGCTCATTAGAAGAGAACGCTGATTACAGCCAGGCACAGCTTGTATCCGTCGGACAGGCATGGTTGTTTCTCATGGCATCTCATTTTTACACTGATTGAGACTGTTTGTGTGAAACAGGTGGGAGAAGGCACTGCCTTCAGCAAGTGATGGCAGAGCTCACGGCGATGCGGCCGGACACAGCTCCCCAGCCTTTCACACACTGAGCTTATTTGTGAAGCCTTGTAACAGCAACAGGGGAACAGTGGTTGGCTGTGAATAGGGGCAATAACAGAGCAAGTGCAGGTCTGGTATGGCAGCTGCATTCACCTGGTGCAGTCCATTGATATAAATGCGAGATTGCAAGGAGGACTGTGGGGTGAGCACTCCTTTCAGGGTTTGGTTAGCACAGTCACTTGTTAGAGCTAAAGAAGGGTTCTGTTAAAGGAGCTTTTTGCTGACATCTCCCTCATCCTGACTTACTACAGCAGCTAACGAACTTTTTATCATGGAGCACTGAATGTTTGTCTTTGTAGGTGCCCCTCTGGAATCAGCCACAAATCAAACATTTGGCAGATGGATTGTCCTTAATTGGACCCACATTTCTGCTACAGAATAGGGGTAGGCAAGTTCCTAGGCTGGGCTCTGGGCACACAGAGTAGGCCTGGAGAACTGAGAGTAGGTTATTCTGCTGCACTTATTAACTGTGTTGTCTGGACATTTGTTGTAGTTGGATTGTTACATCAGAACTGAGAGGAGAGGCACACGGAGTCGCTTTATGGGATGAAAGATGGGCACTCTGTGCAACTCATTATTCTGATGTAATCTTGAAGCTGATGGTTCCTAAGGACGCCTTTTCTGTGTGCCGAGTGTTCATTCAGAGCTATGGGACACTCAATTAGTAACATTTGGGATTATTCTGTGAGCTTCTGTGTTGGTTGTTGTTTGTATAATTCCAGAAGATAACTCTCCGTTGATGGTTTTTTTCTTGGCACTACAAAAGTCTGAGCATATGGCAGATTGTTAAATGAGCCTCAGCCTGGGAAGGGCTGCAGCCGTGAGTCGGTGACACCACAGGCCTGCACCACTCTTCCTCCCTCCTCACAATATTCAGTTTTTATCCCACCACAAATTTTTCCTTATAACCCAAGGAGAGAAGAAAATGTGTTCAAGTCACATCCCACAGTACATTTAACTCCTAACATAGCACCGACGCAGTCTGCTGTATGGGCGTTGAATGTTCATAAAGTTTATGCTGATGCAATAGGGGAGCAACAAGAACTTCTGAATATCTGTACTCATGCGGTAACATTAGTTTGTGGGTTTTTGTCAGGTCTGGTTGTCGTTTGCTTATTCCCAACGAACCTGATAGACCAACTGTTTTTAGTCACGATGAAGTTGGTTGAGAAGAGCAGGGTGACTGCTGCATTACAGAGCGCGCAGAAGTGGCTTCGTTTCCTCTGGAAAGGGGAATGATCCCCGCACAGAAGTGGGGTGCGGGCAGAGCCACACACGGAGCTTGCAGCCACTTCTGGCTCCATGGCTGAACGGCATTGGCTGTAAAGCGTTCTAAGCAGGGAGAATAAGAATAGTAGGTGCAAGTGGGGGTTCCTGTGAGAATGCAGAGGTTCTGAGGAAGCACTGTGGAGTACACAGAAACCATTCCACACCATCAACCATACCTGGAAAGCAAAATTAGATGAGTTGCAAAGTGGAGCAGGAGCACCCAGTGGGTACCAATGTATGTGTTACGGTGCAGAGGTGACGTCTGTTTTCACTCCATCCCACCCCCAGCAGACAGGTGCAGCTCTGGTACTGGGGAACGGGCTGAGGATCACTGCCCACACAGAGTGCTGCATTCATGTCAAGGCAGCCTTGGCTGGGAGCGTGCCAATCAACCTTTTAATGGGATTCCTTTGCAAGGTATTTCTTGAACCAGAAAGTTAATTACTGATCTCCAGTTAATGGCTGTGTTCGGAAGCTACGGTGAAATCGGAGAGAGCTGCTTTGAAGGAGAGATGCAGGAGGAAATGATCCCTGCTCCACACCAATCGTTACGTTGCTCATCGTCTTCTTCACGGTTCCAGGAAGTTTAGGAACTGGCATTCAAATCGTTTCAAAGGGATAATGCTCTAAATGGAAAGGGGATTTTGGAGTTTTCTGTCATCATCGACATAAAAACAAATAGTCCTTTTTATGGAAGGAAGGGTAGTACTCACCTTTGTAAGGATGAGGTCCAGGCTGCTGGCCTTCGTGTTTCTCTGCTTCCTGGCTTCCCAGCTGCTGAAACAGCCCCACTCGGTGCCCCACGGGGCTGCAGCTCGGACTTTGACTCGATTTGAGCCACGTAGCAAAATGATAAAATCCTTCCTCCATCTGCGGCACTACTGGGATAATTGGCTTCATCCATCTTACAATTAGCTTGCAAAAATATGTTTTGCATTCCTGACCTTTTCTCTATAAGCAAGGCCATTGTTTCACTGTCCTGCTTAATTACAAAATATAGTGTTGTGCGACGGTACAGATGACATTGTTGCATCGTTGGCTCTAATTTGATGAGACATCGTAATGGGGAGTTTTCATACCGAGGGCACTGAATTCGCGTAGCGTGAAGCCACATTTCTCTAAACCCACTAAATAAGGAGAAGTTAATTTTATGCTCTGTCTTTTTGACGTTTGTAATCAAAGCATTGTATTGCAGCTGCAGATGGTTAGCATGTGAAGAATGTTTGGCAGATACATACAGTCAGAAGGCGTTGTTTCTGCGGTGGAGATGAGGCTGATGAACGGACAGGAAGATGCTTTCGTTCCTTTTGCTGTCCCCACAGCCTGCAGGGATGCTGTTGGCTGTTGGCTGCCAGAGGTGTTGGTGTGGGGCAGCAGAATTCCCCCCCAGGGCACTGTCTCTGAGCAGGGGAGCAGCTGAGCCGCTGCAGCTGATGGTGCCTCGATATTCTTCAGATGGAAGATAGAAGCTGCCACGCTGCTGCAGTAACATTTTGTTTCCACACAGACCGTTTGTTCTGGCTTTGCCCTGTTGGGATTTTCATGCGCACGAATTTCCGTGCAATTACATTAGCATCACTCTTCATGTCAATAAACACAAAAAGAAGAAGATGCCATCAGTACAGCTTTCATACAAGGAAAGGCTTTTTGATCTAGGTTCTAGACCCTTCTGTTTTTTTTTCCATTATTGTCTGTTAATAATAAATACTTCTACCTCAGGCTTGAACTGCCCATGATGAGAACATTCCTTGCAGGCCGGCAGGAGCAGGCTCGCTGTCCCAGCCGTGCGCCCAGCAGCAGAGCCTGCTGTCACAGTCTGAGGGGGACAGCAGGTGGATTTAGTGGGAAATAATTCTGTGGGGGTGGGTTTCTGTTTGATCAGAGCACTGAACCAAGTGAGGAAACTGCAGAGTAATGGGAAGGTGGCAGAAAAAGCTCTTCCCTCTCAGTAGCAGCATCCAGTGGCATTGGTACTGACCTGTGCCTCAGCCCATGCCCCCAGCACTGAGTGGAGTCCAGGAGGGCTTCCACTTGGCTTCTGCCTCAGGTCACCATCTTTCACAATGGAATTTCCCATCTCAGGAAAGCTGCCTCACTGGATGCATCACAGTGTGTCCTGCACTCTGTATTTTCTACTGACAATCAGTGTTAGATATCTGTTGGAAGGAGGAAATGTTTAAAAACAAGCTTGGCTCTCTTCTTCATGGAACCTCTGCGAGACCTTGGTTGAAAGGTTCGTGTGAGGGGCAAAGACCTCTGTGAGTGTGCATCCAGCAGCTGAGGTGGGCAAGGTTTTCAAGCCTTTGTTCCGAGTGTGGAGGACGCAGATGTTTGACATGTATATCTTGTTATCCAATTTCATATTGCAGTGGTGGTGCACAGAAATGTGCTGATTGTAGCTGGAGGCAGCCAGCTCGCTGCCGGCACTCGGCTGTACAGAGCACAGGGTGTAATGATGTTCGAGACTTGTGAATATGAAATAACTCTGTCAAGTTCATCCATCAACCGCGAGGGGAAAAGAAAAACAGAGCGTGGAAAAATGTGTTCCTCTGTCCTTCCTCCTCCAGCACCCTTTGATAACGCCTCACGACACGGAGCCTCTTCTGAAATGGTTACGAGGGAGATTTCAAGTACATTGTTCACTTGTGGGTGCCTTCTCGTGATGCTGATGGTACGGTCTTGTTTACCTCACTGCCAGAGCTGAGAATTTTCACTTTCAGTACAATTGCAGAACATCTCATTTATGTTACTTATGCCCTCTACAGCAAAATTCAGGTGGGGTGTGATGAAAAGAAGGAAGAGTTCATTTTTGTTGAACTAAGGCAGTGCATGTCAGCCACAACTACAATACAGTTTGTTTTTAAAAATACTTAACTCATTTAAATTAAAGCTGGAAATGTGAATTTGGCTTTAATCCACGTGTTACATAAGCAGTTCTGAGGTAGGGATGTGGCATACATCGTGTGTGATTGATGGCGTGCAGGAGAGAGGCATTCATTCACAAAATGATGCCAGTGTGTTAGCAGGTATAGAGCCACAGGTATTATATCAAGCTGTCCCCTTTGTTCACATTTACAAATATCTCTGGGATTATGCCGGCCCTGCACGATCACCCCCACGCTCTGCTGCTGGTACATGAGGGATTGCACACATCCCCTATTTGAAGCGTTCAGTGCTTCTTCCCCATAGGAGTCCCTCTGCAAAGTAGTCCTGCAGTAGTTACCAAATGATTTACATAACCCTTACCTTGAATAATTAATATTTTGCCGTCCTCGCTGTGCGGGGAGCTTTGTTCCATTATGGATGTGTTGCTATACAGTAACGCTCTCAATGACACATACATATACATAAAAATAGAAAGACTGATGTACATTTTGGGCAAGGTGAGAACAACATTTTAAAAGACCGCAGCGCTTCTGAGTGCTGCAGGGAAGGGCCATGTGCAGTACAGAGTTTCTCCTACACAGGCATGTTCTGGTCCAGTCGACAAGACTGAGGTGCTGCTCATGAGCTGTCCTTTGGTGTAACTTTTTTGGGGTCGCCAGCTTTGCATGCTTTTAAAATCACCCTGCAGCACTTTTTATTTCTTCTGCTGTGTGCTGAAATGCTTTAACACAATGCCTTCGCAGTTCTAATTGCTGACGGGGCACTGCTCACGATGACTCCACGGCCTGGAGTGCTCACCATACCTTTCACTGGCACTCCAAGTTATCGTGGAAGCATTTGTGTGGTGTCAGGGTGAGCGAGCACAAGGGGTTTGGCCCTGAAATCGCTGTGGGCAGCGCCAGGAGGCTGCAGGATGGGGCCCTGGTGGCACTGCCAAGCACTGCCCAGGGACGTCCTGCCATGCTGCACAACTGCAAAGCTCTGTACGGAGTCTCACGCTCACCCAGAATTAATTATTCGCTGATGATCGCTCTGACTTTACGGATTTGGGAGCAGGCAGGAGGGTTGGCAGGGGTGGAGAGGAGATAGAGCAATTTGGATTGCAATTAGTTTTTCATTTCTTTCCTTATTCCCTGTTTGCTTAAATTGGAGATTGCATGTTAGAGCCAAGGGAGGACTGACATCCCAGCAGTGAAAGTTCCCTGTGCAGCAGGAGCCAGCAAATCCACTGCAGCCTGCAAGCTTCCCAGAGGGACAAAACTTCCATCAGTTTGAGAAGATGAAATGTTCAAGGAGCCAGTTTTGCTCAGGCGATGTTTCAAGAGAACAGACGTGCCCAGTCTGCCAAAGCAGGAGAACTTTACTAGCGATATCCTACTCTTGTGATAAGAACATTCAGATATTGTCTCTCTCCATCCATCACCCAACTTCTCCCCTGCTTGAGCTGCACGGTGGCAGGTGCGTGCTGGGTACAGGAGCCTGGCTAGGCAGTCCTGGAGCAGCTGGTGTCAACCCAACCCACTAGGCTGCCAAGTCGTGGAGAATGTAATTTTAAGTTTAGTCATTGCAGAAATGTTAGCCAAGAGTTGAAAGTCTGCTTTACTGGTGAGATTGTGTCTAATGTGAAACCTCAAGGGGTTTTTCTGATTACACCAGTAACCACAGTCTGGGTCACACTTTGCAATAATTATCTCGATGTCTGAGAGGTTGTTAGGAAGTCCCTAGAGGAAGGGGCCCAGATGCATTGAAAAAGATTTTAGAGGTATATGCTGGCAAACTTTCGGCACTTGGAGATTTATTTAAGTTAGCTCTTTTAATTGCTTTCTTGCATCCCTGTTCTATTCTAAGCTCTATGAGCTGTCTGGGGAAGTAAGCCTAGCTACCATTAATCTCCTCAATCCTTCCTCCTTTAACTAGGTGCTTCTGGCTGCATTTACACAGGTATTTGAGCCCCGCAGAGTGGCTCGTAGTTGTGATTCAGTTCTAACATGTTCTGGGAGAACATGTAACTTAGGAAAAGTCATCAGCTGACTTCCGCATATGAATTTCTTTTAACTCCCATCTCTTGAGCGTGGCTTATGATCTTTGTATAACATAACTGCTTCCCAGGACTGCTGGCAGCTTCCTTGATACATATTCATAAAGCAGTTCTAAGTGAAACCTGCAAGAAAAGGGCAAGGCATCATTTGTCTTTGTTTTGTCCTCGTGGCCCTTTTGTTCCCATTCCAACACACACTTGAGCACTGTCTAACTGGATGCCTTCATACCTACAGCTCTTTGTGCAGAGTGAGGCAGGGCGTCTCACCCTCCTTAGATAAAGTCACTCGTGTCGAGGCTGTCATCAGTTCAGTTCCAGCCTCATCAGTTTCAGTTCCAGCCTCTCAGGGAGGCAGAGCCCCCGTGTACCCCTCAGTGACAGCAAATACTGTGGTGGCAGTGAGTGGGGAAGCAGTGACAGGAGCACTGAGCGGAGCGTGGCCCAGGGAGCCCAGCACTGGCTGCTGGCTGCTGCTGCCCGGCTGCGGCACGTGGTTTTCTCTCATGAACACTCCAGCAGTTCTCAGTGCCTTACTATACAAAGCCAGCGTTAGTCCTGGGAAGGTTTTGTTTTCAATTACATGTAGCATCAATGAGTGCCGCAGATACAGTCAGATATATGATACATAATTTAGAGCGGTAATATTTCCAAATCTATTGTTAGCTGTCTTTCATCTTTGTTATCTATTCCCTGCCAGTAAGTAGACAGTTTCTTTCTTATTTCACTACGCATTACTCTGTGAAGGGGACATCTGCCCAGCAGCTCCAGGGCCCCATGGGGACACCTGCCCCGTGCCCAGGGTGCCATGCCCACCGCCCTCAGCCCGGCCTCCCTTCCATCCTCGACCCTTATTGCCTCAGAGGAACACGTCTTTTTGCTGCAATGAAGTGATAGACAGCATTACACGGAGGCATGAGTTATGAAATAATGGGGCTAATAAGCATGTAGAATAACCTGACTGTCCAAGTGCAGTCTGCAGAGCAGCAGCTGCTGCAGATACATTCAGGTTATCAGCGTGCGACTATTTTGTGCTGAGAGGGCTTAGGTGTAATGAGAGTTACTGCATCACAGGAACTCTTGACAATGAATAGTGGCATTTTCCAATAACAACTTTCAGAAATGAAGCAGCCCTCCGCAGGAACGCGGCGCTGCTGACAGCCTGCCTGGGGAAAGCCCCTGGCTGCCTCCCCCTGCACAGCGCATCGGCTGCTGCTCTGCCCCCCATCCCATGCCCCACCCCACTGTGCTCCAAACCCGCACGTCCCTTCTGCTCCTGGCTCCAGCACTTCCACATGGGTGGGAGCAGCGTAGAACAGAGCAGTGCTGCATCACCTGCATCCCCAGCATTTCTTGTCTCCTCCGGTGTGGTGTGAAAGAAGCACAGAGCTTGTCACCAAGAGGTTGAGAATGCGTCACTCAGCTCTGTGAGCAGTTTTTCTGGACACACTTCTTCCTTTTGTATCTTCTTCTTTCCACGGAGGTCAGTGCGTAAAGAAGGCGGGATTGAATTTGGGTTGTGTTCTTGGTATTGAGTATATCAGTTAAATTTACAGGAGAAACTGAGCCCTCCTAATTGCGTTCCTCCTGATAACTGAGTACAATACAAATAAATCATCAAAACCTATTGTATGATGGAGATTAGGGCGGGCCCACTGGTTCAAAAAGTAATTAGTAGACACACTAAGAGATGTCTTTGCAGCTATTCTTGTGATTAATCACCTGAGAAAAAATAAGTAAAAATCCAAAACTCCATGACCATGGACTGCAGTGAGTTCCCCTTGCTGTCCTGCAGTGCAAAAGAGGTCACATTGTTCCTTGTCGATAAGTTTGCCAAAAAATTGATCCTTTTTGATATGATCATAAGCTGATGTCTGTTGCTGAGCTGTAACAAGCTGAGAATCCACTCAGAAGTAAATGGTGCAAACAAACTGGGGAATTGGTGTGTAAGATGGATTGGGGAAGTCTGCTTTGTGCAGCTCTCGTCGCTGGTATTCCCTGCTACAGAAACTCCTGCTGCTTATTTTAGTAACGTGCATGTCTGATTTTCCGTTTTCTGGAGGGCGTGGGAGGGGACGCGGCATTGCTCTGCGCTGAGGGGCTCTTTGCTGTGGCCCTGCTTCCTAAAGGCCCACGGACGTGGTGGCTTTCCCCGAGCCCACGCTGTCTCTCACCGTCCCTGCTCATCTGCACGCAGGGGAGTGGTTTTCCACAACAACAATTGGGAGTTACAGCTCTCATTTCAAACAACATGAAAACAAAGCAGACTGCATCCAAACGCTCTCCCACTCCGGAGTCTGCAGATGGGCAGCCTGCTCGAATAATCACCACTGCTAAAAATAGCGTGGGGCCGCGGGTTGTGGGCTCCAGCTCTCAGCCCAGAGCAGCGCATCATCTCATTTCTGCATTGTGATCTCAGCCTCGCTGCTGCTTTGCATCCCCATCCTTCGCTGCTGCCCCTGCTCTCCCCGTGCCGAGGCGTGGGACGGCGACGGAGGGAGCGCCTGAATGGAAAATCCTTTCATAGCCATGACGTGATTGTTATTTATTTTACTTTTGGTTAATGTGACTGCAGTACAAATGGGGCCCTACTGCCTGAGGGCCTTGCATTTTTGGAGTAATTCCTTATGACACGTGTCAGGCTCTGTTTTATTCAGGTGGGTGGTATGATACTAAACAACAAAGCAAGCTTGCACTTCCCTGTGCCGTATTTATGTGCGTGCTCTGGCACAGAGGTGCTTATCAGTGGAAGGACATACCCAGGCGGCTGTACCCAGTTTGAAGTGCTTTGTGAACGCTGGGTGGGCGTCCAGATCCTTCCACCCGCCTCGCACAGCATCCCTCCTGCTGTCCCCTTGGGCCGGGCCGAGTGGGGCTGCGGGAGACGTTCCTTAAGTAATGCTCCAGACAAACGCTTCTGTCTGAATGGAATATTGATTTTCTAATTGCTGTGCTGCTGTTAAATGAGTCGTTACTGAAGAGCAGAGGGAAAGCAAACTGAAATGCACGGCAAGCGAGCTTTGGCTTGTCTGCTAAACACACTCAGGGTGTTAGTGTGTGAAACTCAGCGGACGGAGTAAGGTGGAATTGTTTGTACAACACAGACGGGACGAACCTCACAGGGCCCTCCCAGCCCTCGCTGTCACACCGACACCGCACACCCCGACAGTGGGGGGCCACTCCGTGCACCCCCTCACAGCCTCCAGATCTGCTCTTCAGACAGTGTGAGGGCTTTGTGTTCCCATGGCACAATTGGGGCCACAGGAGAGCGGCCAGATGGCCGAGCCCCGCTGAGCCCAACAGCCGCGGAGCGGAGCTGCCGGTGCTGAGGCCTTAACCCCTCCGGTGCAGTGCAGCTGTGGGATGCGCCCGGCTCCGGCTGCCAGCTGAGGCCGCGGGAATCGCTGACCTGGATCTTATCCGGGGGCCCCCAGCACACGAGGGATGCGGAGCTGTGGGAGCGGGTCCAGGGGAGGGCCACGAGGATGCTCCGAGGGCCAGGGCACCTTTGCTATGGAGACAGACTGGGGAGCTGGGGCTGTTCAGACTGGAGAGGAGAATGCTCCGAGGACACCTCATTGCAGCCTGCCAGTACTTGAGGGGAGCTTATAGAGCAGGAGGGAGCACAACTTTTTACATGGTCTCATAGAGAAAGGATGCTGTCAGTGCTGCCCAGAGATGTGGTGCCCCATCCCTGGAGGTACCTGAGGCCACAGATGGGTCCTGGGCAGCCTGAGCTGGGGGCAGCCAGCCCAGGGCAGGGTGGGACTGGGGGGCTGCAAGCTCCCTTCCACCCTCAGCCATCCGATGGGTCCATGACTCGGGTTGCTTGGTCCACAGCAGTCCCTAGGAGCTGCAGGAGCAAAGCAACTTCTTGGGACACCAGAAGTAGCTATCAGCTATACCATATCCATCCAACAGATGATATTTCTTAATACATTTTCAGAAAATAGAGCATATGGTTGTGTTTGAATGCATCCTCTTAGCTGAAAAGTAGCTTCTTCATTTTTCTGGAGATTAAAATGCCAAGTCAACTGATTGCTTTTCTTTCAAAACATCTCCCACATAAAACACACACTGTCTTGGTGAACTAAATTGATTTATATCCGGCCATTAATAATGTATAACCCATAATTCGCAGAACAACGCAGTTAGTTGGGAAGTGTGTCCCACGAAGGGGCACACAGCTTTCTGAAGGAGGAGGGGTGTTGCTGGGCTCCCCGTGCTTCCTTCTGATATGGTGGGTAGTTTTTGGCAGTGTTTCCTTTTTATTCTTCAGTCCAGGATATCTGAATCTTATTGCACTGTTCTAAGGGACACAGTTCCCTTCTTGGAACAGAGATGCTTATTGCTGTGAAATCGGGGATGCTCTGCTATAAATGTGTTTAAACAACTGGAGCTAAACCCAAGATACCATCAGGTAGGATGATCCTCTAAATTTTGGTGTTACTGTACATGCCTTGAAAAATCTGAAATCTCAGAGTCACAGTGCAAATGTGCAGGGCTGCCCCGTGGGGTGGGAGCTGTGGGATGCGGTGGCAGTGGGAGTGGGAGCAGGGCTGGGACTCCTCTGTGTGAGCATCATGGAGCAGTTAGTGTGGGCACCTGACTTTGTGCTGCTCCTCATGTTGGGTCTCAGTGAGGCTGCTGGCTCTGCCTGCAAAGCTTGGTGCGTTTTTATGGAAATGTGCTCGTATCCCAAAACGGGAGCTTGTCAGACACTGCGTAAATGAAGGCAGAGCTATACAGGGAGGTGTTACAGCAGAGGAAATAGAAACATAGACTTAAACAAATTAAAAAGATGGTAATTAACCAAATGAATTTCATCCTGGAGATAATCAGTTGAATACATTTAGAAAGAAAATAATCCCAATTCTCAGAAAACAGTAATTAAAAAATATTCAGTTTTGGGAATGGCTAGTAAGCTAGATTGGAGGCAGGGAGCAGACTGAAGTGATGATCAGTGCTGTTTGGGGTGGTGTCTGATGGGGCCCCAGTGGCACTGGCAGAGCTCTGCACCATCAGATTCAGTGCTTGGGAAACATCCGCATGCGAGCAAGTTCTGAGCAGTGAGCGGAGCACGGGGAACGGCCATTTGTGTTTTCTGGGTCAGCTACAAGATAACAGAGGGCGAGTTTCATAACTGTGTGTTTAAAGAGTGTCAACAGAGGGGAGGTGAAAGAATTTAGAGTGGGTAATTGACAGATAAACATGGGACGAGGTGGGAGGATGATGGCATCCACGCGTCAGGAAGTTATCTGGGTACCGCGATATATCCCCGGGAGCAGGCTGCCCCGGGAGCAGTGAAAGCGCTCCGTTACTGACAGTGCTTGAGGATGTGCTGGAGGAGGCAAGCGCCCTACAGGTCTCTTCTGCTTTCTGTTAGCATTGAGGATCCCAGCCAGGGTCTGAGAGCATGGAGATTTGTGGGGGAAGGAGAGATCTAGGTGGAAGAGGGAGGATGTATCAGTGCCTGTTTTTTAACATCCTGACCTGGGTGCTGTGATTTGTTTTGGAGCAGGTGTTAGCGTGGTGTGTTGTGCATTGCTTTTTCCTTTGGGTTCTCATGAGTCTCAGATGTTGCCTTCCATGGGCAAAACTGGAGGAGTCTTAACCTCAAAATATTGGTTCATGCTGGTAGGTTGGATGCTGCAGAGTTTGAGGGGCTTTGGCTTACCTACGGTTTGAGCTGTCCAAGAGGAAGCATTTGGACAGAGAGCAGAACTTCAGGGAAAGAAATAGTACTTGTTACCCAGAGTAAAACCAGTTCTTGTCAGAGTTCAGTCCATGAAATGGCTGCAGTGTCCAAGCCTCATTAGGAGACTTATCTCTTGGGTTCTGGATGAGCAGATGCACTTTCTTGACTAAATACGGATAAATATTGTTTTTCCAGGAAATTCCCATCTGATCTGATCATAGCATATTGTGGTGTGACATCTGTTTGCGCACACGATATTCATATCGATCTAATTTAATTGTTTACTGAAACTGCCGGGAGATGGATGGATGGATGGGTGGATGGATGGATGGATGGATGGATGGGTGGGTGGGTGGGTGAATGCATGAAAACAGTGAACAGTGTCAGGAGATTAATTTTGTTCTGTTATCAAAATGGCTGCAGAGAGGATAGAGGAGGTTGGAGCTTCTGGGATTCCCAGGGGATGCCTGGAGTGGTGTCTGCTGAGCCCTGCCTTGCTCAGGTGTGCTCAGGGCTGTGCAAATAAACCAGAGTGAGCACAGTGCTCCTGGGATTACTTACATGGCATGTTACAGGGGTTCTGTTGGGTTAAGCTTTCTGCCCATCACAGTGCTCTTAACTAGTTCTTATCTGAGTGCAAAAATATGAATAAAAACCGAATTAAATAGAAATCACATAAGTTGGCATGCAAATTTAGGATCATTAGTGAGTATCATCTTTTCACTCAAACTTTGTGGATCTCATTTTACATTTACATTCTTGGTCTTGCACCATTTAAGTTGATGGCTTGGAGTCACAGTTTATCTGTTCTTCCCAAACAATGGAGAATCTCTGATCTTTTTTATTTTCTTAAGAAGCAAATGGCTGCTTTGTGTTTCACTGGCTTGCAGGCTTGGCAGGAGCGTGGGCCTGGGGCAGAGCAGCACTGCCATACAGCCCAGCTGCTATTTTTAAAACCACTGAGCTTTGTGTGTGCTGCAGGCTCCTTGTGGCTTGAACGTATTAAAATGGGCCATGTTGTCTAGCAGGTTGCCTCGTACAATATTCAGCGTTCAGACCAGACATAGTCCTGTTCATTACAGCTCTCGGGAGAGCATTGCTGGCGAGGGGAGTGTCTGGGTGAGGCCCGTGCAGTGATCCGAGCTGCGCTGCAGACAGAGGAAATGACTGTGGGGATTAGAGATGGGGAACAAGTGGGATGAGAGCTGCCTTGGGAAAGTGGGATAACAACTGCCAGAAAATGAGTGCTTCCCATTCCTCATCCTTTTCTCCAAGTTAGCAGTCTGAAGGCTGAACAATACCTGCTTGAAACCAATCAAGCTCAGAAGCAGTATTTATTGAATCAGAATCCCATGCATACAAAATAAATAAATAGTCTGTTTTCCATCTATGTCTGCAACACTTTGCTGCTTGCAACTCTTTGCTACAGAAACAAGTTTTTAGTCTAGCATATGTTCCCCATCCCCAGCTAATTACCTGCAGTTTCAAGTAGGTGCTCCACATTAACAAGTGGCTGCCATTTGGGAAGTGCAAGTCAGGAGGAACAGAGTTGTATGAAACCCTTTATGACCTTGGAATGTAGCAGACATTTTTCTTATATATTTTTTTTCTTAAGTTTGGCTTCTTCAAAGGGAGACCTTCAGCCCTTCTCAGACTGAGCCATTTCTATAACGCAGTCATTAAAGATTCAGCAGTACCTTTTAAGTCCATGTTAGGAAATTCAAATTTTTCAATTTAGTGCAGTTGTGTCTCTTTTTCAAGTACTGTACTGCTCATTTCTGAAGGTCTTCGAGGATTTCCAGTGGCTTCTCACTGGAAGAGAGCAAGAGGCAGAATATGTTGTCAGAGTTTAAAATCTCAGTGCCACAGGACTGCACATCTTCCATGGCAGAACAGTGTGCAAAGGTACAAATGTCACACGGGCTCAGAAGGAGCTCCTCCAGCAATCAGCACTGCTCCTGCTCTGCTGCTGACGTCCTTTTTGAGCATTGCTCAGTTGTTTGTCTCCTGTTTGTTTGTTTCCATGTTTGGGATTGGTCAGAAGCTGAAGTTTGTGCTCTCCAAGGGCTTTGAGCTTTTAAATGTTGAAGGTTGAACTTCCCAACCATGCTGAGCTAAACTGCAGCGTGCTTTGAAATCTGCATCAAGATCTCAACTTTGTTAAATGGCCCTTTCTCTATTTAATGTTAGAGGAGGAAAAATGTAAGCCTCTCAGTGGATTCAGAGTCACACTTTAATTAATCATATTTTTACAGCATGCTGCCAGCAACTGTCAGGAACAAGGAGACGCTTCTAATCCAAATTCACAACAAAAAACAAATGCACTAGAGATATCCCCAGCCAATAAACAGACTCATCCTTTAGGAAATAATATCCTTCCTGTAAACCAAACAGAGGAGTTGATGCAAAGCAGATCTGCTCCATTCTTTGTCCTGACCGAGCGCGGGACGCTGAGCAGCAGTGAGCGGCAGCAGTGAGCACCTCTGGAATTGCCAGTGGTGAAAGGTCTCTGGCCAGGAGATAGATTTGGATTTCAGCCTTCCCCGGGGATCAGTCTGGAGAGCAGAGGGTGGGATGGGGAGCGGGAACAGGGTCTTGTGAAGGTGTGACACATTGTGAAATCCCATCGTAGGCTGCAGCAAACTAACGCCAGTCATTGAGCTTGGTGTATGAGAGGTGAGAACGTGGCCGTGTGTGGGCTGTGCATTTCTGGGGTTTAGTACTTTTTAAACCAGAAAAGTGGCTGCAGTGAGGCTTCGGGGCTGAGGTTGGGGTGCTAGGATGGAGGGCAGCTGGGGCCACGCAGCAGTGCTGGGTGACGGGTCTGAGTCTCCCATAGCCTGACAAGTGCACAGGCAATGCAAACCGACTCACTTGCCCTTGTTGTGCTGGCTTGGCACACAAGGGAAAAACATTAGCTTGGTAAATGATGATGAGGCCGTTTCTCTCCAATGGACAGGGTGTGTTGCCTGTACTTTGGGTTGGGAGTTTTTTCTTTCCCAGCTACTTGGCAAGCGGCTGTTTTCAGAAGAGCTCACTGCTTGTTTTTTTGGAAAAGGACATTCTTCTGCCTGCTTAGTTTCCTTCTTCCCTTCTTATTGTGAGGGTGACCATAAAGCAGCTGAGAAGGAGCATGGGGTTAGGAGAGAGACCTGCAAAAACAGCTGAATAGCAATCATTTATGTACTCTTTAAGACAATGATGGGGTCACCTGGGATGCTCTGCTCTGCCTGCCTGCCTGCCTCTGGGACACTGCAAAGCTGCTATTCCTGAGCATGTCCCCTTCACCTTCTCCTTTCTCCATCACTGCCATTGGCCTCTCAGTGTTCTCCAGAAAACATGAGAAATATTTTTTCTCCCTCTTCCTGAGTGGTTTCATATATTATTTATTAATGACATCCAGAGGACACCGTAGTGACAGATCCTGTTACGATGACTGCAGTAAAATTCTGCACTTACACAGAGCTACTGGCAGCTGATGCATTTGTTAGAGACACTCTGGGGTTAAGTCATTGTGGCTTCTGTCCTCCTTGTCTTACAGGGATACATCTATGGGAACTTTGAGAAAATGATGCGGCAGGGATTAGCTCGGGAACAACACAACGAAGCAGTGGCAGGGATTCAACTGAGAGTGACACAACCAAACAGGATTTGTGCACAGCCCCTGGGGAATGGCCGTGCAGCTCAGTGATGGGCAGCCTCAGCCTTCCTCTGGGCCTGCAGCACTGCTGGCACCACATGGGGCCTGTGCCCGTGTAGGAAACCATTCTTCATGATCCGGTCGCCCTGTTTGTCTTTTCCCATGAAGCTCTGTTTTAATGAGGTCAGAAACATCCATGAACTTTAAAATCACAAATGGAATTGGAAGCCATTGCCTTGCCTTTCAGGTATATGGATACATGCAAAAGATCCAGGTGACCTTTAGGATGTTTCCTTGTTTTTGAGTTCACTCTGAGTTGCACAGAAGTACAGATTTTTTATGTGTCCTGTTTTGGGGATGGTTTTAGGTTTTGATTTTTATACCTTCTAAGCTATGTACCAGTATCAGTTTTGTAATTGGTTTTCTTGTTGGAAGAATTCTTCCCATCTGAGTGCCAGTGTCAGCAGTGTCAGTTCCCATTAGACATCCCGAGTCTGGCACGCACCACATTTCCTTGAGCAGCTTTCTCTCACAGTGCTGAGGAACGTGGTATCCTGATGCTGGAGGGCATTGCTAGGAGCAAGGACAGCCGCTCCTGAAGCTGCTGGGCTGTGAGCACAGGAGGGGAGCTCCCATGGCCCAGGGAGCACTGTGGGGTTGTGGGGATACAGGGCTATGGGGTGCAGGGCTATGGGGCTAGCAGCCTGGTGGGCTGGTGCCATGCAGGGTGGCACAGATCAGGGCAGAACTGATGATGATTCCCTATGATTCTATGATTCTATGAACTGCTTCCCTTCAGTTTTCTATGGGGAGACAAAGATTTGTGCCCCATCTCAACCAAAGGGATGGGAGAATCCTATCAGTGCCGATTCGGGGAAACACTTCTCTCCAGAAGATGTTAAGGTGGTGCCCAAGTGTTTTGCTAAATAGAGAAGTTTAAAAGGAACATTTTGAGCTGAAATCCACCTCTCAAATGAGACTTGCTGACAGAAATAAAGGGAATAACAGAGTGGTGTGTGCAGTTGTCTCATGATTTGCAAAACATAAGGTCAATGCATAAGCAAATGCTGATGTAGGTACATAAATAAGCGGCCTACTTTTCTGGGATGCTGAATCCATTAAAATCAATGGAAGTTCTGCATCTCTGAACAAAATGTCACTTGTTTTGCTAGCTAATTTTAGGTACCCAAATACAGAAACTTTGATCTAAGAGAAAAAGACTTTGTAAAGCACCGCAGAATTTTTGCCTTGCTTCTGGAACTCCAAACTCCAGGGCACTCCAACACCTCGGTGGGGCCAGGACCGCAGGACTGCATCAGAGAGCCCATGGTGGAGGACAGGGAGGGACAGCAGCAGGCACAGCACAGCGAGCAGTGTGCTGCACAGATGTCTCCCTGGGATCAGCAGTTCAGGGAAGGCATTTCTGAAGCCGTCATGTCAGCCAGGGCAGATGCAATCTCTGTGTGTTGGCCCCAGCAATGGAGCTGCCACGTTGTGGCTGTTGTCTCGGTCCATCCTGTTCATGTCAATGTGGTTGTGCTACAGTGAAGTGAGAGATTTGTCTCATGCTTCAGTCTTCAGTTTTATAGCACTAAAAATAAATAGGGGAGAGATGAGTGTCCTTTTGTCCTGTGAGGGCATCAAATTCTGTTGCCCACACTGGTGTGCCTGGTAGCTGCGTGGGCCTACGGCTTTACAGGGTGTGGAGTCTGGAAGTCAGCATCTAGGACATTTCTTAATGCATCCTCTTCCTGTTCCATACGTGTACCTTGCATTCCATCCAGAAGTTCGTGCTGCCACTCTGATCATGGCACGTGTACCCTTTCTTAAGGCTCTCAAGCTCCCCAGCATCACCTCAGCCTCCGCTATTTTCCCCAGCGCATATCTTGCACTCCCAAACACCATTCAATCTTCTTCCTGTTTTCTTTATTTCCTTACCCAACTCTGGTCTTTATGTCATCCTTGGGCTTTCTTTCCCGATGACTCCTTGCATTTTCTTGCTTGCAAAACACCCCCTGTGAAGAGTGAGGGCCGTTAATGCCACGTAGCAAGGCGCTCGTCTGCTGCCACACACAGCAATCTCAACTGGTGAAGTGTTCTACTGATGTCAGCAGGAAAAGTTTTCAGCAAATTCTTAATTTACTAAGTACTTCCAGACTAAGGAAGAACATGGAATGGCTTACACACACGAAATGTTCAAAGGCCAGAGGGACTGTGCAACAAAGTGCTCATTGGAATACAATTATTTTTCAAGAGAACAAAAGAAAATTCCTTTTTTAAAAAAAAAAAAACTGGGTCAACACTACATCTGCAGCACTCAGCCATTTTACATACGACACGATCACCCACTCTGTTTATCTTTAGGCAATATGCTCTTGCAAACTGCCAATTAATTGCATATTTGGTGCCTGCTCTCTCCCAGCATCCTGGATAAACACAGCGAAGCCAATCAGAGGGAGCTGCTCTTGGCTGCGAGGGGAAGGAGATCTGTCATTGTCTCAGCCTTGTTATCTGCAACCGAGGCAGACTCTTAGCAGCATTCTGCTTGTAAACACCCTCTTTAGACACCCTCTGATTTACATAGATGGCGTGTCAGCCACTGTCTACAGCACTACCTGAAGGCTTTAGAATGGCTGCTTTCAAAGCATCGGATGCAGACTGTCCTTGATAAAAGGACAGTCAGTGGCAAGGGCCATCCGTGCTGGCAAAATGTGGTAAGCAAAGTCCTGAAAACAAAAAGATAAAGCCACATCCAAACTAAGGTGAGGGGGAGAGAAGCAGAGCAAGGGGTGTGAGGCACTGTGTGCAGGGAGTGCTGCCCAGGACCTGGGATCAGAGCAGATCACCGTGTGCAGGATGCAAGGGACAGATCATGGTCCCTTCAGAAAGCTGCAGCCTGTGAAGTTAGCCCAGGGCATGTCCTTCTCTGCTCCAGGCTGGAAGTGTTTCCTCCTCTGAGCAAGATTCATGTGTTATCCAAATCTAGTCTGGAGAAAACAGTAAACCATAGGGAATAATCTCCATTGCACGCAGGGTTTCTGATTGGCTGTGTTCTCAATTTCCGCCTCTAATTTCTTTGATTGCTGAAGTCCCAAAGGAATGTGCTGGAGTGACGATCCCTCGATGGCTCTGGGCAGGCACTCACTGCAGCCTGGCAGGTATCCTCTCCTCCTTCGTTTATGTCGTGCTCTAAAACTAAGTGACTTAAAGAGAGGCTCAGCTGAATCCACAGCGGCTGCAGAGAGCCAGGACAAAATCTTCTCCTAGGGCAATGCTCAGGAGGATTTTAAACTGCCATCTTGACATTGAGTGATTGTAAATTAACTGTTGCTTCCAGGCAAAGAGTGATGAATGGTCTGAAATGAAGAGATAAGCATGCACATGGATTCATTCTCCTAGGCTCTGCTGGACCTTCTGTGGTGCTAGCAGCTGGGAACCATTCCCAGGACAGGGAATATTTGGTGCTGGGTCAATTCTTATTTTATTATTCTACATGTATATAGAGAATAAATGGGTAGAATTAGTTTGAATTTACATCAGTGTAACACAGAAGAAAAGCAAGCTCTTCATGTCATGGTTTTTGGGCCTTGTTTGTCCTGCTGCTCTTAACTTAGTCTCAACTTCGACTGTCTGTGTTGTAATCATTTCATTTGATATTTCCCTTAAGGCTGTAGGTGTCTGATAGCTGTGCAACCTGGAGTCAGTGTGAGCAGGAGCATGGGAAATGGGTGGCTTGCAGTTAGCCCACGTTGGCTGCTGCACAGCCAAAGCTCCTGCCAAGTCAGTGGGAATATGACTGCTGGCCTTCAGAGAAGCAGCATTTGGTCTGCAGACAGCAAACACAGGATTTGTGGGGGGGGGGGGGTTCAGAAGGGTTTCGCTTCCTGTCTCTGAGTTTTGGATGCATCGTGATTGCTGGTGCAAGAACAGACTGAGAGCAGCTGATGCTCTGTGTCCTAAAAGCCAGCTGTGCAAATTGCACTTGGTAGATTAGGAAGATGCTATTTGCTTTGGAGTGACAGTGAAATGCATGTTGTGGTCACGCACAGGTCGCAGCCAAGCTGCCAGCAGAAGGTCCGGGTATGGAATTGGGGTGTAATAGAAAACATCTTTGCAATTCTGCCCTTCCCCATTGAGATGAGATACATTCGTTGCTGTCAGGGACTTGAGTTTATTATCACACAGGCTGTGGCTAACGATGGCAGTTTAGATTTCAATAGGGTTTGAGGGAGATGTCCTTTAATTCCAATATTGCCTGCATTGTGCCTGGACTTTTTTATCATTTAAAATGTGAGTTGTAAGTACCAATGGAAGGAGGCTGCAAGCTGAGCCGATGGCATTTATAGTTTCAGCCTTGAAGATGAACGGCCTTTGGGAAGAAGCGATGAGCGCAGTGCTGCCCGACCCCACTGAGCTCCTCAGGAAAGGAGGGGAGAGCTTGAGGCTCACTTTCTTACCTGTGTGTTTTGCTGTACTGCACTAATTATGCAGGAGAGAGAAGCACGCTAGATGAAGTTTAATGAGGAAGGAGCTGCTTCGCCACGTAAACCCGAGAGCGGTGGACGGCCGCCAGCACCTGCAGTGGGCAGCGGGAAGGGACGAGCAGATGCCTCCTCCAGGGCCGCCTCGAGGAAGGGTTTGAATTACAAAGGAAGGGAAGGGGCCGAGCTTCCCTCCCCCTCCCTCCACAAAGGGCAATAGTCGGTTTACTTTAATAATCCCACTATCAGCGCAGCGGAAGGCGCACAGCCCCGCAGCCACCGCGTCCCGCAAAGGGCATGGCCGTGTGCTGCCCGCCGAGCAGCTGAGTGCCCCGAGGAGCACAGACTGCGGCTCTGCCCTGGGCTTGTAGCTCTGCCCCGTGGAAGCTGAGGTAAGTCATCTGCTCACCTTTCATTTCAGCAGTCACTGAGACTGCCACACGTCGATGGCACTGCAGCGACAAAGTACTTCCAGCATCTCGCTGGCCTTGCTTGGGACACGGCTGATCCAGGCTTGAGATGCTGGACCATTGAAGGTCCGTGGTATTCGTAGGCTGCTTTTCTAAAATGGGCCAGCGAGCAGATACGGACAAACCTGACTTTCCAGTGCATTATTTCAGCCGCTGGCCACTGCTGGGGCCGCAGCATCGCACACAGAGCTGGGCTTCATCCGCCAGCACAGCTCTCCCGAGCCAAGGGTCGGCTGTACAGGTTGGGGGGGGAAGGGGGAGAAGAAAGCTGTGGGAATCCAACGGCAAAGGGGTTTGCTTGAATGGTGCCTGCTCCGTGGAAGGGGTCGGTACGGGGAGCAGAACACCACTGCTCACAGATTGACGGGTTGCTCAGATTGCTGCATGGTTGTAGAAAAGGATCCGCTGAGGACTGGGGCAGGGCGTGTTTGCAAGCAGCCCCGGTGCCTGTGGGCGGCTGCGTACGTGGTGAGAGTACAGCACAGCGAACTTTAAAGGGAGATATACTAAAACTTATGTAATTTGTGACACTGAATGTCCTTTCCTGACGTCCATGCTGTGAACCTGAAAGGCACAACCCTGACACGGTTTTGAAAGCTGTCTTTGTTACTCATCCCTTCTGCGGTTTGTTTCTCGCGTTCTGTTTGGGGCTGAAGGAGCTGTACGGATTTCTCTCCCCCACTCTCCTCCCCCATTGTTGGTCATTCTCCACTTCCCCTCCAATTGTCCGCTCCACTCCTCCTGCGCTGGGCGGAAAAGGGTTTTGTTGGAAAGGAAAGAAGGAAAGTATTTCAGGTTGAAGTCTGGTGAGCATCTGTGTCCTCATCAGGCTGCAGGCACGTTGCTCCCTCCCATCTCTTTTTTTCCCAGAAGCAGCAGGGTGATGAGCAGAGCTTGCCTTAAACAGCAGCAGAACCCCCTTTGCCCTTTGGACCATTCCCTACTCAGTAAATAATAATCACAGCTGGAAAATGCAGCGTATGAATATGTGCATCTGGCAGCAGGTAGGCAGAGCCAAGGCAGTGACCTCTTCTGCTAGGACAGGGGGCTGCGGGGGGGTGAGGAAGGCGATGTGCAGTGGGGGGGAAGGGCAAGGCTGTTCCTGTGCTTGTTCCCATCAAACTGTAGCTTAATGTAGCAAACGGTAATTAATGGTCGTGTTAATGGTCAGAGGTAAACTGATGTGACTCTCCTTGCTTCTCTGTGGTTCCGTGATCCAGTCCAACGGCAGCTGAAGGCATCAGCAGGGGCTGTCCCAGAGTGCAGCAGCAGTGCCCACGAGAGGGAAGCAGCATTGGCTCCTGGGAGGCTCAGGGACTGCTGGGCCTCGTTAGCAGCAGGGTTGGAGCAGGGAGACATGAGCGGAGCGGTGTGGGGAGCAGGGAATGCAGCTGCTCCAGGTGAGCCCCTGCAGCATGTCCGAGCCATGGCCACTGCGAGCCTGGGCTGTCATCACAGCAGCTTCCAGGTTCCTGTGGCTCTGCAGTGCATATTTGGGAAGCTGGGAAGATAGTGAGTGGGATGAGAAAGCACTCAGTGTTTGAGAGCTTCCTTTTGCTGAAAGTGACAGGAAAAACACCTTTTCTTATTTGAAAATCCCCCTGGGCATTGTACAGAATCACTCCCCTTCTTTGCTTCTCTTTGACTTTCACCATTTGAGACTTGCAATTTGATGACAGAACGAACAATATATGACACAATTGTCATTTGTGTTGGGAAGAGCTGTTCAGAGAAGCACTGTATCACCTGGAATAACAAAACACAAAGTCACCAACTGGTTCAGTCCTAATTTAAGATGTGAGGATTCTGCGGTCTGGAGGAGTGGTGCAAAGAGCACATCTAAATAGTGAGGGCAGTAGTTGGGGTGAGCCCATGGTCCTCCATGTGGCTCCTGATGGTGGGCATGAGTAGAGCTGAGGGCATCAAATTCTGAAGAACCCACCAAGAGAGGGCAGTGCCAGATTGCCTGCCACGTGGGAGCAGGATGCTCCCAACCAGGACACAGAGCTCTGCTAGCCTTGTTTCCTTACACAGAGGGCCACAGACCTTGCAGAGCATTGAGGCTCATGTCCTGATGGTGCTTCTTCTGGGAAGGCTCCATGCACATGGAGGCAGTGGGTGATGAGCCCACGTCTATGGTGAATCGTGGCTGTCCCAGTCCGGTGGCACCAATGGCTGTGGCTGCCCACGCTGCACCAGCAGTCCCAGGAGCTGTGCAGGGTGCCTGCAGCACAGCAGCCTCTTCCAGCATGCCCCCTCGGCCAGGACAACATCAATAAAAATGAGAATTTATGAGCTCTGTCAAGTACAGCAAGCAAAGTGTCTTGCAACAAATTAATCACTGATTGCAGAGCAGTGCTGACTGGGAGCTTTCTGGTCCTCTCTTGGCATCGTTGCGAGGTTGTTAGTTAGAAAACAACTCTGATAAAGAGCCCCTTGACTGCCAGCACTGCTGCGTGCTCTGCTGCCCGCTCACCTAACACGAGGCACTGCTAGCCCAAAAGGTGCTCTCTGCTGCTCAGGTTGCTCCAGCATTCAGTCACCAGGCTGTGACAGCACGGCCTCGTGCTCGCCTGTTGCTTCCCATCCAGTAATTCTGGGGTCACAGTGATCTGCTGTCTGCTTTGGGCTGAGCAGAAGACCTTTGCTTTCTGCTCTGTTTCTTCATTGCCATGATTACCCAGAGCAACAGAGCTCTGCTCCCAGGTCCTTTAAAGGGGCTGAGCAAGAGCAAAATGAGTTGAAATTGGCTCTTGGCTCCTGAGCTGATAGCATTGTGAAGTCAGCTGACACCCATTTCCCTGAGCTCTGCATAGCATCCCCCATCCTGCTGTATGAAATCGTATCCACCCATCTGTCCATACAAAAACAGCTATGCCTGACTTCTAAAACACAAATTAGAACGGGCATTGTGGGGTGGAAGCCTAAAACCCTTTTTCAGGCATCTCTGTTAGCAGTGTTTAGTAAAGAGACCTCCAAGCATTTTTTGAACGGGAGCCCACAGCAGTGTGCATCGCCCTGGGGAGGGAGGAGCACCCCAGCTGCTGGCACTGCTCCCTGCCCAGCAGGGCTGAGGGTGCTCACCCCGCACGCTCCCACTGGACGCTTCCTGCCCTTCCAGGAGGGGCTTTGCCCATTGTTCCTAATTTCAGCGGACAGGAAAACACCCGACTGAATTCTGCTGCCCTCCTGTTCCCGACAGCTGGTGCTCTCAATTGTCCCAGTGCTCCTACCCAGAGCTGCTCTTTGTGTTCCAGGGGCGGCTCTGCGGGGTTATTGTTTTTGCAGTCATTTTATTCATCCCTGCGAGGTTGGGCTATTGTTTCCTCCTGACTCATGGCACCTGTTGAGGGCCTCTTCCTGTCCGGCACACAAACACTGTGGGGTGGGAGATGGAGTGGGAGACGGATCTGGTGCCGAACAGGGCTATACATTACAGCAGCCCCGCAGAGGAGGGAACAGCAGAGCTGCAAGGTTGGACCCACATTCTGCCAGCAGCTGGGGACATGGGCAGGACCCAGGGAGGTGTGCAGGGAAGGGGACATTGCCATGTGCTCTGTATGTCTCATGCTCAGCAAGTCAGACCCGCCAGCTTTCTTGGCGTTACCTTGGTGTGTGCATGGAGTGAGCTGCCAGCAGGTCGCTGTTAGCTGCAGGCTCCATGCACTTCTCAGCTTTGTTGCTTAGTTTGTTTTCCTCCCTTTCTCGTCTCTACTTTACGAGTGCTCCCACACCAGAGCTGGGAAGCTCTGGCTTTGCCCGTGCCACGATCCTCTGCCTCGTGCTGGATGCGGTGTTTTGGGGGAGGAGGGAGCACTGTGCCTTAGGTGGAACTGAAACGTGAAATCTCATCACCTAGGTTTCAGGAAAAATAAACCGTGGCTGGACTTAAAACACAGTGGTGAGGAGGAGTAAGGGAGAGAGCCTTTTATGAGCATTGAGAATATTTGTAGCTAAGCAACCAACATCAGCAGGAAGAATAAATCAAAAGTTTCAGGGCTCTGCCTGCCTGCCTTCAAGGGTCAGGAACTATATTTTCCCTCTGTTAACAAGATTGCCTTCCTTTGAAACATCAGCTATTAGGTACTGCTGGAGGCAGGAGACCATACTAGATAGACCAGGGGCTTGTTGGGGATACTGCCCGAGAAATGTAAATGAAAGGACAGAGAAGATAAGCATCTTGCCAAGGGCCGTGCGGTGAGTCAGGCCTCCCAGCAGCTCCGGAGAATGCTCTCGGAAAGGTAAAGCCTGACACTACTATTTTCTAAACATCCTTCTATGAGGTCTCCCAGCTACTCTTCAAAGTGGCAGCTACAGACCGTGTTCCCGTTTCGCAGCTGGCAAAAGTTAAGCGACTGGATGGCTGTGATGGGTTGTGTTTGAAATGATGCCTCTGTGGCTTTGCTGGTTTTATATATCTGTGCAGTTCCTGTTGCTCTGGGGCACCGATCCCAGCTGCTGTGATTGCAGACCTGAGGCCCATCAGCCAGATCAGCTGGGCTCTATTTTCTAAATATTTCTAAATATTGCACAGTGTTTTTCGGCAGGTTGCACCAGAATACCCAGAAGCGAGGCATTTTGCTTTAAAATATGTTTTATTTATAAAGAGGAAATTTCTCAGAAATGCCAATGGGAATGAGAGCAAATCAAATCCCAGCAGTAGTTTCTCAATGGAGCTTCTTTTTTTTTTAAATACCATCATATAACCTCAGGGTATTTTCCATCTCTGCTTCTCCCACTCAGTCAAGAAGCAGTTACAGGCAGTGCTGCTCTCCCTGCCCTGCTGCCTCCTGCCCCTGCCCCTGGTGTGGGACATCTCCTTGGAGGGGCTGGGCCCCGGGACCCCCCACAGCATCACTGGGACACCTCACACATCTGGGCCTTAAACACATTTACTTCCCGATCAGGAACTCCAGAGACCTCTGAGCCTTCATAGGCACTGATGTTGGTGTTAATTATAAAGCTGAGTGTATTAAGGCCAGATCTCATGGTATTTGTATGGAACTGTGTTCCTAAGCCAGATTTATTACTTGAATGAGAGGAACGAAGGTAACCCGTGTGGTCCTGGCCTGCCAGGGGCAGCAGGAGGGGCTCCTGGGGGCAGCTGGGGGCTGCTTCCACAGCCCTGATCCCCAGCAGTGTCTCTGTGGTTAGAAGGTTATCTTCCTTATCTCAGGAGAAATATCACGTCCCAATTTTGATGTATTTGTGCTCTTATTTGAATGCTGATCTCTGTTCAGAACATCCTTCTAAAGACAATGGGAAGCATCGCTTGTCGGAAGGGAGCGGCTGGTTTCTCTGTCGTGCTTGCTGATAGAGCTGTAAGCCTGCCCGACGGTGACTGCACTTACTCAGCTGTGAAAAGCACTTCGGTGTTTTAAAGCAGAGGGTGTCTGTGGCCATTAGCAGCAGCGCTGGCACAGCCCAGCCGGGTGCGGGTCCATTAGTGCCGTCCCATTGCTGGGCTCCGTGCTCCGGGCAGCAGCCGGGGCTGGCAGATGGCTGCAGGCTGCACTCAGCTGTAATAGGGCTGTAGGGGCGGTGTGGGGACCGGTAGTGGTGTTCATGTTCATTCAGGATGTATTTTGTTTTTCGTATTGGTGAAATTTCCACTTTTGGAAGTACAGCAAACACAACTCTGGAAGCGGCACCGACTATTTTAAGGCAGCGCACTGGCAAGTGTGAGCTCATATCTGGGAAGGAAAGGTGCAGCTGGAGGTAACAGAAACCCGAAGCATTTAGGCAGATCTGAGCCTTCTGGTTGTATATTTTTTCTGTCCCTCCTACCCCCTATGGGACTGCAGTGGGGTAAGGGCTGACCTGCTCCCATCCCGCCCTGCAGAGCAGTGCTGCACTGCCGGCTTTGCCCTATTCCCAGTTCCTGACCATCAAACAGCGCCCGTGGTCCCACCTGGGGAGCACAGGGACGTGGACCTGCAGCTCTTCTCCAGCTGTGGCTGTGTGTGGCTCTTTCTGGGGGGAAAGCAGTGCCAGGCTCAGGTCACCCAGGTGGTTTTTACCTTGAGTGGTTTTCACATTGGCGGTGCCCCCATGGTAATTAATGTTCAGTAATTCATTCCCTGAGTTAGAGCCAAGCACGTGGAGCAGCCCCAGCCCGCTCTGCTGCACGCTGAGCAGACCCGCACCTCAACACCAGCATGGGGAGGTCTCAAAAGGTAAAAGGAAAGGAGAACTCACAGTGGTGAGGGATTGGGGTCATTTTGAGCAAACACGGCACCGGTGCCCCCACACCACTGAGCCAGGAGGGCTGTGCTGGGACCTGCAGCCCTGGGCATGGGGCAGAGGGGCCATAGGGGTTGGGGCTGCTGCTGCTCCCGGGCATGTTTCTTCCCCTGAACGTGGGAAGCTGTTCTGTGCTTCCTGTGGCATGTGTTCCCTGTCCCCTTCTGTGCCACACAGATCCCTCTTTTTCATTATGTTACTGCTTTGTTTTTTTTTTCCCTTCCCAAAATCACACCCTCTTGTCTTTGGTTTAATTTTTACATTTAATGAAACAGCCCTGTAATTAAATGTTCTTTCGCAATTCCCTGGGCAGGGTATCTCATGACAAAAAGCACTCTGATTTTATTATTATTGCTAATGCAGAGTAATGAAATGCTTGAATCCTTATCAAGAGTAATTCGGGGGGTTAATCGTTTCGGTTAGAAGGAGAAATGCGCTCCGTCGCTGCCGTGAGCCGCCCTGGTCGCTGCCCTGCCCCGTTCCGTACCGGATTTAGATCTTGCAGCTCTGCTGTTCTGGGTGAGGACACCCGATGCATGTCACTGCACACGTGTTCGTAGGAGCATCCGCACAGAGTGCTTGGATATATTTGGTTTTCTAGTTCACTGGGCAAACAGTTAGCAATAAACTAAACACTGAGAAAGCTGAAAGAGGAGAATAGCCTTCCGCTGGGCGCGGGCTGGCAGGATGGACCCACAAACACCGCACGCAGACAAGCAGGCTGAGCCCTGAAAACCAATGAACTCGACGAAATGTCCTTGTTGAAAAATATTTATGCTTCTCAAATTGAACTACATAAAAAAGCAAGTCCGGTTACTGTGAATCACTCAGACAGCCCCGCATTTCCCTCTCGCTTGCATTATCCATCAGCTCATCCGCTCCCCTTTCCATCTCCAGCCCTGAGCTGCCTCTGTTAATTATTTCCAGGCTCGTTCTGGGCAGGTACCGGCACCTGCACTCCCAAAGCCCGGACAGGTTCAGCTCCTGAGCGCGGGGCTGGGCATTGCAGCAGTGTCAGAGCTGGGTTGGATGGGTGCCCAGAGCTGTGCTCGCTGACCTCCTGCTCCGTGATGTCTGAGCCTGGGCACGCAAACAGCAGCTGTGGGCTGTGAGCATCCAGAGACGGGGCCGTGTGCGGCGGGGTCTCTCCTGTTGCTGTCAGTACTGCACTGATTAAGATGGCAACAGCAAAAATCCCTTGGGAAACCAGTGTAAAGGCTAAAAGCAGTCATTGTTCAGTATTTAGAGGCTTTACATATACAACTGCACATCTCTGTCAAAGGACACCTACAGCGGATGCAGCACTGAGTGCCTCACAAAGCAGCAGGGTAGCACTGAGTGCACCCAAACCTGCGTGTGCCGGAGCTCTGGGAGCTGTAAGGGGACAACCAGCAGTGGGACAAGGCGTGGATGAGCCTTTCCAAAGCATGCCCTGGGGGCTGTGCTCTGACTCACAGCCATGTCTGGTTGGGACTCTGCAGCTCCTCCTCTCCTGCTGTCCTCCAGAGCACAGTGCCTTCTGCTCGATCCCCTCCTGCTTCTGACCCCTGGGAATGGGAACTGCCGTGATCTTGTGGGCATAAAATGCCTCCTTTCCCCGCAGGGCTCAGCAGCAGCAGGAGGTGCTGCCCAGCCAGAGAGAGGAGCACCGGGGCAGCTCAGGGACAGGGGAAGAGTTTGGCTGGGAGCAGCAGGGCACGGGGTCTGGGCTGTTAGCCTGCACGTGGCCAGCTGAAGCGTTCCTTCCTCCTGATCATCCCTCACCCTCCCTTTGATCTGAGCTGTATTTTTTCCTGGAGGACTTCCAGCATTCTTGGTGGAGCTGTGAAGCTCCTTTCTTTTCCCCCATGCAAGCCACATCCCTCAAATTTAGGAAGGATGCTGTGACGATGAGGTGGGACTGTTGTGTGTAAAGCCACTGCTGGATAAACACGTTTGACTTCTTCAGACATTCTCAGTCTCTCTTTGTTCCTACAACGAGCGCGGAACAGACAGCAGCGCAGCTCCTGCATTCAGCTGATAGTTCGCCTTTGTGCAACAAGGAAAATCTTCCCCATAAATGGTTCGAGCTGCGTTGTGGGTCCAGATGGTCTTTGTCCGACAAATTGAGAACTTTTGGCGACCACCATTTCTAGACTGACATGCCAGACAGCTCTGCGTGCCAGCAGCACGCTGGGAAGCAAAGGCAGGGCTGGGAAGGGGCCAGCAGCCAAGACACATCTTTTCAGCTTTGGAGCCACGATTTGGCCACTCCTGGATGAGGCAGCGAGACGAGGGAGAGAGCCCCGGGCAGACAGCTGCACAGAGGTGCTGCTCCTCTGAAGGACAAGAAGAAAATGCCTTGAGCCTTGCTCCTCGTTCCTTGTGCCTTGCTCCATGCTCAGTGGGCTCACAGCTCTCTCGTCCTGAGGTGAGCAGTCACTTCTCTCCCCTGCAGTAGTAGGAGCCTGACACTACATAAGTAGCTGTGAGATGATTCATAAAAAACTAATTTATAATTTGCCAGAATATAATCCTATTTGATCAGTGTTATTCAGTTCCTCTTTCTTTTAAAATTCAGTGCACTTAACTGTTCTACGAGGGTTTATGAATGTTTAAAAATTGCTTTGTGGTCCCTAAAGTAATTTGACAAGTCTGACAGCTATTGATTAAAAACCTGAAATTATTCAGACTGTGGGATGACTTGAGGGATTAGATAGAAAGTTTTTTTCAAATGTGAAAGGAAATAAGATGTTGGAAAGTAAATATGTTCTTGAATATTTTTGAAAAATCCATTACAACTGTGAAATTAAATTGAAATGAGATACTTCGTGCGGAGATGAAGGAACTAAATGCTGGTTTTCCTGTTTGGGTACGGGGCAGAACACTCCACCCAGGTCCGGCCCACGTGCCCACGGAAGGTGTGGGTGCTGGGGCAGCCCTGGGCACGGGGCAGGGCTGCTGTGGTGGCCGGGGCAGTGCTGTGTGCCCTATGACCAGAGGGGACCTGTTCAGCAGGTGCACAGACCGGTTCTGTTACTGACACGCAGGTCTTTGAATACTCTTCAGAGCCGTGCTTTCTCCATCTTAACCTCACTGAGCTTTGCTCCCGCAGTCTCCCTGCTCTGGAAGGCCAACCCCAAATTTCACTTCTCTCCTGGTTCAAAGCCCTCTCCTGGTTTTCACTCTGAATCCACTGGCAGCCAATTTTATCTGCTTGTTCCACCAGCGCTGCTCTGTAGCTGCAGCAGCTCTCACCTTTCCCACCTCCACTGCCCTGAGATGAGCACTCCATGCGTGACCCACGGTGATGTCCCCCACCCATCTCTCCTGTGCCCCAGGAAAGTGCCTCGGCCTGCTCCCCCAGGCAGCACTCAGCACAGCTCTGCTCCAGCAGTTCTGTGCTGCTGCCATCAGCATCTCCACGTGTTGGGATCCATGGGGAGGGGACCTGCAAGGAACTGTGTGCGGTGCCATGGGGCTGAGCGTGGGATTTTAAACCCTTGTGCTATATGTGGACCTCAGGGACATTTCAGTGTCAACACTGAGCTTTAAAAAGATGAGCTCAGTTACTGCCAGCAAATGGCAGGCATTTGTAGCTGCCGTTGTGCAGCGGGCAGGGATTACCTGCAAACCCTGCACCTCCAAAGGGAAGGAGCCCTAAAGCTGACCCCGGGCGCACTTTGAACTTGGCTACCTCTGATTAATTAAGTTTTTCTTTCCTTGAGCCTGATTTGGGACTTATGCTCAGAATGAAGGATTTAAGTTAAATTCTTGAGAAATTGAAGGACGGTTCTCATCCCCTCTTCCCCATCTCATCCCCTCCTCTGTCACATGCACGCACACGTGTAACAGAGGGCTTGCTGTGGCTGCTGACTAGTCAGTCTCCAAAGGGATTCCTGTCCCAGAATTCCTGTTATTCCTGCTGCAGCTGCACTGCTTCCCTCATCAGCAGGATTTCCCTTCCTGCCAGGCTCGAGGTGACAGTGGGCTATGGCAAACCCTTGGCTGATACTGCCATCGGTCTCTGGGCAGCGTGGAAGAGGTGATTTATATGAAGAATAGGAAGGTCTTCGTGCAGCTGTGCAGCATCTTTAATTCGTTTAATGTCTGAGCTTTGTGGGGTGCTTAATATCCATCAGTGCTGGGGCACAGGGCTGCCATCAGGGCCCAGTTTGGAGAACTTCTCCCATGCTTCTGACACAGGGGCTGGGAATGAAGGCGGCTGGTTCTGTAGCTCTGCAGGGTTGCACAACAGCCCCGAAACTTCACAGCCCTCCCTGGTTAATAGCTATAATGATTATAATAGGAGTTCATTAGACTGCTGGTATTTACAGCCTTCTATACAGGCAGGAAAATGTCGAATAAAACATAAAGAAACCAGAGCCGGTACAATGAAAATCCTGATTTCCATTTTGGGGGGCTGTCCTTGAAATGACTTGCCTCATCCAGCAGGCACCCTGCACCAGGGGCCCGCACTGGGAGCAGGGTCTGGGCTCTGCCACTGTGTCACACTGCCCATGTCACCCCCCACCCACGTTACCCCCCATCCGTGTCACCCACTGCTCAGGTCACGGGCTGTGACAGCACCCAGAGATGTGTCCGTGCCCGGGCTGGGACTGCCCCGACGGAGCTGAAAGTTGTTGCGTGGGCACTGAGCAGGTGCTGCTGCTGCTGCCTGTCCCCAGAAGTGCCCGGTGTTTGGACACGCATTCTGTAGTCCATGTGACAGCCTGGTGACTGCTGGCTGCCGCTTGCAATGCTGTTTCCACTCTGTAACGAACAGGGCAGCAGTATACATCACACTGCTGGGGCGGACAGGCACGAGCTGTAAGAAATCCGCTGTGTGTGATTGTGACAGGGAGAAGTGCTAAGTTGGGCAGAATGGCTCTATTTCCTTCTTTCTTTCCCTTCTTTTGCTGCTGTATCTCAGTAAATGCTGGTGGTCTGGAGGGGTGGCAGTGCTGCACGTGCAGTCGGATCCAAAGAGAACTTGTTCAGAAATGTTTCTGCCAATCCCTTAATTAGAATTCTTTAACCCACTTTTCTGGAGGAGAAACATTTGTTTACAGAAAGGAGTGCGATCCGACTGAAGGGTGTACAATAATCTGCCCCGAATCTGCTCTGCTGAATTGTGCCAAATTAACTTATTCCTCTATATTTGTTCATATACAAAGCATAAATAATTTAGCACTTTGTCTCCCTCCCTGTGAAGGCGAGAAGCGTGCTTGCAGATTTCAGATCAGATGGAGCGGTGATGTTTATTACCCTGATGTTGGGGAATGATTGTTGCATATTTAATATCCCCATAAATAAAACTCCGTAGCTGCATTCCCAGTCCAGGGGTGGGCTTGCAGCTCCCTCCTAATGCCTCTGATCTGCGGGACTCAGTGCTTACACACGATGAAGGCCAAGGCTTTGCTGCCTGGTGAGATGGGGCACGGGAGGCTGCGGTGTTGCCCCACAAAGTCACCATTGCCTCTGGAAACACTCGGAGACTCGCGCCGTGTGACAAAGCAAATACCACGAGAAGTAAAGCAAACCTCATTAAAATAAAGTGGCTGGATGATAAGGTGCATGTTTAACGTTCCTTTTAAAAGCAGTATTTCTTTTCTTTGTGTTATCTCGCTAATGCCCTTAAAAACTGCCTGAAAATACGCTGCAGTAATTGCTAAAGTAGCTGGAGCTTTTAGCATCCTTACAATGAGGACTGAAGGTCTGACTGTAGCAAGGTGTATTTTGATGTCCCAGACATTGCATGCAGTGGGTGAGTACCTGTGCTGGGCCCGTGCTTCCCATTCGTAGCTAAAATCTCTGCCAGGTGTGACAGGAGCACTGCAGGGCTGCAGGTGTGCGGTGCTGGCCCTGCTCTCTGCAGGCTGTGGCTGCAGGGTCTCCCCCAGCACCTGGCTGAACTCTGCCTTGCCGCCCAGTGCCGTTTTCCAGCTTCTCCTCTAACACTCACTGGCATGGAGAGAAACTCTTGTCCGTTCTGCCTCAGACACTTGCCAGAATAGAGGGTGAGCAAGGCACTGCTGGGTGCTGGTGGAAAGCAAGGCAGAACGAGCGAGCTTTGTCCATGAACCATTGGCAATCCAAGGCGGCCCCGCTATGTCACGCTGCCGTTCCCTCCCCCTTGGCAGGGCTCTCCTCTTGCTGAGCGCTCGCAGCAAGCTGGGATGGCTCCGAGGAGCAGTTTGGATGTCAGTGAGGCTGCACGGCTGAGCAGACCCAGGGGGGGCCTGGGGAGGACACTGCTCCCACTGCCCTGGGCAGCAGAGGGCTCTGTGAGGGACAGAAGCACTGGGAGATGTGGGCAGCAATGGTTGGAGCCCCTTCCTTGGCTGGAGCACACCCACCTTACTTGCTTAGTATTCCAGAAGCGAGTTAATAACTGTTTTTTTCTCTATTCGCGTTTCTCACATACGTATAAACCTCTGTTGATGTTTAGCTCGACAAGCCAGGCTGCAGTTATGATGCTGAAAATTTTAAACCTGTCACAGAGCGAGGCAAGGATAAAGGAAGAAAACAACTTAGATAAAAGAGCAGTGGCCTCAGAAATGCTGCATGTGGCACACTTCCCAAGCCTCACAGAGACTTATTAATTTGCATCATGGAAATGTTTATGGTGCACAACTCAAGTGGCTTCCTGGCCCCACTTGGGATCTCAGAGGCTTTCAGAGGAAGCTGCTTTCACATTTCTACAGTCAAAGGCGTTCAAAAAGCATTTTTTGTTCCTTAAATTATGAGATGTTAGAGGGAAGGCACATGCCAAAGATAGGCCAAGACTGTATCAGCGATTGCACATCAGCCCAGCTAGGTTTTAATGGCTTACTCCAGACAACGTGCTCGGCCTCACATTAAACATTCCGTCCTTCACTGCATCCCTGTGGCTTTCTGTCTGGGCAGGAAGATGGCCTGAGTTTGGCTCTGACTAACGTGTCCCGGCCGTGCACTTGGAACGCAACGCGCCTGTGGGTTTCCTCCCCGAGTTTCCTTCCTATTTTCCTTTAGACAAGACAATTACATTGCTCACTGCTAAAATAAAAACACGAGGGGAGTGAAATGATTCATCTTTCCAAGCAGTTTTGCTTAAAGAGTATCAGTAATGAAGCAGGGAGGAACGTTTATGCTTTGGGAACTGCGCTTTGTCCGAGACAGCCGCATCCTGCCGCAGCAGCCTGTACGCAAAGCAGGGGACACCGGCACTGCCTCTGATCTCATTATTTTAATAAGAAATAGTGAAATAATATACTAAAAATCCAATCCTTTGCAAACCACGTGTGTGCATTGCGAGGGGATGCTTGGCAGCTTCTGCAAAGCTGTCTGCGTGCTGCATGGCAGCTGCTGGCACAGCTGGGTTCTGTGGAAGCGCGCGGGTTGGGGAGCACCGAGCATTTAACCCATCCCTCATCCCACAGAGCGCTGCTTCGTGCCACCCCGATGGCCCCGACTCAGCCATCAGCATCCGCAGGAGAGGAGAAGGAATCACGGAGTGTTTTTCCCACTTGGCAGTTGTTTTCATTTCTCTGAAGTCTGCTTTGTATCAGCGCTTTGTATCCCGCCCCTTGCGTGCTGAACGCGCCCAGCAGTTTGACTTGCTGTCCTCGTGCTCTGTAACTGGGATCTGACCAGAGGTTATGGAGTGACTCAGACACCAATTGTGCCCAGTCTCTCATCAGCAGCCACGGTCTGTCCATGTAATTCCTGTTGACAAGCTGATGGTTTCCTAATGGAAAGAGAGCCCAGCACTGCAGGCATGCGCACAGCCTGGCAGCCGGGCCTGGAGCATCAGGCAGCACGTGGTCCCCTGCGGGACCATCCTCCGTGTGTGCCCAGCTCCATGGGGCTCACAGCAACTGTGTTAGTGTAGAAGCCGAGGGCAGGGAGCTACAGACGCAGCACAGACAGGGAGAAGGAAGTGCAGAGGGCTGGGAGGAGGAAAATGGAGCTTTTTGCCTCTAGGTCCGCAGCGTGAAGCGCATGGGGGTCCATCTGCAGTGTTTGGAGGCAGCCAGGATCCAGACCTGGCAAGGGAAGGACACACAGGGCAGCCCTGGCTCCACCACATGTGTTTTTTAAATGGCTCCAGTTGTTTTTTGAAGCCATTTTAGGATTTTGTGCTTCCTGCTGACAGCAGTGGCTTGTGGCTCTTGTTTGTGACGGCAAGCGAGCAGCAGCTGGTGCCGGCTGGGCTGGGCTGGACTTTGCTTCCCGGTGTTTACAGCACTGATCTCCTTTGGGAACTAACCTGCTGCTTTCAGTTTCATTCGGCCAAAGCGGTTCACAAAGCCCTTCAGGCCGGGAGGGGAGGAGGCACAGCATGCTGCCAGGTGAGCGTGGGGAGCTCCGGGCTCCCACCAGCAGCTGTGCTGGACTGGGCAGGGTGAGGAGAGGGCACTGGGTGTGGGGAAGGAGCCCGCAGAGCTGGACCCCAGAGCTCAGCATCGTGCTTTGGGCCATTTGGGCTCAGAACTGCCATAGCATTGTGCTCTTTGCTGCCTGCTCTGGAAGAGCTTGCTTGTGCGCCCTGTCCACGTGCCCTGGGTTAGCTGTAGTGGTGCAATCAGTGCGGCCTCATGAGCTCAGGGGGATTGCAGTTTTGTTAATGAACGCGTACACTGGGCCTGTCTGCTCCCAGGGATTGGGGCTAAGCTTAGCATCTGTCACGGGAAGGCAGAATGCTTCCGTGGCACTGGCACAGCAGCAGTACAGAGGGAGGGGAGAGGGCTGCAGGCTGGAAGAGCAGGAATTGGTGGAGTTCATGTTTTAAGAAACAAAATGAGACAACAAAACCCAAACCCCAAGTTTCCAGTTCAAAATTTAAGACTAGAAATGTTTTGAATTTTCTTGGAAGAAAGTAAAATAGAAATGTTGGTTTTCTGCTGAGCAGATATAACCCGGCAGAGCTGGGGAAGGGCAGAGCCGGGGCTGGGAGCAGAACCCAGGCTGTGTCTGCAGCAAAGGACAGCTCCGTGCAGCCACTCTGAACTCAGTCCCACTGCACCAGCTCAGGCTCTCAGTGTAGTTTCTGAGTGGTTTTAACTCTTCTTGTTATCAGCACAGGCTAATGGCCAGAGGTGTAGGTTTCCACACTGAGGACGACGTAGAACAGCAGGTGAGATAGCACAGCTGTACGTCCCGGTGATCGGGAGCTGAGGGAAAGGCCTCCCAGATTCTCCCCATAAAAATCATACACCGACACAACATGTGAAAAACAGCCATTTTTGCAATGAAGATGAGCTGGAGTTTAATTCAGTTAACAACCGAGGCAAGTTAATCCTGTTCGGACAAGGATCAAACCAGTTTCAGTGCATCTGTTTCAGTGCTTTGCATCTGTCTAACTGGAGAGATTTAAAATAACTTGGTTATAAAAGGAAATTGTTTGTACTGTGCAGCTTCTGAGCAGGGGCTGTGCTCCCACCCCCACCCCAGCCCGCACTGCAGCTCGGTCCGTGTGCTGCCTGCTCTGCTGCCTGCAGGAGGGGATGGAGATACCATGTGCCACACGGAGCACGTCCAAGAATTAACTCTTGTCCCATCTGGGAGGTGGTAAAAAAAATATTTCTGTCCAGAAGGATCGACTGGGTCTGATTTCTTCTCTTCAGGAGGAATAAAGTAGTCAGAAGTCAGGGAAGCAAATGTTAGTTTTCTGAGTTTGAAGCTCGTGTGTTGGCAATGGCCATTTGAGGTTGCTGTACTTGTTAGCTTCTGCTGGCACACATGACTCTCTTAAAAAACAGCCGAGAACAAATGTAGGTTTCGCTTTCATCTGTCCACGTGAAGACAAGATCCCTCCAGCCCTGTCTGCTCTCTGTGCTGGGGGGCACGTGGGAGCTGATGTGTGTCCCCTCTGCGGCACAGCCCTGCAGCCCTTCTCCTGCAGCCCAGCTCCAACCCCCAGGCGTGATGGGGAGGGCTGGCAGCAAGGACAGCAGCAGGCCTGGCAAGGGGTGTGACACTGCCAGCGTGGATGGCAGGCAGGAGGAAGGGCTGCAGCTCCAGAGCGGCCACACTGCTCAGCATCCCCTCTTAGTGACATCACTAACCCAGGATGAGGCACTTTGTACTTTGGAGGTCTGATTTGGCCATGTGCATCTTGCTGGCCCCATGGCTGGCTCTGCCAAAAGGTACAAACACATCCAGAGCCTTCCGTGTGCTCCCCTTGGCTTTGAACAGAGCCAGGTCCTCCCTCCCCTGCAGAGTGCCGTCCTGACTGTGCTTTGAAATCACAAACTGTGGCCGTCCTTGGACATTGAGCAGCCTGTGCTCCCACCTTCAGGAAGCCGGGCCCTGCCCTCCTGCCCGAGCTCTCACAGCTGGCTCCTCGGAGCAGCTGGCAGCCGTGGCACTGGTGTCACAGCCCAAGAGGGACATGGGCACGGAGGGGCACGGTGAGAGCACCGTGCCTTCCTTTCAGTCTGCTCTGGGTATCACTGCGATGCTTTATCTGCTCTCACTGTACAGAGATTTGTATGAAATCATTTCTAGTCCATTGAAGTACTTTTCAGAGATTAGTCTTTCAAAGCATTAGCATTGATTCCTGCACGTGCGTGCCCTCCTCCAGTCTATATCCAGGGGGAGATGCATTATCCGAGTTGGAGGAAAGCTCACTCGTCCTAATTTATTGAAAAAATAACTTTAGGTTTAAAATGGGGCTGTCATTTATGAACACAGTTCAATCTGTTCTTCACTCCTGAGTCTTCGCTCTGACCTTTTCCGTATCTGAAATACTCCGGGCTGCGCGCTGTGTTCATTAGTTTAACTTTCGGGAGGGAGCAGCAGGTGTGGGCTGTGGATAAGGACTGTGTGCAGGCTTGGCTCCGCGCTTATCCACGTACCCCTGGCAGGCTGCGGCAGCAATTTAATTTAGGGCAGTGCCAGGATTTGTACTTTGTATGGGGTTTTTCACAGTTTATAAGTTTTAATAACAGTTTTTACATCGGCTCTGGAAGGAGCTGCCCCTGGCATTGCGTGAAGTACACAGCGATGATACTGGCACTTGTAAAGATGAGCTGGAGAAACGATGCAGTGCATCCATCCCAGCCCTGCAAAGGGACCCTGCTGAGGGAGGCTGGGACAGCACGAGGGGCCTGGCCAGGGTACAGGGAGCTGTGGGGCTGGGAGCTGTGGGGCTGCAGGGGCTGTCCCAGCCTCTGGGGAGAAGCAAGCAGCTCAGCCTTGGTGGAGTGACAGATGTAGAGAGAGCAGTAAAATCGGGGAGGTGATTTCTAAAGATATCTGTCCTTCTCCTGCCTGTGGGGCAGAGGGAGCAGCGCCTGCAGTGCAGTGCCCACAGTTACAGCTCTGAGAGCTCCAGAGAGATCACCAGCTTCAGCCGTGTGAATCTCATCCATCTGAAAAGCAGGTTCCCACGAGAAGGATGTGTTGTGTATCCCTGTTAGGGATATGCACATATATCCCTCTTAGACACCAATGTGTGTCTATTCTTTTTTAAAGAAGAGCTCAGCAGAGCGTTTTCCCAACTCCTCGCTGTCGTTACACAATTTTCATTGATTGGATTTTTTTTTTGAAGAATGTCATTTTGCTCCAGAACACCATTCAGTCTCCGAAGTCAGTTATAAGCCATTAAACTGAGGCCGTTACACGTGCCAGCGTTGTTGGACGGAAGGACAGATGAAGGCAGAGTGCTGTTTGGATGCTAAGACATATGTGCACGTCCGGCCCGAAGCCGCGTGCTGTTGGCACCTCTGTGTCACTTGGATTTGAAATTCAAAACCTGAGTCCTGCAGACGCTCCTTGGCTCTCAGCTCTGGAGTGCTAAGCAGTGTCTCTGAAGCGCGACTAATAATGCAGAATGATATTGGATGTTTGCGGGAATGGGACTTCACAAAAAGCTTTATAAAAATCTGCAGCTAATAGCAGCGTTAGGTTGTAAATGAAACCCCCAGGGAGGAGGAGGGCGGCTCAGTGAGAGTGGGGTTCTGCTGATGAGCATTACCTTCCTAAGGAAAGTCCAGCGCTGGTTCAGGAGAGCAGAAGGATGAAGCCAATTATGAGCAGAGGGAGAAGTTGGCTGGCCCATGTGCTCCGTCTGGCTGCTGTGAAATACAGAGTACCAGGCAGCATTAGTCAGAGGTTAGATATTCCTTCCATGGGGTATGGAGCCTGCCTGTGCAGCAGGGCTCAGCATCAGCTGTGCTGACTCTGGCCATTGAGAACATTTTAATAAAGAAGGTGAAGAAATCTTTTAATACCCCGTAAGTTCAGTTTAGCCGTTGTTCCGGCTGCCAGCAGGGCATGGCTGGGCTGGGCCCTCCAGCCTCACCTCAACTCCGTGCCGATGTGAAGGACACGGCAGGCAAACAGCCGTGCTCGTGGCAGGGCAGCTCAGCCGCTGTGATGAGCGAACACAGAGCGTCCGAGGGCAGGTTCAGTGAGATCTGTACGTGGTGTGATGGTGCCATAAGCTGCAGAATGTGGTCTGAAACGTTTTCAGCAGAGGCCCACAGTGACAGTGACCCCCAGCTCCAGCAGCCCGGGGCCAGCAGGCAGCGATGCTCGTGTTGGAATCGGGGCAGGCGGAATTTCCCCACAACAGCGCTCTTTAGGACATCCTCGGGCTCTTGAACTTCTTCTAAGCTCTTTTGACCCTTCCATTTCTTACTCTTCAAGGTCGTTAGGGAATTCGGCTGAAAGAAGTGTGGCTTCACAGCAAAAGTGAGGGCTGTCCACCTGCAGAAGGTGAACCCCACACACACAGCCCGAGCGGGTGGGAAACGCAGCGAGCAGAGCCTGTGCTGCCCAGCACACTGCTCCCAGCACGTCTGGAGGCCAAACACACGCGGTTTGTGCTCGCTGCTTCCTTCCAGATTGTCTTAATAATGAGTCCAAATGTGCAAAAGGAAACACTCCAGAGCTGGGCTGCAGTGAGGAGTTGGGTTCTCTCTTTTCCTGCCGCCTTCACTCTCCACCCGCCGCGTGTGTGCGGCTCGTTCCAAAGTTCAGGTTCTGCATTTTTATGCCTTGCCAGAGAGATAAAGTGCTCAGTAAAACTGTAACTTGACCTTAACGCTGTGCCGCAGTGACGGAGACACTGTGCCGAGGGGAAAGAGGGCAGCAACGCCCGGGGATGGCGGATGGGGACAGGGATGCTCAGCACCGCTGAGCAGCAGCCGGGCTGGCACGTCCCGAATTTTTGCTCTGCTCCACAAAGGATCCCTGTGCTGCTGCCGCAGATCTGAGAGTGAAACGACTGACTGAAGCTGCCGGTTATTATTTTTGGCCGCTCCAGCCATGTATCAAAAACCTGACGCTGGGTTGATGCTGGTGCCCTACTTTATAGAAGCCTTGAAAAGCAGATCGAGGACAGCGAGCTTGTCTTTGTGCCTGGCATCTGCCAGCAAAGGGTGAGCGAGCTTCAAACTGCTGCCGGGGGGGGAGAGGGGGGCGGCAACACGCGCGGCTCCACGTGCTCTGTGCGGAGCTCTGCCTGCGGGACGGGGCTGGGGCTGCGGGGGGGGGGGGGGGGGGAGGCAGTGCCCGGCGCTGCCCGTCCCGGTGGGCCCACGGCTGCGTCCCCTGGGCACGGCGGGGAGCGGCCCACCCCGCAAGGGAGAGGACCCCGCTGGCATCAGGGGATAGAAGTGCTCTGCGTTATTCGTGTCCAACATGATTGCCGTCCTTCCTTCGAGCTTTCGGGACCCCGCAGCCCCAGCTCTGCCTGCTGCTCTCCCCTGGGGCGGTGCCTGCCCAGCCCCGGGCCCCGCTGCCCCCACACCGCTGCGGGGAACCACTCCAGCATCTGTTTAACGAGGGACCCTTCCCTCCGCTCTCCTTTTCGCCCCGATGGCGACCGGCGGTGGCTGTCAGGTGCACCAGCCGGAGGATTGACGGTTTGCTGCAGACACGGACGGTAGCCTTTGAAAAGTGGAAAAGGAAGCGGCCGTAAATAACAGCCGGGGGACGGTGCCGCGCGGCGGTTTTTCATTTACTCGCTAGCCCCGCTTCGTTCTCCATGAGTAATGGAGGCACCCGAAAACGCCCGGACGGCAGCAGCAGCCCGGCTGCGGGCGGGGTGAGGACGGGGCTGCCGGGAGCGATGCCGCGCCGCTCGGCCTCTGCTCGGGCCGCGGGGCGGCCGCACTTCACCCCCCGGGGGCAGCGGTCCGCCCGAGCCTCGGCCGCAGCCCGCAGGTGGGAGCGGGAGCCCGCGGGCCATGGCTCGCACCGGGTGCTGCTGCAGACGCTCCTGCGTGCTGTGGATCGCGCTGCTGCAGAGGTCGGTGCCCGACGAGGCTTTGCCGTGAGGGAAAGGAAAGGGGACGCGCGCGTGGGGGCGGCGGAGCGAGCCGGGAACCGCTGCGTCCTCCTGCCCGGGGCTCGTCCTTCGCGGTGGGAGCGGCGGCGGAAGGAGCGCAGCGCTGCGCACCGATAACGGCTCCCGGAGCCGCGGGGCTGCCGGGCTCCGCCGCGAGCAGAACCGGAGCGGGGCACGAGGGCCGCGGTGAGCCGAGCGGGGCCGGGAGCCGCGGGGAAGGGCCCGCGGCCGCTGCGCGCGGAGGGGCGGGCGGGCAGCGCGGGGCGGGGCGGCCGTGCCCGAGCCCGTCCCCGGCGGCGGTTCGGGCAGGGCCGGCTCAGCCCGGGCTCCGGCGGAGCGCTCCCGGGGCCGGCGAGGAGCGGGGGCGGCGGGCCCGGGGCGCTCTGCCCAGCTACAGCGCAGCCAATCCGGCGGGCCCGGCAGCGGCGCGGCTGCCGAGCGGGGCGGGGCGGCGGCCGGAGCGGGGAGCGCGGCATGGGGCGGCCGGAGCGGAGCGGGGCGGCGCGGCGGAGCCGGGCCCGGAGGGTGAGCGGCGCGGCGGGGGCGGCCGTGCGTGTGTATATGCGTGTGTGTGTGTACGCGCGTACATGTGTGCCGACGTGTGTTCTCGCGTGCGGCGCGGCTCCGGGAACGGCCGCGGGGGTCGCGGGCTCGCGGCGCTGTCTCCGGGTGGGTCGTTCGTCCCCCCCCCCCCCCCCCTCCTCCTCCTCCTCCTCCCGGGGCGACCCGCACGGAGCCGCCCCGCCCTTCCCGGCCGCGGTGCACGGCGCGGGGCAGCGCCCGGGGAGCGGCGGAGGCCGCTGCGGCTGCGAGCGGGGCCGGGCCGCGCTGCGCTGCGTGCCTGGAGCTGCAGCCCGCAGTCCGCTCCCACCCCGCGCCGAGCGTTTATTTTTAGCTGCGCTCCGTCCATGAGTCTGCGTGTTAAGAATTTGTTTTCATCGTTATTTATTAAAACATCGCCGCTGCCGTAGGCAACGGGCCGCGCGGCTGCAGAGCGGGCTGGCCGCTTCGGTTTCGCTCGCGGTTAATCCGGAGGGGAAAGATCCCGCTTTGCTTTTTCCTTCTCGGTCCGGTTCCGCCTCTCGTGTTTCCCGGAGCGGAGCTGCGCTGATGGGCGATCCGCGCCCCACCCTCCTCCGGCGGAGCTGAGTTCGGGGCTCCGAGCGCTGCTCTGTGCCTCCCGTCTGTGTCCGCTGTCTGCAGACGCAGCGCTGTTGGCAGATGCTGGTTCAGGCTAACGTGGTGAGGAGCGGTCGTGTTTTATGTGGAGCCGCCGATTGCTGCCGGAGAAATGATGGTGCCGGTCTGGCATTTGGGAAGGAGGGACTTCTCTGACGTTTTTGGCTATTGAAACTCGAGCGGTGTTTTGGACCCCGTGTATTTCTTGCCCTCGAGCCGTTTTGCTGCTCCTGCAGTTGCACTCCCAGCCCCGTGCTGCTCACACCAGGCTGCTGAGCCACTCAGGGCCGTGTGGCATAGGCTGAACATCCTTCAGCCCCGCGCTGGTAAGAAAAAAAAGAAGAGAGAGAAAATGGAATCTGGTCGGGGCTGCCAGAGTCCTCCTGAATGTAATTAATCCTGCTGAAACTGAGAGCAGCCTGGAAACAAGGGCAGGTGTTAATAAGTTTAATTACACGTCGGTTGCTCTGCTCGGTGAAGGTGTTGCGTTCAGCACAGCTGTGTGACACAGCCAGCAGCCCCGATGCTGCAGTGCTCCTGTGCTCTGTAAGCAGTGCTGTCCTGGCAGGGTGTGTGCACGGTGCGTGTGGGGACCTCAGCCATGTGCCCAGGAAGGAGCTGTGTTTGCTGCTCCTCTGGGAGCATGTGAGCTCCTCTCAGTTCTTCCCATAAACATCACTTAGGCATTTATTTGTTAGATGGGAGCAGTGTGCTCTGCGGGGTGAGGGAATGGCTGAGAACTGCGGCCGTGCTCGGGAGGTCAGTGGGAGGCAGCTCTGTGTCACATCTGTCCCTTTGAGGTCGGGACGTACCCTGAGCCGGGCGCTGTCAGCAGTGTGGGGCCGTTCCCACTGCAGAGCCCACTGGGGCCTGGGACTTTGACCTCCCTCTGACAGTTCCTGCTCCCACAGCGGGACGGGAGGTTTAATACGAGCTCATAGATTGCCTTTTTTTCCCACGTTTAAGTGCTCCGTTTTGTCCTCTCCCAGCCAACTCCTGTGCTCAGTTCTGTCTTTCAAAAATATCAGAAACACTTCCATTGCAAATAGCAGGAGTCAGCAGCTGCGTGGTTTCAGGCAGGTGAGGTCCTGAAATGCAGAGCAGTGGGGCTGCCCCTCGGAGGGCTTGTCTTCACAGGAAGGCGGTTCTGGAAGGAGACTGAGCTGAGCACACAACTCCAGGATAACCCTGTGTAGACAGGCCCTGAGTATTTCCTTCCCTGCAGCCTTGGCCCTGTATATCTGTCCATCTGCTCCTGAGGGAATGCGGAGCCCATGCACTGCAGCCAGGGATGGATTCTGTCCCCACTGCTGCACTGCACCCCACGGTGTCAGGGGAGGGGACAGCTGCTGCTCCTGGTGTGTGAGTGCTGGGCAGGCCTGGTCAGCCCCACAGCACTGGGCACCCCTACTTGTGGTGGCCCACAGCGGGGTGGGAGCACATCCCTCTGCTCGGTAATGGTTTATGACTTTTATTATTTAGAGCAGCAACCCTCTCTCGTTGCTCTCGGGCAGTAAACCTCTCCCTTTAATAAGCAGAGCCTGGCTGCCTCTGTGTAGGGCTCTCAGGTCAGTGCCAGTAGCAGTAATGTTATTTCTCTTTAGAACTAATGTGTTTTATGAGATTTTTTTTTTTTCCCCCTCCTTCATTTCAGCCGTACTTTAGGCACGTAGGAAGGGATTACGATAAGGCCTGTGGCAGAAGAGCTGCTTGTGCTGCGTGGAAGGAGGGGTTCCTGCTGTGAGATGTCCCTGGGCAGCTGGCTGTTCCCCCCATATTAAAACAAAGGTGGAGCAGCTGGATCTGATCCGCTCACATACACCGGGATGGTGCTTTATTATTATTTCTGTGCCTCTCAGCAGCCCTCAGCCAAAGCAGTGTGTGCTGAGCCCTCTGCACCTTAGGGATGGCTGCAGGAGGGGCTGGGATGTGGGGGCCGCAGGGATCTGTGTCCGGCCCGGCCCTGGGTGAGGCTGAGGGGTCCTGGGGTGGGCAGTGCCCTCTCCCCAAGCTGGGGACAACCTGTGGCCTTGGCTGGGCCGTCCCGCCTGCGGTGCGACGTGCGGGAGCTGGGACAGAGACAGCAAACATCTTCCAGGAAGCGGCTCGTGCCACGGATGTCCTGTTCCTCACTAACAGCCATGGGAAATGTTTTCTCCTCTGGGTCAGAGCGTGAAGATGTGAGGACTCGGTGTCCTTCCCTGCACCCGCTCCCTGTTGCGCTCCCCAGGGCTGTGTCAGTGGCACCAGGCCTGGACTGGGAGTACTGGGAGTGCTGGGGCTGCCCTGGGAGCCCCTGGCAGAGAAACCTCAGCCTTCCTGTGGGGTTTTGAGCAGGAGCTTCTAATGACTGGCACCTGCTAGCACGAGGTCACCCAGAGGTGTGTGCAGAGTATGACAGGGTAGAAATACATGTTGAGTGCAGTGAGAGCATAATGTGTCCCGAGAAGCTCCTGCTTGGAGGTTTGTTGTGCTGCACATCTGCACTCCCACCTGTGGCCTTGCAGCTGCAGTAATTCTGGGTGAAAAACGCCCTTGGTTTGTTCTAATCTCAACAAAAAATCCGGTGCCAGCGTGAAGCAGTCCAGCTCGGTGCGTTGCAGCGTGCAGTTCCTCAGCTGTAGGTTTAGGTTATCAATATTTATGTATGCCCACACAAGAGTGCAGTCCCAGCTCAGTTACTGAGCTCTTCTAATTCCATCTGTAAATTACAGAACGGAGCCTTGCTGTCAGTGCCCCGATGCTGAGCTTATCGGGCTGCGGTGCTCAGCACCCGGGGGGAACCTGATCCATCTGCCCATCTTGGAGCTCATTCTACACCATCACTCAGAGGAAGACGATACAGATCCTTTTCTGTGAAAATAGTGTAAAATTGCCACAAAGTACTGGGAAATGACTGTGCTCAGTTCCTAAAGATCAATTTATTCACAACAGAGATGTGGGGTGAGTGGGCTGCTTAGAGAATTGCTAATGGGGTAGAGAGGCTTTAGCTTCTGAGCCACTGCTTCTGGTCCCATGCGGGTCTGTATTAACCCCAGGCTTTTAATGTTTGGGGGTAGATGGTTGTCCCCCTGCGCAGAGGTGCTGGTGTGGCTGTGGGGGTCTCTTCAGACTCCTCAGCAGGTGCCACCATGCTGTCCCAGCCATCAGCCCCGTTGGGGTGAGAGGTGCATGGGGACTCCTCCATCCATGCCGTTGTGCAGCCTGGACAGGATGACCCAGCTGCAGGTCCTGATTGCCATGGGTCTGTCCATGGCCTGAATCCTAGAGGCAAATCTTCCAGTGCTGTTTATCTGAGACTTGACTTCATCTGTTCTCAAGATTGCGCTTGGCAAGTGAGTCACTGGAAGCCATGAATTCTGCATGCACTATTGACATTTCCCTGTGTTTTGGTCAGCTTTGTTCTGGAGTCTGACAGAACTCAATGCACGCAGGCAAAGCAATCTGATGGAGAATATTGGGAGCACTGTTGTTTCACTCATGGATGACTGTGCTGAGAATATCTCAGATTGCCTTTATTTCTGTCCTTCCGCGGCTCTGAATAGAGCAGCGTACTCTTTCTGGACACACAGACCTACACGTGGTTTCTTTGGAAGACCCAGAGCGCTTGCCAGGGGTTTGAAAGGTCAGAGTTAGCTGAGATCAGAGCTTTTGTGAGCTGCCATACATGGGAACATTTTTTTGTGGTGCAGACTACAGAGAAAGCAACTGCTCCCTCTGCTCTCTTTATTTTTCCTCTGTGGCTGTCTTACATTTTCCCTGGGAGTATCTAGCTATCTTTCTTTTTGTTCCCCCCACCCCCTCGAGCACTCTGATTTTGCTATAAGAGTTACAGCACCATTGATTGTATTGGCTGCCTCTGAAAATGGTGTGCTGCTTGCTGTCTGTGGGCTCCCTGCTGCTAAATGCTGCCAGTGGGACTCCGGAGCATTTAGATCAATCGATGGGGCTCTCGTGGCCTTATTTTCCACACTCTCCCATCCTGGGGTCGTGTGTAACAGTCGGGTGGAGCACACGAGTCCTCAGATTGCTGGTTACGGAGTGAGAACCTGCACACTGCCTGCATCTGTGGTACAGCTGTATGTGTGTCTGCAGGGAGAGAAGGGGTCTGTGCGCAGGCGGATGCTATTCTGGGCCACCTCTTATCTCACAGCAAAATATTCTGCAGTTGTTGCTCACAGATAGGCTTCATCATCCCTCTGGGCAGGAGAGCATCCCCTGATACGGTTGTGTTTTTCCTCCAGATCCCATCTAATGCCGAGGCTGAAAGAATCGCGCTCCCACGAGTCTCTGCTCAGTCCCAGTAGTGCCGTTGAGGCTCTGGATCTCAGCATGGAGGAAGAAGTGGTCATCAAGCCAGTCCACAGCAGCATCCTGGGGCAAGACTACTGCTTTGAGGTAAGGAGCCGGGCTGGGGGCTGTCACTGCTACAGAACATTGCTGCCCTGAATCGTTACACAGAGACCATTCTGGGGCAGAAAATTGCTCCATGTTTCCAAGGAGGAGCACAGCCACGAATTAGAGCCACGAGCTCTTTGCGTTGTCACCTCTCGCAGCAGGGCACGCTCATGGCACCGGTGCTGGGCTCCTCGTGGCTGTGTGTTAACAGGGCATACATGTGTGGTTTATGTTCATGCAGATAGCAAAAGGTGCTCCTTTCTGCTCTGTGTTTACAGAGGCATTATTTGCGGTCCCACTGACAGCTTTTGTCAGTGGGAGTGTTGGGGACTTAGTGGAAAACTCAAACTTCAGTGGTTTGTGTAAATAAAAGCTGTCTTTTAGGGCATTTTTTACATGGTTGTGCACGTTTTGCTGTGGCTCACGGCTGGGTCTGCACTGACAGGAGGCGATGGGACGCGTACAAACAAGCCTGTTGTTGGGTAACACAGTGCCATACCTCTTGGGAATCGTTTCTCATGCGTCACGGGTGGAAAAGTGTTATTGCTTACTGCAGTGCCTGGATATGGAATTGGGAAATGGTTTTCTTACAGTGGTAAGGTGATCAATATCAGCGTTGAAAGGAAGGCAACCTGTATGTACGTGGACATCAAAGAGTGGACAAAACAGTGTGTGGTTGTGCCGTAGGACTTGGTGGGGGCACAGGTGTTCGTGGGATGGGCAGAGATCCACAGTGTCAGTGTCCAGGAGTCAGATGGGACAGAGGAAATTCCTCTGAAATGAGCACAGTTGGAAATAAATGAATTAGAAGAGCTCCACGTTTAAGCAGATAATGCTGAAACAGTCTTAAAAAAAAAATAAATAGCCCCAAACATGAACTGTGAAGTTGAGGGAGTGGGTTGAGATATAAATTCTCCAGTGCTGCTCATTCTCTGTAGAATTGAGCAAGTGTGGCAGGTCAGGAGAGAACGGTTTTGTAAATTATATGGCCTCCATTACATTCCACTCAAGAAAGATAAAATGAAGCTAGATGGGAAATAGATGTGACATCCATAATATAAGAGTTGTTTATCAATTCTGTACAGCACACAAGAGCAGAGGAAGGGATATGAACAGTACTTGAAGAAAGTTGAGTGAGAGGGAAATTATACAAGTCATGCACTCGAATGGAGGAAGAAAATTCCATTTTGAAGCAGGTTGGATAAAGGAGAGTCATACAGAGAAGAGAACACATTAATTGCTGTTCTGCGAATCCTGCAGAGGGAGGGAAGAATGCTGGGAAACAAAAGGGACATTGATTTGGAACTGATGGTTACTCATCAACGGGCTCTAGAGGGAAGGGCTTAGGTGAGAGCTAAATGGCATATTGTGCTAATGCCTTGGTCTTGCATCTCCAGAGAGGTTCCTTCAAATACTGCGCTAGGTCAGATGTGAAATGGCTTTGTGGATCTTTCTGGATCCCTGCTGGGTCGTGGGCAGGCATCGCAGTGTGGGGCTGAGCACTGTGTGCTGCATGGTGTGCTTCTCCAGGTAGGAGTGGTGCAACCACACGAGGGTTTTCCCCTCCTCAGTGCCTGAAGGTTGCCTTGGGTTGTTCTGCTTTGCAGAAGGCTTTAAGGTTGGCGAAACTTGCTTTTTTACTGACCTGCTATGTACTTGGAAGGCAGCAGTTACTTGGATTCCTCATTGACTGTTTTTAAATTGATTCAACATCATCTTCTTTCTCCTTATAAGACCTCCCAGTCAGCAGAATCATCCGGTGCCCCCGCAGAGGCTGTGTGTGCTAAATATACAGCGGGCAGCTCAGCCTGGAGAGGGATGGCTGTGAGTCCAGTCTCCAGAGCCTATTCCTGGCTCTGCTGTTTGTGGGATCCTGGTGACCTGGGGCAGGAGCAGCAGTCAGGATGGAAGGGTTCTGGTCCTGTGTTGGCAGACCAAAGTCTCGTCCCGTCACGCAGCTCGTGTCTGTGGGGAGAAGGAAAAGGCTGCTGCAGGGCTGCAAAACTGAGCAGCCTCATCCTGGCCTTTCCTAGAGCAGGGGGATGTAGAGGAGAGGTTTAGCACCACTGGGAAAGTGGTCACCATTGCTCACGTGGCCTTCAGCTCCTGTCCAGCCATCGTGGCTCTGCTGGCATGGGCTGCCCTGCTATGCCCTCCTTGGAAAGTCATCTGAGCACTGCAGGTGAAACAGCTGCCTTGTGAAATGAACTTGTCATCCTCTGGTGCTGCACTACTGAGGCTCCTTGTAGTTCTCTGAGTATCCTCAAAGCATCCTGTACTGAAGGCATTTTAAAAACAGCAAGATTTTATCTGACTTCAGGGGTCACCCATTCTGAGTTTTATTAACAGTTTGTCCTTCCCTTTGTGGTATTCCCACATATCCGCAGTCTTGTTGAGATGAGAATACTCTCTTTATTAAGATAATCGATATCTCGTGAAGATCAGTAATCCGTATGATGCTCAGGTCAGAGCTCAGAATGGTTTTTCACACTCTCCTGAAAAGAGGAGATGGGTGACTGTTGTTGGGAGTTTTGGGCTGAGTCAGAAGGAATGCCAAGTGGTTGCACTTTGTCTTTAGTTCATTTAAGGATTCTCACTCTCTCGGCTGTGAAACGTGGTGGTTTAAAGCATCACATGCACAGGGTCCATTATCTCGTGTTTTCTGGTGTGGAAGAGGAGAAGTAATTGGAATTTGCTTCCACGATTATTTCAGTGACATACAGAGTTGCCCTGTCTTTCTGCTGGCCTCAGGGGACTGTTGCTTCATGCTTGGGTAAAGCTGTTTACTTAAAAGTTAAAAATAAATAAATAAAAACAAATCCCTCTCACCTTTGCTAACACCCCCTCTCCCCCAAATCACAGTCTGCAGTGTGCTGGTCAAGACATAATCCTGTTCCTTTCCCTGTAGGTGACGACTTCATCAGGAAGTAAGTGCTTCTCGTGTCGTTCTGCAGCAGAGCGAGATAAATGGATGGAAAACCTGCGGCGTGCCGTGCACCCAAATAAGGTAGTGGCCATGAGGAATTGCCTCTGTTAGAGCTCAGTTCCTCGTTATTACATTTTATAGCCCAGCGCGTAGCAGCAGCAGGGGACGTATTGTCATCTCAGTGAGTAAGTGTAATTGTGGGTCAGCCTTTTTCCATATTGCTTTCTTCCACAATTATATTTACAGGAAAGTGCCAATTATTTCTTCCCTCTTTTCTCAGCACACGCAGCTTCAGCTTTCGCTGAGACACGATCAGCCCTCGAGAATCTTCAGTCTTGCTCTGTGACTGATGATACTTACCTGAAGTAGGACTCCCCACAGAGTGCTGGGGCAGATGGCCAGTAGCTGCCAACAGAGCTAGGGAACAATCTGAGGAGTTCACACGTCACGTTTTCTGACTGGCAATTCTTGTATTGTCAACCTCAGTGATGGAGACACTCGGGTGGCACGTGGCAGTGTGCTCTTTGAGGTGCTGGTGGGACATAGCTTTCGCTTTTACAGGCAGTTGTGTGTTTTTATGACCCACTGAGACTGAATGCATCCTAAAATGAAGTCTGCAGCTGCGTCTCTCTCTCTCTGCACTGGAGTTAGCTAACAAAGATTGATCAAGACTCATCAGCTGCAGGATTTCACAGCTGATGAGCTCCATCAACAAGTCATTTTCTGCTGATCAGAGAAGACACAAATGATGGGATCCTGTGAATTCATTCCTTGCATCTGAGACACGTAACTGCATTACAGGTTAGCTCTGGGCCTGGCAGGCTGCTCACAGAGCCCCAGCCCTCCGTGTCTGAGCTCATTGTTCATCGTTCAGCAGAAGCGATTTCCTTCATCAGGATGAGAGCAACAGAGGGGAGAGGTGGACTTCTGCCCCTCACACCGTGCTCTGCACATGGAGTTCAGTGACTCCAGTGCCTTTCTGAGCACAGTGTCCTGGTGGGAATTGCCTGAATGAGCTGAGAGGATTGGAGGGTCACACTGGAAGAAAAACCAGAGGAATGTAAGGGAGGGAGAGGCACTCAGTGTGTCTTTGACATGCAGTGTTCAGTGGAAACGTATTTGGAAGGGTGCCCTCCTCCTGGAACATGCCGCTAGCTGAGGGCTAACTTTCCATCTTTGTTTGAGTTTGTAGACAATAAACTCTGTGTCAGACTTGGTATTTCTGTCAGGAATTCAGTGCTGTTGTATAGTTCCTGTGTGTGCTTCCTGAACCCGCAGTACCCCATTGTGGGCTCCCAGCAGAGATGTTCCTTCCCAAGCAGAGTAAGCCCCGGTTGCAGTTTCACGAGGGGCTTCCAAAGCAGGCAGGTTGCTGCAGAGCCCCAAAGCCACTGCTGTCAGTACCCCTAGCTGCTCTTCAGGGTGATGTCAGCATTGCTGGGGAGCTGTGGAAGATCCACAGTGTCCTTTGCTGCATGCTATCTAAATGATAGCAGCCTGGAGTTATACTTCTGATGTAACGGTTCTGCTTTGTGACTCACTCTGTCTCCTGTAATTCCTCTCCATCTCTTAGCTGGGTGCTCTGGACTTCTGCCCTACAATGTTGAGCTTTTGTAAAAGCTTCTTCCCATGTCAGAGGTGGCTGCGTTCTGGCCGTGGATGGGGTGATCCCTGGCTGTGCATTGGGGTCCCTTTGTGGTTGCTGTGTTACACTCAAAAAATTTAAAATGATCAGAAATGTATTCCAGTGCTGCTGCAGAGCAGTTGTACGGATCAGGGAGGTGGTGGTGTGAGAGCTGTGATGTAGATGTTGCTGTGCAGAGGCCATTAGTCATTGGTTGGGTTCGTTGGGTCTCTTTTGAGGTCCTCTTGGCAGCGGATTGCACTTGGCCCATTTGTGATGTGGAGGGGGTTTTATCTTCCTCGTTGCTTATATTAATTGGCACCAGCAGATGTGGAGAGCACGGTGATATTTGGAAAATTAACATAAGTAGCATTATTATGCAAATTCCTGAGAGCCAGTGTTTCCTTAAAATAAAATGTAATTAAGCCTCTGCTCATTTAGCACATCTGAAATAATTAACACCTATCCAGTTTTGTTGTGTGTGGCTTTGTTTTTCTCCTTGACCTTTTTTTTTCTCTGCCTCTTTTTTTTTTTCTAGGATAACAGCAGAAGGGTGGAGAATATGTTAAAGTTATGGATTATTGAAGCCAAGGACCTGCCAGCTAAGAAGAAGTACTTGTGTGAATTATGCCTGGATGACGTTCTTTATGCACGAACTACCTGTAAATTGAAAACTGATAACGTCTTCTGGGGGGAGCACTTTGAATTTAATAACCTCCCATCGCTCAAAAACATTACGGTGCACTTATACAAAGAGACCGACAAGAAGAAAAAGAAGGACAAGACCAATTTCATTGGGCAGGTGAACATCCCTGTGAGCTCTGTCACGGGACGGCAGTTTGTGGAGAAGTGGTACCCCGTGGTCAGCCCCAACCCCGGGAAGGGCAAATCCCCGGGGCCCATGATCCGCATCAAGTCCCGCTACCAGAGCATGAGCATCCTTCCCATGGAGATGTACAAGGAGTTCGCCGAGTACATCACTAACAACTACATGGTGCTGTGCTCTGTGCTGGAGCCCTCGTTGAGCGTGAAGAACAAGGAGGAGATGGCGTCTGCGCTGGTGCACATCCTGCAGAGCACGGGCAAGGCCAAGGTAAGAGCCCTCAGCACCCACTGGCTGCCAGGCAGAGGACAGGAGCAGTCTCCTGGGTTGGGTTGGTGGAAGTCGTGGCTTTGGTTGGTCTCAGCCATCGCTAATACAGTTTAATTTTGCTTTTTTCTTGCAAGCAAGTTGGTAGCGTGTGCATTGCTAATTGCTTAATTAGTAAGGAGATCAGTAGGACCCCAAGATACCAACCTACGTCAGTTTTCTCTGGTTCTGGAGGCTTAGGGCCACACTCTTACTCTGTGAATAGGCACACGTGTAACAGAAAGGAAGAAGGCAGTTCTCAGGGATGAAATGTGAGCAGTGTTGGATTAAGCTGCGCTGCCTGCCCGTGCTGGGTGCTCCTGTGGGATCCCACAGGGTTCCTCTGCTGTGCAGCACAGCAGCACCAAACGTGAGTGCGTGCCAGGGGGTGCCATGAGAATTTCAGAACAAAGTTCTCCAGGCACGTGTGTCTCTCGAGTCCTTGGGGTCTGTCCTGTTGTTTTCAGAAGCGACACGTGATGGGGCAGCGGTGCCTGGGCGATCTGGGCTGCTCCTAGGGCAGGATCCTCTGGGGAGCTGATGCTGGCCAGCTTGTGAGTGGAGGAAATGCAGGGTCACTGTGTGACCATCCTTCGTGGCTGGGAATTCTGGGCCTGGGAAAGAAGCAAGCCAGGAAGAAGAGGGTGTGGAATTTACTGCTAGAGGTGGTCTTGAGAGCAAGGGCAGAGGAGCAGAGCTGGAAACCCCTTAGTGGAGAGCACTGCTGAGCACTGAGTTCCACGGGGCGTGGAGTTGGTGCAGGGTGTCCTTGCTGTGTGTCCTCAAGTGTCACAGCACTGAGCATCGGCAGTTTTCTTTGTTAGCATCTCCCTGAGCTCTGCAGCAGGTCTCCAGGAAGAGCAAGATTTCCAGAGCTTTAGCAGAGCACAGGAGATGGAAGCTGCTCACCTGAGGGGAACTGTGAGGCTCAGCGCTTCCTCTGCAGCCTCTGCTGTTGCCTGGGATCATGGCAGGGTTCATGGATTAGATTTAATTACCATCTGTTGTACAGAGAAGTGGCTTGGCCTGCTGGATGAGTTCATGGCAGGAGAAGCTCTCTGAGAGGATTGAGGGCCTGCTGCTGCAGAGGGAATGAAAATAGCAGCCCTAAGCCTCCCTGACCCTGGGGACATGCTGCTCCATGGGGACAGGAGCAGCTCGGGGCACATGCAATCCTGCTTTTGTAGTGCAAGGAGAGCATCCCAGGTGTCCCATCCCTCGCTCCTTGTCAGGGCTTTGCTGTGCTTTGTGGGCCTGGTCCTGCCTTCTGCTGGCACCTCTGCCTGGGCTGCCTTTCTCTGCAGCTGTGGTGGCACTGATGTCACAGCTCTGGCTGAGATAAAGTCCCCAGGAAGGACCCTGAGTGTGGCTGGCACGATTCTGGTGCAAAAGGCATCAAGTGTCACCCTGATCTCAGGCACCGTGAGCTGTGTGTGTGTATCTGAGAGCTGTTGTCACTGCTGCTGCTTTTCCCTCCCCTCTTTAGTGCTGGAGAGGCTCAGGAGGGAGCAGGGATGTTTCCAGGCTCGTGTCTGTGCCAGTGCTCAAGATCCCAGAGGCTCTGCACTGGGGATGCAGCAAACAGTAAACAGACGTGATGTATTGCCCCTAAAATGGAGCTGCTGCTTTCTCTGCCTGTCATCTGCCATCAGCATTAGCACAGGGTTGAGAGAGCTGTCAAAGCAACAGGAGTTACTGGAGCATGGGAGCCGGGTGATGCCTCCTTCGTGGAGGAGTCGGACAAGCAGAGAAAGGGAAAAGCCAGCAACGAGGGGAAAAAAAGATGAATGGGAGAGGAGAGCACCTGCCCACACCCACCCTGTTTGTGTGACACAGCTGTGTGCCCTACACCCATCGGAGCGGGTGGGCTGTGCCGGCACCACAGAGCTCCTGTCCCTGAGCAGGGTTCAGCCCTCTGGGGTTTGTGCCGTGCCTGTACTCTGTCAGGGAGCTCTGAAGAGCACAGATGTGGAGATGGGCTGTTGCTGATTTATTTTGCTGATTGAGGGCTTTCTGTGGCTCTCGGCTGCTGTAGGTGACACTCAAGCAGTGATTACAGACAGAGTGGGAATCGAGCGCCCGGCACCTGATCTGAGGAGGTGTACTAGCAGCAGGGGCTGTAGGTGCTGTGGCCAGGGGCTGTTACTGGGGCTGGTGAGAGCCCGAAGCAGGGCAGGGTGTGGGCAGCAGCGGGTAAGGGCTGCGGCTCCATTTTCTCCCTTAAATAACTGCATCAGCCTGAGCTTCCTTTCTTTATCACAGTAGATTAAAAGATGGGAAATGAAAGCAGAGTCCTCCCCGGAGTCAGAGGCCGTGCTTCCTTTGATCTCTGCTTGGGAAAGGGAAAAGCTTCACCCCTGCAGAGCTGTGCGGGGGCTCGGAGATGATCAGGGTATGGCTGGAAAGCCTGGAGCAGCCACCGAGGTGGGGAGAAAGGAAGGGCACTGTGGTACAGGTGGCAGTGCAGGCTGGGGGCTGCCTGGCTCTGTGCTGGGTACTGCCATCTTCCCCTTGTCACAGGCACCAGTGTTACCCAGAAGGGTGTGGTGAGATGCCTGACTATTTTGATGTGTCTTGCAGCCCACAGACAAAACACTCAAAGCGGTAATTAAAAATGCTGGGTGTGCTGAGCCCTGCCATTAGCCCGGGCTGATGAGGGCTGTGTGATGTGGTTATGGAGAGGCAGGCTGCATCCTTCCCAGAGCGAGATGGGCTGGGGCTTTCAGTGCCTGCAGAATGCTTCCCTCGCTTAGGTCTGTTTCAGGGCTCTCTCACAGCTTTTGCAGCTCAGTTAATAATCATAAATATATAAAAAACTTCCTCGTCCAAATGGTTGGTAGATGAAATCCAGCATCAGACAAAGCTCTAACTAACCAGCTGCTCACTCGAAATAAATATTTATTATGGTGTGAATGGAGTGAAGAATAAACATGTGTCCCTATTTGTTTATGCCGCAAGGATTTGCTTCCCATAAGCAGATGCATTCGCTCCCCACGCTGCAGCCTGCGTGCCTCCTGCCCAGCTTGCATGCAGGGAGCAGGGCTGGGCATCCCAGCACAAGGAGCAGGGCTGCTGCACACCTGCAGCTGTAGGTGACTCTGGCATCATTCCCTTGCGGTGCTGCCTCCCCTCTGTTTCCCGAGGAGAATTAGTGATGGCAGAAGTGCTGGAGCACGAGCTCCTGTGCCCAACAGGAGTAGCACCACTGGTGTTTTCCAGTGTGGGCCGTTGGGGACCATGTGATGGCAAAAGGCTGTGGTGTGTGGGCCCCTCCCAGGACTTCCTTCTTCACCACTGCATAAAGCCCTGCTGGACTCTGGGCTGCTTTCTGAAATGAGCACTAATCTCATTACCTTTATCAATTCAATCCTCTTAAGGTGAAGGCAATCCTATTAATCAGCCTTACAATGTGGAGAACCCCAGAGCTCGTGGCCCATCGGGTGCTGACTGACAGGAGCAGCCCCCCCAGCTCCAACAGCCCTATAGGATTGGGGCAGCAGGACCTCCCTTGGCACCTCGAGCTCCTCCACAGGGATCCTGGCACTGCCCCTCGGGTGCTGTTGGACCCGGGGAGGTGTGGGGCTGCAGGGAGGGGCCAGGTGAGCATGTGCTGGTGGTGGAGCTGGCTGATTCTGCAGCTTTGTCTTGTGAAGGAGCTGCTTCTCCTGGTTTTTGTGTGCTTGAGTGATGCAATTAGCCTGACTGCTCGGCCCCGTTGGCACAGTGGTGGTGGATTGTTTTCCTGAGCAGGTGTCAGTTCCACACTCCGTGGATTTCACTTTGCAGTCAGCCTTTCCACTTCGAGGCCCCCTCCGGAGCAGCCCCCATTCCTGTGTGCTCCTTCCCTGCCCAGGTTTGCCTTTGGCTGTGTCCAGGCAGTGTGGGGCTGCTGGGGCTGTGCAGAGCAGCCTTGCTGCAGCTCGCACTGCAGTAGCTCCTGCTTGGAAGAGTGCTGGAACCCAGTGCTGCCTTGCTCTGCTGTGCTCTGTATTCGTTTATTTATGAATTGTTCCTCGTTATCAGTGCTTGTGCGGTGATTGAGGCTGCACAGGTTCAGCAGCGTCTGTTCTGGGGCAAATATGCTTAAAATAAATGCAGGAGGGGGCCTGAAGAGCACCCTTAATTTTTACTTCAGGCCTTTCCCTTCCTCTGTCGACTCCGAATGTAATGAAATAAAGCATCTTATTTTCTTCCTTTGCCAGGGGCTCTAACTAAAAACAACCCCCCACTGATCTCTGATGCTCAGAAAAAGGGAGTTTTATTGGCTTTAGTTATTGCATTTTATTTGGAGCCTTGTATGTGGGTGAGTGAAGCCCCCAGAGGGATCCGACGAGTATTTGCATTCCATTTGTGTCTTCCATTTGTGTCTTCCAAGTGCTGGCTGCTGGCGTTCTTGAGGCAGAGACGGCAGATGTGTGATCTAGAGTGTGGCTCCGTGGTGTGGAGGGCTGAGCTGTGAGCAGGGCTCCGTCCCACAGTGCCTGGCCCCGTGTCACCTGGGAGCTGCCCTGCTGCTGAGAGCCCTGCCTGGGGCACAGCCTGTCTGTCGGGTGGTGGGGCTGTGTCCTGGCACATCATGCTCCAGGCATGGCTGCTGTGCTGTAACAGCTCCTCGGGCTGCCAGCAGCTTTCCTGGCTGCTCCTGGGGCAGCAGGGTTGTTCTCTCACCTGCTGAGCTGCTGCTGGTGCACCGCATGGGACAGGGACGGCCACAGACCTTTTGAAGGGAGGAGGAGGAGAAAGCAAACCTGGTTGAGGAGGAGCTGTAAAACTCAGTGTTCCTGGGATAATTAGTATGTTGGGGAAGTGACAGGAAAGAGAATCGAGCAAAGCCAAGGTCAGCGGCTGCTAATTAAGAATCAGCACCTTGTGTCAGCTGGAGCTGTGGCTTGGAATTGAAACGCATCCTGGGAGAGAACCGGGGAGATAAAGGTGATGGAGGTACCCAGATAGCAGCTAGAGGGATTTGAGCAGGAGTTTAAAGTTTCATTGCAGCTTGGCTGATAAATGGGGCAAAATGACAGAAAATCGTGGAGGGATTCGTGCCTCTCCCTGCAGCTTGGGGCTGCCCTCGTCTGGGACAGCGGTGCGGTGACGAAGGGCTGTGTGGGTGCAGTGGTTTGGCCCTGGAATGGCCCAAAGCAGTGTCAGTGGGAGGAGGATTTTCCCATTAGCGGCGCAGAGAACAGGAGCCGAATGTGTGCTAGCGTTAAGAACTGCATGGCATTTCTCCTGCACAAACCCTCGCTGCAGCACACTAAACATTACACCGCGCAGTGGAGTTTCAGCAGAATGCACTGCGTGACCTCTCTGATCACTAATGCTGTTGCTGAGGGAGACGTGGAGCTCGGTCTCCAACGCTGGCTTTCTATTGGCGTTTGCATCTCAGGAGCTCAGAGCTGTGCACGGGGCAGCTGCCAGTGCACGCTGCCCTGCTCACCCCTTCCATCGCACGGAGGATTGTGAATCTGCATGGTGTTTGGTTCTGTGCAGATGAGCCCAGCAAAGCACCCAGAATGCACGCTGGAACAGTGCTGGTTGTTTTCATGAGTACAGGGAAATGGGACATTGGGTCACCCTGGGGCATCTTGAGGGACTGATCCTCAGCCATTCAGTGTGGGTCACAGCTCGTGACACCCAGGTTATGCCCCTGATCTGCAGCCGCTGCAGTTGGGTACGAACACGCTCACATTCAACAGTGGGAAAAACACTTCATCCCCAGAACAGGAGGCCAAGATGAGAGCCATCAGAAAGCTGAAACCGAAGGAGGGGTAAATGTGGGGCAGGCCTGGAATGGATCGCTTTGGGGCTGTCACTGTGCAGGGGTTGATTTCTCCTCTGGTCTCCGCGAGGAGCAGCGATCCCTCTGTGTCGGGAGAGCTGTTGGTACGTGGTGACCCACCATGGGCTTTGCTTTCCAGGATTTCTTGACTGACCTGATGATGTCTGAAGTTGATCGCTGTGGTGAGAATGAGCATCTCATTTTCAGGGAGAACACACTGGCCACCAAAGCAATCGAGGAGTACCTGAAGCTGGTGGGACAGAAATACTTGCAAGATGCCTTAGGTACGTACCGAGGGGCGGCTGCTCTGCGCGGTGCTGAGTGCTGGCTGTGCCCTGGCAGCCACCTGAGGCGGTGGCATTCATTCCCCTGTGGGTTCAGGAGAAGCCTGGCACAGCACGCAGTGGGGCAGCACCCAGCCCCAGGTGAAGGTGAGCGCTCAGCTGACGCTGCTTCTGCTTCCACAGGAGGCAGCAAAATGCTGTTTGCAGGCATGGCCTGCCAGGCCTTCTGCCTCAGCACTGGCAGTGTCAGTGAGGCTGATTGAATCCTTCCCCTGATTGCACCCCCCCAGCCGGAGGTGCTCCCCCCGTTACTCGCAGTGCTGTTGAGTCAGATGAGATCTCCCAAATTACAGTGATGAGAGCTGCCTCCCTCGTGGCACCGGGAGCCCCTCCTGGTGGTTTTTGAAAGGGCTGGCAATGCTCGTGGCTCCAAAAATATTTCTCCTGATGCAAATGTAAATAATTAGAGGTTGTGCTGGTGGGCAGGCCAGGAAGGAAGAGCTGCGTGCTGCGGCACAGCGTGGACTGGGGGCTGCTCTGCTTTGATGCTCAGCGAAGGCAGCAGGGCTCAGGGCACGTCCTTGCAGAGGGATGAGCAGCACTCCTTTGAGCTGTTAGCATTTCTGATCGTTAGCTTCCTGCTAGTGGATTTGTGTAATTTTAGCAAGGACCACAAAAGCATAAATAGTTTAAGATGATAATGGTATTGATGAAGTTGAGGAAGGGGAGCAAATGCAGTCAGACCAGCAGGCAGCCCACCAGAACAGGAGAAGGAATGTTGCTTATTCCTGCCTTGTAATGCCTCTGGTTGAAGGCAAGTCTGTAAGTAGATTACCTCATAACACTGCTAAAAAGCCAGGAGATAAATCAAGGCATGAATTTCGTAATGTCCGTCAGGGCTCGGCGCTGACACTGCTGCCCGGTGCAGGAGCTGCCTGCGGTTCCTACATGCTGTTCTGCACAGGTTCTGCACGGACCTTTTATTGGGGGAGTGATTAATCTGTGTGTCAGAGGGAGCCCAGTGCAGCGTGGTGCTTTCCTTCAGACCACGAGGTGTGAGCTGGTAATGGGGCCGGATCGTAACAGCAGGAACTGCGGGCGGGCGGAGAGGATCTGCAGCTCCTGGCAGAGCTGGAGTACACTGGAGGGGTTCTCTGGTACGTAATTAATATCTGTTTGGGCAGAGGAAAGGAAGGAGTACAGATGAGAGGGAGCAGAAAGCATAACAATGGGGAAGTCCCAGACAGGTCAAGAACAGGAGCCAGGGACACAGCCGGACCTGCAGCCTGTGCTGGGTCGAGCCTGGGGCACCTCTGGTGAGCAGCGGGCAGGCAGGAGTGCAGGGAAGCTCACAGAAATGCTGTAATTCGATTTGGTGTGATGTTCTGCTCAAAATAAACCAAGTAAATTGTTTCTTTCCTTTAATTATCCATTTCTTCTGTGAATCACGCTGGCTTGTCAGCACCAGGGGACCATGGCAGGCACAGCCCGCGGTAGCAGGACATCATGCTGACGATGACAGAACCTGCCATGTGCTTCCTGCAGATAGCCCTGGGGAGCACGGCTGCGCTGGGGCAGCTGGGGGCTCGGGGCAGGCAGGGGAAAGAGGTGCTCCAGCAGAGCAGCTCCGGTCAGCACCCGGAGCCAGCAGGGCAGTGCTGCCAGCTGGGGGCAGGGACTGGCCCTGCTCTGCATGGTCCATCCTGCACGATGGCATCAGGACTGCGTCTCCAAAACCCATCACTGTCTGTTTTACAGGGGAATTTATCAAGGCTCTCTATGAATCAGATGAAAACTGTGAGGTGGATCCCAGTAAGTGTTCATCCTCGGACCTCCCTGAACATCAGAGCAACCTGAAGATGTGCTGTGAGCTGGCCTTCTGCAAAATCATCAACTCCTACTGGTCAGTACCCCATGAGTGTCGCTCCCTTCCACCTGCTGCCACAGGGGAGGAGTGTGGCATTGGGCCTTCAGGAACACACTTCCAAGGACAGATTTTCTGCTGAGCTGGTTTAGTTTGGGGGTGCAGTCCCACACTGCCTTCAGGGCTGAGTGCCCATCGTGTTTCAGCAGGTGTGGAAGGGTCACTGCAGCACAGACACAGGGCAGGGTGGTGGAGCCGAGGAGTAAGAAATGCTTTTGCCAGTGTGGCCAGTTAAGAGAGAGAGACGTGATGCCAACCATATATGAAAGCCTGGAATAAATAGCAGGAACGCATGTCCCGAGTCTCCCACCCGTGTCACAGACATATGTGCCAGGCAGGTCAGTGATGGACTGCCTGATTTCCTGGAGCACCCACTGAAGTTTTGAAGCCCCTGCAACAGGCAGGGAAGCTGCAGCAGCACGGGGAGCTTTAGTGGAGGCAGACATTCTCCTGTTGCAGAGTGCTGGAGCAAGGACAGCTGTTAGTGCTCAGCTGCTGTTTGGCTCAGCGTCCTGCATTCCTCAGGGTTAACCCCTCCGTGTCCCAGCCCTCAGGGCAGCTGGCTGAGGCATTCCCTAGCTGTTCCTGCAGCTAGCAGAGACAGGCCTGGATGTGCAGATTGGACTGGAGTGAGGCAGTGGTGTGCTGCAGTGGCTGGTGGTGCTGCTTTGTGCCCCTCAGCGCTGGGGACCAGGGGCCTGCTGCCCGTGGGTCTGCTGCAGGTGCCTGGAAGGGGAAGACCTGGGCCAGTGGCCCTCTTTACTTAGAGGAACAAAAATATTTTCTTTCTGCATCTTGTTAGCAGGCCCAGAAGTCCTTGTCCTGGCTGAACAGAATGAAGGTTTTTATCTTACAGCTGGTTAAAAGTCTGCCGGTAGTTGCTAGCAATGCGTTCTGAAGCAACGTTGTTGTTGCCAGATGTCAACCAGGGACTGTCTTGGAGGAAGGAAGTCTTTGGTAGTCAGGACTCCTCATTTTCTTCCCTGTCCCAGCTGTTGTGTTAAGGTCTGAAAACCCAGTGTGTAATCCCCCTGGATACAGAGTGTGCTGCCTTGCAAGCCCAGAAGGAAGGGAATTGCTTTTCCTGATGTTGCTCAGGGAGAGAACAAGCAGAGTCTGACGGGCACTTCCTGCATCCACCACAAAGGCAGAAGGGCACAGTTCTGTGCATCTTAACTGGTGGGTTAGTGGCTGACTCAGATTGTGCTTACCTGCTCTCCCAAAACAAGTTCACTGCTTTTAGTCACCGGCGGATAACAATTGTTCAAATTAATGTCTTCCTAAAAATACCCAAAGCAGCACTAAAAGGTCGGCCTAAAAATAGGTCTGAAAAGTGATGTAGGGAAAGTCAGGAATGTGTGGAAGGTTTGTCCCTCCAGTCCCACTGCTCCAGGGAGGGCTGGGGCAGCCGAGCTGCGGCTCTGAGCGATCCCCTCCTGCTTCACTGTGCTCAGCAGTTCTTTTTAATATTAATACTAATTATGGGACGATGGTGACAGTTCAGGATTGGCCAAGGGACCCTGACAGCTAATGGTCTGGCTTTAAATAGAGTGCCAGGAGTGTGCGTGCTCATCTGCCAGAGAGTCAGAGAGAGGGAAGAGGTTTACAATAACCGAAAATTGTTATAATTATGACATAATTTGGACATCTGGAAAGTTTCGGCGTAAGCAGAATTTCAGCATGTGGAAGCTCGTTACTGGAAACTTGGGTAATGAATTACGGGCCCGTTTGTCACATAAAGCCAGCTAACTGAATTCCATACACCATTACACAATTAAACTTTTATGGTCGCGCAGCCCATGACAGTGAGCAGTACTCAGGGCTGCATGCTGCTGGTGCATATGTTTCCAGGGGCTTGCTTTCCAGTAACTGTACAACCTGTCCTGATCACTCAAGCCTTAAATTGCTTAAAGGATTCTCCCATTTCTGGGCAAATACCATGAAGTGAAAGGGCTTTGTCCAGTCGTGCGAATCAAGCCAGAGAGAGAAGTTTTCCAGCCAAAGACGTTGACTGGTGTTACTTATAAAGCACAGGGCAGAAGCTCATGAGGGTGAAAGTGTGGAGCAGAAGCCAAACACAACAGCAGCATTTGCTGAGCGTTGTGCTCTTGTCAGGATGGAGAGAACCTCGAGCATGAGGATGTGCACCCCGTGTGCACAGCAAGCATGGCTGGGCGGGCTCCTGCACATGGGGAGCAGGACAGCATCTCTGGCAGCATGGCTTCCATGGCTTTCTCTTTCCAACAAATGTGGGTCAGTAGCGGGGCACGTGGCTGCTGGGAGCCAGCTCAGATGGCTTCGCTCATCCCACGTAGCTCCCAAAGCACAAGTGGGAAAACATCCTCTGAAATGGCTGTTTGTTAAGGAAATGTGTGACCTAAAATGGAGTCTGACCTCCTTCAGTCTGCTTTTGTACCATCCAGCTCTGTAAGTGAACGGCTCTGGGCCTCAAACAGAGATGCTGGTTGTGGCCAGGGCAGGCTCTGGGGTGGGGAAAGGGTTGGCACTGCGGGCCCCGTGTCCGCTGGGGACCCATTGTCAGCCTGCTCCTGCGTGGGAGTATCCAGCTGCATAAACAGCCCGTGCTGGGAACAGGATAAGGTGGGAGCGGGAGCTGGGAGGAGAGCAGGCAGGCTGCTCCTTATCGTGGTGATAAGGGCTGCTGGCCCAGGGGAGGTTTGGCGTCCTGGGAAGCCTGGCTGAGGTCGGTGCAGTTGCAGGGCTGGACTGACTCCAGTGCAGCTCTGCTTTGCCCTTGTCTGCGTGGGATCTGCTCCAGGAGCTGGAACAGAAGCCGTGCAGTTTGCACAGCCCTCCCTCCAAACACCAGCTGCACGGGTGACCCTGGTACATCCCAGTGTCCCACAGCCCACAGGCAATGCCACGTCTCCCCGGGGTGGTACACACCATCTACCTTGGGATGATGAGCTGCTTGGTTTCCTGTCTCTCTTCCCAGTTGTTGGGGGTTTTGGCTTGGCTTTTTCCTGTGTGGTGTGAATCTCCTAGTGGATACTCTGGAAAGAAAAAAAAAAAAAAGGGTTAAAAAAAAAAAAAAGAGAGGAGCTTGTGACTGGTGTAGGTAGAGGTGCTGCTGTGGGTCAGCAGGGCGTTAGGGTCTGGCTGTGATACTCCACAGCTGGTACACAGCATGTTTAGTTATTACTGTGCAGCAGTTCAAACAACCTGGCCTTCAACTTACCATCCCTGCGTGTCCTCCTGTCATTTCAGCGTCTTCCCAAGGGAGCTCAAAGAAGTTTTTGCCTCATGGAGACAGGAGTGCAGCAACCGTGGCCGCCCAGACATCAGCGAGCGACTGATCAGTGCCTCCCTGTTCCTCCGCTTCCTCTGCCCTGCTATCATGTCCCCTTCCCTCTTCAGTCTCCTGCAGGAGTACCCGGATGACCGCACTGCGCGCACTTTGACCCTCATTGCCAAGGTCACCCAGAACCTGGCCAACTTCGCCAAGTAAGCTGGGTGAGGGAGGTCTGGGGGGGCAGGAAGCAGAGCTCCTGCAGCAGGCGTCCCACGCTGGCTGCTCCTTTCCTTGTTTGCAAAGGGTCTGTTTGGTTCCTGCGGTTGTCTTTTTTCCTCCATGCCTCTCTGGGAACCTCACTGTTAGATCAGGGAGATCATTTAAGTTTCCAAAACAGAGTGTGTTTTATGAGTTGGAAAGCAGACTGCTGTGGCCACAGAGCAGCAGGACACACAGGCACAGCCAGGAATCTGTCCCATGAGAGCTGTGTTGGCAGGGGCTGACAGCATCCGCTTTACCTCCCATCAGAGGTCCCAGCAGGACCAGCACCCAAACAGTGTGCATAGCTCAGTCCTTCCAGGGAGCTCTTACAGTGCAATTGTTTGAACTGGGATGGCAAGGCAAGTAAATGGGGACACTACCAGTTTCTAACTAAGCCCATAGGTTTGATGGAAACAAAGCGAGAGATTTCTGAACATCTTCCCACTGGCTGCAGCCCTGAGCTACTTATCCTGAGCTCTGATAACGAAATGATGAGCTTTCTGAAACGTGAATGGACAGCCTCTGTCTAAAGCTTCTTAGACTTAGAAACTAGCTTAGTATACACACTCGCAGCCGGAATGCCATACATTCACACAGGCACAGGTGGGAGACATGCGAGTGTGTTACGCTAGGTGACAGAAATTCTCCATATTCCTGACCAATCCCTAACTAAAGGGCTTTCAGATTTTCAGCACTTTGCAGGAAAGACTCTTTTACTAAGCTGACATTAGTCAAACCAAAGCCATCAAGCTGAGCTGTCCTGCAGACTGCACACGACCAAGCCTCTCCTTACAGAAGTGCTGGGGGAAGAGTACGGGACTCCTGCAGCCATCCTCCACTGTGCTCCACTCAGTTGATTGGGCTTGGTATTGTAATTTCTTCTATTTCCAGAAGAGCAGCTTTGTTTCTGTAGCTTTCCCCTTCATTTCTGCTGCTGAGATCCCACACTGATGAGGAGTTAGCTGGGTTAGGTTTGAATTAATTTTGGTTCCGTGCTCGGCGAGGTGCCAGCTGCTTGTTAGCAGCCTGGTAATCCCAAAGGCTTCAAAAGCATTTGGATGTCAGGGGAAGATTCTGGCCTTCTTACCTGCATGTGTACCTGTTCATTCTGCTCACTGCACCTCTGTCTATGGGATTAGCTGAGACTTGTGTTGTTGTCTTGACAGGTTTGGCAGCAAAGAGGAATATATGTCTTTTATGAATCAGTTTCTGGAACATGAGTGGACCAACATGCAGAGATTTCTACTGGAGATTTCCAATCCAGAAACCATCTCAAACACAGCTGGCTTTGAAGGCTACATCGACCTGGGCCGGGAGCTGTCCACTTTGCACTCGCTGCTCTGGGAAGTCATTTCTCAGCTGGAGCAGGTAGGGGGGCTGCAGGGACAGGCTGCTGCTCCACAGCATGCACCTCCCCTTTGTCCAGCCACTAGCAGCTCATCAGTGTGTGGGAGCACAGCACAGCTCCTGCTGGCTCTTGGCTCTTGCTCCACCTTTGCACACACTGCTGAAGGAGCTCTGTGTCTTTCTTTGAGGCTGGTGACTGCTGCTTTCTGCCTCTGCTCCTCATTACCGAGGGGTGAGGATGGTGAGATGTGAAGGCAGAGCTCCTGAGCACCTTGTTGCTTTCTTGTTTGTCCCAGAAGATTCTTTTTTAATTGAAAGGATTTCTGTCCAGTGAGCTGCACCAGGCTTGGCCACAGCTGTCCTCTTTGTCTGAACCGTGTTAGGTGTGCTTGCTTCCCTCTGCCCCACAGCTGCACATGATTTCTGAAGCCGTGTATTGTGGGTCGGGCTGTAGCCTTGGTGATGGGGTTAAATGTTGGAGAAAATGAATGTTGCTACCATAATTCTCAGAAGAGGATGCCTAGCTATTGGCAGCACCCAGAGTTCTCTAGGAAAATGCCACAATGTTGGTAGTAACTCTGCTCTCTTCTGCAGAGCACTGCAACAAAGCTCGGCCCTCTGCCGCGGATCCTGAGGGACGTCAACTCTGCGCTCACCAACCCGGCCTGCGTGCAGGTGTCGGTCACGGCCGATCACGCTGCATCCACTCCCAGTGCTGGCAACAGCATCTCTGCGGGTCTGCAGAAAATGGTGATAGAGAATGACTTATCTGGGTAAGAGCAAAAGACGTGGCCTGGCCACAGAGCGGGGAAACGCTGAATGTTCACCTAGTCGCAAAACCCGAGTGCCTGCAGGGACGGGCAGGATGAGGTGTAGTGTGGATTTTCCTGATCCATTGGCAGAGCTTTCCAACTGCACAGCTGATACTGGCTGTAGTTAGCTCCGAACCTGGGCAGTTGTGGAAGTCAGCAGCTCCATTCTGGATCCATCCTGAGCCAGAACTGAGGATGCGGGCTTGGAAATCAAGCACGTGGTTCTGGGCTGTACTCCTGACATTCAGCTGCAGAAGCAATATGTTCATCCTCTGAGGGCACTGAGGGAGGACTAACCTCAGAGCGGCGAGTTTTGCCATTGCGTTCATTAGGTGTCTGCATCTGCAGGATTTATTGGTTTTATCTGTCTTTGTATGACATAAGGGTATGTGCTGAGTTCAGTGTGGTCCAAATCCGGGCATTCCTCTGCCAGTGGCAAGCTGTAGAGCCCTAACAGTCAGTTCTAATCTGCTCCATCCTGCTTGTCTAATAATGTGTGTTTGTAACGAGCAGTGATTCATAGGCACAGTCATGAAACACACTTTTAGGCGTAATTATGTAAGAAATATCATTCATGGGGAAAGATGACTGTGTTGCGGACCAAAAATGTTTCTGTTTGTGGAAAATGAAATAGAGCCCACATAAATTGAAAGACACTGCTAGTTTTGTAATAGTTTGTGAGTGGAACCTGCATAACGCCTAACAGTTTAATTAGGAAGGAGAGGCAGCAATGGAGCTGGACTTGCTCTAATCAGAGCTTTCATCTCTAATGCTTCCCAGCTTGAGGTACAATTATTTGATGCTATGGAGGATCTCTGCTAGTGTGCCATCACCTAAATACTTGCTTACAGAGCATCACCTTTGATCAGTGGTATATTCGCATTCAGCTACTGCAAAGCTCTTTCTTCCTGTCTGCAAGAAATCAATATTGCCAGAATTTATCTGCTACAGCAGGAGCAATGGGTGGATAACTTCAGTTGCTGGGATTTAGCTCTGAGGTTTCAGCCCTGTGTCTGACCCTCAGGTGCACAGTGTGGGTCCAGCCCGCAGGGTGCTGTGCCAACACGGGGCAGCTCAGTGCCGGGCACAGGGCAGGCAGGAGTGGAAGGCACGGCCAGCTGGAAGCTGGTGTGCTGGTGGCACACTGAGCTGAGCACAGCTGGGGAGGCAGAGGCTGTGAGCAGCGTGCCATGAGCCTGCAAATGCCTTCTGTGTGGTGCACAGCTCTGTGCCCAGGGCCGCTCTGCTCCTCGTGTCCCCTGCGGGGTGGGCTGTGCCTGCTTCCCGCACAGCTGTGCCACACCAGTTGCTTCTGAGTGATAATGTTTTCCTGCTCCAGTGTGGCATTCACAACTCTTCTTTTTTTTGTTTGTTTTCCTCTCCTCTTCCTTGCGCACTGACTTCCCCGCAGTCTGATAGATTTCACACGGTTACCATCTCCAACCCCTGAAAACAAGGACTTGTTTTTTGTCACAAGGTCTGCTGGGGCCCAGCCCTCACCTGCCCGAAGTTCCAGTTACTCAGAGGCCAATGAGCCCGACGTGCAGATGTCAAATGGCAGCAAGAGTTTGTCCATGGTTGACTTGCAGGACAATCGGCTCTTGGACAGCGGGGCCAACGCACCTGGTGCTGCCGACTCCCTCAATGACAGTCAGTCGTCCCTCGGGCAGCTGCAGGGCGTGTGGAGCGCTCGGACTCAGCAGAGCAGCGTGACGGGCATGGCCACGGTGCGGCGCGTGGGGCAGACCCCCACCACGCCGAGCGGCGAGAGCGCGCCCGGCCGGCCCCAGCTGCTGGCCCCGCTCTCCTTCCAGAACCCCGTGTACCAGATGGCCGCCGGGCTGCCGCTCTCGCCCCGTGGCCTGGGTGACTCCGGCTCCGAGTGCCACAGCTCGCTCAGCTCCCACAGCAACAGCGAGGAGCTGACGGCCAACAAGCACGGCTTCGCCGGCCCCGCCGCCAGCGAGGACTTCACGCGCCGGACGGGGGAGCTGGCCCGGCGGCAGCTCTCGCTGTCAGAGAAGGGTGGGCAGCCCACCATGCCACGGCAGAACAGCGCGGGGCCGCAGCGGCGGATAGACCAGCCACCGCCACCGCCGCCGCCCGTCACCCGGGGCCGGACACCGCCGTCGCTGCTGAACACCGTGCAGTACCAGCGGCCTTCCAGCGGCAGCATCATGTCCTCCTCGCCCGACTGGCCCGGCAGCGGGGCCCGTCTCCGGCAGCAGTCCTCCTCCTCCAAGGGGGACAGCCCCGAGATGAAGCAGCGCACCATGCACAAACAGGTGAGCGTGGGGCTGCGGGGTGGGAGGGGGGCCGGAGTGCAGGCCTGGAGGAGAGATTGGGTGGCGGGGGTTGCTGCAGTGGGAGCGGACTTCACGCCAGCATCGTGATCGCAGCACAGCTCCTTGCACCCAGCCTGGCCTGAGCCAGAGGCCCTCCGAGGAAGGGGGCACAGAAAGTGCTTGTCCTTCGTTCCCCCGTCGTGTGGCACGTTGGAGCGTGCTGGCTGCAGGGTGCTAGGTGGCAGAGCCACGAGGGCGATGGCAGCCCTGCCTCTGTCCCGCACCGCCGCCCTGTCACTGCTTTGCCTCTCCATGCGCAGGCTCTCATCCCATGCCATAGCCAACCCAGCGCCATCTCACAGACTTGGACCATCCTTGTACCTACAGAGCTCCGTAGTGCTGTTCCTGTTCCAGCGGAGCTGTGGTGTCCACAGACACTCCAGTTTGCTCCATTAGACCCTCTTGTGAGCACACACGGGGAGGTGAGAGCGGGAAGGAAGCGGTGTTTTCCCACCAAGAGTGAAGCTCCTCTGTGCAGAGCCCAGCAGCGCTCAGGTCCCGAAGCACATCTGCTCTGCACAGATCTGGCTGTGCAAGGTGCTAAAATTGAAGCAGTAGGTCTCGGACCCAGGGCCCTCTGGCTTTCCTGGCATGGATAAATTGCTTTTTGTTTGATGTTTCAGATATAACCGTGTAAAAAAATTAAACACAGCAGGGAGAGTCTCCTGAAGGGAGAGCTGTAACAGTGATACAAGCCAGAGAAGGTGAACAGTGGGCCGGAGCTGCCTGCTCCTCAGTGCAGGTTCCGTTTCAACAGCAGAGGTGGAGACTGTTGCCAGTGGTGCCCATTGCAGGCAGTTTCAGCCCGATCCAGAGCTGTTCTTTGCACGCTGTATTGATTCATAAGCACTGACATAAGCAGGCATGCCATGGAGCAGCATCTGTGCAGTGCGGATCGATGCTCGTTAGGTGCAGAGGGCACAGCTCTACCGCAGCCACCCACTGGAGCAGGGGATGCCGGGTGACCTTGGCAGGCTGCTTGGTGTTTCAGAGCTTTCCTCTGCCCTCGCTGCCCTCTCAAGAGCTGAAGTCCCCACAGTGCCCCTCCCAGCATTACCCCACAGAGTTCACCTGTCTGTTGGCGTGTCTGTGTATCATAACTGCTGCTTGAGAACCAGAGCTCCCACACAGTGGCCACTTGAGGAGGATTGCCTTTGGAGGAGCTCCTCGCTCCTGCCCTGCAGCAGTGCCTCATCCACCTCCTGAGTTCATCTGTGCCATCAAACCCATGCCAGGCAGGAGCAGGCTGTTCTTTTTCACATCTTCAGAGAAAGGAGGAGGAGGCAGCAGGGCCATGTGCAGAGAGCACTGGACCCTTTACATCACCGAGGGGAACCCGGGTGGGCAGCGCTCCTCGGAGCAGCCCTCAGTGTATGACGTCTGCAGTGGAGACAGCAGCAAGAGCAGAAAGATGTGAAGTGGGGGGACATAAAGCAAGCTGCTCCACGAGCAGGGCCTGAGCTGCTGCTTTGAAGTTGTGGAAACAAAGAGCAGGCTGAAGGATGGGACAGGAACACTTCCAGCACCGGTGCTCTGGATGGAGAAATTTCCCAGTCTCTTTGCCTTGTTAACTTGAACATGTCATCCAGATCCCTTGTGTTATCCGAGAAACTAATTACTGTCGTTTATAATGAGCCAGGATGGAGGGGAAATAGCTGGAGCTCCAGTTCCTTGAGTTGGTAGTGCAGCTGGAAGGTGCCGAGCTCACAGCCCTGCCCTCAGCCTGCAGGAGAGCAGTGCTGCACCCTGGGCCTGCCAGCCCCGTGAGCGCTCCTCCAGGGAGAGCTCTGAACTCAGACATCATCAGTACTGAGCCTCACCCGAGAAGGAACCATTACTTTTCAAGAAGGCATATTTTTTGAAGATGTGGTTTTATCTGTGCAAAGGCTCTGTGGCAAAAGCACAGCGCGGTGAAGCAGAGGCTGAAGAGCTGAGTGCAGTCTCCACTTCAGAGGTGACGACTGCTCCAGAAACCTGGGCCCGTTCACTTCAGGAGGGTCCCACTGCCACGCGCCTTTGTTTTCCTGTTCCATAGGGATGGCAGAGGGAAGAATTCAGCCTGTCAAAGGCTGTCGGATGTTTCTTGATGCAAAATAATGTGAGGTGTGCACCAGGAGGTGTTCCTGCCCCTCCGGCAGCTCAGACCTTTTCTCTGTTGTTGGAACAGCATGGGAGAGGGCTTGGAAGGAACTGCTCTCTCTGGCTTCATGACCTTTCTGTTACAGGTTTTTCTGTTGTTATGGTTGTATGTTTCATTGTAGGCCCCTTCTCCTGTGAACCCCAATGCCCTGGACCGCACTGCTGCTTGGCTTTTGAATATGAACATGCAGTTTTTAGAAGATGAAAGCATTGACCCAGATTCCAAGCACAGGGATAAGCTCAGGAATAAGGACGAGCTCAGCCAAGCAGAAAAGGTAAAACCTGATTGGATTGAATCAAGTTTCTAAATAGAGAGAGGATTTCCTTGAATGTGGTTGAGCTGCAGCCGGGGGCAGGCCGGCCCCGCGCTGCCCCACAGAGGCTGTCAGGCTGTTCAGCCCCACTGCTCACGGAGTGCTGATGGGAGCGGCTGGGGAGGGTTCCACACACTGACTCGAACTGCCCTCTGATGGAAGCAAGCGAGAAAAGTGGGAGTCAGGAGTCAGGGCTGCTCTGCAGCATCACCTGGAGCCAGCTGGTGCCTGTTACTTTCCCCTGACCGCAGGGGAAGGAGGGCTTAAAAAGTGAATTAAACGCAGAGATGGGAAGTAGGAAACAGGCACCCTCCTGCCTAACTGCAGGGATGTGCACCAGGAAGCAGTGCCTGTGGTCAGAGCCTCTAAAGAGACCTGAAAATTAACTCTGGGTTCTGGTCTCGAATGCAGCAGCAGGGCCTGGTGTGACATAGACCATAGTCAGAGCCAGAGGGTTCAGCTGGAGCCCCCAGCACCACTGGGGCCCTGTACTGCTGCGGAATTGGCACATCTCAGCAGCCTGGCACTGCAGGGTGCCTGCACTTGGGCATGTGGCATGTTTCCTGAACGTGCTTTGCTCCATCCGAGCAGCCAAGTGCTGCCAGCAGGTCACTCAGAGCTGCAGGCTTCTTTCTCCCTCAACTGTTCCCTGTTTCACAGCACAGACGTTTCTGGTTTTGTAACAGCACCCTGCCCTTGCTGTGTCATAGCATTTTGGGGCTCTCACTCGTTCGAAGCAGGGTAGGGACGGGAGGTGGGGGCTCCCCCCTTTAGTCTGGCAGCTGAGAGAGCTCAGCCCATTTTTTTTATGGACTCTTTCCTCATTGGGTACTCCCACAAGCACAGACACACATGGATCAGACACTCAGCTCTATGGTTAGCTGACACTATTTGCACATGTACAGCAACTGTGAACGTGACCTAAGCAGAGACACCAGTAGGCAGCAAAAGAAAGCAGTGCTTCCAGACCCATGCGTTGTGCACTGTGGTATTGCTGCATTCGGGCACTGAAGGTCTTCAGAGAGGCTCAGTGCTCCTGCAGCTCTGCAGTGGGATAGCAGTGACAGCATTTGGCCCCAAGAAGCACTGTGGGCATCCCTCAGCCTGGCCTGGCTGCCTTCTGTCCCAGACTGGGCTCTCTTGGGCAGCAGAGCTCACCAGGACGTGCTCTAAGGAGCTGACATTGGGGTTAGGTCCCCGTGCCCCTGGTGTCTCATTGCCACGCGGCATCTTTTGTTACTTTGCTGTCAGAGGTCATCATTAGCATAATCTCTCCCCCCATCACTGTAAGACTTGAATGGTAACCAAGAGTGAGACAGGTGTTGTAGAGACAGGAGCGACTTCCTCGGGCTCTGAGGCCTCTCCTGCTATCACTTGCACTCACGCTGCTCCTATTTTAAGGCTAGGGTAGGTATTTAATCTTTCCTGTGTGAGCAACTCCCTTCTGTCTGACTTCAGTGCTTCTGTGCATCTGTATGGGCACCTGTGCTTCCCATCCCTCTGATTTCACATGCAAACGGTGTCCTTTCAGTGCCTCAGTAAAAGCTTTGCTAAAGGAAAAGCACAGGGATCTGTTGTGGCCATTCCCCCTCTGCCTTTGGCCTCAGTGTCACCTTCAGCCTGGAGGAGCTGAGCTTCTCCTGCAGTCATTTGGGCAGAGGAGGGGTTTTCTTAGAGCAGTATTTGGCTCACACAGTGGCTGTGCTCTCTGAAGGAGCTGATCTGTCAGGGTTGCTCCCCAGCAGGACTCAGCATCAGCGTACAACATTTATAACGTGAGTTCTTCACACGGCTGGAGGTGGCTGAAGGACAGGCCCCTGTTTTCAGCCAGTCAGTTCAGGATTTAGCACGTCCCTCTCTGCTCATGTGCAATACCTGTGGCCTTGTAACTCCTCTCATGGCCCATTTTTTTTCCAGTCTGACTCACAGCTCCTCACAACATCAGGTGCATGTTAATTATTCTAAGGTCATTACAGTTAAGATTTTTTTAATTAGACAGCTTTCAGAGATAACTTTAAAATTGAAGTCTACAGATTTGCACTGAATTTTCCTTTAGCAAAGCAAGTTGCACTGAACGCTCTGCAACAGCTGAACCTGGCTTTGCTGAGTCAGAAAGCTCTGTTTTCGTAACTGCTTCATGTGATTCTGCTGCTGCTGCTCTTCAGCTTCAGCTGTGTGATCAGCGCAGTCTGTGGGGCTGTGGCTTCACGCAGCAGCTCTTCTGGGACACAGCCCTGGCTTGCCATCTGCTCGCAGGGTTTGAGGTGTGGGGCTGCAGCACTGCCCCTGCCTGGCTCAGCCCTGAGCTGCCCCATCCGGGCAACAGCTGCACCCACTCCTTCTGGGGCTGCTGCACTTGTGCTTTCAGCATCTCCAGAGCACTCCTGTTTATTGATACAGGCTGAAGAGCTCGTGCATGAACCCAGAATCCCACCAGGCCAGCTTGTCCTGCCTGTGCTTAGCCCTGCACTTAGTGTGAGGCAGGTGCATATGCCATTCAGTCACTCTAACCTGCTTTCCCATGTGAACTGCTCAACTCTGCTAACCCATTCTCCAAACGTGGCAGGGCCGTGGCAGCCCCGCGGGACGCAGCGTGGAGAAGACCGAAGAGGAGGAGGTGTCGGCAAGCAGGGTTATCTGATATGGGTTTGCAGCTAGGAGAGGGGCACAGGGTTGTGGGGAACCCTGGCAAGGGCAGAGCCACGTGAGATGATGTGCTTCAAGTGTTTTCTCCTGTCTGTCCCCACGTGCTGTAGTACCAGCAGGACCTGGTGGTGCTGCAGGACAAGCTGCGCATCTCCAACAAGAAGCTGGAGGAGTATGAGACACGCTTCAAATGCCAGGAGGAGACAACACAGAAACTGATGCTGGAGTACCAGGCCAGGCTGGAGGAGAGCGAGGAGCGGCTGCGGAGACAGCAGGAGGATAAGGAGATCCAGATGAAGGGCATCATCAGCAGGTACAGGGCAGCTGGGGGAGCAGCAGGGCTGGAGTTAGTGCTGAGCACGCTGTTCAGTCCTGCGAGTTTCACCTGAGTTGAGCCACACTGGTGCTTGTAATCAGCACTCACAAAGGAGTCCTCCTTCCCTGGCTTTGATCATTTAAGCTCCTGGGCAGTGTGCTTTAGGGTTGTCTAGACAAAATTAATAGCCAGAAAAGTGACGCATTGAACCATTGGTTTGTGTGTAACAGCAGTGGTGGCAATGCCCATGTCCCTTTTCTGTTTGAACACACAGCTGTGCATCGTGGGAGCATGTCAGTGTGCCTCAGCATTGCACTCTCAGCTGAGGGCCCAGACTTCATCTGGATGGTGGGGGCTGCAGGCTGGGGTCTCTGCCATTTCACACCTCCTCCTATGTGCTGCACATCAGCTTTTTCTTCCTCAGTGTTGAGGAAGCATCCAGCTGAAGCTCTCCCTGCCCTTCCCTGAGGGCCTTCGGGGTACTTTTTGTTCAGTTCATGGTGTGCTTTTCACAAAACTATCCTGTACAGGGAGGCAGGAATTGCAGGCCTGCAGGGTCCCCTTTCCTCCAGCTTCCCCCAGTTCTCAGATCACTTCCCTGAGCAGTACAACCCACTACAAAGGCACTCTGCATCTTGAAAACGTGTTCCTATTTTCTTGTCTGTCTGGCTATCAGGCTGATGTCAGTTGAGGAGGAGCTGAAGAAGGACCACGCTGAAATGCAGGCTGCTGTGGACTCCAAACAGAAGATCATCGATGCACAGGTAAGTCCTGACACCGGGCTGCAGCACTCGGGGTGACTCTGAATGCACAGAGTGCGTCAGCACAAAGCTGCCTTCAGTGACAGGGTGGGTCAGCCCTCAGCAGGACACTGTCCTATTGCCAGAGCCTTTGCATTCCTGCAGCTTTTTCCAGCCTTGGTGTTTGGCAGGTGATGGAGGATGGGGGGTGTCCGCAGGCCGAGCAGCGAGGAGATGGTTGAAGCGAAGTCTTGAGAAGGGCACAGCTGCCAGAAGGGCAGGGGAATGATAGACAGGAGGAGAGCAAACACACAGAGCAGGGAAGGAAAGCAGGTCTGCAGGCAGGGGGAGCAGAGGGGAGGAGGCAGGGCCTGTCACTCAGAGGAACATGGAATGGCAGTGCCAGGGGACTGACCTTGTGCAAATGCTCAGCACCCTGCTCCCTGCAGGGACGCTCTGTGCAGGACTGTACCAGGGCTCAGGGAAGCACAGTCGGTGGTACAAATCGGAATGGCAGAGGGGCACCGGATGATGGAGGGAAATACTGTGCCTGGAACAAAGGATCTGAAAATACAGCCCGTCATCCTTCCATTTGTTTAGGCAGCTTCAGGTTGTGGCTAGGTGCTAGTGAATTGTAGGCTTTCCCTTAATGACCGTATTAATCACTTGTGAGTCACCACTCATGACTAATTTACTGTATAGCTAATTAAAAAGGAGATGAGACGGTGGTAGCTTTGTGAAAAGAATCACTGTTTTCCTGTACAGTAATTTGTTCCAAGCCAGTAAATCAGCACGTTGCCTGTTGTGCTAGGGCAAAGCACAGCAGGTAAGGGGGAGCTGGGGGCTGCAGCCAGCAGCAGCTCCTCCAGGCCCACGGTGTTACCCGTGGGGCTCCCACCCAATCCTGTGTGGTGCAGTTTTCTACTCCTCATCATCTCACACCGACTGTGGCCCTTGGAGTTACACAGGCAAACTGCTGTGCCCCTCTGGGTTGTTTCCATTCTGCCTGTTCACAGCAGACAGCAGGAAGGCGCAGGCATGGCAGGATCAGGCCGCAGCACAGCAGCTCTTGCTCTTGTCCCCATGATACTGCACTGGACCCCTTAGTGTAATCAGTGAGGATAAGAAATTTGCCATCATAGCCATCCTGGGAGGCCACAAGTCATTTAGGGCATTTATTTACACTAACAAAATCAATTAAACACTGACAGGAATAACCACCTTGGGAGAGAACTATGCTTTAGAACAGGAATCTTATCGTCTTCTTAACAGCTGCAGTTAGAGCAGACAACACAATTAATTTCTGTATCATTGAAAAATTAGAAAAACTGCTTTATCTCCATTTTGTTCACGACCAATTAGAACATGGTATGATAAAAGTAATTCAGCACAGATACTGCTTGTTCAAAAGCCTGATGTGCCAAAGCCTCCACGAGACAGGCAGTAACCCCTGGGCGCAGGGGAGAGGCTCTGACAGGGATCTCCTGTAGCCAGAGCTGCTCTCTGAACAGGGTCAGGGCTGCAGAACTGCTGGCTCACGTCCCTGCAGCCACACGGAACTCTGGATGTTTCCCTGCAGATGCTTTTAGAGCTACCTGCAGAGAGGGTGTTTATTTCTTAGAGAAATAATCCTAAAATCATGTCCCAACCCAGAATTTCAGAGGCTTTCACTCTATAGCCTCCCTGAAGGAAATGCAGGATTTGCACAAGCCCTGTGCAGCTCAGCCCATCACCGTTCTAATCCAGGCTACAGCCACACATCTAACACAGAGCAGCTGGGAGGTTACAGAGCACTCCACCCCAGCATCAGCCCACCCCAGCACGCAGAAGCTTCTGGCTGGGACGTGGCCTCTGTCAGGCCAGCCTGGAGCACACAGCTTGCAGAGATGTCTGCTCACCTGGCAGCAGCAGCAGCAGGGGAACACACAGGTGAATCCATTTGTGGACCTGCTATCAGCAGTGGGCTGTTGGAAGAGTCCTGGTCCCCCAGGCCTGTGGGCTGCTGTCCAGAACAACCCGTGGCATCACAGAGACAGCTCTTCCCCTGATGGTTCCCTCTGCCTGTTTCTTTGCAGGAGAAACGCATTGCTTCACTGGATGCTGCCAACGCACGGTTAATGAGTGCCCTTACTCAGCTGAAAGAGAGGTACAGCATGCAGACACGTAATGGGATCTCCCCCACAAACCCAACTAAATTGCAGATTACAGAGAATGGAGAATTCAGAAACAGCAGTAATTGTTAACCCGCGGAGGGCGCTGCCGCAGGAGGAGGCCTGGCCAGAGAGACCGTGCAGCAGCAGCGTGAGCTTCAGAGAACGGCTGCTCTCTCCCCACACAACCCAGCTCCTTGCTGCGGACGGCGCGCGTGACTGAGCCTCTGTGGGAGATGCTAATGCCAGCACATTGAGGGGACGGAGAGATCCAAGTGTGAGATGAGTGGCATAAGGAAATAAGATATTATTTGAGAACCACCGTCACTGTTGGATTTCAATCAGTGTTTTAATGTTTAAACAGAAGTAACCTTTTCCTTCTGCGCTGCCCAGAGGATATGCCTCCCCCCCCCCTCCCACCGAGGAGTAACGTCCTTGCCCCTGCAGTAAGAGAAATGCAGGGAGCTGGGCAGAGCCTGAGCGGGCAGCAGCCTCAGTGCAGTGAGGGCTGGCAGGAGCCCGGCCCGCTCCTCCTGTGCCTCCCCCTGGAGCACAGCCCCATCCCCAGAGCAATCCCTGAGCCTTTGGCCTTCCTTATGTAGCTTTTGTGCTGCCACTGACTTTTACAGTGGGTAGCTGTCCTGAGGGCACTTTGCACAGCAAATTAGTGTTTAATTAACTCTGCCCATACAGGGGCAGAGCCCGGCAGGATGTTCAGGGCTCACTCAGTGCAATGTGGGGGCAGTCCCTATGAGCAGGGCAGGCCCTGGAATTCTGCAGCAGTGGAGGAAGGAACTGGGCCCTGCGGAATGGCTCCTGCTCTCACAGACACTGGGGACAAGTCTTTGTAAAGCAATAGTTCCAGGGCAGCACTGTGTTCCCTACCACCCACATAACCACTGTACAAATTAGAGGTTACCTGAGCTTGCTGTCCCCATGTGAGTGAGATGCAGGGTGTGGATTTGCTGCTGGTGCCCACTGTGAAGGAGGGGGAGTGCCAGGCTGCAGCGTGGCCAGCTCCGTGCTTGACAGAGGGTTCGTTACGGGGGTGTCATGCTCTGTGCAGAGATTTGTACTGTTTCTGGGGAGGAAAAAAAAAAAAAAAAAAAAAAGGCAAAGAAACAAGAACAGCCATGAAGAACCATGAAGATCGGTAATTGTATTTCTTTTCTTTCACAGTATGCATTAGAAAAAAAAAGAGCCCATTTTCTGGAATACTGTCCTCTTTAAATTGGGAATGAGCACTGCATGGAAATTAACCGGCTTGAAGAATGTAAAACATGGTCATAAGGGAGTAACCAACAGGAACAGCAGCCACCACCGAGAGCCCCCTTGTCAGGAGCACTGTGCAGGCATAAGCCAGGATTAGACTTTCCTAACTGCCGAGACACACAGACACGTTGCTCAGCGGAGGGGTCACCTCCTTAACGGGGGATTGTGCCGCTGACCTGCTGCCACGGTGTGTTTGTTGCTTTGTGCTTGTTCAGTTAGTCCTTCACGACTCCCAGTCTCAGAGCAGGTCACTCGGACCGAGAGCCAGAGAGATTTCTCTGAGACACGGATGACAGTGTACAGTGTACAGGACATTCCGCCTTTTCCTCCCACTAAAGTTTAACACACTGCTGACCGCCTGTCCTAGCTCCTCCTGCCACGTGTAAATGTACAAAGGTACTAGGACGCTCCCTGAGCTCTGCACAGCTTAGGTACCACCTCCAGCCTCGCCGGGCTGCCTGAGCAGGACGCGCTGTGCCATAAGCTCTGCACTGCCATGCTGCCCCACAGCTGTAAGGCTCACTAACAGCATCCTTCCACATGCAATTGCTTTCAAAATTAAAGATGATTTTTTTTTTCCTTATTTTTGTAATTTTTTTTTTCCTGTTGCCTGGAAGCCCTGGGCCAAGCCCGTTGCTCTGCACCCACCAACGCCTGCAAGTACACAGAGACCCCAAAAGGAGCTCCTCAGAGAAAAGTAATCATTAAGTGTTTATGCCAAGCACAGCATGCGGAGGATAGCACTGATGTCTTTGAAGAACCTCACACAGCTGCCAAGGTTACAACTGGAGAAAGACCCAGACAGGTTAGGAATACACAGGGTACCAGGAACGGTTTGGTTCATACACATAACTTCTGCCACTGTCTTTATATACACGATAAGAACCCTGCTAAAAAAAAAGACTTTAAAACTGCTCTTGCCCTGAGATGTATTTTTTTACAGCTGATTGTTTCTGAGCTCCAAAATATTGGTGTTGGGAGAGATGGAAGTTGTTCAGCACAAAGGAATGGAAGCACTACCAGGGCACAGGGCAGATGCCCCACGGGCAGCGCTTCCATTTGTACGTGGACAAAATCTGGGGGTGCAGTCAATGCCCTCTGAGAGCTGGAAAAGAGACCCATCCATTGGTTAGTGCTGAAGCAAAGTGCAATAAAACTGCTCCCCCCCCTCTGCCATGGCACTGCTTTTATACCACCATTCCCCTTTTTTCTTTTTTTTTTTTTTCCCCCCCATTTGTCAAAAAAATCCTGGGTAACCTCAGCTGTGCACATCGCAGCACGCTGCCCTGCTGCCACAGCAGGCTGCTCCAGTCCCTGCACAGTGAGATGCTAAAAAGAAATCTCACAAGTTCCAGTGCCAGTACATTCTGGAGCTGCTGCTTTGTTGCTAAGCCAGTCTGATACAAAACGCCAATCAGGACAAGATCCCCTTACCGTGGAGCTTTCCCAGCCCCACGTCCCTGCGAGTCCTTATGCTGCAAGTGTCAACAACTGGACCCAAGTACGACCCTCCCCTGCCAAGGTTTGGGGATAGGTTTTAAGATCCAGGCTCAGCTCAGTTCTGTTACTTCTGTTTGTGTTTCTGTTATTTATAAACTGTACATTTCTGTACGTGTGTGTGCGTGAGAGAGTGGCAGAGCCAGGGACCTGGTGCCTGGTGTAGCAATAGCAGAGGCAGTTAATCCCAGGAGGTGCTCCCGGCACCGCGGTGAAGCAACCACTACGCACGACGTTTTGTGATCTGCTCCATCTCCTTTTTCATTCTTGCGCTTTCTAAAATAAGAGGCTGTTCTAGTGCAAACGCGTCCAAGTGTAATCAAAACTAAAACACAGATTTTTATCTTAATACAAGTCTTAATATTTTTTTGTAAATGTTTTCAGTGTTTACTGTAACGTATCTATCTCACTAACGGTTGTATATAGTAATCTACTTCTGGTGCTGCTTATTTGGTCAAGGTCTGGCTGTATCTCACTGCTGTTCAGCAGAGGTGGACCCCAGCTGGCAAATCCGGATCCAGCCCCAGGTTCAGATTTCAGCCTCCTCCCCTTGGGGCACCTGAGGGAAGGGGGAGCAGCCACGGATCCGGGTTTGAGGTTGGCCCACCTCAAGGATTCTGTTTTAAGAGTTTTGATTTGGGGTTTTGTTCATCTGTAGCAAACAATTCTGGGAAGAAAAAAAATATATATAAGGAAAAAAAGCAAAATTCTGTGTAAATGGGGATGAAATGGACTGAACAATACTCCGGGGTCTCTGCAGACTCTTAAGGACAGGGATGATGGCTCAAGTGCAGTGCCAACCAACGGGAGGGACTCAGGTCCTGCCCCATTCCAGTTAATACTACAGCACAGTCACCAGCCCCTTTTGCACCAGATTAAGCAAATCCTGCTACCATCCAAAGAGTCCTGTGTCACTCTGCATTGTCATTTGAGTCTGGTTGGTTTTGTTTTCTGCTTGTAAAGCACTGATTGCACTGTGAGAACATGCTGAGTCCGCCGGCCTGGCAGCCAGCCCACAGGACACAAAATTCTGCTCTGAATATTCCTAAAGGGAGAAGGGACACAGCAGACCTGAGCGAGACAGCACAGGCTCTGCTGGGAGCAGTCCCCGGATTGCATCCAAAGCTGAGAATACTCACAGGCTTCTCCTGTTACTTAAATCCATACCAGTGTACAACACAAGACACACTAAGGTCTGATCCAGGACCTGCCCACCGTGCCCGAGCCCCAGAGGGCACTGCTCAGCCTCAAGGCTCAGCTGTGTGGTGGCCCTGTGCTGCTCGGAACCAGCTGAGCCCTGGGCCAGCCCTGCACCAGTAACTGACACCTTTTCCCTTGAGGAATATTAGAGGGAAGGGACGGGGGAGAGGGAGATGACAGAAGCACGGCCTTTCCAAACCAAATCCAGTCTTAGGAGCATTATACAACATTCAGAAACAATCATGCTTTGAAAGAGTGTCGCATTCGAGCACTGACTGCACTGGTTACCTGAGCTGTGACATTGCTGTAAATTCCACGTGGTTCTGCATCAGCTGCCAGCACCCCGAAGTGCAGTCTCCATGTTCACATATTCCTTTATCATACATCACTGTGTCTTAAGATATACCTCTCTCTGTATATCTGCTTAAGCTGATACCTGTTCCTGATAAGCAGTCACTATGTTTTATATCCTCTTATAAAGAAAAATCTTTTTTGTAAGTATGTTTAAAAACAAACAAAAAAAAAAAATGCAAAGTGGAAGTGTTTGCTGAATCTCCTTCAGCTCCTTTTAAACTATGTAATAATGTACAGAGAAAGTTGTTGGTGTTCAAAGAAATGATGTGGCTGTGCAATTTATGTACATTTGCAATTAGAAATATTAAAGATTTATTTAGATATTTTATATAAGTGCTCCGGCACCTCTGCTCAGTCCTTTCCAGGCTGCAGTGCCCTCGCCAACCCTGTGCAGCCACGTCCTACCCACACCCTCTGCTCAGACAGCAGGGCTGGGGCTGCCTCGATGCCCACTGCCTCCCTCCCTGCACCACACACCTCGCCTCCCAAAGGCCCTTCCCTGGCTTTCTCATAAAAATAGCAGAAAATGCGGAGAAGTCATTAGAACCCCAGGTACCATCAGCACCTCTGCCTCATTAACATCACCATAATTAGCTCCTCTGAGAGAAAAGACACGCTGGCAGCATCAAAATGAGTGGAGACACAGAGTACCCGTGGCACCTCCCACGCACAGCACCTCCAGCCCAGCTGAGTACTGGTCCCCCTGTGCTGCTCCACCAACACCAACAAAACTAAAGGGCTGAAACCCTCCCTGGGAACTCACCCAGTCCTGTCCCCCTTGCAGCGTTTGCTGCCTTCACCTGCGCTCGACCACAGCTGCCCTGGGGACAAGCCCAGCTGATGGCCACAGGCTGCACCAAAGGGAGCACTGCTACTGCAAGGGCTTGGGACAAAACGAGTCCTGTCCTCCCTGGGCAGCAGCGACTGCTCCTGCTGCCATCCAGCACAAGTTGCAAGAGCCCCCACCTGACACATCCCACAACATACCAGACACCTCTGTACCCAACTCTTTAATGCCCGGCCCCCTCCTCGTGGCACAGGATGTACAGTCTGGGGGGAGGTTTGAGCCTTTTACACAACGAGTTTAACCCTGTTGGCTTTGAAGGTCAAGAAAGGAAAAAGAAAATCTCTCAGGAAGTAAAAGCAGCCCAGGAAACCCAGGGCATCGGAGTGCTCCAAGGAGGGATTAGTCAGTAGCACCTTGATTTGAATAAAACCTCTTCAGCATTCTGTTATGTTATGGCTTCATCAGAGCAGAGCTCAGTTCTCAGCTGAAAATACCCAGAACAGCTCCATGCACTGACAGCTTTCAGCGCTGGAGCCTCTCAGCATCTGGCTGCAACCACTCCCAGCAGCTTTGAGCACAGCTCCACTTGTCAGAAGGGCAAGGCTGGGAGAAGTGAGGCTCAGAATTGCAAATCAGCAGCCAGAACAACAAGGGCATCACGGGGCTGGGAGGCTGGGGATTGCCAGTGTGTTTGCTTGAGCTTTTTAATCTGGAGAGTCATTTTAGCCCAAGACTCATCAGCATTAATAATGTTCTTGTAATTGCACCCTTGCACATTTGTACCAAGCTCTGTTATGTCAGGATCAATCGGCTGCAGACTGCTCGTGCCCCAGCACAGGACAGCACGGCCTTGGCTCTGGGCAGCCTTGCCCCACTCCACTACCCCAGAAAAGCTGCCCTCCTCCCAGCACTGTGGCAAGACAGGTGCTTACTGGACAAAGAGCAGTAAAACTCCGTGGAAGTTACACGTGAATGCCATCAGCCTTGTTTTCCTGAGGGACACGCAGCTGGAGCACAATTTCCCCAAGGCCTCTAGCAAAAGAAGTGCATCTGCCTCCCACCCCTTCTGCAAGCAGCCATCCCACAGGTATTACATCAAACCCCATAGCAAAAGCTCTTTGGAGATGCAATTCGGAGCAGCCAATACACAAATCTCCAAAGCCTCAGCCCTGAAGATGGGGAGCAGAGCTTCTCTCTGCCAGAGAAGTCGATAAAAACAGGCGAGCAGGAAGAAAAGGGCTGGAAGAACAAGAGTCATTAGTGGAAGCTTGTTTGTGCTAATTAGATCATTATCTGGAAACTATCGATGCTGCTATTTCAGCTCCTCTTGCTGTTCACAACCTTATTTTATCCACGTCTACCAGGGAAGGCCGCAGCAATGCTCAGGGGACGCAGGCTGCAGCACTTCCCACTGCCAACCCTCACTCAGAGCCCTCCAGCATCTCCCCAGCTCCATGGCAGGACAGGGCAGAGCACAAAGGCTCCCAAATGGAAGCCAGCTCCAGCACCACAACACTGCCCTGAAATACCAATTAAAAACAATGTTAGCAGAGGAGATTAAAGCCACTGAGCCAGCGAAGTGGGTACAGCGGGAGGTCAGCAGAGCAGGCTGCACACTGCTGTCATTTAATGTACCGTGCCACCTCTGCCTGGCTCCATTAGCAGCAGAGCTGCTCACAGGCTCAGGTTTGAATCACGTTCCTTTCACCCAGGGGAAAATGTTTTCCAGCCTGTCATTATGTGCCCTGCACTATTACTGATCTTAGAGAGACGTGGGACGAGGTTATTCAGTTATTAGAAAGGAGGTGAGAGGAAGAGAGAGAGAGATTTGGACACCTGTAGGATTTCTGCAGTTTCCTACCTGACAGCAAGCACAATGCCACGTCACATACATAATATTGATGTAGGCCCTTCACATTATCAGATTTTCCCATTGCTGGTGTGAGCTCTAATTGAATAACCCTGACCATCTGATTTTTTCCACCTTCAAGGTATGAAACCTGAACAGAGGTCCCAAGCTGATTGCTTTTGATTTATTACAGCCAATTTTTTTCTACCTGAAACCCATAATCCTCCCTCATCTCTCCAAGCAGAGGGAAAGCACTGCAGCCTGGACTGAAGAAGACAAACACGAGGCCACAGACTCGATCTACAAACAATAAACCGGGGAGTTGGGGTTTGAGTATGTGAAGAGCATCACTATAGCTCACTTTTTGGGTTCATCCTTTACAGCAATTCTGTACCTGTTCTACACTGTACTTGCAGAAAAAAGAAATTAGCACTCGGGGGAACTTCTTCCTGCCATCAGACTGCAAAAATACACCTCCCAGAGAGCCACCTCAGCCACTTCAGGGATGCACTGCCTCAGGAGGAGGAGACAGCCGTGTCCCATCCAGCTCCCTTCCCACAAAACCCCTGGAGACACAGTTAATCCTGGAGATTGGTTAATCTCACGTGCCTGGTAGACAGTGTACTTATCACCACCAATCCAAAAGAGCTTGTAATCTGCTGCTTTAATAAACTGCACTATTTGCTAGTCTGGCCATGAGAGACTCCGTGTGAGCACAGCTCAAACCGTCAACGAGTGGCTGTGTGGGTGCCACCAAAGGAATCAGGCAGCGATGCTGAATGCCACCGGACAGACTGTGCATCACTGTGAAACTAAGCACAGCCACCAGCTCCTCTAACAGCTGAGGACAAGCTGGAACATACACAAGGGGGGTTATTTTCCGCCAAATTATGTTGCCCTTGAACATAACAGTGCAATAGGAATACACAGAAAGGTCAGTGTGGCTCCGCTGCACTCAGGAGGCGTGAAACAAGCCTGTACTTGGCTCCTCCTGGCCTTTCCTGCAGAGCCCATTCACACCCCTGGGCTGAGCTCAGGTTAAAACACCAACACACAGCCCCTGCTGCACTCCTGAACAGAAGTGTGCTCAAACAAATCACCTCAAACTTAGAAGATGCCATCAGCTATTAACAAACACTCCAGGCCTATGGGTGAAGGTAATTCAATATGATGTGCTTGGGCATGCAAGGTAATAGGTTTCAGCTGAATACCATGTGATGCAATCTCTTCAATAGGAGGTTAAATGAGGCTGAGACAGGGACCAGATGGATTTATTAGGGTAGCAGGTTTTTTTGATGTTGTTTTTGTGTGCATCTGTCTGTGTGCTTAAGGTAAAGAGAAGGTAAGGAAAGCAGCAATAGAGGCATGAGCTCTGCTACACACAACTGGGGCAGGGCTAGCACAGGGCTCAGGTCTTCATCCTGCTGAAACAAATCAAGCAAGCATGGCTATCCTGCCTTTCTGCACCCTCATGATGTGCTACTGCTGGAAACCTCTGCTGCTAAGTGAGCTGATTCAGAAGAGAGCCGTGACTTCTCCCAGAACTATGCACTAAAAAATAAGGAATAAACACCTCTCCCACACACAAACAAAGCTGAAGGCAGTAACTCTAGCAGCAGTTAGAGACACAGACACAAAGAGAGGGGCAGCAGTGACCTCACGTTTTTTAGGACGGGTTCCTAATTAGTGAACACACTTGAGCACTTGCAACAGAACCTGGGTGTGCTTGCAGGCAGAGGCATTAGCAGCCACACCAGCTGGCACCTCCACAAGTAGGCAACAGCTACAAAAACAGCCACTACCTGAGCACAATGAGCACTCAGCTGGAGTGGTTTGCTCTTGCTCAAATGTGCAGCACGAAGCAGAGCATCCCAAGGAAGAGCAGCAGCCCCAGTAACTGTCCCTGCTTGAGCTGCTGCAGCCTGCCCTGTCAGAGCCACTTCTGTTAACCACTGTGCAGAATGCTACCAAGGATTTTACAGCAGTTAAATCACAAAGTGAATAACCCACGTAACTAGATAACAAAGCATAACGAGGCATCAGGCTAAGCAGCTTGGGCCAGTGCCAGTCACTGCTGAAACACACACTGGCTGGGGATGGGTGTGAACCATCACCTGGAGCACTTCACAGCTAGCAGTCCCAGTCAACATGAAGGGAAACCTCAGACCACCAGACCTAAGGCAGGACCACCAGTGCAAAGAGAGGATAAAGCCAACAGCAACCTCTGGCCTGGCCAGCTCAGCTGCAGCTTGCTCCTGGCAGCAGGCAAGCTCACAGACGCTTACCCAAGGCAGCTGCCCTGGCTGGCACGAGCTGCAGGACAGCACAACAGAGGGATGGGCACAAGGCTTGTTTCTGGAAGCAGCTGGCAAGAAAGGCCACAAGGAGCACACAGCAGGATGGCAGCATGGCTGCAAACATGCATGGCCTCAATCAGAGACAGCAGCTACTCCCAAACCAGTTTAAAAGGCAGCACTCAACAAAAACCACACCTTTAATGGCTGACTTTACTACCAAGAATTTTTTACAGCCACCTCGTAAGCAGGGGTAACAGAGACTCAGGTGACCACGCACAGACCCGTTTGTCACAGAAATTGGTAGAGTCACAACTTTTTGGACAATGGCAGGTGCAGGCTCAGCCTCACGTCAGAAAGGCTGCAGATAACAGCAGGGCAGCTCTGTGCTGGCTTCCAGCACCCCTCCTGCCACACACAACACCAGACAGATCCCCCTTACACAGCCTGTCCCTAAGGAGAGCTGGAACAAAGCTCTGCCAGAGAAGACACAGAATGAGCTTCACGGTCCCATGTCTCCCCTTGCCAGCAGGGAGCTGGGGAAGCTCAGAGCTCCTCAGACAGCCCTTACACCGCTGCCCAGAACTGGTGACCTCAGTGAGACCCACCGAGTCCAACAGTCTTTATTTTTGAGTAACACCACAAGTACAATCAGGAGGCGGAAGGTGAGAGTTTCTCCTTCACAATGACAGAAGTAGGAAAACAAAAGGCAAAAGCAGGAGAAAAAAAACACTTCAGTTAAAAGCTCCGAGAACAAGAGCTTCAAGAAAAAAATAAAGGGAATTTCTTCGATTAAAACTGAGGGCAATGGGTGAGCAGAAGGCAGGAGAACAAAACAAAACGCTTTTCTACTAATCCGTTTACACGCTGCTCTCACAATGGGCAGTAATCCCGGGGCCCTCTGCTGCAGGTTGGGAACGAGAAGCAGACTGCTCCTCTTCCACCAGCACAGCTTCCCTCCTCCAGAACTCGTGTAACGTTAACCTGACCCGCACTGGGGACCCCTTCCAACACAGAGCACCTACCCTGCTTCCAATGAACTGTGCAAAGCTTGGAGCATGCGATCCCTCCTCATCGTACTACGTCCTCCATCTCTTGGAGGAGGGCTGTGGTCACCTGATAATGTGCTGAACAGAAATTAGTGCGGGGCAGAGCACCTGCAGAGCAGGAGGAGGAGAGCTGCAGCTGAGAGACAAACTGAAGCAGGTGGACTTGGGTCTCACACCTGAGAAGCATTAACTGTCCAATTAGCTCAACACCTCCATTTCAAAACCTGCTTTGAAAGAAAGTTGCTAGGAGTGCATGGCAAGGAAAACAATCCAGGCACAGGGGGCAATTCAGTTTCAAGTGCCAAATCAAGTTAGAGGCAGAAGACAAATTTCAGCCAACTTAGACAACAAGAGCTCTATGCAGAGTAACAACTCACACAACTCAAAGTCAAACAAGGAGTCACAAAACAAATTCAGGTGCACTCAGGCTGGAGACAAACCTGCAAGGAGGGGAGATGAGTGGACTTAAGTTCTGTATGCGTTTGCCTCAGATCTGCTCTGGATGTTCAGGTGTTTCAAATCTGCTTTAGATGTTCAGGTGCTTTACTTGGATTTATGCCCAGTGAGGAACACCAGACCCAATGTGTCTGATAACAAGAACCATTTCACTGGCATGCAATGTTTATTTATGCACAGAAATGGAATACTGAATGCTGTGTTATTCTCTGAAAAGATTACATCAAAAATACTATTAAAAAAAAGCTTGCCTACCTTTCATATATTGTTTTTCCTGCTAGAAAGCTATCTGAGGATTAACAGATTATCAGTGCATTAGCATTCATATTTCAAGTTCAGTATCTCTGGTCATTTTCTTGTGTTTGCACAGACAAGGGACTTAAGAGCTATGCAAAATTGCTTTGGATGCTAAATAATATTGCAAGGAAATTGCATTAGATGGGAGGGAAGAGAAATGTGACTTTGTTGTGATGTCTCTGCAGTACATTCCTATTTTATTCCAATCCCCTCCACACACACCCCCCCAAGAATCATAGGGCATTGTTTTCAATTAGATAAATATATGAACACTGCATTACTAGAGGCAGATAATTTAGTATTTTATCTGCTCTTCATATTTGAAATGGGAAACAGTATACTGCATCAGCCTGTATATGCACAGGTTATGGAAATCTGTATGAGATCCAGAGAACATAAAGATCTCCAGTTAATTTAATCCACTGATATCAGGGTAACTTCTGTAGTAGCCAAAATGAGGGCATTTTAGTGCATAGACTGTACTACTTGAAAGCTCCAAAGAAAAGTATTCACATCTGTACTATTTCAAATCCTAGTCTTCTATAACTCTGTCTTTACAGGACATCAATCACAAGATGAGGGAAACTGTAAGCTATTTTCTAGTAACACACTGCCAATCGCAAGACAAATGTCAGATGTCACAAAATGAGAAGTAACCATTTTTCAGCTTGTGAATGTCTTCAAATATATTACAATGAAACTGTGAAAAAAAAATGACCCTTTCAGCTTCGTTTGCTCTGACAGCTGCCAGACCTCAGAGTTTGGCATTTTATCTTCATACTGCAATAATCCTTATGAAACTTAAACAAGGCAGAGGGCAGTGGCATTAGTCTGCAATCACCCTCTTATGTACAACACAAAATTACAAACAGTGCTACTGAACAAAAACTGATTCTTACTTGTGTTACGTAAAGGAAGGAGAAGCAGCTACTCCCACGTTTGTTATTAACACATGCTAGGTATTAGATTCTTGCAGGCTGAGCTTCACTTCTGCGTTGCATTGCCATGCTCCTGATGGCCGCTTGGGAAAACAACATGCTGTTTAAAACTAAAAATCAGGAAAGTAAATCCTAAACATTTCCTGGAGTAAAAAAAAGTCACTCAATACTGTATGTGCAGTCAGTCCTTGACATTAAGCGTGAGGGCTCTCTGCATTGATAGTGTGCTTTGTGTATGGCAGACAACATTTCTTGTACATCAGCCCTGCTACATTCAGAGCTCAGGATCAGATCATTTTCTCAAAGCAAACTTAACTGCCCAGACGTTGTACCTTCAAGTTTTCTCATCTCTGGCAGTATGACAAACACTAGAACATGAGGAGATTATTAACATGAAATAATAAAAGAAAGGAGGAAAATCAAATTATATATCATCATAGTAAAATAGAAAAAAATGGACTGTACAGCACTGATGTACCAAGTTATCTGAGTCCTCCTCAGTCTCACGTCTCTGCTTAGCCCCCCCAAGAAGAGTGTGATTATGCAACTCACAGTTCATTGCTTGAAAAATAAGACTACTCTGCAGAACTCCTCCAAAAGAGCTCCAGTGGAGGCCAGCACTCTTGGCAAAATATCCTGTTGAATAATATAGATCTGAGTTGTAGAGAGTTGTAGGTAAAGGAAAAATGAAGATTACGTGCTCTAGATGTTAACACGTGTCCAAACAAGATAACAAACACCAAAAAAGAATAAAAATAAGCAAACTCAGAACACAATTAGTTTAGCCTAAAGTGACCAGACTGGCCTTCTGGATGACTTTTGGACCTGGATGACTTCTTGCACCTTTATGCTGTAAGGCTCTTTGCAGCAATAGTGCTTACTACCTGAAGATAAAAACAACACCTAATTCAACAACTGTTACTTAATGAAGGTTGTTTTCTTTTGTGAATCACTGTGACCTTATTGTTTCTGTGGAAGCGAAAGGATGAACATCTCTCATTGCTCTATAGCAAGTTAACAGTGCTTTCCACGGCAAAGACATGTGCAAGGAAGTAGAAGCCAGAATATGATTTCAGTGGCTTAAGATTGATTTAAAAAGGTAAGTGCATAGCTGTAGGCAACGAGCAAATCTATACCAATACCACCAAGTACAGTCCAAGCAACTGAAATAATAGCATCGATGCCTGACGTCTGACCAAAAAGTAATCCCAGGTTTTTGTTTTCAAAAGTACACATCTGGAATTTGTGACTGCAGCTCCTGAATTGGAATCCATGATCCATTTAGTGCTTTCAAAGTGCGTAATTCCTTTGACGTGAGTGGGCCTCTCAGGCAGTGCACCCAATCCCATGATGTTGGTTATCTTCCCACTACGCTTTTGTTCCTTGTCTTCACATTTGGAATAAAAGCACAGCTCGTCATGTGAGATTTACCTCAGTGGAGAGGTTAAAAAAAAAAAAAAGCCATTGGGAAGAAGGATCATAATTTGAGAATAGGACCTCACAGCTGATTTTTTGAAGAGCATAAGTGAAAAAAAACAGCTGTAACAAACAGTTATGATCAGCAGATGAAGGAATTCAAGAGTCCGTTCCACCTCCCACAGTTTATACGTACCTGGAGATTAATTCTCAGTTCTCTCAGTCTCTCCCTGCTCCTGGTGAGACAGCACCAGGATAACAATGGCTCCTACAATCTGCACATTTACCAGTTGCAGCCGTGTGATTGAGGAGGGGTGTGCGTGCAGCTGCTGTGACCTCAAGTCCATCTGTTGGACACGTAACCACTGCACTTCGGCGCTCCACAGTCCCTCGGCCACAAAGCGGGCGCTTCTCGTCCAGGGCAGCCAGGTGATACTCACAGAAGTCAATCAGCGATGCCACTTGCTCATGAAGAGGGAGTGACTTGTATTTTTTCTGAGCCAAGCAGAAGAAAGCTTCAACAAAGGCTTGCAAACACATTCCTGCAAGGAAAATGACTTTAAAGGAGATTCATAACACACAAACATTAAAAGATCTCATTTCTGTGCTACCGAAGCCAAACGTGTATGTGCCAGGTACAAAGAAGTTGTGCTAGTTAACATATTCAAACAGCAGCCACGTACAGTGTTCATTAGAGGAAAAAAATAACTAAATAAAAAAATCAGAGACCAAAATAGAAGGTTGTGTCTGCATGTAGCACACCCCTGAGCTCCCTCAGTGTCTCAGTACAGTGTGTGCCCAGGATGTATTGCACACAGCTGTTTCATTGCAGCTATTTCTGCTTTTCCTGACCAGCACCAGTACAACCAACTGTGATTTCTGTTGCCCCAAATATTAAGTTGAAGGCAAATCAGACACACGCTAACATACTGTTTTCCCAGGAAAACAATCTGCTCATCTCCTTCTCCTCTGTAAATCTCCTAGATGTCTTGGCTCATGGCAATCAAAACTCAAGCACTCCAAAATAGCAGTTTTATTTCAGCTGAATAAAAAACAAACAGTTTAATTGTAAGGAGTGAAAATGGTGCAGTGCCAGAAAATTCCACTGCTGTAATAAACTCTCTGCTCTGTCCTTTCTCAAACAAGAGTGCCCTGCAGAAGCCATACACTGCACTACAAAACTCTTCAGTGTTCTTTGATCGCATCAACCTAAAAACAAATTACCACAGCCAATGGAAAGAGGGGCTGCGTGTTAACTCTTAATCCTTATATATAAAACTTTGAAATAATGCCTCCTTCACTTTTTTATGGAGAAGCCTGACCATGGTTGGTTCTGCAGAATGTGAGCAACAAGGACCCACTGCAGCTGCCCTGTGTTTTAACTGGCTCTCCCAGTTTGAATATACATTAAGAAGATCAGTTTAGAATGAGGTTTGGTTTTTGTGCTGTTTTTTTTTTTTTTCTCTGACAACGCTGGTTTATCGATGCTGTAGGAAGGACACCTTTTCTGAATATTACAATTACATCCTGAAGTATAATTTTCTCCACTAAGACAGCAGCTGGGGTCGCTTACAATCTTGGCAGAAGAACAGCTTCCAAGAGAACTGCTGGGTTATCAGAAAGCAGCAGCTGCCAGCTCACTAAATTGTTTTATCAGTCACGGTGAGCTGCAGGCAGGGAAAGCACCTTTAGCAACATCCACGCTGTCTCCCCTGCAAGTGACACTCACGTGAAGCGCTGATGAGAAAGGTTGGAAGCTGTTTTATGGTTACAGCTGGAAGCAGGCCAAATGCAAACACAAGAGAGGGGAAGGCTGCTGAGGAAAGGATGCCAGCTAACCACGTAAATGACAATGAAATCCTAAATGCAAATACTCAACTTCCCACAGGTGTCGTATCTGTAGGAAAAAAAAAAAAGACTAGACATTTCTTGACACACCTGGAACCTTGTCCACATCTGTGAAGCTGAGATTCGTGATGTTTCAGCAGAGGAGACCTACAGGTCTATTACATGCATGGGAGGCCTGAAGTCAGCCTTAACTGGGAGACTTTTTTCTGCTGTTTTGACATTTTAATAAAAAGATGAATGATAATACACACTGATGTCCAAAATCAGCCTGGGGTCAGTTCAGCACGGAAGGGGTTCTCAGAAGCTTTGAGAAGATGTGAGTAAATTAAAGCCCTGAAGTGATGCTCTGCTGCCCCAGTGCCGTCTGCTGCATTAACACCTGAGCATTATTTCAGAAGAACACATGAAGCAAGCACGCTTACTGTAACAACCCAAGTCCATAAAATAATCAGCAGAAGAAACCCTTTATTGATGTTTTGTAACCAGCTGTTCTCTTGAGCAAACAATTTGCTTTAGTAACTTCAGGTAAACGTGCAATGCAATTTGTATTAAGTAGCAGAAAATGGGGCATCCTGGTATTATCTCCAGCATCCAGTCCTTTCAGATCCCTTAATGCTGCAGCAATAGCGTGCTACCACTTAGGACTAAATTACATATTCAAACATTTACAAATATTAGGTTAGGATTTCTTGCAATGGAAACCTCTTCTTTCTAAACTTCAGCAGAGGAAATACATTGGGAAGTATCTCCCTGATCTGCACACACAGTCAGCTCTGGGCCCAAGGGTTGGCAGCATGGATCCTGTGCTATTATAACCCTTTCTCACCACGGGGAAACTAATTACATCGAAGAACGCCTGCCCTTCAGTGTGAGCAGCAGACAGCAGCCAAACTCACGAAAGAAACCACTGACATTTCAATTAGTTTGTTTTCCTTTGAAAGGAATTTATGAGAAATCTGTCTTACAAGCCCCAGAAGTGAACGCAGATGAATTCTCCTCTGGATACAGGTAAACTGAATGGGGTTTGTAACTTCAGGTCTATACAGAAGAGATTTGGATGCTCTGAGATGTCTGGGCTGGGGAGGGGGAGATGAAACCAATTTTCACATTTTTGTATAAAGATCAAAAAATGATCAATGTAATCACATTTTTAAAAGGAAACCAAAGAGATGGATGGGATGTTCTCTTCAGCCTGCTTATTAAATAGTGGGATATGTTTTTGTAATAGGTGAATATTTTAACTGCAACTGTCTAACAGGAAGATATTTATATTCATTTTCCCAACCACTTGCCTACCAAGAAGATACACAATGGTAACACAGTACATCACTGGGGAGCTGGGAATAAGACCAGAGTTTAATAAACATTTTCCTTTTGGCTTGAAAATTCTGAAGAATTCCTACTGCTGCTTAGCAAACAGCTTCCTGTAGCTGCTTTTCTAATCTAACGTTTTCAAGGAATATATTTCAGTTTAAATGCACTTTCCTACTGGAGAGGTAAGACATTCCAACACTGATCTGTCACATTTCCCCCTCGCTGGAGGGGCACGAGGGCCTGGAACCTCCTGCAGAATGCAGAATAACTCGGAGCAGCTGAGAGGAGGTCCCAGGACAGGGGAATCCCTGGTGGAGGAGATTAATTCCTTATTCTTACATCGAACATTACAATCCACACTGGATGTAAAAAGGTTTAAAAGCGACTGAAGTGACTAATGCTCTTACATGAGCAAACACAAGCACGGTTTGCCACAAGGGGTGCTTGTGGGGAAAAGCACTGCTAATCACCCTTAATAAGAGCCAATTAAACAGTGAGCACCGTGTGAGTTTGCACAGAAACCTACTGTCCTTCCCTCAGCCAGCACGAAGTCAGTGAAAAAGGAAAATAAAAACAAAAATAAATGAGTCTACAGTTGGGCAACTGGGAACTCCAAAAAGTAATACAGGAGGTTTTCTGTGTCCCCAGAGTGACCTGTTTGGATAACAGAATTAAATCAAAATGAAGTTGATCATATTTATTTCTAGCTCCTGCACAGGTTTTTGTTTGACTTTTTGCTAGACTGTGTAAGCCACTCCAAAAAGGACATATCTTCTTACACTGTAATTAAGCTGGACGTTCCACTGGGAATGCTTCTGAGTGCTCTTCTGCAACGAGAATTATGAATGCTAAACTGCAAAAATAAAAGGGGCTTATGGAAGGTTTATGCCATTAAATAAACTGAAATCTAAGACTGATCTATTCTGTAGATGCAGGTAAACTGCCATGGAAGCAAACAGGAGCTGTTGTACATGCCCCATATATGTGCTGTATGTGCCTTGTTCCCATCAGCTTTGCTGAAAGCTTTGGGGGTACTTAAGCTATAAAAACTACAAAAAAAAAAAGACACCGATTTTCACCATCTTTGAATACAAAATAGCATTACCTGATTCTTTGTGATCAATCCCCATACTGTTCCACCTTCTTGTGATATCAATGTATAAGATATCTACAGAAGCCATTGAAAAATTGCTGTTACTGAGTTTGCAGTTTCTGTTAAAAATGAACAACAAACAAACAAAATCTCTGATTACCTCCAAGCCATAAAAGCCTATGCAAGTGCAACATGGAGAACAGTGGGGAACATTTTACCTGTGTCATAAGTACACTCACTGTAACTTGCTTTGTCTAACAAAAGGCACACAGCAGATGCCAAACAAGCTGTCATTCATTAAGCCTACGTATCTGAAGATAAAGGCCCTGAATCTTTTATGTGCAGAACATCTCACATACACAACGTGTACTGCTGCCTGCTCAGATCATGGCAGTGCCACGTTTGCCAAGAAATAGCTGTGGGCAGGAGCAGCAGTCCAGATAGAGGCAGGCATCTAAATCCCATCTGCACATTCAATCTCTCAACAACATCTAGCAGTAAAAGGCAGCAGGGTCAGATTACACATTAACTGGTTTATCTTTACCAAAAAAAGACAAAAAAGAAAATTCTGAATGTTTAAATTAAAAATCTGATGACCACCTGTTAAGAACAGCTTTCTGTCAGGTGGCTGCTACTCCCCTGAGGACACAGTAGGATGGTGTTAACTGGTACATGGTAAAACCCAGCACAAATCTGCACAATCTGTACAAGGCAGTTTGTACTCTTTTGACAAACTGATCCTGTTTGGAAAGGGATGGAGGGAAACTTTCAGGCACAGAATAACTCCTGCACAGATTTATCCTATGGGTTACTGAACACTGCACGGAAAACAGCATCTCTGGATGGATCTCAGGCACTGGTGATAAGCACATGTGGGAGATCTGACACTTGTGTGGTCTGAGCCCACACTATAGCGCTGATCAGTAGATGAGAATGAGCCATCTGCTGCAGATTCCAGATGTCTGGCAGCATGGCTGGAACCAGTTCACGTGCCAAAGTGTTGCCAAGAGCTCCAGCCAGGAAAAAAAAAATGCTGTGAGCATTGCTTATTTTTCTAAGTTATTTTTTAGAATGAAGAAATTATTGAAGGGGAGCAAAAATTTGGGCAGATAATCTTTGAAGCCACCTGCCCACACATCTGCACATAAATCACACTTGTGTTCCATTTCATCCTTGAAAAAAATGAGAGGGAATATATCACACAATCTGAAAAGAGCAGTAAAGGCAGCATCTCAGAGAAAGGCCACGCAGTCGGTGTGCATCATCTGGGGAAAAGTACAGAAAACATTGGCCAATATGAAAAAGTTTATTTTAACGGGTGTGAGGAAACTGCAAAGTCTATTTCATTGAGATATGACAACTTATTTTACTATTGTTGAAATAAAATGTTGGCATTTGTACTGCGCTCATCTGACAAGTGCCAAATTAAGGCTCAACTGAACAGAGAACACAGAACCAGAAAACATCCTGCACTGACCTGTAGGCAGAACAGATGCCTTCAGTATTTTTCTACGTATCTGTTATTTGTATAAATCAAACGGTTTATATTCATTCATCAATGCTAAATGCATCTGCATAGAAACAGAATTTGTATTTTAAGAGTACATCTGCTGCTGCAGCTTATTTCTTTTGTCATTCTCAATGAAAGACAGAAAATGAGAAATTTGTACCATGACAAGAACAGATATATCCATAAAAAAAAGAATGAAAAAATCCCACAAAAATAAAGCATGTGAAAAAAATATATAAATTTGAGTTCCTTGCCACTGTACGTTGCAGTTTCATGACGTAAATCCTTAGAGTGCAGTGCATCAGTAACTGGCATTTGAAATCCTCTGGCCTGGAGCTGATGGCTATGCCCCACAGCTGGCAATCAGATCTCTAGTGACCCAATTTCAACTGTCATGTTTCTAGTAAATCTCAGGAATACGTTTGTGAGAATGTGACATGTTGACTAGGACTGCAAATAGTGTGTCCCGGAGTTATCAGTGATCTGCTGTAGCATAAAGACCCACATTTCTACTAGACTCGGTTTCGCAGGTCAGGCATCGTTGGATTAATTTATTTATTTTTAAAACATGCAGTGGTTCAATGGAACTTAAGGGGAAGAGCCCCTTCAGAAGGCACCACGAAACCTACCAGCTCCAAGAGTGCCACTGTTGCCTGTTTTACTCAACAAAAGCTCGGTGACAGCAGTACTAGCCAGCAGGACCTTGAGTTCCTAACTTTTCTACTACACCTCATGCCATTCCTAAACAAAGCACGTTACTGACCTTATAAACGTCCGGAATCCTGTTGGCCCCAATTTTGTTGTCCCTTTGACACCAAGAAATCGGATGAACAACGCAGCCACTCTGTCCACAAGCCGCAGATAATTGAACTGCTTAGCATACTTTGGAAACACTTGCTTGAGACAGAGGGAGGGCAGGCCAGCCTCTGTGTTCCTGCTAGTGTCATGCTCCAGTCCACCTGCTGGTCCTGCATCCAGGAGATCCTCTTTTGTTTCTGACACGTGCTCTGAAGTCTGAGATCTGTAGCATGTAAAATAACCACATCCCACATTAACCTTATTCTTGCAAGATTCAGCGTTCTCCTTCTGCATTTTTTTTTAATTATGAAACATTACGTTATGAGATCTTTACAATAACTTATAATCTTACATAAATCCTGAAAGTTCTCTAAAGCAGAAATCATGTTATAGGAGTATCCAAAGAATCATGAGCAGAACATTCGAGCTCACAGGAGGTATCAGCCTAACACTGCCTCACGCAGACAAGGAGCCATCAGATAACAGCAGTGTGCAGTTACAGCCAGCAAACAAGTTCAGATTAAAAATCGAATTTCATGAAATTTCATGGAGCATTTCATGGGAAATACTTAAGAGATTATTACAATCTAGTGCTATTTAAACTTATTTTCCAGTAACGATTAGAAGCTTCCACGTTTCCTGATCATTGAGGAACAAAAAGCACATTAACATTTGCAAAGACATTCTAACAGTGCATTCAGAAGATGCAGTCCGTCAGTGCATACTGGCACTTCTCAGAAGACAACGGCTGGGCAATCCCATTATTGTTTCTTCAAATCCTCTGTGAGTACTGTCAAAATACATTATTTCATCTTCACTGTTGTTGCCAAATTCCCTCAACAGAGCTGATAGAGATAATTACGTTCTGAAATTAATGTTACGTGTTTATGCAGCATGTGTTGTTATATTTCTTCTGCTCCTGATACACCTAGAAAATATTAAATTATACTGCTGCATGTTCTGAAATTCGGACAGCTGTGGTAACTACTTGGCACCCACTATGCACACACACATTTTCATTTTCTTCCCTGTCATTTTTCTAAGCACACATCATCAGGAATAATTCACAGTGGGTACTAAAAAAATTAGTGCTTTTACTGCATTGCTCTTTTGTGTTCCTGAACAGATTTAGTGTCCTTCATAAAGTTCTGTTCGAGCAGAGAATAACAAAGAACATTGTTATTATCCACCCACAACACTGTAATAATTATCAAGCCAAAGCTATAGGAAAGCTGAACTTTCCACTTTGATACGTGGAGGCAGACTTCCTCAGCCCACGTACTCCCATCGTGGAGGCAGGACACTGATCCACCGACACACTGTGTCTTCTTCCACTCCAGGATACTTCAAAGTAAAGACCACTTACAGGAAAAAGCAATTGGTAACTGCAAAAAATAAAAAGTTTGAACTCAATTGTGATACCTAATTTCTAAAAAACAATTTTGGAGCTCTGGACCCTCTTATAATCCGGGCTTTGAACTTAACACATTCCCACGTAAGATGAGAGCAGCTCACCAGTGCCTGACCTCAGGTGTGGCTGCTCAGCACAGCACCACCATGGGGAACCTCCATCAGATGTCACCTCTGAGTATCTGCAATCATGACCATTTTTTGGCAAGATAAGAGATTCTAAAAAGTCTTAAAAAAATAAAAATAAAAAACAGTTTAGGTAAGGTAGATAGTTCTTCAGTAACACTCCTCTGCTGCAAATAGCAGCAAATAGCAAACTAGAAAGGTAATGCTGTGTTAACCTTTACTTAAATAAACATTATATATTCCGTTGCATTCCTTCTCATGTGCAATTGGATGGCATTTCACTGCCACTGAGTGTTTCTTTTCTCCCATTTCCATCCCTGCCACAAGCACTAGCCACACATCCTGCCCGATATCTGATCCAAGCATTTGCAGTCCTCAGCAAGCGATCAAAGCTCCTCATCAACACGATATGAGTGTGCTGAAAGTCAAAGTCAGCCTCAGTGATCCACGTGGATTTGGAGAAGAAGCTTTGAACCCATACGGGTATCAGGAAAGCAGACTATGAAAAGCATTAAGAGGCTATTTCAGTGCTGTAAAGCATGGGATCACTTTTCAGGAGTGCTTTTAATAAAACCGAGACCTCCAGAAACATGGCTGCACCACAGCCTGTCCCCAGCAATGACACTCAAGCGTGACAAAGACTTTCCTGGCCACACTCACCTCAGCTGCAGGCATTCATACCGCCCGTACCGAGACTGCAGCCCTCCACAGCTTCCACAGACAGCACTTCAATGAAGGTTTTTCCCTGTAGGTCTAGTCAGCATCACTGTATGCAGCCAAACTCTGTGTGGTCTCAATTAATTAAGCAGAGCTGCCAAGCTAGGTATGTTGTACCCAGACTCAGTGTCTACAAAGACTTTTCCTGCAATCTGCACATTTCTACAAGGAAATAGTGCACAATGGTTTTTGGTTTTTTTTTTGCCTTAATGATAAGATAATTTACACTTGCTTGCAATGCACATTACATTTTCTTCTCTATGTCAGCTGCCATCTGCCACCTACACAACCTAGGGGCAAACTGGATGACATAACTGCCCGAGGCTCAGCCAGTCAAAGATGGGCATAACTGCTGTCAGTACGGCTACAAAGAGCAGAAATACCATTCAAAGTACTACAGCAGCAAATATTTAAGAGGAGTTTTCATGTCCATTTCTATCACTAATTAATCAGTCAAGCACAAAATGCAGAATTACTCTTTTTATAGCATTCACAGAACAAAACATCACTACAAAACTCCTACAGAATATTTACCATCCAGTTCTTTCTTACTCCAGAACGTGGCTTCCAAGCAGCATCCTGTACCACCTCACTCAGGGCTCCAGCTGGAGGCCCCCTACAACACACAAGGTGTGCCTGCTCTGCTGTGCTCTCCCTGAACACCCTTCACAGTGCCTGTGGACACGTGGAGCTGTGGGGAAGGGATACGAAACTCCAGGATTTGTAAAAAATGTCCAGAAAGAGAAACCTGCAGGGATTTTCTCCGTTGGCTCCTTTCTGCCGGGCTCTCCAACACGCGAGGGGAGGAGAGGAAAGCAGAGACCTGCAATTTAAAGCTGCTCCTCAGAATTAATTGCTCTGACTGACACAGCCGAGTCAGGCAGAATGAATGAAAGGTCAAATATAAGGTAATGCTCCTGGTGCCATGTGGAATAAAAGCAAGGCTTCATTTCCATACTAACGCCTGACCTCAATGCATTAATTTCTCTAATTCCGCAGCTCACAACAGATCTCTCTCCAGAAATGATCAACTGTGGAGAAAATATTAACTGCATCTTTAAAAAAAGAACTGCAATTTCAATAAAGCTTATGGAAACAACATCCAAGACTACTTATCTTTTATGCATAAGCACTGACTTATTAATGTTTTCTCCGTCTATGTCATATCCCTTTCATTTTGACCAGCCTTAATCTTTATGCAAATACAAGTTGCTAAGGGACAAACAAATTTACAACCACTAATTAAAGGCTGCAGCATTCACAACATTTTGCACACTTGCACAGAAAACTGAGCTGTCCAGTTCAGAATAAAACTGGGTAAGAATCGGAGTGGTAATAGTTCTAAGAATGCTTGCTTGATATATTTAACATTCATAACATTGTTAGAAATAAAAATTAAGCAATTTCTTTTTTTAAACAGCTGACTACCACTTACCTAATAGAGGAAAATACTGTGGTCTGGATCCTGAAGCTATAATTAATTCCCTCTGCTGAGCCTCTATTCTCAAAGCAAGGACTACATTAGCAAAGTTATAAGTACAGAAGATTTTGCATGACAAATCTATCTACCACCTATTTATCACCACTGTATATGGACCTCCCCCCAAGAAATACATGTATGCCACCGGAGGCTATAGATGTGGAAGTGCTCTTGTGGGTGTGCACTCATGCCATTAAATCGTTTAGGAAACAGCAGAACAATGCCTTTGTATTACCAAACATTCACAAATCACTTCTATGAACGAATCCAATGACTTTTCTTCACACAGATATACTACTAGCACTCCCAGCCCATGCCAGCAAGAAGTTTCAGTCTGACTGCAGTGTGTGAGAAACCAGCACTGTTTCTAACCACCCCTGCTAATCAGTTTTCTTTGAAGGAAGGGCTTCGTACTCATTACTCCTGATA